>JAXQGL010000050.1:0-600000 GCA_037039815.1 Umbelopsis sp. M5902
AAAGTTCCGAATCGGGGAATCGAACCCCGGCCGACCCGGTGAGAGCGGGTAATCCTGACCACTGGACCAATTCGGATCTTGTTGTAAAGAAGACCACTTAACTATTCTTGACTAGAATTTTGACGGCAGATATATGTCATTACAACCATTTCAGGCGTCTTTATCACAATGCCTAGATTCCATAGAGACACTTTTTTCCTTCCACAAACTAATATCACCCAATGGCTATTATATTATTTGACACATTGGACTGATATCTTTCTCCATGACCAATAGCTTTAACTTCTATCCGATCGCAAAATTTGCGTACCACCAAACATAGCGATGTAACATACATTTTGTTCGTAGCTCCAAAACCTGGCGCCCGCTACATCAGAGGACATTGAACTTTACCTTTTTATGAGTATGCTCAACTGCTTATTTTATATTCTTTCACAGCCTTAGTTGTATTCAAATTTATATATTTGAAGAGTTATCACAGACCAATAATGGAATAATGCAAGAGACCGGATGGTAACTATAAATTCTTATAGAACTATTGGACATAAGTATTCATTTTCTTTCACATACCGATAGACTACTTGCTAAAGATCCCTTTATGCATTGATTACATAAATCAAAATGGTTTAATAGATGAATTAGTATGCATACTGCAAGTCTGTGCATTATGAAAGTTTGTGTTGATCTTTGAAAGAGAGAAATCGAGCCATGTTTATAAATCAGCTTCTTGAGCATTTCTTTGATTTACTTGAGCTTTTTTTTATAAGCCTACAGAATGGAAAGTCGCGCATTTTTGGGGAAATTCGTCCGCAAGAAATACTCAGCTTACATTATCTATACATCATACCATTTGAGTCTAAATCTCCAGCTCACCAACATCGTGTTAATGCAAACCTACGACAAAGCCTGTATCGTGCTGTGGAGATTGCCCCTCCCCACCCAAAAAAGAAAAGATGCTCATTTATAGATGTCTTTCTGTAAAGAAATACGCTCATCGAAAAAAAAAAAGAAGTCCAAAAAGACAAACAAAAATTTAAAAAGAAATTCATAAAAATAACTTATTATGTTTGAGGAGTACCATTTGAAGCTACTAGCGCACACTAACGTAAGTTTGATTATTTAAGAATCGAAAAAATTATAAGCAGACATTATCAGTGCTACAAAGTATATTGCAAACTTAGTATTATTGCAATATTTCTGCGATAATGTTATTACGAATGGACAAAACGTATTGATATATACATCTGGGTTGGAGCATAATGGAATATGGCTAATGTTTATAATTTATTACAGCTACTAATCCGCTAGCATCAGACAAACGTCCGCACCTTAAACAAATATACTTTGGCATCTCTTATTATTAGACACACCCAGAACAGGCCATTGGTTGCTCTTGCCTTTAAAATCCTGTCATTTTTAAAAAAATAGCCATGTGAATACAAATACAACAAATGCAATTATTGCTACCACCTGCGGAGGATATCCTTCTGTAGGTGATGCAACTTGCAAAGATGCCAGATGCTGATGAACAGCATCCTCCGGTTTGACAGTGGCAGGCAATTTTCTACTACTGGGGGAAGTGGTAGATGCAGATGATTCAGTTTTACGCTGGGTCAATGTAGAAGCTTGAGCAGCACTGAGCTCTCGTTTCAATTGATCAATGGTTTTTTGCAAAGCCAGGATGCTTTCATTGGCAGTTTGAAGGTTTGAGCGCAACTTCTTGTTTTCCTCAGCATGACGGCCACCATCTTCTGCGACAGCTGCGGCGACGGGTACTGCTGCATCCTCAACAACAGGCTCAGGTTGAGCGGCAGAAATTTCCTTTTTAGCTTGCGGCTGAGAATTAACTGGTTCGGCTTCAACAGCTGCTTGGGGAGCTGCTTGTGGAACTTCCTTCTCAGCTTCCTTTTCAGTATCATGCTCAGTATTGGAGCTTGTCGAAGATACCCATGGCTCTGGCACTATCTGCTCGACCTGCCTCCTAGCATTTTCGTACGCTTCGTCTTCTTCACTATTATCCTTCAAAGATCTTGGTTTTTCCATATTGTCATCAGAACTTTTCTTCTCCACGGGTATGTTCTCGGCTGGCGATTGGCCTACTGCTTCAGGAACCTGGAGTAGTAAACAATCAGCCACTGTTATCAAATATGCGATAAACAGAATTGAAATCAAGAATAACTAACCTCATTTTGTGCTGTAGCGTAGACGCATTTTAGTTTGGCTTGGTGTATTTGGCTTGGGTCAGCGCTGCTTATCTCAGACATCTAGAATTTTCGGTCAATCTCTTTGCACTACTAGTTGTGAAAACTGGCGTGTATACTTACAACATCAGCGGGAGGCATGTTAGCCAAAGAAGGAGGCAAAAGTGTAGATTGGACCAAAAACTTGTCTTTACACTTGTGATCTTCAGGTGGTTCTTGAGCCATTGGCTGCAATAGGACTGAGCGGATGGGGAAATTTGGATATTACATGAAAATCATGTTGCCAAGTTAGTTATAGATAACAGAGAAAAAGCCATAAAGTAGCAAACAGTTACCTTGAACAGATACCGTAGCTCCAGGTTCTATTTTACCTGAATTTGGTCTTACGCAGTATGCCTTAGGGGCTGTGGTTTTGATTTTGAACACAGCTGCATTGGAATGAGGGTTATGAAGCTCCAAATTTTCAGTTACAGTTCTCGTGAGTGGGCCTATAGATAGATTAGACAGATAAGTAAGAGGTAGAAGTAAGATTTCAAGTGAATTATAGTTAACTTACGTCGAAATGTCAACTGATTTGGTGGATTGAGTTCAATGGACATTTTATTACGAGGGTTGGCTGAAGTCCAAGCTGGGCTGATGCTACGTCAACAGTGTATTTTTTTGGTTGAGCGTTTTCTGGGCCCCGTTACTTTCTATCCTTCTCCACTTATATCCATTCAAATATTTAGGTAAGATGCGTCATCTTTGACATTCAATGCCGTACATCATACCGGATTTCCTTGTTTTATGCATTTCTGGCTTCATCCTTGATTTATTCTGCCATCATTTTCTTTGCTTGGAGTTTCCGAATTCTTGAGCATTAAGGAAAGGTTGTTCCCAGCGATCTCATCTTCCCTGAGAATTGCCCAGACCATTCCTGTTTTTGCATGAACTTTGCTTCCTTTATTGATCTTGATTCCTGGTGCGCGCTCGTTCTTGAAATTCCTTGTTGATATCTCGAAAAAGAGCTTGTGGTCTCAAACACGCCTAGCGACAGTTATGTTGCTGCAAGCTTGCGCCACCTCATTTTTTCTTGCTCTTCCTTCTTGGCGCAAACCAGCCCCCATGCATTTCTATTTCTTTTAACACGCATAATGTATCTTTATGATACAGTTCATTTGCGCTGATGCCGCATGTATCCGATGTTAACCTGGTTTAATGTTGGAGAGCCGCGATTTTTATTCGTTGTCACTTTCCAATGTACATATTTGGCACATGCATTCTCAGGACGCTGTCCTTTCTACTATCTGCTTTTTACTTGCTCTCTTAACGGTATGATCGTGTATTTCGACATCCTGACTAATCAGTGTTTATTTTATGCTTCTTTATAGAGTATGGCTGAAATCAGAAGAAAGCTTGTCATCGTTGGTGATGGTGCTTGTGGTAAAACCTGTCTCCTGATCGTATTCTCGAAAGGCACTTTCCCCGAGGTAATTTTCAAAAATATTCACTAATACGATGTAGGCTGGATATTAATAGTGTTTTCTTATCTCGACAGTTCTACGTCCCCACCGTCTTCGAAAACTATGTAGCAGATGTCGAGGTCGATGGAAAGCATGTTGAACTTGCCCTTTGGGATACTGCAGGTAAGAACTAGTATTCTAAATAAATCGACTTGCCTTGGGTTCCAAATGCAGTTCTACTCACCTTTTTTTTTTTTTTTAAATCACTCTCCGTTATGTAGGTCAAGAAGATTATGATCGTTTGCGCCCATTGTCTTATCCCGATTCCCATGTCATTTTGATTTGTTTTGCTGTTGATTCTCCTGACTCACTCGACAACGTTCAAGAGAAGGTAAATTTGCTTTTGTATTTTTGATGCTGAGTTCCAGCCTCATTCAGCTGAATTTAATTGGCAAGTGTCACTAACCCATTCACGATTTTTTGTGTTACGTAGTGGATATCTGAGGTCCTCCATTTCTGTCAAGGTCTTCCCATCTTGTTGGTTGCCTGTAAGAAGGATTTGAGAAATGACCCACACACCATCGAAGAGCTTAGAAAGACCTCACAAAGACCAGTTACTCATGAAGAGGTATGTTCATTTGGCTGATCACAAAAAGATGTTACAAAAGTCTGGTCATGGTGCAACCTAAGCGCTGTGTTAAACCTTGAGTTGGATTTCCCAGCTCGGTAAAGACTTAAAACAACGACATGACATGCAAATGCTGACAATGTCTTTTATTACTTCTATAGGGTCTCGCTGTTGCTCATAAGATCGGTGCATACAAGTATCTCGAATGTTCAGCAAAGGACGGCAATGGTGTCCGTGAAGTCTTTGAGCACGCAACTCGCGCTGCTTTGATGGTGAACAAGCCTACCAAGAGCAAGAAGAAGTGCAATCTGTTGTAAAATCGTACTTGATGAACGTGATCAACCTCTTTTTCTTTCCATCTCTATCACTTTATTTCCTCATCTTTCTCTTTACTTTCTTCTTTTCCCTGAATCGCAAATTGTCGCAAATATACTGTGATCCTTCCTTTACTTGTTCATTCTCCGGGTGATTTACAATGTATGAAATGTGAATAATATGCTAATCAGTTATATGAAATTATGTTGAAGCTGAGGTTATATAAAGAGGCGTGCGGCACTCGGAATAGTATGTTTGTGGCGGTGGCGAGAGAGCTTTTACGCAGAAATTTTTTTGCGTACAGGTCAGCTCAAGCACCGGCCCAGCTCGCCATGCTAATCCATGAGATGGGCTAGATTGTCTTTTTGTGTTGATATTTTATTCATTCAGGGATATCTTTTAAATCTGAAGGTCAGACATATTGTCGTTATCCTCCCCACAGCTATGTTACTCAACCAAATATCTTGTAGGGATTCATGATGCCGTTTGGATCGATTTGTTTCTTCAGTCGTTGCATAAGATCGATCACAGGCTGCTTTTTGCTATAGTTGAGATACTGAATCTTGGAAATCCCGATACCGTGCTCCGCGCTAATGGATCCGCGATTTTTCGCTTTTCAAAAATGAACAAAAATATAAGACGATTTAGTATCCGTTCAAATTGTGCAATTTAGCATAAATCACATATATGATTTGCAATGTTTGAAAAACACTTACATGCCCATGAGTACACATATTCATCAAGCTCTTTCTGCAGCTTATAATCGTTACGATTGGTGGCTGCCATTATATGTAAATTCTAGGACCATATTGTTAGGTTTTGTTCGTCGATTGTATTTTTTTTTGTCTATGGTCATTAGTCCAAACAATACTTACTCCGTCGCCAACATGCCCAAAACCTATCAATTTTACATAATCCTTTTCTGTGCCAAGCATATTTTTCTCAGAGAAATGAGCTCTAGCATCGCGAACTAGCTTGTATAACAATGGAATGTCCATAGACACATCATACGTTATGGCTGGGCCGTATTTAGTAATGCCTTCTGGTATCATTTCCCTCCAGGCCCACAATTGTTTTGACTACCATCAATGGGGGGGGGGTTTTTTAGGTAAACGTTTATGGATGGATGTTTAACCGAAGCTGTCGACAGCCTCGTTACATACCTGCTTGATATCTTGTGAAAGGACTCCGTCCTGAGCTATTTTATTCTCTAATAGCTTGGTCAGATAATTTTCCAATTTCTAGGAATTAGACAAGTGTCAGCCGGATTGAAATCTGCAGTATTTTATCCAATACTTTCTAATCTTACTGCTTCGTCGTGTTCTCTGCGACTGCCTTGTGTTTCTAGTAGCGCGTAGAACTCATAAGGTTTCTCAGATGCTATCGGAAATTGTACTCCAGGCATCATTTTTTCAGAGACGACTTCTATGCAGTCTTTATCCCAAAACTCGAAGGCTAGATCGATCATTAACTTAGCGTAACCACAATCATAGTGTGAGCCGAATGTCCATTCTACTGACCTGAAAGAATATCTGAAAGATCGGTTTTAGCATGTATAAACGCCTTCTGAATGTCCTCAAAAGAGTTAAGTCCAATAAGTGCTATATTGGTGGACTAAAACGAATTACAGCATAGTGAGTGCCGTCATACGTTGTAAAACCTACAGAGTGCACAATTCGCCCGTTATATACCTTGGCTCGCTGAGGCGTAAGGATCGACACACCAGTAACTATGCCTAAAGTCCCTTCTGCTCCGATAAATAATTGTTTAAGGTCATAACCAGTATTATCTTTCCTCAAAGTTGACAAATTCTCGAGTATGGTGCCGTCCGGTAAAACTACTTCCAAGCCTAAGACACTACCATGCAAACTACCATAGCGCAGATATCGCAAACCGCCGGCATTGGTACTGACGTTACCGCCAATGTGGCATGAGCCCTGTCCATAGCGAATTTGGGGATCAGCCTATACGATTGTCTTTATACATTTGTACATTAATCACGTACCTTGGCGCCCAAGTCTAATGGTACCATGTATCCATGCTTACTGACAGCACTATCTAGCGACTCGAGAATGACACCGGCATCTGCTACCACAATTCCCGATACCGTATCGATCTTTCGAATACGGTTCATTCGGGACATATTGATGATGACTTCGTCGAACACGGGTGTAGCGCCCCCGCTGACACCAGTATTACCACCTTGTGGTACGACCGCAAGGTGATTGTCGTTGCAATATTTCAATATGGATGACACTTGACTGGTCTCTTTTGGAAATAGTACCAACCTAGGACACATATTGAGATTTGAATTCTCTAACTTCGTTGAACATAAGCTTTAAACTTACGATGATGAACCTCTATACAAGTTAAACCCTACAAGTTTGGAAAATTTCAGTTTATGGCGTCTATATAATCATATCACCTAGATGCCATTGATATCTTACAATCCGTATTATAGGGCGCAAGTTCCTCAGATTCCGAATCTTTATCATATTTGATTGCGTTGTCTTCAAGCACAGTCTGAAAGTACTTTAAATGAGTGTCATTCAGGGCTTGAAATCTTGCATCTCTTTGGAACCTGGGATGCTTTGTAACTGTTAATGGAGTTCTGCCATGTACTGCTCCGGCGGCTCTCGCAACGGCTGATGTGCGATAAGGAGCACGCGAAATGCGGTTAATATGGGAAAGCATATTGAATGAGAAGCCGGGGTATGGCCAAACTCTATTGAGGTTTTTATTATACGCAGGTCATAGGGTATACACAACTCTTAATTTAAACATAACTCGACCGAAACATTTTCACCACAGCTTCTTTAACAGCAGAAGCGCCTGCTTCATCGCGCCATAATATATGTGTGCTGGTAGGAGCAATAGTCCAATCATGAACAAGTGATAAGTTGTATGCTAGGTCTCGTTGTAGTTCAGTCCACGCTTTTTTGCTATCTTCCTCATCGTCTTGACATTCTTTGAGCTGGCAGCCTAGCTCGCCCGATGTAACGATAGATACTGGTAAATCGGGAGGGAATATAGGTGCCCCAGATGGCATAGACGCGCTATCCGTATCGATGAATGGAGCTGGACGCGTTGAACGGACTTGGTCAGCCGAAAGCGTAACTAGGTTTCGGACCTCACTAGAAATTGCCTATAGAACAATGAAGTAAGACAGTCAACCAATGATGCACACCGAAAGTTGAGAAGTATGCTTGAGAAAAAACGATGCTTGCCTGAAGTGCTCTACCATTCAATAAACCTGATCTTGTCTTCTCGCCATAAGATTTCCAACCTTCGTCCCCAATACTCCAAATTGGTATCCAACGATCAACACCAATAGGTTCAAGTATCAACCACACAAAATCGTAAAGCACACAAGACCATTGCCATTTCTTAATCGCCCAAGTAAGAGATGAACTTGGCTTTCCATGAACCTCTGTCCAATACAATTCGTCTTCATGTGAAGCATCCAGTAGGACCAAACCTACAACATGCTGCGGATATTTTGCGGCAAACATGCGAGCAATCATTCCTCCAAAGCTATGCCCAACAATAATTAAGCTTTCTTCCTTCATTTCTTGTACAATGACTTCATATGCCTGATCGGCCTCGCTTTCCGCGGTTGCGGGAAGAACTCCACTTGATGACCATCCGTAACCTGCGCGGTCATACCAACAATATCGACCAATTTGGCCAGCTTGTTCCAGTTCAGTCAAAAAGGCTACATGGTGAGACGCTAAGACAGATGCCCCTGGTTCAAATAAGATGGTAGGTACGGTCACATTCTTTTCTCCAAAGGAAGTCGAACCCTGACAGTCAACGTGCAAGACTGTTCCGTCTTTCGTAGTAAACCTCTCGCCTGGTGGTGGATATAATATAGATTCCCGAGCTCGAAGTATGATGTTAAGAAGTAATAGTGTGGCAATAAATGATACCAAATACAGCGTCGATTCAGTAGTCAAACGGTACAAGGGGAAGCGTGCTGGCAATAGCCGACTATGATTGGAGGGTATCCTAGCAATCATTTTTGGCTTTGGCGCCGGCTGACTCGCTGCGCTCAGAGCTTCACTTTTACCGCTACTCGCGGTGCTGTTAGTGCGAGACCTTTTCTGAGCCGTCGATCCAGCCGCTTCAACCTGCATATCACCGTCTGCTTCCTGTTCCTCCTCGTTTTCGGCCTCATCATCGCTCATTTCGCTAATCTCTATGAGGCGCTTTACACGACGACGTGCATAAAAATTGATCTGACTAGAGACCCAAGTCAAAACAAAGGCTCCCCATATGGCCGCTAATGCAGCTAACCAGTCGAATCGACGAAGTTCAGAAGTAAACAGGATGGTCAGGGCTATAGAAATGAGAAATATGATGTTTGAATACAGTAATGCCCGAGGAATTGACCAGGCCAACAGTTGTCGTCCAACACGAGTCGAAGGGATCTTTGGCTGTGCCTCAGGCAACGTCAATGGATTTCGAAATATACCATGCCACGCTAGTACGTTTATAGTAGGAGGTATGGACCAGACAATAGGATAAAGTAATAGCCAGCAAGTAAGCGGTAGGGAGCCTGGATAGTGCCAGTACTGGGTAATGAAGCTATAAGCAGACCATGTTGATGGAATCACACATGCAATGAACGATATAACAAAGAGAATAGCGCTTGGTAGGACAAAGATAAGGCTGAACACGAGTGACTCCTCGTACTCACTGACCTGCGTGGTTGGACTAGCAGGCAACAATGGTGTGTCTTCCGATGCAGGTGAATTTTGATCTGCACCTTTGGCTGAATTGGAGTCTACAGTCATGGAAAGCCGGATAATAAGGAGCCAAGTTTAATTTTCTGGATGGCAAGTTTATAAATTTTATGTAGTTTGTGCAGAAGGCAAAAAAAATAAATGACAACAATAAAAAATGAAAAATGAAAATGGGGCTATTTTTTGTGATGTTATGTCCTTTTCTTCTAATATGACCTTATGTTCGACGCTTCTTCTTGTTAGCACCGCCGTCTGGCTTTACTTTGTTGCGGTTTCTGTTTTTGACATTGGCCGTTTCGTAATAATGAACACCGACCTTGCGTTTGTTGGTGGTCATACGCTTTTCCTTTGTGGGTTTGCGACCATCTTCATCAGATTGACCTTCTAAATATCAAATAGTTTAACTACATTATTCATCTTGGATGCCATTTCATATCGTAGAAACTCACCAATATCCTTAACTTCAAACGCTGGGCGCTTAGATCGAGTTTTGGGTCCTTCAATCTCTTCTTCGGCGTTGCCATTGTCCTTGGCATCTTCATCTTCGCTCACTTCTAACTCGCTATCTTCACCATCAATGACAGGTGCTTCAACGAGAGGACCCTCCTCACCGACAACGCTACCGAACACTTCGTCCCAATCTGTGATTTCTTCAGCCACAGAAGCAGCTTCCTTGGCGGCTTTGCGAGACTTCTTACGCTCTTCAGCCAAGGCGACCATCTCCTTCTTGTTGGCGATCATTTGCTGTTCCTTCTCGCGTTCTTCCTCCTTGAGATCCTTATCGTTCTCAAGATCATCAGGCAAGAAATCGGTAACAACGTGAATCTTGCGGAACAATTGATCAACACCAACTCTTCCAGCCTTACGCTCGGCTGTTTGTCGCTCATTGTGAGCCGCCTTAGCAGCAGCAGCATTGGCGGCCTTGGTTGCGGCGTCCTTGTTACCCCATCGAGCAGCATCAGCTGCAGTTTCTTGGGTACCATCAGAAGATGGTGGTGGCGTAAAGAATGGTATCTTACCCCGGAGCCAATCATTCAATATCATAACAGACACATTATGAAGATCGGGCTCACCACCCTTAAGCAGCTTGCCTGTGCGTCGAGCAATTTGTTCCATAAAGTCTGTTGGATCTTTCCAATCCTTAGTTTCATATGTGCGCTGCAAATACTCTTTTCGTACTCTATCAAGAATAACAGGAATGCAGTCTTCGGGAGTAGGGATATTCTCAACACGAACAACACCTTTAAGAACGATATCGGTTTCAGTGTCTTCCGAATTAGGAGGGACAATACCGGGACAATCAATAAGATAAATGCGCTTCATGAGAGTGATATATTGCCAAACTTTGGTTTCACCAGGGATAGGAGCGACTGTGCACACCTTCTTGGCCTTGAGAGTATTGATAATAGAGGACTTTCCAGTATTAGGGTATCCAATGAATCCAACAGAAATCTGTTTTTTGTCTGAATGCAATCCAGAAAATTGTCGAAGGAGTTGAATAAGTGATCCTTTGCCAAAAGAGTTATTGATAGATGCGTGGAAAGCCAGCGTAGGATGATCCTTTGATAGATGCTTGACCCAACGGGCAGTGACCCAGGTGGGAACCAAATCACACTTGTTAAGCACAAAAATCAAGTGCTTATGAGGAGCTTCCTTTTGTATAAACTTTTCAACGTTTTTACACCTCGTTCCGACAGGATCACGAGCATCCAAAACGTGTATAACAACATCAGAAGAGTCAATGACTTTGTACAATTCGTTCCAAATACGTTTAGATTGTCCAGCCTGCAAATACCAGCCACGAGCTTCATCTGTGAAGTCGGCGACTTGATTGACCAAAAGTTTGGCATCTTTGCTTGGTGCATATGATTCTGAAAACAACATCTCAAATTAGTCGTCTAACTTTGTGATTTACCATTATCACTAACATAGCGCCGAAACTTACCATTGACGTCGTCTACTCTCTCAACCATTTCTTCCAATGATGATATATTGACCTTTGGCTTCTTACGTTGGGCTTTACTACCAAAGGTTCTTGTAAAACTTTCAGTGTCTAGAATGTGCATACGGCCCTGCTTGGTAGGATCCTGAAGCAGGGACATGGGAAGCTTGTTCTGTCGCAACAACATCTGATATGGGTCATTTACTTTTGCTCCGAGACTCTCTCTAAAGTTCTCTAAAGCCTTTTGTCCAATGACTCGTGTATTACCTATAAAGATCAATAGTCAATTTAATCAGAATTTCCCCTTGATGTCGTCCGATTCTTACTCTCTCAGCATATTTAACGTACCAAACCACTTTCTGTTGGGTGCAACTCTGGCAGTAGGTGTCTCTTTGCTCTGGAATTCGGCCTCTCGAACAATTTCTCCCTTGGAATTGCGAATGGCTGTTCCGCCCTTCAACATGTTGACGAACTTGACCTTTTTAGCATCTCGATAAAAGTTTTCTCCTTTTACTCGCAGATTTCCAGCCTTTTCAGCATTGCCTCCAGAGTTTGCTACTCTATTTCTTTCTTTCTTGAGTTTTCCCATGGCGCAATAACAATGTCAATTGAGTATAGAGCTGAGGGCTTGGGTCGCTGACTGGCAAAATAGTTAAAAAAAAAAAGTACTTTTTTTTTTGATAAATTTGGAAAGACAGTCACGATTGGCCATCTTTGCTGGATGGCGGGAATTCGGTGTGCGATTGTTGAGCGGGCCCAATTTCCTCAAGCAAAATTTAGGATTTTGCGATGCTTTGCCAGTTCGTGGCCATAAAGATGATTTACCAGATTGGCTGGTGAAGGCTTGAATTCAGTAGACAAAGGAAGACATGATGATTTAGTCGTTTTACGCAAAATGGTCTTAGTTATACAGATTCCATTTCAGAAGGTGAGCATAATATGGCTATTGCCTGGCTGGAAGATCGTCGTGACGTCCGGTATGCCAAGCCATTGTCGAAGGGGATGTTGTCCGTTTGTCCAGCCACAAAATCCAAATGTGGCAAGAAGTTGGTTACAGGCACAGTAAAAATGGGCAACGGTCATCCTTCTCACCTTGTTCCTCTTCACCTTCCACTAAATACCCTTTCATTTGTCTGATGCGTATTGTAATTCTGGTTATCTTGTGTTGCTTATTGCAAATCATGGCTCAGTCAGTCAGTACACCTGCAGCAGCCGCTTCCTCGTCTGGCTCTGCTGCAGCTTCATCATCAGCTCCAGCAGCAGCGGCAAGTAGCAGTGGGGTTCTTGCGACAGCATCATCTGCAGCAGCTGCTGCCCCGGCAGGTTCGGTTGCTGCGACCTCAGCAGCAGCAGCAGCAGCGCCGGCCGTTGCAAGCACTGCAGCGGCCTCGGCAGCTCAATCGACAACAACTTGGAGTTTAGCGCAACCATTAGCTACACCATCCACAGGCGTTCAAATTCCTCCTGCACCGAGCGCCGCAGGTGACAAATTACTGCAATACCGTTTTCTCTATGTGGTAGCATTTGCAACGATATGGATGTTTCTGTTTTAGATTTGAAGCAGTAGCTGTGTAACGAGTTACAAGCAAAACTCCATACCAGCCGCTATGTCGTTTGTACAACCTACTCTCGTGATCACTTAGAGTAACAAAGTCCAAGCTGAAAGTGTCTTAAAATAAATATGTTTTCTTTAGTTACTAATGTGCCTTTCTACGGCTGACTTCAATACTATAATTTTGTATGAGTGACTTTATCACAGCCGTCATATACAGCTCATTGCTAATGACAAGTCAAATCAGCAACAACAGCTGAGCTTTTGTGAAATATGAAAAATGCAAATGTTTTATAGTTTCGCCGAAATAATAGTTAAGAGTGCAAAATGTATATACAGATCAATGTATAAAGGAAAAAATGTAAATGGTCTAGAACGGTTGAACGGGGTAGATTCTAATGCTTCTTCATCTTTTGCTTTTTAATATGAGCTCTCAACTGCTTTTGCTTATCGTGCAAACTGGCTTTGCTCTTGGCCACAACTGATCGCTTGTGCGAAATCATGAGGAAGTTCTTGTTGCGAGACTTTTCTCTGTTAGTGGTAGATCCCCTTTCGGTCTTGCCCTTCTTGGAGCCAAACTTCTCGCGACCTTCGCGACCCTCGCGAATAGATGCCATACGCTCTTCGTAATCTTGTTTAGCCTTCTTACGTGGTCCAAGAATTGCAGCTTCAGCGACATATTCGGATGAGTCCCTGAGGCAAAGCGTTAGTACACACAATTTTAAAATCATTAGATTACGATTTAGATAAAAACTTACTCGGTATCCTTTGCGGCATCAGCCTTACGCTTGCCATGAACGATAACGTCAGCCTTGGCAGTCACTCGAGCATCGTTCATCTTTGCGAAATCAGCGGGAGTCAAAATACGTGAGGTGGCGAGTTTGAGTGCTTCTTCTTTACGCTTGGCTTCTTCGGCCTTCTTTAGTTCAAGCTCTTGTTGTTTCTTAGTCATTTGTGCTTCAGTAAGCTCAGGAACATCTTCATCGGTCAAACCTCTCTTCTTCATTGCTCGTCGAGTTAACTTGCGAGGCTTTTTGACACCATCTTGATTCTCATCCTTATCCTTTTCTTCATCAGAATCACTCATATCGACGTCGATTCCTTTGCCTTCGTCATCGTCCGACACATTGATCCAGTCATCCTCGCTCTCATTTTCGCTATCTTCTTCAATCTCCCAATTCTCCCAATCATCGTCAGCATTCTCTTCATCATCATTCAAAAATTCAATACCAGTAATGCCTTCTGCTCCAGCAGCTCCAGTAGAACCGTATTGAAGAGGAGTGAACTCCTTGAGACTGATAGATGCCTCCTTTCCACGATCCTTGCGCTTGAGAAGTTCAGGGTTAACTTCTCTGTACAAAGCAATCAATGATCGTGCACCCATCATGACACCCTTGTCTCTATGAGATTTGTACTCGGCGAGATCCTGCAACAAAGTTGCATCTATAGCCAAAGGCTGTCTAGTACAGATCTCACGAATACCGTTGATACCGGCGGCCATAACCTCGTTGGATACACGATCGGTAACAAAGTTGTTGGCGATTGCGCGCAAAACTGGTTCAAGAACATCCGGAGGAACAAAGGCATGGGTTGCTTGAGCTGCGCTGACCAGCACCATAGTGACATCTCGTTGGGAAGGTTGCAGGTATTTGATTAAGAATGGGTATAAAGCCAGTAGCGTCAACTGGTGTACACCAATGATACGGGTTATCAGGTTGAGCTTCATCAACCTCACTTCCCAACGATCATTTTTAGAAGAGATTTTAGAGAACAATTTTTCGCAGAAACCTTGAGGATCATTCAACAGATGGAGGGCAGAGAAGTTGAAAACCTCGGCTTTGCCCTTCGATCTCTCTTTCTTACTGATCCTCTTCTTGACAGCATCCAATTTCTTAGCCTTGGATCTGGTCTTCTTGTTATGGAGGTTAGCTTGCTGTATTTTTCGAAGATCAGGAACATCATCATCGTCCGAATCTTCGTCATCATCATCATTGCTTCCCAAGAAAAATTGAATGGCGGTAACAGCAATTTTGGTGATAGGTGAAAAGCAAGCCTCGGCGATGACGTTAACAGTCTTTGCATCGTTCCTGTACAAACATCTTTATCAGTATCTGGCAAGTTCCTCTTCTTTCGATAACAGATCTGATTCACTTACCAAACGTTCTTTCTATAGAGTTCAATGCAGACGTCGACACTACGCTTAGCAGCAATAGCATTTTCATCGCTATTTCCAGACTTGACACTTTCAAGCATGGTAAACATAAAAGATTGTAAAGTCTTGTTTAGCTTATTGTTTTTGGCCTTGCTGTTGGCGTTGCGAATGTCTTGCACAATGTGACTGTACAGGAGTTCACGAAGAGCTTTGTCTCGGCAGCGAAACAATGTGAAAAACAATGGAAGAAGGCTATCATGGTATTAGAAAAGATTTCCTTTATCTTCTTACTCACACTTTCAAATGAAAACATACCGAGTGTTGTCCACAACGTTTTTGTTTCGTAGCAGGATGAGTGCCTGTACCATATTCTTTCTCAAATCAGGATTGAGAACCTGATAGTGCTCTTGCAGTAATTCAATCATCTGGTTGGGAAATTCAGCCGTTCTCTCGGGGAAACATTGTGTAACTTGGGATATAAATGTAATTAGATCGCCGAGATCCTTTGCTTCGTCGTCAGGCTTGAGCTTGAAGATGGACAAACTAGCTTCATAATGGCGATATTGCTGTTCGAATTCCGCTTGGTAAGACTTGGGATCTCTCTTTATGAGATTCTGAAGTTGCGGAATGTTGGTGGGCAACAAAGCTGATCTGTTGCGTCTACCCATTGCGTAAGTGAAAGTGATCAGTCCAAGCGGTAGCTATCTTGCGAGAGTGAACAGCTTTAAAAAAAAAAAAAAAAAGGTAAATTTGGAACAGTCACAAAAGGAAAATTTGGTTCATTGAAAATGTCTGTGCCTGTCAATCAAGGTTTGATTTTTTTTCCTTTTTTTTTTTAAAAAGAGATACAATAAAGGCGTGAATGTGAAACAGATACAAAGTTGTTGAAATTTAAAAAGAGATTTCAGTTTTTCTTGAATGTTTGATACTACAGGTGTGTGTGTATGTTATTTTTTGTAGACATAGAATAAAACCAATTACTCGAATGAGCTGTTTTGTAAGCTAATACTTAATCTTATGTTGTGTTGAAAGTCCTTCTGTATTGCATTATTCTTCGTCGCCGGAAGAAACCTCTTCAGTCTCTAGCTCATAGAGTTGATTCATGCCTTCCTGCAGTTCAATTTCAACAGCAAGATCATCACTGCAGTGAGAATTACGGAAATTGAATCCTCTAGGGATGGATTTTCTGCTTCTGCGCTTAAGAGCTGGGCTCTTTTCGGACTCATTCGTTATTGTCGTATCTGCTCGATGCACGACAACCGTCTCGTAGCTATTATGCAAATCCTCTCGGCTATCACCATATGTGAATTGCGATTCCATCTTTTGCTCAACAGAGTAGTTGCCTCCTTCCAGATCTCCGAGAATATCGTCGTAATATTGTTTAACAATCTTGTCGATATTGATATCGATGCAGTCCACTGGTCTCCATAATCTTTTAGAAGGATCCCTTGGTAGCATGAAGCTATCAACAATCTTGGAGTGAAAGATAGGATGGGTATAACTTTGATGCTGCGAGATTTCATCGTTCGCATATAGAGATGATGTGGAAAAGTAATCTTGTCTTCCTACATGATACTGATCAATCTGCTGGTTTTGAATTGGTAAGGAAGTTGAATGTCGAGCTGCTGGAGGAGCACTGCCGGATACCTTTGGGGCAAATGTAGCGGCAGTAGGCTCGGTGGGGTATGGCATCTCCTGGTCGATGATACTGTTGTTATCGAGTTTTGGAGACAGTAGTTGCTGAACTTTGCGAGTACTTCGTTCCTTCGTTTTCTCCCATTTGCCTCGTGCTCCATTCCACCAAATGCCAAACCAACTAATTTTCCACATATCGTCCATTCTTTTGAAGACGTATCTCCAGCCCTTTCCATTATCGGTTTCTTCTATTGCTTTGACTTCATCGTATTCGTCAACGTCGATAGCGAGGTATTTGCATCTGGACTGAAATCGTCGATGGAAATAGAGCTTGACCCATGCCGTGAAGAGAACCAATGGTGCAACTAATGTGGCACATGGGAAGGCTTTTTTCAAATAAAGTAGGCCAACCATTGTGAGCTGGAAAATCAACAGTCCGTCGGTGGTATAGCGTACCATACGTCGATAGTACAAACCGTTTGCTTCATATCGACGGATATAAGCATACGCAAACTGGTGCTTGAAAACAACTAGTGCTACAGTAAAGTACATCAATCCAAATAATAGGATCAGAGGTTGAATGACTGAGTATGTCAATACAATAACGAAGATAAGGATGTGATTGGGATAATAGTAATAGTAAGGGAAAGACCACGGGATTGATTTTCGTACAAAAATGCGAGGTGTGGGAGATACAAATGGTATTAAGGCCAGTAGACGTCCAAACAGTTGTGTACCGAGTTGTGCGAGTTCCATAGCATGTGTACAAGAGTTGAAGAGAATAAAATTGAGGAAAAAGTTGGCTCCTTGTGGCAAGCTTTCTGCTAACAGCTGTATAATACTGGTTGGTGTATATAAAACATTCAGGATGGTGGTCAAAAATGTCGTTCCCAATAAAAAGACAATCAATACATTAAAGATTGCAAAATGGTAATATCGTCGTAAAACACAATCTTCCAAATCTGAATATGATTTGAAACCCTGTTGTTTGGACAGCAGACACAGTATCCAAGGAAGCATGCTCATGAACAATGTCACCAACATAGTCGGAAGCACGTTCTGAATGAATGATCGGATAACAGAAGAAGTGTCCTTGAACGTCTCCAAAAATTCAAAGTGCTGTGAAAGTGCCTCCAACGATGTCAAACCCAAGATAAAGGAAATTGGAAATAGCCAAAATATGGTAAGACTCCTGTGAAATAGCAGTACATTAGCAATTTGCGCTTATGCTATGGCGAACGCAAACCGCAAACTTACCAAACTGCACCAAAGACTAACCAGTCCCTGAGTTTACCTATTATCTTGCCTCGTCGGCCTCTCCGCATTAAGTTTGTCCAGAGAATATCGCGTGGTTCGGGAGCCATTTTCGTTTCGAGTACATTGGGCTTCCAACAGGTCAATCCTTGTGCGCAGAGTTGGGCAGATTTCCATGATCTATTGAATCGAGTCAATGATAATGTCGTATTGAATAGTTCTAAGCTCTGCTTGATACTTACACAAAGGTCACAAAAGCTGTGCTAGTTGGCCTATAGTATCTTCCAGAAGTCTCGCTATCTCGCAGCTCTTCAATTCTCTCGGTCAAGGCGGTAAGCGACTCCAAATATTTGGGGATTGATGCCACTCGTTCAGGCTTTAGTTTAGACGGTATCACGTTGTGTTTATCCATTCCTGGCAACGATATGGTGAAAGATTGGTTGTGAGTCGGTTGATATTGTAAAAGAGATTGTGGTGGTGCATTGAGTAATAGGATAGTCCATAAATTGTATTCATTGGAAACAGGAATGATCGAGACAGGAGTTGAAGGTAGCGTGATTGAGCTTTGTGCGTTGCTTACTGTAGAAACTTGCTGGCTAGCGTCCACCACAGACTCCTCGGCCTGCTTGGTAGTGATTACAACTTTATCAAGATATGATAACAACGACTCATCTCGAGGCAGTGAATCATGGAACACTAGAGCACGGCTGACATCAACCTTTCCTACACCTGTTGTACCTCTTCTTTTCTCCAGACGACGAATTACATTCCGGCCCAGGCGCACACAGGCCCGCTCGACTCGATCAATGATCAGCTGGCGCCGCTTAAGCTTTCTCTCCAACTTTCCAGCTGTTCGCACGATATTGACGGTTTCAACCTCACCAACTCCCAAATTTGCAAAGTAGCCTTTGAGACTGGAGTCGTTTCGAAGTTCATGAGGGACATTTTGTACCATGACAGTCCGAGCCGTAACATCGCCCTTAACAGTACGCAAAGCCATCTGTACTCTAAACAGATCCAGATATCGCCAATAATTGGTATATAGAAGCCATATCCAAGTGAGAGACACAAAGTACGTCAATATACAGTGAGCCCAAAGCCATAAACTGCCATCGGGTACGTTGGAAACGTTTAGATGGGAAAGCGTGGTGGTGCTGTGCATATCAAAAGGCGTGATATCGGATAGCCAGTGCAAAGGTAATAGTATGGGCAGCACTAACAAGCATGCCAGCGTCAAAAAATGAATACACATCATAAGAAATTGCAGGTACAAAGCCGAATCAAGTCCAGTGTTCCTGAGATAATAGGAATTCGGCAAAAACAATGCATCGAGGAAAGAGAATAGTCGTGGCGATAAAGCTGGAGCTGGATTTCTATGATTGTGCATGTCCTGTGTTAATTGGTTCGATCACTTACCAATTTGTATGGAGATTTGGGCAACTCACCTTACAAGCATGGTTCTCGGAACAAACAAACTAGTCATGCAATCCATACGTCGACACACTTCATATATAGCTATACAGCAAGTGGAAATACAAGCAGATATTGCGAGAGTTGTGCCAAGTCCTGCTAGTGTTGGTACATAGTACACGGTCTGTATGGTCGCCATGATGGCTTTTGCTGGTCCGTGATTCTTTGCTCTCGCAGTAACTCGATTATATGGCTACTTTGGACGATGTATTATTGCGATGGCGGACAATAATGCTTGCTGATGTATATCAAAGACAAAAGGAGACGATGTTTTACAATTTTTAAATAACTGAGGACGATGAGTTTAAACTGTGCAGGGTGAAGAACAGGGGAAGATAATGCTCAGTATGAATTTAGTAAATTCGTGCAGGACTTCCTTTTGATGACCTTGGACTTTCAATCCACAGAGGGTTAGTAGATATAGCCTGATTTTTGTGTACATGTTTGATTGTTCATGACTTGGAAAATGGTTCGTATTGAAAATGTTTGGAATGCTATGATCACGTCGAGCCACTTTGTTTATATCCAATTTAACAATGTACGCATAGGAAAAAAAAATTGGCAAGCGACACAAGGTATCCCTCTTCCCCTCCCCCAACAAAATTTGTAAGCTTTGGCCTCCTATCCTCGTTACACCTGTCATTCCAACCTACCTAAATAAAATTTTGCTCTGTCTCCGTGGAGTCTACAGTACACCCCCATGTTTATAGGGTGCTGAACATAGCTCTTACGCAGTAGCAGCTGTTATCGAGGCTTTTTTCTTAGCATGGTCAGCAGTCCCTGAATGTTTCAGGTACCATATTGTGAATTGAAATAAAGATAACAGGTCAATCACGAGAAGCAAAATGGCTTGGTTTAATTACAATTGCGCTAATTTGATTAAGATATCGGTGCTGAAGAGCAAATTTTCAAATATGGAAGCGCTACTAAGTAATAATACGTACAAGGTATTTGATGCCCATATGTATAAGGTACGTAACTTATAGCATGGAAGAAGGATAAAAAACAAGAGAGGTGCTTTTGATCAAAAACAGGCGAAAAAGAGTGAATAAAAAAAAATAAAAAACAAGGCAAGGCGTAACGTGAATGCCTTAGAAATAACTGAATGTGAAGAATTTTTTTTTTTACACACTTTGTAGAAAGCAAAGGTTAAATCGGGTATCAAGGTTTGTATGGCTTTCTACAAAGCTGTTTGCGGTTGAAGCACTTTTGTGACATGGTGCATATGTTTGACAGCTGCGGGCAAATTGTTATCAATGTCGTACAGGTTTAGCAACATAGCCGCTCTGACGTCGAGGTCCCATAGGAGGACGAACAGGTGAAGAGGCTCCAGATGCAACTTGTTGCTTTCGCTTTTCTTTATCAGCTACTGCGCCTGGCGCTTCAGCGGCGATAGTGACAATGTTGCCTCTTTTGATTCCATCCTGACCAGGTGGTACAATGACGTGGTGGATATGACGTTCTCCAGGTACTTCCAAAGTGCAACTGTCAATATCGGCTACCCAAGGGTCTTGAAGCACGTCTTCCAGGCTACACCGCTTTGTAGGATCGACTTGTAATATTTTGCCAATAATATTCCTCGCCTCTCTCGGTAATAATTTCAATAGTCGATAAGCGCCTTGGCCGGACGGACTCACAAAAGATTTAAAAGCAGCATCATGCGTTGGTCGAGGAATCCGCCAAGGAAATCTACGGATGCTCATGCACACAAATATGATAGCGCAAGACCACACATCATTCAGTCGAGCATCATAGCATGGTTGTGTGTATTGTTCAGGGGCGATGTAAGGATCAGACCCACAAATACCTATGTAGATCATGAAGACAATATGAGAAATTTGTGTTTATCATGACCTCAATACAGATAATTTTGCATGTGGTGTTCAGCATTACGTACCTTTACTCATGGTCACCTTGTCCTCAAAGGGGTATCTGAACACACAACTACATCCAAAATCGATGAGTTTGACTATGCCCATACCGTCTATGACCAAATTATCCAATTTCAAATCTCGGTGAGCGATACCCATGGAATGGATATATTGCACTCCATTAAGTACCTGGCGCCAACAGCAGGCAATTTCTTCTCTGGACATCATGCCGCTCATGACGACACTGAACAAATCATTCGGTGCATACTCCATGATTTCGTAAAACGACATGCCTTCTTGGATGATATCCAAGGTTTCAATGACATTGGGATGGTGTAATGTTGAACCTATGCAAAATTCAGCCGTGACCTTTTTCACATATTCCTTCTCTGACTCGGTTGGATGGCGTTTTCTAAATTGCTTGGCAGCAAAGGTTTTCTGATCGGCACTTCGTCGAATCAACCGAACCGAGCCTCCGGCGCCTTTGCCTATAAAGCGACCTAGTATGGATTTGTATTAGTGAGAAAATTTCATTTATGGCAGTGTGAGAAGGGGAATGAATGAACAAAGTTCTAGCCCAATATCCTTTTTAGGAAGTATAAGCGTACACAAAAGATAACAACATACCCCATTTCCCGTATTTGCCCTCCAGATTATCATTAAATTTGTTGGCAAAGCTAAGCTCACTGCTACGGCTATTCGTAGTTTTGATACTAGCTGCATCATCTGAGCAAACACTTTCAGCGCCATCTCTGGAAGATACTGTATCCAATCCTCCAAAAAACCGCCGCAGCTCATGAAACAAACCGGGCGATTTGGGAGCGCTTTCACTATGGTGATAGTGAGTTGATTGGTAATGGAGATTGTATTCTGGCTTTTTGAAAATGAATTGAGAAGGGGTAGGCGGTCGTATCGTCAATGGCTTGGCCGATGTAGAGTCGGCTGAGCCTAATGATGATGATGGTGATGAGGGTCTTGAGAAAAAAGGAGGGGTATTGCTCTCCCTTAGTTGTGGTTGAGATGACTGGCGTGGGGAGGTGGATTCCTTCTTGGAAGTTGAAAATGAACTGGCTATGGATTGTTGGTATCCCGTCTCGCGTGGTGACATGGATGGCGGAGAATAAGACGACGGGCGTTTAGTGGGTTGCTGTTCATCACTACTTTCCTTTTCATCCAGATAACTATGAGCATGGATCAGTTGAGAACGTGGACGCTGTTGATGATGGGGTTGATGAGGACGAGGAAAAACCGGTTCCGAGGCCTCATAGCCAAGTGATATGTCATTGGGGGACAGGGGCCCTGGCGACAGTACACCAAAGTCGAGATGAGACTTTGCAAATGTCGGACTGTTGGGTACACTACCATCCGGAGTTATTGGTTCGAAATGTTGGTGATGCAAAGGCAATTGCTGCAATACTTTGGGAGGCGAGTCAAAGTTGAGCGTTGCAAAACAAGGATTTAGCATATCTGCGGCGTCAGCGAGATGCTTATTGACATCGTGTGCCATTTGGATATCTGCCATGCCAGCCTTTGTCCTGCGGCAATGGAAAAAGATTGAAAAGAGAAGGAAGAGATTTTTTAAGGGATCGAAAATTCGAAGAACTAGACCGTGCAAAAATATAATACCAAAAAAAAAAAAAAAAAAAATGTCACGAAGTTTCCCGGTTACTAGATATTCAAATTGATCATTGTTAAGCTTGTGAAAACGCTACAATCTTGTAGTTCAATCACCCATATACGTATGTTAACAACAATTGCATATGGTAGATAATCGACAAGCTGCATAGGATGGCCATGAAAAGATTCGCCCCGCGTTTTTTTGTTCTTTTCATCCATTCATTCCAACTGAGATCCAATTCGGGATAGTAGGACAAAATAGCTGGTCGGGAATTGCCATAATCATTATTTATATAACTCCAACTACAATACTATTAACATAAAATAAAAGGATCGCTCCCATGGCTTTTCTCTAAGCTTAATAACAGCTTGTCCCATGCTATCGGCTTACCCGTACAAAATATATGCTTTCATTTTAAATATCGGTATAAAAATCTTTGCTTCCGGTTCAAGGTGCAGTATGTGAATGTGCCCTCACCGGCGCTTGGTTATGTTAGCTCCACCATAATAAATTGAATTATGACTAGGCCATGGTCAAGGACGTAATCCAATCCAACATACACAATCAAGCCCATGGTCTAGTATACAACAGTGGATGATTGCACGCATAGTAGAATAATAAGCTACTGGCCATTGTCAGTTTTTTCTCAAACTAAGTAACTAGCCTATTTTTTTTTTCAAATCAGGTTACCTTTTTCGAATCAAGTTACCTTAACAATGGTCAGACAGCTGATGTGAGGAATGGACTCGAGGATTTTTGTGAGTAAATCAACGTAAGTCACGTGGAATAGCAAAGCCACTGCTTGTCCGGCGAAAAGAACGGTTTTGCTTTGGGGCAGAACAGAGGAAAAAAAAAAAGCTTTCCTCCATCCAAGAAACTAGCAGCATCTAAATTGAGCTTGTACTAGTTTCCTTCTTCTCGTTGTTGAATTTTGCATTTTATTGTTTTGTTCCTTCAATGCTATCCTCATTCACAAACTGAATACTTCGGCTCTTCCCATTCCTTTTCGCACTCTCCGACTAACCCGCTCAATTCTCTTTTTCGCACTTTGCTGCCCCAGCAATTGATTCATTCCTCGGCCATCATCGAGCGTTTTTTGTGTTCTTCTTATCTCAAATCCATTGGATAACTCTGGTATATTATACCCATATATCCCCTTCCACTGTTTCTATACTTGGTGACCAAATACGCTTTTTTCTAGCTCATGGTTGCTCGACAAGCTGGTAGAACTCATACTTTCTATTTCATACATCCTACAACCACCAAGCCTATTGCCTTTGATCGAGTCAACCAGCCTTTATTAGAAAGGCGTTACAAACAACTAAACGACCCAGATGTATGGCACTCTAGCCATAGAGGCTTGTCCGACCGTGCACACATTTTAGTACAGGATTCTTATTGGCCAGACTCAGATGCCGTGACAGTAGACTTTCACAGAATGTGTGTACATGCTCCATCGGAATCTGGAGTTATGGAGAAATACAGGATATGTAGGGTTAAATTGGATTGGGAGCAGGAAGACATGCTCAAAGCGCTACAGGAACAGACTCCCCGTGATGCAATGATACGAGAACATCGAGACAGAATGATGTTAATGGAAGTGGACCGAGAATCAACTGTTGATGGACTAGCTTTTCAACCTCAATCTTCATCATCGTCTTTCACAACGTCTTTGGGATTGTCCTCCGCAAATCCAGACCAAGCTTTGGAGGACAGAGAAAGCGCTCAAAGTCCGTTGCCTAGTAGAAGATCAAGTTCAATGTATGGCTTAGCACGAAGAAGAAGTATGATGTTGGCTGCAGGACTCGGAAACCCTGAGAATGTCATGATGAGTCGAAGACGCAGCCATCAGTTATCTCCGAACACGCCGGATGTTGGAGCACCTGCAGTTGCACCAACAGCCACCTCATCCGACTCTACCGTGTACAGAAGTGTTCGAATAGATGATGATGCAGCAGTCCAGGCTTTAGTCAGTCGTATGCGACGTGCGCATCAACGAAGTTCGTTGGCACAAATGCAAAGAAGCCACCGAAGCACGCCAAACAGTGGCTCTACCACTCAGAGCAATAGCCCGTCTTTGTCACCAACTTTACACTCGGATTCATCCAATTCCTCACTTTGGCATCGTCGCCTTTCTGTGGCCGCTGGCCATGCTTCACCTTCATCCACCACTCCTTTACGTCAATATATGGATAGGCGCCTTTCTGCACCAAACAATTCAGTGATAAGGAATATGATTATGAGCGAGTTGGCAGCGGTGCAACAACAGCTTCATACTCCTCCGCTGGTATCAAGCCCCAGACACCGCTCTGAAGTTAGTAGCGGAGCAGAGAATGATGCCCATACCGAGGCAGGCATAGCCACCATAGAAGATGCATCAACCTATCGCCCTGGGGACGACTCAACGCTGAGCGACTAAAAAATATATTCTAATAATGGAAGAGATTCTCAAAAACACATTCAAAAAAATATGTAACTAGTCTACGCTTTTTTTTTTCTCTTTATCTTTTGCGATTTTTCTTACTTTAACAATTACTTTTTGGTGCATCTACAACTTGGCAAAACACCTAAAACCCTTGTTGCAATCAATTTCTGTACACCAATAACTCAAAACATAAAACTTGTACATCCATCCTTCCCTGTACTTTGCTAACGCTTTTGTGAAATACCATTCCCCTTCTTGCCTTGGCTAGGCCAAACCACTATTTCTTTCTTTGCCATCTGCTTTATTTTTTTCTTTATCGTGCTTTGTATTTTTTTCGTCAATCGTTTTTTATTATTATTATGATGATATTTTGTTGAAGGATGTTATTAAAAAAACTATTGCTTGTTTTCAGCCCTCAACACCAAGTGCATTCGGTATACAATTAGGTATACAGAAGATATCGGGTATATGAATGCCGCATAACATTGTGTATGGGCCAAGGTCATCGAAGGAAGCCAAAGTAAATGCAGTATCCATTTTGAAAATCATCCATAACAAATTTGGTTGGAATTCGATAAACAATAAAGCTTTCAAGCAAGTCTGTCAAGAACTCCATGTGAACAGTATCTGAGCGCAACTCTTGGCCGAGAATGAATGCCGTACGTTTTGATTTGACGCCTGTTTCCTCAAACTCGGATACCTTATGGGCGTCGCTCGATTTGCATATGTCTGATAATGTTTTTACAAGCTTGCCCGTCAGAGATTCATGATAAACACAATCGCTGGCAACTATCAAGTCAAAGGTTTGTTTTCGGATATCAGAGGGGAGCGACTCACCCCACATGAGCTCGGCAATGTCTGTATTGGTGTTCTCTCCCAGATTACGTCTAATGTTCTTGGCTAATAAAGAGAGCATCTCGTACTGATCGGTCATTAACACTTGCTTGACCAGTGAAGCCAACGTGATACCCAACAGCCCGCATCCAGAGCCTAATTCCAAAATTCTGGTTGTCGATGGATCCAGTTCAAATGACTGTCTGTGCTTGGTGAACATGTTGGACAACATGACTGAGCTGTCCCATAGCACACTACCTGTGATACCTCGCTTGGAAAGGAGGGATTGATTCTGCATGACAGTGAACACTGCAGGTTTATTGCCCTTGACATTCTCGACCTCAATCTCGACCGAGCCTGCCTTTTGCTTTACTGCGTGATTGTGTTGCCATCCCGCTTGGTCACTCTCAGAGTACAGCTGGAACAGCTCGTCATAAACGTCATCGACAAGGGTGAACTCTGACAATAGGTTAAGTGAAAGCGGCAGGGTCTCGACATCGCCTGCAACTGACAAGGCAGTCATGACCAAGGAGAAGCTGCTGCTGTAAAGCCGACAGTTTGCTGAGCGTGGAAAAAAAGGAAAATAATCCAGTCAGCCAGAAAATTTAAGCTTCTTGTGCTGCTCTCCTTCAATGTCCCTATAACCATCAAATAAAATCGCACACATAGTGGTATTGAAAGCAGACAGAGTATATAGATGTTTGGCTTTGAAATTTTCCAAGCTCTTGAAAGGGGTTGATTATATTTTAATAATAATGCAATAATA
The DNA here is from genome assembly GCA_037039815.1 of Umbelopsis sp. M5902. Lineage (NCBI taxonomy): Eukaryota > Fungi > Mucoromycota > Umbelopsidomycetes > Umbelopsidales > Umbelopsidaceae > Umbelopsis > Umbelopsis sp. M5902. The sequence goes on from JAXQGL010000050.1 coordinate 26,851, forward strand.
TGAAAATGAGTAGTGATTTGTATGATTGGTAATGAATGAAAGAATAAATGCACTATTTAACAGTGTTTTGTGTCATGTAATGAGTTGTGATGAAGTAATGCAATACGTTTCGCCAAATGTTGATTTGGACTTATTGAGAGGATCTCATTGCCTTAGATCAAAGCAGAGTAGAGAGTCTTGGCTGGCATGGTAGTAGTGTACTTGCTGGTAGCCTTGACCTGCTTTTGGGACTTGCCAGACATGGCAGACTTGTTTTGTTTCTTGACATTAACGATCTTGAGGAATCCGGGCATTATGATTATAGTGTGTGTTGAATATATAGAACTGTAGGTAGTGAAGAAGTTGATGTTGGCAAGTTGACGATGTATTTATATGTTCATTGTTTCCACCGTGCCAGTTTTTTTTTTTTGACAGGCCGTAGTCCGATGCACGTTTACCCGTCACTACTCCGATCGGCACAGTCGTGGACCCCTCTAAGAACGTTTGTTGGCAAAGAGGTACTGCGACAACTAGATAACTATGGCAAAAATTCAAAGGCTAGATTATTTTTCAGACAAATACGCAAACAAATGCCTATGGCAGCTGCTCACAGCTTTGCTTTTTTCCCCTCACTCTCGATCAGACTTCTACCTATTAATTTTAACAATATTTTTTGACAATATGTATAGCGATCTCTCCGAAACTTCGAAACGTCGCCCTAAAATTTTTTTATGACGTTTCAACAGCAGCGGCTACCAATTCAGGCACTGACAGCGAAAATTTGGCCGCCTCTTCGGCCTGAGCGAATTTCGCTCGGCCTATCATTATTCATCGCGTTGAATTTTCTAGACAATAGTACTAATTGGTGATTATTTTTTTAGATATACTAGCAATTTCTATGAGGGCACAACAGCTTGCATATTAACTGCGTATACTAGAGAACCGGTACAGTCATAACAGCGCCTACAGTTGCCAGTAGTCAGCTCACCTTGAGCAATGCTTGCTCAGGTACCAAATGAGATACTATGAAATTGTCATTTTGTCTATATGAACAATACTCGAAGAAATTCTCAACATGAGCAGCAAACTATTTCTGTCTCTGATTGCACTGTATACTCTATGTAATATGTTGCAGCGATCACTCATTGGAGAATTTTTGAGCTGTGCGCTTTTGACGTATGTTTGTCTTATTATTAGAAAGGAAATCTCCAGAACAAAAAAAAATTGTGCAGAAATTTTCTTTGGCAGTGTGTTTGCCGAAACAATGCATGCAGATGCTGGCTATCAAGCCGTTACTCTCTAATTATAGTCAAGTGAGTACCTGCAACTTTTGCTTCATACGTGAGTTAACCGTAAGTGAGTTTCTAGAAAGCCTGAAATCCAAAACCAAAGGATGTGTACTGACTGATATTGGTACATTTTGCCCAGTGCTCATACATGGCTTAGTCGTGTCAATGGTAAAGCTCATTTTGAAATATCCCCAAGCATATTTTCATGCAAGCCATGGCCTGTCATTCCATGGCTTCAAAAATTAAGATTTTCCTGTATATGTCTTTTTCATTTTTATACTGTTATTTATTACATGAGTCGCGCAAATACATGGCTCGGAGATCGGACTGGGATATACTCCTTGTTGACCGCAACATTGGAAACTAGGGGGAATGAGTAGCGACACATATAATAAACGATTTACCTTTAGCTATACAGACTAGTCGACGCGCAAAGATTTGAATTTAGCCCATGAACAAATTTGAAATGATTGTTGAGCTTGAATGCAAGGTCTAGATAACTATTCATCATATTGCCTTCATGATGCTCAAGCTATATGCCTATTGCCTTGGGCTCAAGTGACGCATACCAAAGGGTGAGGAGGCCAGGGCGAAGATCTGAGGGGAACAAACTTTTACAGCACACAACAAGTGTGTTCATAGAGCCGAAAGAAGCAATCGTTCAAACAGCTTTGGTTTTGATGGACTCATTTTTTAAGGATAACAAATTACTTTTTTCAAAGTTGCTCTCTTCTCCTCTCTTTCTCTGAAGCGTAATTTCTCCAGCCTTTGCTGGGCATTGTCAATAGCAGTATACGGTTGTGAGAGACAAAGCGTAAGCTGTGCGTACTTTTTCCTTTCCGAAAATCCACTTTAGCACTTGCTATACCGTTCAAAAACATGTTCAAGAAATCCGTGTCAATTCAGCTGATTGAGCCGGTTGTATATATTCGTGGTACAGTCGACCACACCGTCCAGTACAATAATATCATTCGTGGTTATGTTGTATTGCAAAACACTGGTACTGTAGCCATTCAGGCTGTCAAACTCAATTTGATAGGAATTGCCAAAACTATATGGCCAGAAGGTAAGAATCAAACCTAAACGTGTACCTGAGTTATACCGTTGGTTTTTAACATCGGAACATTTTTCATAGGCATTGGTGCAGATGGAAATCAAACGTGTGATAAAAAACGATTTATAAATCAATGTATTGACATTGACTTACCACACAACAATGTTACAAACAGACATTATACTGCATATAGTGGCTCTAATAGACTGCCGTTTGAGATGTTTGTACCGAGCAATGTACCAGAAACCATAGACTGCGACTTGGGTTTCGTAGAGTACAAATTGGTAGCGACTGTTTACAAAATACGACGATTTCCCTTTTCCAGCCAGCTTGTCACTGACATGCCAATACAGTTAGTTCGACTTCCTACAGACTGTACCATTTCAGGTGATGGTCCAGCCGAATCAGTGTCTATATCAAGGGCTCTCTCAAATTTTGGAGACTATGCCATCACCATTGAAAAACAAGTCGTCACACCTGGTACAACACTACCAGTATCCCTACGGTTTTTATCCAATGTTGAAAATGCACGAATAGAAGGAGTCGTTGTAAGAATTCATGAACGCTGCACCATAAGGGCTCCTGACAAAGGCGTCACCCGCATCATCAATCACAAGATAACACTTAGACGAACAGATCAAATTTCGGCCAAACTTGGTATCAATTTGGATGATCTTGGTGGCGGAGTAGCTTGGGAGGATCGTATAATTTACGAGATCCCTGACGATCGCAAAATGCGCCTTCACGCCTCAACCACCTATAGAGATATCAGCGTACGGCACTGGATACAAGTATTAGTGAGGCTATCAGTGCCAAATTCAAATTCAGAAGAGCTAGACACGCAGCCACGGGTTTTCAAAGAGGTCATGTTAGATTCTAAGCTTTGTGTTTTAAGGGCTGGTGCCCTGACGGAGGATCTGGTCACATTGCCCCAATATTCAGAAAAGATTCAAGGAAATGATATGAGTATTGCATGGGGCCATCTGCCAGAATACTCACCGGAATGTCCGCCTGTCCAAAAACCAACCAACACCGCAAATACTTTCCTTGATCTCGCTAGCCCTTTGCACTTCAGCAAGCGAATAGGCTACATGATGAAGCGTAATAGGGTTGAACAAGAAGAATTAAGCCGCTCAAAATCATCTGGTGATATGCCGCGCGCTTCAACCAATTCTCGTTTTCGCTTCCCGTGCAAGCCGCACACCGTTAGTTCCACAGAAGGCTTGCCCTTCACGAAGCAAAGATACAGTGATTCCATTGTACAACGTCTACAGTCAATGGATCTTCTATAGATCAGCAATAATAATATAACAAACAACTGTATATATTAGTGTGTACGGCTTTGAAATTACTCTAGTGTTTCACTACAGTGGGTTTTTCATTGCGAAACAATTCCAAAAGGTAATAGCAGCAGCCATACCCAGCTTATATAAATATTTAATAGCTGCGCTTTCTTTTCATACCCGCACTTTAATCTTAATTTTGACCGTGTGCGTGTACATATAAACATAGCATATATAAGAAACCGCATATTAGCAGCCGATTTACCTCCTGGTAACCTTGTGCACATTTTTGACTCAGGCACAAATCTGTCAAAAAAAAATCTCGGCCAAAAAGCAGTCAACCATCCTTACCGATAGAAACAACACTTTGACTTTCCGTTTCTAGTCCTGTATATACCCTCGGCTGCAGATATGCTGACGACAAGCGCCACAGCATCTCGGTTCTTTAGAGCCATATTCAGGTTGAATAGCAGTTTGAATAAAGGATGCGGAAAGAGACATGGCCACAGTCTTACATTACCCAAGCGGGATCCCAAGCCAGGTGACTCGGTCATTCTAGCCATGTCTGGAGGAGTCGATTCCTCGGTGTCGGCTATTCTACTTCAGCAACAAGGTTTCAATGTTCAAGGCATTTACATGAGAAATTGGGATACGGCTGATGAGCGTGGAGTGTGTACGAGCGAAGAAGACTACCGAGACGTCCAATCCGTGTGCGAAACTTTGGATATTCCGTGCCGAAGAATTGACTTTACCAAACAGTACTGGACCCAAGTGTTTCAAAAAACCATCGACGACTATGAGCTAGGCATAACACCCAATCCGGATGTGATGTGTAATCGAGAGATTAAGTTTGGAGCCTTGTTAGAAAATTGCATGGCCAACACCCAAGCCGGAGCTGGCCAGGAAGTGTGGTTTGCGACCGGTCATTACGCTAGAATACAGCGAGCAGGTGGAGCAGTCAAATTGCTTCGTGGTGTTGATCGAAGCAAAGACCAGTCGTACTATCTTTCTTCTGTAGATGAGAGGGCATTTAGTCGAGTCATGTTCCCACTTGGACATCTGCCCAAAACAGCTGTGAAAGGAATTGCGCTAGACCATGGCTTGGAGAGCATTGTGAAGAAACCCGAAAGTATGGGCATTTGCTTTGTGGGAAAGCGAACTCGTTTCGCAGATTTTTTGTCTCAGTATATCAATGCTCAGCCGGGACCAGCCGTAGACCCTAACGGAAACGTGATCGGTCAGCACCGAGGGTTGTTTGCTTATACCATTGGTCAAGGTGCGCATATTCATCATGGTACTGACCGTTGGTTCGTAGCTGGTAAAGACACCAAGACCAATCGATTGGTGTGCGTACCGGGAACCAATCATCCCTTGTTATTTGCCAACCGTGTGAATGCCAGACAATGGATCTGGATCAATGGAGAGCCCTCGGGATTGAGAAAACCAGGAGATACATTGGAATTAGACGGACAAATACGATATAGACAATCTCCTTTAAAATGTACAGTTGAAAAAAAGACGGATCGCACCTTTGCTGTACAGTTTCACACACCAATCCGAGGAATAGCGCCAGGGCAAAATGTTGTTGTCTGGGATGGTGACTGGTGCCTTGGCGGTGGCATAATTGACAACGTTGATAACAACAAAGATGCAAGCTGTGAAGTTCTAACGTAATGAGTGTCTCGTGCTTGCCTTACTGATAACTTGGCGCGTCAATAGAAGTTGTTGTAATCGAATTGTATAACCAATATGTTTAGAGTATTCCCACGAATGTCGTAGCAAACGAGTAAATACGCTGCCTACTATGTAACAATATAATCAGGTTTGATTGGATGTCATGCAATGTTTGTTCTCGGATATTCTCCTACCAAACTTTGCCACATTTGTAAATGAAGTATCAATCACTTGAAAGCAATTTGCTTTGGATCAAATGTAGCAGCATTGGAGTGGTTTCTAGCAGAACATACCCTGGTTTTACCACGCTATTTCTGGTTTGCACTGTTTAGGGCTATCTAGCAAAATAAATCGCAGCAATCCTCATGCCTTTACGCTAAAGCCGACTTTCCCACTCTATGAATCTCGTCATCATTATCAGAGGCGCATAGGCAGAATGCATGAATGGCTCGACAAGTATGGTGTGTGTTTCTTAAGTGTGTAATCCTTGTCATTATTAATAGAGAATGATAAAAGGCCACGCATCAATTACTTAGCTATGACTACCTGTCAAATGTACAAGATATAAAAGTCGAACGACGAACAACTATCACATCTGCATCAAATCACTAATAATTTAAACAAATGCCCAGCCACAATAAGAATCCAGGAAACTTTGCCAACCGCCCCAAGGAGGAAGTGCAGGCCATCGCAAGTAAGGGTGGCCATGCCAGTCATTCTGGAGGGTTCGCAAACATGGATCCTGAAAAGCAGCACAACATTGCATCTAAAGGTGGCCATGCTTCTAGTGGCAAGTTTGAAAAAGGCAGTGAAAAGGCTAGAGAAGCTGGAAGAAAAGGCGGCAAGGCTGGCGGGAGGGAGCAACACTCCGAATAAGTTGAATAATCAGCTGTATCTGAAGTTTTGTACGGTACCATAGGATATGAGTATGATTCAGTTTTTAATTTTTTTTCTCTTTCCATTGAGGCTGGTATTATGAACGCATCGATGTTGCAAAATAAATGGTTATACATTGGACAGCTGAAACTCGGGTCAGCGCAATTTGGCCAGTAATTGCAGACCTCTTCGTCATCATCCATTCAGTCCTTTGCAGGCTACCTTTAAGTGATCATACGGAGAGCGTATCTGAACATCATTTTAGTTATGAGCGAGATCCTTTTCTTTGAGGACATTTTTTTGAATCCACAAAGGTTATAGATTTTTTTAAAATGATTGCAAACACTAGTCGTAAATTCGTAGCCACTTCGGATAGCTGCATCATCTCCGTATAAAACATCCATGGCCAGTGGCGCCGTTCAAAGGTGATTCTATGCCTGCCATTGCTCAAAACCTCTATTCCTAATTGGCTTATACTGGCATACCTTTTGATAGGCGGACCGTGAAAGGCGAGCCTGACAAAAATTCCGTCGTGACACATATTTCTTTGTAACTATATGCGTTTTATTCTGTGCCAAGTGCATGTATATAACAAGGTGGAATTATCCAGCATGCGCATTATCATTATTCTTTAATAGTACAGGATGTTTCCGAGTTTAACTGAGTTTGTTCAACCTCACTTCGTCATTATTCACAAGTTTATAACCTCTGGAATTGACGTCGGCTTCTGGGTCAAGCTCAAAACCGTCGTCAAACCCTCCTGACGTACGGTCGAATGACGTTGGAACTGGTAGAATATTGCGTCTCTTCATGTAGGTGTAATAAGAGGTGAGAACAAATCCGAAATAGACCTTAAACGAGGTGTTAGCTTTGCTGTGAATACACTGTTGCACAAAATGTCCAAACCTACATGAACAAGCCAAAGTATAATTAGGATAACAATGCTGACACTGCTCTCCATTTTAAACAATTGCTCATGTTGCTCTTCGGTGATTCCATCGTCAGCGTTTTCTGGTAAACTGTGGTCTGTGAAGACAAACCATCGCACCGAAAATAAGGCTGCCGCAACTGCATTTAGAATGAGGTCAAACCAATAGAACAAAGTATATCTACGAAGAGCTTTCACTGATTCCTAAACAAGACAATTAATATCTTGTCTTATCCTTGACATTGTCTGTACATGATACTTACCACTTTGAGAGCATATCCACCGTAAGCATACGCTGCGAGAGCGAACACGGAATATATATATGACATGAATGCCAGTGGGTCCTCAAAGTCCATTGATATGAAGCCATAAATTCCACTGAGCTTATTTATCTAAAGTTGCATGGTAATTAAGACCCTACAACTGTAGTAGTCAAAGGTAAGAGCAATACATACCAGTCCAAAGACCGTTATTATAACGGATGCTGTTATGTGGGTAGCTGATTAGTATGAAACTTGAAGCATAGTGTCACCTGCGTAAATATCAACAGTACCATGATATAAAGGTATGCAACCAAAGCAATTCCGTAGCTTCAGCACGTGCATGTTGGCAAGTGGAAGTGAAAAGGAATGTGGGCGAAAAGACAAGAGGTTGCTGTGACTTGCTTCACATTACATCGTGGTCTTTTTTTTTTTTTTGGTCAGGCAAATGAACAAAAGTGTAGTTTTAAGGTTCGGTTCCACAGGTTTAATCACATTTATAAACAATTGAGGCTCAAACTTCTTGCGAGAGCATGGCTTTATTGCTAATTGATAGCTTTAACAATGAACGTCAGAGCTTGGGACGAAAAGAATTGAGGATATAGACAGCTTGCAGAATGATAAGCAGTTTCTTTTTCTTTTGTTTTAAAGAAGGCAAAAGGGAAGCAGCCTGTAGATTCAGTGTATTCAATAGCTTTCATATTCACGACTGTAGTAGTTTTGAGCAGCTTGCTCAGCAGCTCGCTTAGTTTGCTCCTTGTCGCCTCCCCAGTTATGCTCTTCCATCAATTTGACAACCTATACGAAATTACATCAAACCGTTTAGCAATAATTTATACTCCGGGAAAGGCTAATTCAGCCACACCTAATTAAAGGTCGTACCTCTGCGCTGGCAATAGCAGCAATGGCTTCCTTGGCAAAAGGGTGCGCGATGGGTTGACCCTCGTCCTGTTGACGGCGAGCATATGCACGTACAGCCTTTGATAATTCATTTAGCGCGTTTGTAGCCTTACGGGACATAAAATTGCTTTAAAAATCCATACCTCAAACGCGGCGGCTCCTGCAATAAGTTCATGGGACAAGTGAGCCTGTTTCTTTTCTTTGTAGATCTCGCGATGAGCATCGCAAAGGTTCTCTGGACGAGGTACTTGGTAGCCTTGGTGTTCATTGTCAGGACGACCGTAACCTCCTACACCTTGTTGCTGTGAATAGTAATCGGGTTGTACAGGGTATTGCTGTCCATGTCCACCGTTGCCATATGGCTCAAGGATCCACTGTTGATTGCTATTTTGTTGATGCTTGCGCTCATACAAAATGACTGGGGCTCCTTCCTTACTTTCTCCGCCCTTTGAAATTGCGTTTTGAGTAATTATACATATACAAGGAGAGTTGCTAACATTGTACATACTCTAATATCAAGCACAAGTCTAGGATCAGCAAGTACATGGATATAACCATCGTGGTAACCCCATCTTTGGTTATGAGCCCTATAAACAAAAAACGCCAAGGTGCATTCCAATTTTCAGCATATGGGGATTGGTGTGCTGCCCACGTCTGTTACACTTACAATGTCATCTTGCGAGCATATTGAATAATGGGCTTGTTGGGCGAGAGATCTCCGCCACGTATATCCAGCACTGGAAGGGAAGGGCTATTTAACATGCTAATGCCTACATATCTCTAGACAGCAAAGTAGAAATAAGAACTTACCAAGGCCGGACTTTTTGTTGATGAGGAAGCCATCTTCGTATGACCAGAGCTAATCATTTGGAAAATGCCATTAGGAGGCTCTGTTTTGTATAGGCTGTCGCGTTTGGGAAAAGCTTGTACTTTACCTGGTTAGCAGCATCATTATATTTCTGGAAAGAGAGTTAAAAATTGATTTTGGTAGAATCGCATTGTTATTATTCTAGCTATACCTGTGGGTAGACAATGATATGGGTATCATTCTATTGCATGGACAAAATATGTTAACAACACCTCTCACCGACAGGTGTATCTGAAATAGCAGCTACTAACAGTCATTCCGCCGTCAAAGACGTCAAGCACAAAGCCAGATTGACGGCTCTTAATGTAGAAGTAAGATTGGGGGAATGTTGACATGGTTATACAATTCACTTTATGAGAGAGAAGAAGACAAGTACGCCCAGCGTGCTCAGATTTATTGGTTATTTATTGCCTGCAGAATGAGTTCGGGAAACCGGTGCCGATAGCTTTTTTTAGCCCCAAAAGCTTGGCCTCCCTCCATTTTTGTTTGCTTGGACTCCTCCGCTCGAATGCGCCTGAAGTTCCAAAGTTTCTTTTTCATCCAAGCTAAGTAGCTTGCTCAGTATGGGAACCATGGGCTGCCAAATGGTTTCAAGGGTTAAGGTTCTGCACTTTAAACCTGGCACTAACAAATATTCTCGTCGTTCTTTTACCTGTTGATTTTCGCTTTTCAAGTATTTGAAGAATACATTTTTCAGATATTCGATATTAAGGTTTTGTCGGCGGTCGAAGGCATCTGTTTTCCTGTTGATGAAGCAATTTAGAATTTTCCTATGGCTCTAACATTACTTCACTATACAACAATACCGTATTTCCTCTTTGAGGGTCTAGCAGCGGAGAAACAAATTAAACATTGGCCAGCCGAATAATCTAGAAATGACTTTTAAACACTAGCTTACCTTTTCTTGAGCTCTGAGGGCTGCCACTGTGCTTTCGCTTTCATTGAGCATTTCGGCAAGATGTTGGATTTGCTGCTGATACTCTCTCTCTTTCATTTTCGGATTACTGCTGGAGACGCCTGCTTCTCCTGCAGGAGTTTGTCCCCCTGATGATTCACTTCCGAAAATTTGTGTAGTAGATAGCAAGTTTGACAGGGAGGCTGTAGACAATGGTCAGAAATAAGATAGATCCCATGAAAAATAGCAAAAATAGCAATTTACCATAGACACTGCCACTTGAAGTTGTTGGTGACGCTAACGTTGGTGTTTGGTGGTGATCTAGGTCATCTGCATTGGATGCAAGCATACCAATTATTGGGACTGACGAATCATTATTTTCGGGTTTAGACTTCTGATATTGTTGATCATGATCTTCTAAATGGGATATCTGAGCATTCAGAGTAATGATCTCATCATTGAGCTTCGTTATTTCGTTCTGCAAACGCTCAATCTCCTTGTCTTTGTCGTGTACCCTGGTATCAGTATCTCTGGATAGATTTTCCACCTGAACTTTCAGATCCACAATAGTTTGATTTTGCTCTTGAAGTTTTTTTTCCCATGCTATAGATTTGATCAGTACTTAACGGCAACAAGTAAGAAAAATCATTATGGATCGTTGCATACCATTATCAATGCGAAGCCTATCGTCCGCTATCGTTCGTTGCAACTGCTCTAATTCTCGTTGAGCAGAGTCGCGTTGGCGTTCAATCTTGTTGAGTGCCTTTTTGTCTTCCTGCAATCGTTCAACTGTTTCCAATGTTTGACGCAAATCTTGTTCAAGAACCTTCATGCGCTTAGAGGAGGTTGCAGATTCGTTTAATAAATCACTAGTATAGCAGAATGTTATTCACAAATTGTGACCGGCGGCACAAACATTAGCGCAGATACTCACGTCCTTTCCAACTTCAATTGATTAAGTTCACTTTCCAGTGATGTTATTTTAGAGGTATCAGAATCGTTTTGTGGGGACATTTCCTCGAGCAAGGCATTGGCGCGTTGCTTATAACTTTGGTATTCGGCTGTGATCTGAGATAACTGCGTGTTCGAATGTCTTAATCTCATCTCCTACAACCATGGAATGAAACAATGGTTAGAAGATAAACAGCTGTTATAATTATGTTATATATCAGGTACACACCAATGCACTGATCTGAGAATTGTATTGCGCCTCTTTTACTTGACTATCCGATTTAAATGTCTCGGCAACATCTGCATCTTGTTAGTTATAGATCACTGTTATGACTTTTTTTATCCCAATTCTTACCTTGAGCCGAGGCTAATTCCGTTAACGCCTTATCTAACTTACTCTGAGATCCTGCGCTTGAGGTTTCCAAATTCGCAATCTGCTCCTTTTGTTCTGCTATGATGGCTCGATACTCATCGAGGCTTTTACTGGCTTGCGCAAAAATGCCTTTGCATCTTCGTTAATATTCAACCAAATCAAACCTGTATAGTTTCATAAAAAGAAAGATTACCTCTCATTCTTTTCAGCTTCTCCTCATAATCATCTAAATAGACGACGATAAGTAAAATATTCATTACGCCGTGATTACCTAGACCACACTCACTTGTACGAAACTTAAGGGACTCCTGTGTTTTGAAAAGTTCCTCTTGCTTAATTTTTAATTGTGTTTTCAGTTCTTGTATCTGTGCCACATATCATTAAATCAGTATTGTGGGCCGAAAAACAGACAGCAAATATCCAAACGATGGAGTCATACCTGTTCCACCTCTTTAAAGCTTTTCAAAGAATCCGAATTTTTAGGACTTGCAGCTCCTCCGGAGAGAGGTCGGCCGCGAGATTTCTCATTCTCCTGCAGCAATTGCTTAAATGTTGCATGAATTATTAGCTTTTAGCTCGATTCTGCAAATGTAGTCTGGGAAGTGAATGTTCACCTTCGCTCTTGCTTTCAGCTGTTCATTTTCTTTTTTGAGGGCAGCGATATGGTCTTCCAATAATTTGCTATCATCCTTAGCCTGCTGCTCGCTGTCTACCTCCATTCCAGCGTTTGTACAGCTTGCTCAAAGGCGTCCGAGCGGTATGGTCTCAAGTTACGCATGTTTCCTGTGCTTCACCGAATTTAAAAGTCAGAAATGCCCTGAATTGTAGTGTTACAGTATTAAGGAGAGTTAGCGAAGGCAAGGCACTTTTGATGATCACTGTATCACACATTGATTGCCACAGAATAAATCGATTACTTTGACGCATGCATATCAAGAATGCAGTTGATGGTTGATAGTCCAATTTACCATGGCAAACCAAAAACACAGAAAGCCAATCGACTATTGGACAGAGATTTAAAATCCTTAAAGCGTCAGTAGCATTGATCTGGTTTACTCAAGAATCAAAGCACTACAAGTCTTTGTTGTTCTGATATTTGGACAGAATACTAATAAGTCCTTATAGAATTGCGGGCAAAAAGCATTTTCGTCAAATCAGCACAAATGCTCAGGAATGATTTGCGTGACTGCCACTGAGTCTGCTTTGGGCAATAGACTTTTGCTCTATCATGTACCTTGTTTTTTATGCACCTCCTCCGTGATAAGTCGCAATGACGATCCCAAAACGCTCATCCGTGCTAGAGCAGTCAGCAATTTACGATGATTCAAACAGAATGATATCTCCACCACCACTTTACCGCTCAGATACTCCGTCCGTCGCGTCTTCGTCACCACTCGTAACTCCCTCTGCTTCCACGACGATATCAGCAAGCGGAGAAGATACTGTGAAAGTCACTGTACGCTGCAGACCTCCTTCCAAGACCGAGATAGCAAAAAAATCTGAATCTTGCTGGGATATCGATTCTGAAAATAGTCGTATTAGTTTGACGGATGTATGGGCTGCTAAACCAGGCAAAGTCCGGAAGGACTTTCTTTATGGTATGATATGCCGATTAATCACAGATCTGACTTCATGAAGTTAATTACAAGCAATATTGTAAACAGATAATGTGTATTATGGTAGCGACAATTGTCTTTTATATGAGCAGAGTGTCCGCCCTGTAATTCAGTAAGTGCAGCAAAACCAACCGCCTTTTTATGCAGCAACATTAATCAAACTTTTGTATCACTACAAAGATCCACAATGGACGGTTACAATGGTAAAATAGATTGTTGCTTTCGACTATATCTAGCAGATAAGTTTTGAATTGATTATTTCTGTTAGGTACCGTCTTTGCTTATGGTCAGACGGCCAGTGGAAAGACCTATGTAAGTTGAGCGGTTAAGCAAAATTTGAGCTAGTATACCACTCGCTAACAATATTTCAAGACAATGGTGAGTTTTAGTAAGGATACTTAGACCTCAATCACCTTCCAAACCTAATTCAATGAAACAATTGAATGAAAATATTTAGATCGGTGAGTACGAATGCTGGAGTAGCGTTATATTTTAACCTTCATGATATAGGTTTCTAAAAGAACACAATACCATTTCTAGGAACTGAGGAGGAGCAAGGTGTTATTCCAAGAGCTGTGAACGACGTCTTTGCTATCATTAGTGAGGTATACATCATCGTAGAAGTTTTATCTAAGAATGAAATTGTTAATTAAGCTCGTGCCTGGTTTTGATCATAGACAACCGAAAAGGAATACCTGCTACGTGTTTCCTATCTTGAAATTTACAATGAAACGCTGAGAGATCTGCTCTCTCCAGAATCAGAGGACCTGCGAATACACGAAGACAAAAAGGTTAGTCTCCAATCGATAAAGCCGCGACTAACGCAGATGTAGACTAAAGCCTTTCTTTTTCTCAGCGTGGTGTTTATGTTAGTTCTCTCAAGGAAGAGATTGTAACGAGTCCAAAGCAAGTAATGAAAGTTATACAAAGGGGTGAAGGTAAGGCTTTAACTATGTAAACCTTTCCAATTTCCATTACTGAATTTTGGTATATTCTTATTTAGAAAATCGACATGTGAGCAGCACAGACTTCAACTTGCATAGTAGTAGATCACACACAGTGTTCCAAATGGTATGTGGCATGATGTCAACTAGGTTTTTGGTACCGGAATTTGACATGCATTTCAGATTGTTGAGAGTCGAGAAAGAGAGCCTGGATCTATGCCAAGTAGTCCGACAGGCCAGAAGCATAGATCATTCTTACGAGGGGCAGACTACAAACGATCAGTCCAAGTTTCGCAACTTGTGAGTGTTGTTAGATGGAAGTACCCTAGAAAACTGCTTGAGTTTAACAATACATTTTGCCCTAGAATTTGATTGATCTTGCAGGATCCGAAAAAGCCACTAGTCATTCTGATCGTCGAAAAGAGGGAGCATTCATTAACAAAAGGTAGAAGCTTGGCTCGTAGGAATTATAAAGTAAATAGCGGCTAAATTGCTTCTTTGAAGTCTGCTCACATTAGGAACAGTCATCTCAAAATTGACAGAGGACAGGGCGTATGTAACAAAGCAATTTTATTTGTGATGGACTAAAGACAAATGCTGATTAACGATTTAGATCGTCCCATATACCCTATCGAGATTCTAAGCTCACTAGAATGCTTCAATCGTCGTTGTCAGGAAATGCTCGTATTGCTGTTATTTGTACGATAAGTCCATGCCATCAGTCATTGGAAGAGTCACAAAATACCCTGAAATTTGCAAGCAGAGTGAAGAAGGTGGTTACGGCAGCATCCACGAATCAGGTGAGTGTTTTATAATGCTTCACTCAGATGAAGTGACGGTATCACTAAGTGCACAAACGTATTAGATCATGGATGACAAGGCATTGCTACAGAAATATCGCAATGAGATAAACGACTTGCGAGAACAATTAATATCAAATAATGAGGTGTTCTCTCGTGAGAGAGAAACCAACCTCACATTGTTACAAGAGAAACAAAAGGTATAATTGCTTGGTAATGTCTTGATAGCGGCAAGAGAGTAGCTATTAATTAACAATATTGATTCACAGCACGAAGAACAAATGATGGAGATGCAGCTGGTTCGAACAGCGCTGAAGGAACGGTAAGATGAAGCAATATACCAATCACATAATTTATACCGTACTCACTGGCTTGTCTCCAGAATCGACCATTTGACCAAACTTATATTAACCTCAGGGTCAATATCAGCAAAGAATTTGGGAGAAAGGCCAATGGTAAGCAAAACGAGATAGCATTTTCTCCTTTGACTTTTCCTACTAATTGTCGAGTAAATTTAATGGTACTACAGCCTAGTCTGTCAACTCAAACTAAAGCAAGCGTTGACGATAACAATGATCGAGAATTGGAGAGGTTGCGCCGTGAAAATACTGAACTTCAAATCGTTATTGATGAGCTTCGAGAGACGATAAGAGCCCAGCGCATTGAACTAGATGGGATACTAACTAGCCCATCAGACGGTGACACTAGCAGCCAAGCACATAGCCAAATCGAAAACTACCAGGCAATAATAGAAAAGTTGGAACAAGAGTTGCAAGAAGCCTCTAGTGAAAAATCTGGCTTGGAATCAATTCGCGAACATCATCTGGCGACAGTAGAACAGCTGCAACAAAATTTTGCGAAACAGAAAGCAGAGAACGAACAACTCGCAAAAGAAGTTCAAAATCTGACCAAAGATTTAAAGGAAACGCAATCGACTACACCGGTAGACATCGGTGTCTCCGAAAATAGAGAGGATGTTGAACAAACCATGCGATTATTGAAAGAAGAATTAGAAGCCATCAAGTCATATTGCGCTACTTTGGAGCGACAAGATCATGACAACAAATTACAAATACAAAATCTGATATCCGAGCTGGGCGACTTAAAATCAAAAAAAGATATGCTACCGGCTAGTGTATTGCTTAACCATTCATCAGATAGGCACGGCGACAGCAAAGACAAGAAGAATTATAACATAATTGACGAAGACGGTAATACTAGAAAGAGTACAAAGAAAGACATATTGCCAGAAATCGATCTGCCGGAAGAGTTATCGGAGCTATCCGATAATGAGCTTGATCAGACTAACAAGAAGCTGACAATATCAGCCGATACCACCAATATACAAAATACCCAGGAGCTTACAGTATCCGAGCAGCGATCGCCAACATACATGTTTACGTTGGGTTAGTACTCTTTTTACACGCTTCTTAATGAGGGACAGTTACTAAAATAACACTGTTTCAGGTCCGGAACTCGAATACCTTGTAATCTCATTACTGCTTTCCGTTTTGGTCTATTTATTAGTTGACACTGAAAATGAGAGAGTAGAGCTGTAAGCCTTCGACATACCCGACAATTTACCCAGCTTTAAAGTAATAATAAACCACCTCATAATAATATATTAGAAGCATTCGTCATCGATATAATCACTCAAATGGATATGTTCTGTCACGTGCAAAGGGTCATGTAGATTTAATTTTTCAAGCCTTAACTCCATAATAAACAACATACAGTATCGGTATCGGCATCGGTATCGGCGTAACATCCGTCAACGCGAGCGATGTTCCACACAACCTTAATCTCAAAAGGCTATTGTCTATACTTTTGACAACAATAACGCAAAGTCAATTAGAATGAAGGTATCTCAACGCTTCACTTTTCATGCTGATAATTTGTAAGCTCAGATACTCCGCCACTTTCATTCCCACCAAGAGTTATAGCTACCCAAAATGCCTCACCAAGATAATTTTTAAAAAAAGTTGTATTGTATAGAGTAGTGTTTTGTAGAGTCATCTATTGTACAAGTAGTACGGACCCAATTGTTTTGGTGATTCTAAGGGATGTAAGTGAGAGGAAAAAGTATTTAAGCAGATTCGAAGTATTCCTTGGAAGCCTTGGAGTCAGGCTTGATGGTCTTGTCACCCTTTTGCCAGCCAGCGGGGCAGACCTCACCGTGCTCATCGGTGAATTGGAAAGCCTCAACAAGACGGAGGGTCTCGTCAACGGAACGGCCAACGGGCAAGTCGTTGATGGTGATTTGACTATAATGTGATATGGGTCAGTGAATGTGATTCCAATATTACCCTTTGTTGACTCAATTGTACATTAGACTTACCGAACGGTACCCTTGGGGTCGATGATGAAGAGACCACGGAGAGCGACACCGGCTTCCTCAATGAGGACACCATAGTCACGAGCAATGCTCTTGGTCTTGTCGGCGATGATAGGAATCTTCATTTCACCGAGACCACCTTGCTTGCGGGGAGTGTTAATCCAAGCCAAGTGAGAGAACTCGGAATCGGTGGAGGCAGCGATAACGGCAGTGTTAAGAGCCTTGAACTCGGCGATTCTGTCAGAGAAAGCAATAATCTCAGTGGGGCAGACGAAGGTGAAGTCCATGGGATACCAGAAGAAGACAACATATTGACCCTAAGAATGACGGAATATGAGCATCAAAACGCGTCTTCCTATACCACTCATATTTTTGAATTACTAACCTTGAAATCGTCAAGGGAGATATCCTTGAAGTCACCGTCAACGACAGCAGGAGCAGTGAACTTAGGGGCGGGGTGTTGGACTTGAGCAACTGTTTCGAGACAAAATGAGTGTTTAGTAAACCCGTACGATGATGGTTGTCAAAACAAATTATTGCTGATAAGCATACCCATTATAATTTCGATTTTGGAAAGATATGGAAAACCGTGGTAGCGGGAGCTAAGCCTTTATATATGATTGAGCTGCGGGATTTCAAACAATAATAATGACCTGATTGGACAGAATGTTAGTAAGCGCTCTAATTAGTACTCCGCGTCCAATAATTGTCAAGCAATTCGAATTTCAGAGTTTTGACTCAGTCCCGTCAAAGGACTTGACGTCTTCCGTGATTCAGCAAACAGCTCGCTACATAATTGGCCCGATACTAAAGAATTCCATATAGACAAACAGCTATTAATTATGAAATTTATCACCAAATATGGTATCAGGACAATCATGGAAATCACTGTACTCATATCATGTAATGCAACAACAAAAATGCCTTATTAATGACTGTTACCCCCTTTTACCGTCCCAGTTTTTTATTGTTATTTTGCGTAGCAGTCACAGAGTCCAATCGTGAGCCAGGTGTGGTAGGCGTCATTAGGACACCAGAGAGGTGGTGTACACTACGGCTTCAATTCGTAAAAGATACGTGTTTGATTGCACATGATTGAATGAAATAAAGGAATCACGAATGCGCACAAGTGTATTCAACTCGCTATCACCGCCAAAAATAAATGCCGAAGCTGTCATTCAAAACTATGAAACTATTCATTAAGCTCCTTCAACCGAAATAACGAGTTATACTGGTCCAACGTTCTGTGGATTAATGTGCCTGAATATAATATCAAGCAAGTGCTTTTAAGCCACTTTACGAATGCTATTCGAGCGCAAAAGAAATACTGTTTCCTAGGTAAGTTAGGCAGATGATATTGAGCCAAGCTAAATGATATGTTAATATTATATCAGCAATGGCAGGGTTTGAGGAATTTTTTTAAGATCCGTATTGCATCTGACAATAAAGTGATACCACGGCGCAGCCGAGCATTTGACGGTGGAGAAATAAAGCATATGGCAGTGGACAATAACGGGACATGTCCCTGAAATAACTATGCTACGTTGTCCTCTCTGTGAACAACGGATCAAGTGATTCCTTTCAGGTCCGAAAAATACACGGACGAAAAAGGCTCCAGAAAGATTCTCGATTGCTCCAGTGTACTCCTATCAGTGTCGTTATGTTCAATTGGACAAGTATACTTTACCGCCCATTTTGGCTCGCGCAGGTATCACATGCCCAAGCACAGTTCTCTGCTGATGTCCTTTTAGATATCCTATGAAAGTATTTGACTTTCAAAAAATAGAATTTGATTCAAAGGACATTCTGCGAATTGAAGGCGTTAATTTCACGTAAGTAAAGCATAATAGCCACATTTCAAATCTGCTTTAATTCTCAATACCTCTTTATAGAAACGTCATGCACTCTGATGGCATTGTCATCAATTTTGTTTTCAACAAAAAACCGCACAAGGAAGGGGAATTTAGCAGCCCAGCGAGATTTAAAAACTGGGTCACTCAAGACGATCATATCATGACAATATATGGTGTTGATCCGGGCGTGACAGAAGTCTTTGTGGCGAAGGATGGCATAAGAAATGAAAAGAACCGCATCCGCAAGTGCTATGCCAAAGAGTACTACCATCATTGCGGCTTCAACGCCGCCACAAGAGAGAGGAAAAGATATAGAAGGATGGCCAAGCCAGAGATCAGAGATCTGATAGATGGCATCCCTTCTCCTAAAACTGCCAATTTTGATGCCGTAAAAGATGGCATCCGATATACACTTGCCAAAATTTTTGGCAATAACGGACTATTTTGACAAGGATGCAGTGTTCCAAATTTTGAGGCTCAAGTCCTACAAGGACCGCCAACGCGGTCTTAACGAGCTGGCTCGTAGATTAATTTTCAGATTCAAAAAGTACGGAGAAGCGCCTCGTTCAAGTCATAGACAAGTGGCAAATCCTTAGCAGAAAAGAAAGCGCCCTGACAAGTGGAAGGCAATCTGCTCTAAGGACTAAGCGCAAGAGGACGCCACACAGAAATATATAATTGCTTTTGGAGCTGGAGTGTTTGCCCTAATGAAGGGCAAACGATTGTGCCCGCAAAAGCCCTGTGGCGGCGCTTAGGCACCGTGTCAAGGAACCAGCCTAATGTATCAGTTTTGAAGGTATGCGAGGATATGACCTCGCAAAATTGTGCGACACGCCAACTCGCATCTTAATCAATTTGAGGGAACGCAGGAGTGCAAACAATTCAGGCCACAAGGTACACGCTGTACGCATACCGCGACGAGATGGCTGCCAAAACATTCTGTATGTTTTTAAATACATGGCCCTTAAATAATAATGAACAGCCACCAAGCTTGGTCAGAAAGACAGGCAAATAGCCATCTCCAAATCTTTCATCAATGTTGAGGAATAGGGGAAATGCGGTTCTCTCGCAATACCTCATCATATATAGTAAGTTTTTCTGAGTTACTTCCATGCTATGTATTTTCTCTGATTCTAATTGCTCTTCTGTACTGTAAGTTTCTTCCTGTTGAACACCAAATGAAAATTCACGTGGTCGCAAAATAATTTCGAAACACAGTACTGGATAAGCCGCAAATATGCAATAAAACTCGTGAGAGTTTACCGCCAGCGGTATGCATAATGTCAGTCATAACCGAAAATTCATCAATTCGGGCAATATGCCAAATTAAAGTTTAGCTTTCCGTCCCCGATCAAATCTAAGCAAAATGTAGAAGGTTAAATGTGGGCTATTGTTTTTTTTTTTGTATGGCTAGTCGAGTTTTCAGTTTGAAAAACGTACCGTTAATTTCTCCTATCCAATCTTGTATTTCATATGAGCCTACCAAGGAATTAAGGAGTCATGCTTCATTGATAGGCCCATGTAAAGTTTGGAAACACAGTGGTAAAGCCACGTCAAGGTTTCTTTTTCGAACTTCCACTTGTTCCACTTCCACTCTTTTTCATGACAGACCAGCCTACATATATTATCCTACCAGGGAATTTACGAGTCATGCTTTCATTGAAAGGTTGAACCCATGTAAAGATTGGAAAAACGTGCGTGAAGCCACGTTAAGATTTTCTTTTTCGAACCTCCACTTGTTCCATTTCCGCTCATTTTCATGACAGACCAACCTACATATAAGTGTGGGTGGCATTTGGCCACATCGCAAATGGCAAGCAAAGATGTCTGACGAAAATTTCTACAAAGAAGACCTTGCCCTCGCTGAGGAAACCATTAGTATCCCTGAAGATGCACATGAGTTTGATGGCCTTCGTCGGGTAGCCGAAAGTATCCCAGTTGGAGCATGGTTCATTGTTCTGACTGAATTTTGTGAGCGCTTTGCTTCCTACGGAGGTTCAACCCCTTTCCAGAACTATGTTCAATTTCCCGCTGGGGACAATGGAGTTGACGTTCGCGGTGCTCTTGGTAAAGGTCAAGCTACTGCTACTGCTTTGTCCAACTTCTTTACTTTCTTCTGCTACGTCACTCCCTTGTTTGGTGCCTTTGTTGCTGACTCTTACCTTGGACGTTACCGCACCATTTTGTTGTTCGGTACCATCTACTTCTCTGGTTGGCTGATCCTTACATGTACTGCCTTTCCTGCTTCTCTTGCAGCCGGTGCTGGTTTCCCCGGCTATGTGGTTTCCTTGATCATTATCGGTGTTGGTACTGGTGGTATCAAGCCTATTGTCGCCCCTCTTTGCGCTGATCAATTTAAGAATACTACCCCTGTCGTCAAAACCGAGAAGACTGGTGAGAAGGTGTTGGTCGACTACGATCTTAGCATTCAACATTTGTATCAATGGTTCTATTGGTCTATTAATGCTGGTGCCCTTATTGGCGGCATTGCTTGCCCATTGATTGAGCTCAACCACAGCTATTGGGCTGCCTATCTTCTTGCTGCCTGCATGTTCGCATCTGCTATGTTAATATTCATTGCCGGCAACAAGTTCTACATCAAGCCCCAGCCCACTCAATCTGTTCTTGTAAAGGCATTCAAGGTCATCCGCTTTGCTCACAAGGTTGCCAACCGCCCCGAAAACAAGGAAGCTAAGAAGGCTAACAAGTATCGTTTGGACTTCGCCAAGATAGAAAACGGTATGCCCAACAGTGCTCCATTGACTCCTGATGATGTTAGCTACATGTTCTGGGATGATACCTTTGTTGAAGAACTCAAGACCACCATTATGCCTTGCAAAATTTTCATCCCTCTGTCATTGTACTGGGTGTGCAACTGTCAGCTTTCCAACAACTTGTTGTCTCAAGCTGCTCAGCTTAACCGCCCTGCTGGTCTCCCCAACAACATCATGAACAACTTCAACCCCATCACTATCATCATTTTTATTCCCATTTTTGATCGTGTTATTTTCCCTACTCTTCGCAAGTTCAATATCAATCTCTTCTCTCAGCAACGGATTACCATTGGTTTCTTCCTTGGCGCTTGCGCTATGACTTACGCTTCCGTATTACAGTCATTTATTTACAAAAATCCAGTCTGGATTGCCACTAAAGTTTCCAGCATCCCAGTTTTTGTTCAAATACCTGCTTATGTTCTGATTGCCATCTCTGAGATCTTCGCTTCCATCACCTCCATGGAGTTTGCTTATACCCACGCACCAAAGTCTATGAAGTCCATGGTATCCGCTCTTCAACTTCTTCCCAACTGTTTCGCTGCTTTGATTGGTATTGCCATCTCTCCCGCTGCTGTTGATCCCAACCTCACTTACGTCTACGCTAGTGTTGCTATCGCTGCTGCTATTGCTGGTGTCCTTTACTACATCACTTTCCGCCATTACGATCAGATGGATGAAGAGAGCCGTGTTAAGAGAATGGAGGCTCATCGTAGAGATAACCGTGCTCCTTATATTCAAATTCTTGAGAGACAGGGCACGGAGAATGAGCAAATCGCTCTTTACGAAACAGAGCTTAACTTTGAAGAGTGCTGAATGTGTACTTGCTCATGACTTTCGTCAACACTTGTATTTCTAACACCGTAATTAAAAGTGCTTTATCCAATTTATGAAAACTGTTCTGTTCTGCGATTCCCTTGCTCGCAGTTTCCAAAGGGAAAGATTGATTGAGACGTTGATCAAATGCTAATTCCTGCTTTCTTCTTTATTGCGATAGACTAATAGATCGTGGTGACAGGGCAACATTTGCGCCATACTGATACCAGTAAATTTACCTTATTCCACTTTTTGTTAAACTAGTCTTCATAACTTGTAACTTTTTGATACAGCTGCAGGTGAAATGGCGTTGATCACTTCAAATTCTAATAGCAGCAGCAACAAAATGTAAACAGCGTGTGAATATCTCGTTGGGTAGTGATAGTACCATTAAAAAAGATGTGTCTGACTTTCCTGTATTTGCTACATTAAATGACAAACGAATATTGCACTTTGAGATTCGCCTGTACCAATCTTGTTGATAGCATATCTCATCAGCTCTCCGGTTAGATCGCCTATATCATTCAGAAGTTCGCTGTCTGTGATGAAAAACGTCTAAATAGCAAAAGCATTATAGTAGCTAAATTTATTCTTTGTCAAATATCGCCATTTATATCTGAAGTCACCAAATAAGCAACAAATAATTTCTTGATTCGTTGTCTTGTGATGAAATTCCATTACTCATGTGATTTTAAACTTTCAAAGCTTTTCAATGTGATTTTCCTCCTTGACGTGCTGTTTCAATGGATGCTCATCAGTGACAACGAGACTTGTGACTGTCAATCCAGCTCGCAGGGCCAAATTTTCAGCTGCATTCAAAAAAAAAAAAAAAGTTGTAGACTGACATTGGTTAATCATGGCGACAACAACCGCAGCTGACGCTAGTATTGTGAGCGATCAAAGAAAGATATTCGAAAAAGCCGGAAGCAAGAGTTCCTCGGAAATTGCTTTGAACCGAGCCAAAAATAAAGACACAACATTCGAGAACCTAGGATTGAGCAGCTGGCTTGTTGATGCTCTTTCGTCGCTGTCCATTCGCAAACCAAGCGAAATTCAAAAAGCTTGCGTGCCAGCTATCTTGTCTGGTAAAGACGTGATTGGCGGGGCCAAGACGGGATCTGGTAAAACTGCTGCATTCGCCTTGCCGATCCTACAAAAGCTCTCCGAAGATCCTTACGGTATTTTTGCTCTCGTACTCACCCCCACCAGGTACGGCGAATATCAAATCCAGATATCCATGAATATGAACTGCTTAATTAACCAATATGTTTAGAGAACTCGCCTTTCAGATTGCCGAGCAATTCAGAGTCTTGGGAAGAGGAGTCAACGTCAAAGAAACAGTCGTTGTAGGAGGACTGGACATGATGCAACAAGCACTCGATTTATCTCGTCGGCCACACATAGTCATTGCCACTCCAGGAAGATTGAGAGATCATATTCAGAGTAGCTCAGGGGCAGCTGATTTGAAGAGAATCAAATACCTCGTTATGGATGAGGCTGATAGATTGCTCTCAGATACATTTACTGAAGATCTTGAAGTCATATTCAACAATATACCGGAAAAGCGACAGACCCTTTTGTTCACTGCAACCATGACCGACTCTATTCTGGCTCTCAGTGATGCCCAGGAAGATCCCAAAAAGCGCCCATTTCTATATCAATGTGATACTAGCATCTCAACTGTTTCCACATTAGATCAGTTATATGTGTTTGTTCCTTCGCATGTTCGCGAAGTGTATCTGGTGCACGTTCTACGGTCTGAGGACTTTGCCGGGAAATCAGTTATTATCTTTTGTGGAAGGTGCCGAACTGCTGAGATGATAACAGTGATGTTGAAAGAATTAGGAATCAGATGTACGGCTTTGCATTCGGACATGTCACAACAGCAGCGTTTGGATTCTTTGGGTAGATTTAGAGCCGAAGTCATTAATGTTCTTGTGGCCACAGATGTGGGCAGTCGGTAAGTTTTCTATTATACCAGCTATATCAACGTAGCTTTGGTTTTTAAACCTTTTATTTTGTGTAGTGGTTTGGATATACCCACAGTACAGTTAGTTTTGAACTATGATATCCCTAGAGATCCAACGGATTATATTCATCGTGTTGGTCGTACCGCGAGAGCTGGTCGAGGTGGTCAAGCTTTGTCCATTATTACTGAAAGAGATGTGCAGTTGGTTCACAACATCGAAGCCAAAATAAGTAAGGAAACATATCATCATGGCATACGCTAGGCGCAATGAGTCTTGTCTAATAATGGTATATTTCAGACAAGCAAATGGAAGAGTACAAGATTAACGAAAACAAGATTTTGGAAGAGCTCTCAGAAGTTACGACTGCCAAACGAGTCGCGCGAATGGTAAGTTATTATCGAAACTTATTTCATTATTCAGGCTCTTACATTTCTAATTATCTTCCGGTCAAAAGCATCTTCATGACACCAACTTTGGCGAGCGTAGAGAGCTACGTAAAATAAAAAGGCAATCTGAAGGCGAATTGCCAGCCGCAAAAATCAAGTCTAAGGCAAAGAGGGCAAATGGTGCAAAATAATTTGAGGGAAGAGGCTTTTGGACTATCAAATAGAATAAAATACATTGTACATAATGCAACACAGAGCTCATCAACATCATCTAAAGTAATAAATGCTAAAATTTGCTAAACTCAATCCTTGTGTTCCTGCTCCTTTTCAAAAAGATAGGTTAATTGATCTATGCTTGTGTTTTGGAAAAGTTGGTAGCAATGCAGCTGCGAACAGGCCAACTGCAATACCTAAAGAGCCTAACACCATTTCCATAGCAAATGTTCCGCCGTCATCATTTTCTTGAATAAGAAGGAATGCTCCTTTGACGCCTATATTGCCGGTCGTCAAAAGAACCATACCCGCGCAGAGTGGAACTAGGGCCAATTCTCCTGTAAGTCGATAGTATATATTGCCGAATATTCCAATTGTGAATGCGCCTATGGTCGCGACTACTTGAGACTCTACGATGACTTTGCCAGCAAAATAAGCCACTGTCATAGCTAGACAGGAACATAGAATTACCGATGGCCATTGCCCTAACCGTGCACCAAATGTCATACCAGTTGTGATGGCTACAATCGGAAACAGAGGTATATACACCCATGGCGATACAGGATTATTACAGGTTGCAAAGTCTGAAGGTATGCCAGGATCTATAGCTGTGTATAATGAGCTGCCAATTTCAAGTCCATACCCAATAAATAGTGAATACAGGAGTGAATAGCCAAATCTGACTGTGCCTGTAATCATGTGCTGTGACGACAATTCCATCTAACAAGCTATGTTTTAGCTCATCGCTTCATTTTCAAGGAGACGACAAAGGACTCACTTACAATGCTAACTGTGAGGCTATATCCAGGAAGTAGAATAACAATAGAAGAAAGTACTACGCCAGTAAAGCAAATATACGTGCTCAAGGCTCGAACAATGAACCCTATCAAGATACAAGTGGCAACCGCAATCACATTGCTGAATGTAGAGTATTTCTCCGCCAGGATAACCAAAATGCCTACCAGTAGACCTAAGAATCCGCTAACAAGAGAGTCCATCCAAGATCCTCCGAACATGGTAGGTGCAGCGACGAAACTGCTGATGGTATATGCGAACAGCTTAGCCCCAACACCCCATGTTGGAGGGCTTAACTTGATTTCGTGGAGTTGCTGAAGTGCTTTTCTGACATCGATCGTGGATTGTTGGGTTGCATTCGCTATATCATAGACCTGAGCTAATTTCCCCATGTCAAACCCTTCGTCACATTTTATCATTAGCGTTTCGATTGTGTGGTGCTTTGTATCGCTGAAACAGATTATGGTCAAACCAGGTAAAAAGATTGCTGTGGTTGGAATGTTCAAATAATCCGCACTTTTCTGTAGACTGGATTCCTAATAAAATAGTACGCATGTACGTGATATAATTAGTACATATAACATTTCGACAAAGGCCTGACAAGATTGCTTACGATTCGATGGCTAGGAGCGCCGTAACGCACCATCGCTTTGCATAGTCTGATGAGGTAAAGCTTTTTCCGACCATTGCTATGTGCCAGCTGTCTGTCCATTCCACAAATGTAATGATTGACCAACGTCTGGCTACCATCTGAACTACTGCATGTTGAAACAGCATCAGAGAATTGCAAATTCAAGTTCTGAGCTGATTGAATGTTATCCTGTTTTTGCTCTGCATTTAATTCTCCAGCACTCCAAACACTGCTAACGCTTTGGCGTTGTATATTCGCCTCTTCTCTAGTCAAATCCCGAAGTAGGTTGCTTAAATGAATTGAAGATTTAAAATCCACTAAGCGTAGTAGTTTCTGAACAGGGCTGCTATGCGTTCGTTCACTCTCTTCTGAGCAATCGTCCTCTTCTTTGTCATAGCAAAGATAGTTTCCGGACTTTTCCAAATCTTGGAGTCCACTGCAGTGTCTGGAAGGTGAAGGTGAGTGCGTAATCGTACTAGCACGAGTGGGTATTTGTATGCTGGATGCCTCCGCTTCCGCCGCAAGCTCAATAGAAATCTGTGACAAGCGATTTAGTTTTTTGTTCCTTAAATCATCATCCACAGTCTTCATTCAGAAAAAAGAACAATGAGAATGGGAAGGGAAGAAGCGAATTCAAAGAAAGCTCCACAATTGATTCCCTTGCTGCACTTGCATATAATTGCAATCAAATACATCGCTCTGGAAGGTTTTTGGATATCCCTTATAACCCTTGGACATAATTTTAATTTCTACCTGAGCTTATCGGTTTGCACACTGATCGTTTCCTCATACCAGTTAGTGATTTTGTCACGAAATAGGCCAGCGCATCACTGTTTTCTTCCCCAATTAAACCAGTTCCTCCTTTATCTTTACATAAAAAGGTCACAAAATGTAATTGTCGAGGAAGCACTCCTGCGAAAAATGGTTGGTAACTTCGCTTATCATGATGAATAATAATATACATGTGATCACAAGGTGATAACAAATAGTAATCCAGTTATCTTTATCGCTTACTTGGTGGTAAATGCAAGATGATTTATTAATGACAAGAATGCAAAGATCATTATAAGAATTTTGGAAGCTCTTTCGGCAAACATTTCGCTTTTCAAACACACAAGTTCAGTTATTACAAGTCGTGAATTTAGACTATATTCTAATCAACATCAGCAAATCCTTTCATTGAAGGAAGCTGATTATTAACAAAGGAAGTGGATGCTGCTATTAGCTGAGCAATTTAGGAATAGAGACCAGGGGAATGAATTTTCAATTGATGGATACCTGTCAGTCTGAGTCAGTCCTGTTACAAATGTCCAAGACGTAACATAATTGGACCCATATTGTCTTATACTATAGTTATAATAGGGTATTGTGGCTATCTGCAGCCTTCTTAAGGTTCTAGAATATATTAAGTACCGAGCAAGATGCCTTTCAACTATGGACAAGTCTCATTAGATAACGCAACACGCTATGTTTGTCCTGTGCCTGACTGACTTTTTTCTATCTACTTCTCAGTCGACTTTACAAATCTTCAATTCTAACAATTCAGCTGAATAAAGTATACGATGAGATATGAAAAAAGAGGACACTTTATACATAATCGTGCCAAATACAATTCTAAATTGACAGTAAAATACTACATTTGGTGATTCATTATTCGATATCTATTTCTTGGTCTTGCCTTCCAAAAAGTCCTTTGCCTCGTTAATCTTACTTGCCAGGTATGGGGAGCCACCACGATCAGGATGGTTTGCCAACATGATTCGTCGATGAGCTTCCTTCAACTTGGTCTTCTGGATTTGGGATTCTCTATTTAATTCAAGTTCGTTGTTTAGTTACATAGTCGAAAGTATACACACATGCAAGTGCAAATGCTAAGTAAAGTACTGACCGAAGTCCAAGAATAAGAGCAGCTTCACGTTTGTTCATTTTAGGGTCAAAGCCACCTTTGTAATACTTGGATAAACGAGGCATAATTGGAGCCTTTGGTCGCTTCTGGTATTCTTCGAATGCTCTCATGCCGAGTCGAGCAGCTGTTGCAGCTCCTGCCACTGCAAATCCAATAACTATTGGCGTTGACTGCAGAAATTTGTCAGCTTGTTCCTACAAGATAATACAAGCGAAGTTATACCTACCATTGTCTACTTCTTTTATGAGATTAGGGACGAATGTGGCGAAATCCAAAGAACTCGCTCGTATTTTTGTAACCTGGGCGAAAAAGTTTGGCAGTCACGCGGAAAAGTTGCTGTGCCTCCAGGATCTCCATATATCTATAACAAGTTGAGAGTTTGCACCTTTATACAGAGAAGGAGTTCAGCCAAATTACGAGTAGATAATAACTCAATTATATTCATGGCTGATCAAGACAATTGAATGTATATCATTTAACGATGACTATAAGAAGACATTGACTGAGCTCAAGATTTATATTTATTTATGTGATAACACTACAATATGTATGTATATAATTATGTGACTAAATATATCATATATTACACCTTGAATTTGCTCCCTCAGGTTCTCTCACTCTGTCTTGTCTCCTAACTTTGTTAGTAGACTTTTTGGAACGCAGGTCCAAGCTCAACCGACTCCAAATATTGAGGGAATATTTTGAACTCCGTCCTGGCAGGCTATAGCAAGGCGATGAGCAAAGTTATGTTCGATCTCTTTTCTCTTGAATCCATCAGAGGTGCGTATCATATACCATCATTTTTACCGAATAAGCGTACTACAAAGATAGATGGATGGATTATTCGATGAACTGTCGATAAATACGAATTGCGAGTGCTACACCATTTCAACTGGCATTTGACAAATTATACATTTTCAACATTGCTGAACATGTATAATCGTGAACGCAAACTTTGAAGACTGTTTCGCACAAGAAACGACATGTTAGAGACAAAAAGCTACCAGATTTCGAGAATGAAACAGCCAACAGACCTTCAATTTGAGATTTAGGATTCGTGGTACTGATACAAAGTTTATGTCTCTACAGGTCATTGCCATGGTGAGATACGCTGCTACACCTTCCAACCCCTCCAAGTGTAAGTGTCAAGATTTGAGCCATCACTGAAATAGAGAGAATTGCGCATTTTAATTTGTATTTATGTTATATAGCTTCTTTGTCAAGAGGCTCTTACCTCCGTGTTCACGTATGTATCTGAGGAATATCCGCGATCAATCCTTTTTGGTGGTAGATACTAACATATTCACAATAGTTCAAGAACACCCATGAGGTTGCTGCTGCCATCACTGGTATGAAGCTCTCCAAGGCTTTCGCTTACCTCGGTGATGTCCAAGAGCACAAGCAGGCTATTCCTTTCCGCCGTTTCAACGGTGGTGTTGGCCGCACTGCTCAAGCCAAGCCCTTCAAGACTACCCAGGCTCGCTGGCCCGTCAAGTCCGTCAAGTTCGTCCTTGACTTGTTGAAGAACGCTGAGAGCAATGCTGAGGTGAGCATCACATTACATCTGCATATCAAACATCAAATGACACCTTATTCACCAACTAACTAATTTATTTTAGGCTAAGGGTCTCAGTGTTGAGGATCTCCACATTGCCAACATTGTTGTCAACCAAGCTCCCAAGCAACGCCGCAGAACCTACCGTGCTCACGGTCGTATCAACCCTTACCTCTCTCACCCATGCCACATTGAGGTCATCCTTTCCGAGAAGGGAGAGTCTGTCCAAAAGGAGGACAGTGGTAAGAAGGTTTCCAAGCTTAACGCTCGTCAGCTTGCTCGTCAGTCTCGTATCAAGGCTACCCGCGCCTAAATACTTGATTAATGGTTTCTCTCACCTATATTGCTTGCAAATAAATAAAGTTTGGAGCTTGGTGTGCTCTTTACTATGAAGCTATCGTTCAATGTGCTGTGTATCTAAGTGATTGCATGTTATTTTTCCTTAAGGGCGAACCTGCCATGGCATATGTCCAACCACAAGGGCAGTCACTTCTGCTCGAACATTTTTTTTTCAACGTCAGTCAAAGCGAGCCGAGCTGAATCCTCACTTGGTCAATGTACAATGGCTCCTACTAACACACCATCAATCCAACTTGCAAATATATGGACTGCTGCCGGTAAGTGTTAGAAAGGTGGCGGATGCTCAACATGTATGCTACGACTAACTAGGGGCTTGCAGGTGATGGCCAGCGGGATCGCGTAAAGGTAATTTCTAATTGCAACTACCGCAGTACTGAGCCTATATGATCTTAATCCTGTTATTAATAGGAACTTGTAGATGCTGGCACTGATGTAGACTCTCATGATGATTTCGGTTATACTCCCATGTAAGCCATTAATGCTTAATCAAAATCCTTATTTTCCATGCGTTATACGCAAAGAACTAGTTGTTGACATACTTTACGCAGGCATGCAGCTGCATCTTATGGACAGCTTGAAATGATCGAATATCTTATATCGGCTGGAGGAAATATAAATGTTACAGATTTCGATGGCGATACCCCATTGTTCGTTGTGGAAACTCCTGAAGTTGCACGATTCTTGATCGAAAGAGGTGCTGACCCATCACATAAAAACTCAGAGGGCATCACTGCAGCTATGAATGCTATGACAGAAGGATGGAGAGAAGTAGCTGAAGAGATCGCAAAGACTACTGGCGAAACTTTGACTGAAGAACCAGAGGATAATGACTTGTCACATGTTGCTATGGGCGACGATGATGATGAACACGATGAATTTATGCAGCAAGTTCATAACGTTATGCAACGAACAGAAGAAGGACAGAACAGAGACGATCAATTACGGGGATTAGTCTCTCAAATGGTTATGCGACAGATCCAGGAGGACAAGACTGAAAAATAGATTGAATTTGTTTTGAAACATGTTTGCATACATTAATTGCTTGTATCAATTCCTCTGCTCTGAGTTGTATTTTCTCATTCAGTCATCTTGCTATTGATCATTTGCACACGATTCTATGGACAAATATCAAGTATGTAATCAACTGGCTTGTATAAACTTAAATACTTTCATAGACAATGAACACATAATAACACTCATGATCCAAAGAAAATTGAAAAATTAGGAGAAGGTAAAGAGATTTTGCAACCCTCAGCCCCACTGACATGGTGACCGTATGGTAGAAATCGGCGCCTAATCTGCATCTACTAGGTACATACGGTATCGTGTACAAAGCTCAAAATAGAGATACAAATGAAGTTGTAGCGTTGAAGCGGATTCGCCTTGATAATGAAGAAGAAGGGGTAATGCGGTCTTTGCATTCATGTAGTCTCACCCACTGTAGCACTCCTAGCTAACACGGAATCAGGTACCCTGTACAGCTATTCGTGAGATATCTCTCCTCAAAGAGCTCAAGCACCCAAACATCCTCAGGTGAGAAGTTTGGCCCTTTGAATGCTCGACACACACGCATTCTAATCTTTTGTTACTCGACAGATTGTATGATGTTTTGCACACTGAGAAAAAATTGACACTTATCTTTGAATACCTGGATTCCGATTTGAAAAAGTTTCTGGATTCGTACGGGGGTGATATCGACATTTTGACGATAAAGGTGAAGACACAAGAACAGTATATCGTTGACTTTTTACAAATCAACTGATTCAAAGCGTCCTGTTTCAGCAATTCATGTATCAGTTATTGAAGGGCATAGCGTTTTGTCACGAACACAGAGTTTTACACAGAGTTAGTATAATATTCAATGATCTGTCTTTGCCCCTCACTGCGTAGAAACTAATCACCATTTCAGGATCTCAAACCACAGAATTTGCTGATCAACAAGGTCATTGAAATACCCTATCTTTTATTCATTTTCATCTTTCTCGATCTAATATGATGTCGTATTAATAGAAAGGCGAGTTGAAACTGGGCGACTTTGGCTTGGCTCGTGCGTTTGGAATACCTGTGCGAAACTATTCTCATGAGGTAAGTTATTGCATTTTCTCCTTTTCTTAAGGCATCAGTCGTATACTGATTCCCAACTTAAAATCAGGTTGTCACGCTTTGGTATCGAGCGCCAGATGTGCTGATGGGCTCTAGACAATACTCAACTTCTATTGATCTTTGGTCAGCTGGATGCATCTTTGCTGAGATGTCTTCAGGGCGGCCTTTGTTCCCTGGAAGCTCCATATCAGATCAGCTGCAGCGCATCTTCAAAGTTTTAGGCACACCAACCGAAGAGACATGGCCTGGCGTCTCACGACTCCCCGAATACAAGGTATGTTAGACTTTTTAATGTAGTTCTTCTACGAATTGACATCTAATATTGAATGTTTAGCGTGATTTCGAGATCTTTGGTCGGATACCGTTGGAATCATTGCTACCAAAATTGGACCCATTGGGTATTGACTTGTTGAAGGTAAGCGAGAAGGCGAATATATCACTGGCATAGACATAATTTATAACAAATTCATCTAGCGTCTTATTGAATATGTTCCTGAGAAGAGACTCAGTGCAAACGAGGCGCTACGTCGTAAGTGGCCATTTTATTAATTCCGCATTCACTGCGTATATATCTTTGCTAAATTGACATCGATACCTTAGATCCATACTTTGATGAATTACGCAAGCGTGAGCAGTCGCTCGATTAAATTGTCCGGAACAGTGATCGCTTACGACTTTAGAGATCTCAACACATATATACAATTCTTCAATATTTTCTAACGTCCATCGTCGTCGTCACTTCTTTGGGTCACCAATCGTCGGTCATATCTCCTCCCAATGTAATTTCGCATATATTGGCGACCTATTATATCTACTATTGTTCGCCATTTTCACGTCTATAAAAATACACATTGCTATTGCCGTAACACTGCACTTTCAGTTTGGAAGATGATTCATCCTTTTGCGTGTGTGTGTATGAAATGTTTATAGAGCTTACAATGCGTGAAATGTTCTAGCTAAATGATGAATTGATGATGCAAGAAACAATGGAAAAGTACAATACATGTGTCCAGATATGTACATGCTAAAAGCTACGCTAGCCTAAGCATCAATTTTGGCTTCTTTGACTTGTGGGATGCCAGAGTTTTCGGTTTCTAGTTTACGCTTAAGTGAGGGAGCATTATCCTTGTTCTCTTTCTCACTGGATCTTTGTCCGCCGCGATCCCGGCCACCTCGTCCTCGACTGTTTCCTCGGCCGCGACCACGACCGCGGCCACGGCCACGGCCACGAGAGTCACCCCCATCGCGTTTAGCTAGTTTGGCATTCTTCTTGTCCCAGAAGGCTTGAGATTCCTCCTCTGTAAGTAAATATCATATGTGATTAGTAAGTCATTATCGTATGGATATAAGTCACTCGGTCAAAACAATTACCATTAGGGATAGTGAAATCCAAGTTATGTTCACCACCATTAAGCTTTTCCATAGCTTCTTCAGGAGTAATATCACGAAGTTGAATAACGCCAGTTCCTTCAGCTATGAAGTCAATCCAGGAAACTTGCTCAGCTCCGATCAGTTCCTGTAAAGTCAAACGCATCAATAGGCAAGTTCATAATGAGATGGTCAAAGGTGGTGGAAGATTTGTATACCTTGACTTGAGAAATGCTTTTGTCGGCAGCATTGGCAAACTTGATAAGCTTCTTTGGTCTTTGTTGTCGAACTCGCTCTTCCCAGGGTCGCTTAGCCCAATCTTCATCTTTGTGCTCCTCGTATTTGAGTAGAATATATTGGCGTCTATTATATCGAAGTTTAGTTTACAAATGTGTAGAAATTCAATAATTCAATTGATTTTATCACTTACTTGGGCATTAATTCGATGATATTATCATCAAAGGTAAGTTTCTTTGCACAAACCTCTTCGACTGCTCCAGGGGTTTCAAATTCAATGAACGCGCTTCCCTATATATTAATATTGCGTTAAATGACTACTAAATGTTGATTAAGAGCTGTCCATGACCTTTTACCTTAAACTTCTTGTCAGCATCCTTTCTCAACTTGATGGATTTGATGTTGGCATGTTGCTCAAAAAATCGAGTGATTTCTTTTTCGAGAGAGTCTACTTTGTATTCGCCTTCATAACCTTTCGCATCTGGATTAGGAAATCCTTTCTTTATGAACTTTTTAGTACAAGGACAAGTAACATGAATCCATTTGCAAACATGATGGACTCACGGCGTAAATTGATCTATCCACTTTTGGATCTTTCAGCGAAAGATGCAGAGCCTTCGATTCAAATTTGGGTGCGGATTCGCTCTGATCGGTCTCAGCATTGATTTCTGCTTTCCCTTCACTCTTGCTGATCCTTCTGATTTTAGTATCATCTTCGTTTAGTTGAAGCAAAGAGGAAGTTCTAATGGCTTCCAAAAGGGCAGGAACATCGCCGGTGATGATAGTTTTGACTTTCTTGAAATTGCTAACTTTCTTGACGGTAACCCCTGAATATGAGTCGACACGATTTAAGTGAACTGTGTCTCTGAAACATGTAAAGACAATCTTTGCCAGTAACTTACATCCTTCTGGAGTTTGCTCGACTAGTTCTTTTAAGAACTGATCTTTGGCCAAGTTCTCATCACTGAAGATCTCTTCGATCACTTGGCATATCTGCCGTTGCAAGTCAGTAGCTTGAGGCTTCTGATCTTCTGGGGAAGAATCGGTGACTTGACTGTTAACCTGAGTACTTTCAGTGGTTTCCGGGGGATACTCTGCCAACATTTAGAGTACTGCGTAGATCAGAAAGTTGTAAGCTCACGCGGTTAGCGCACACAATAAGGCAGGCACAATTTTTTTTTAACAAAGAAAGCGGGGTTAAAGAGCGGTGAAAAAAAAAAAGTATCAAGCCGTGGTTGCTCGACATTCTACAAGTGTCACTATGACCGTCAATGGCAGTACTAGAGCCATAGGACGCTTGTTAAGAGCTGTAAGCGTTGCACCGATGATAGACGTTACCAATCCCGTAAGTACTCTGAGTCGCCACACGGCAGCATCGAACGTTCATCAATGGTAACCACCTTTGGACAGCACTTTCTGCAAATGCTTCGAATCATTTCCCCTCGATACACTTTGTATACTGAAATGATACATGCGAATGCTATCATAAACAACCGACAGGATATATCGAGATTTGTTGGCGGCGCAAACCCGGATACGGTGGTACAATTGGGAGGATGCGAACCGCAAGCTATGGCTTCCGCTGCAAAGATTGTACAAGATCATGGTTTCCGAGAAGTCAATATCAATGTGGGTTGTCCTAGTGATCGAGTCCAGCATGGGAATTTCGGAGCAGTGCTTATGAAGAGCCCTCGTATGGTTGCAAGTGTGCTGAACGAAATGAACAAGAAGTCAGTCAACATACCAGTCACCATCAAATGTCGTACTGGTGTTGACAATTTCGATTCATTAGAGTTTTTACACGAATTTGTAAGTTTTATGCTTTGAGATGATAATATATTTCAGGTTGATTCATGTTTATTGTTTGATAGATTGATGCACAATTGTGCTCGGAAAGACCACCACCACATTTCATAATCCACGCTCGAAAATGCTACCTGCAAGGCCTATCTCCAAGACAAAATCGCAATATACCCCCTTTAGATTATAATAGAGTCTGGCAAACTGCCCAGAAATATCCTGATACAATTTTTTCCATCAACGGAGGATTTAGAACCGTAGAGACAATAGCAGATGCTCTCACCAAAGTTGACGGATGTATGATTGGACGTGAGGGTATGGACAATTGCAATGCCACCAATGTTAATATGTTATATCTCATTTACCTGCTACCTATCTATAGTAATGGATAATCCAATGTTTCTACAGCAATTGGATAAAGGTATATTGTTGATCTATTGGCAATTCTTTGCTTAAATTACATATGTTAAGGACGATGATCCTAGCCTTATACCAGGTACCTGAAAATCAGCTGCAGTCCACAGAGGTCATCATTGATCGCTATTTGGGTAACCATTTGTAAATGCCACTGATACCGTTGTCCGTTTCAGCAACTAACTTGTACTCCAGCCTATGTTGACGGCTTTCTTACAACAAAGCTAGCAAACTCACACTTGCCATCCATGGCTATAATGGTGAAGCCACTGATGATGCTCTACCGCGGCGGATATGGCAGGCGGTTCCGCCGAGCACTAGGAGAAGGAATGACAGAGGCTAGGAAAACCCACCCACACAAAAGTCATTGGGATTTAGCACCCATTGTATATAAGGCTCTCAAACAAGCCGAAATTGTAGATATAGAGATCGACCAACAATGCAAGCAAATTAGTATGTAACACAATAGTAGCGAGTAAATCATATTCTAATGATATCTTGTATTTCTTTGGAGAAAAGTAATTTTGGCTATTGTACAAAGTTTCTGCCTTTGTCGGATTCGATAACATAGGCATGAATGTGTTTATGGTCTATAGTGGATGATCTAGTGAGTAAGGTGCTTGCGACCCTTCATCTGGCGTCGCAGCAACACACGGCGCCCATTCTTCTTTGTAATACGAGCAAGGAAACCATGTCGACGCTTTCGAACCAAGTTTGATGGTTGGTATGTGTTTCCGTAAGTAACGAAACGTAGTTGTGAAAGGATCGGGGACGAAGACAACGGATTCAATCGGCTACAGACAATGCAAACAAGGTTAACGAGAAAATTCAAAAAAAGTGGTTTTGGAAATAACGAGTCGTTACGAACCTAAAAATTGAGGTGGTTGTTAGAGTAGCGCTGGTGTTAACGCTAGCACGAGTAGTTGTTCGGATTGCCGAGAATACAGTAGCAAAAAGTGACATTTGGACAAAGGAGTAACTTCTCGGGTGCGTAGAGGACAAATTTTTGTTTTGATTATTGTATTTTTTACTCATAGAAACATTAGCAATTTTTAAATAGCGACAAAAAGGCTGTCAAAACAGTGGTGTATTCGTTTGTCCACTATGTACTATGATAACAATGTATCTCTCAATGGTAGATAGTGATTTCGATGTAGTGGAGTAGTATATTTGAAAAAAAAAGAGATTTTAGCTATCTGCCGGTGTTGATAGCCTCTATAAATTCATGTACAGTTTTTTGAATAATTGTCTATTCTTTAGTCGTGAATGGGTCCTTGCCCTCTCCGCTGTTAGCAATAAGTTCTCGTGGCATGGATTTGAGATCAGATTCATTTATAGTTGGGAACGGTGGTGGTAAAGCATCACTGGGAAATCTTTTGGCTCCATGCTTCTTCACAGCATCCTTTACTTGCACAAATTGATCATCAAATCCGGGTACGCATCCCTTGACGTAAATCAAATTGAGTTCGGTATCAATCTTCAACACTTTCAAGCTCTGAACCGTTACGCTCTTGCCGCCCATTCTACCGGCCATCTTCTTGCCCTTGAACACTTTACTGGGCCACTATATCAGACGTAATTTTAGATAAAACTCATAATTAGCTTGTTTGATTAAGGCTATAACAAACGTACCTTGCGTTGACCAGTGGAACCTGCAGATCTATGTGCCAAGGAGACACCATGAGAAGCGGGAAGACCACCGAAATTCCATCTCTTCATGACACCAGCAAAACCTTTACCAATACTGAAATGGTAGGCGTAATTAGTTCGGCCATGAGGTCTATCCACATATCTTCTAGTCAAAGTAACTTACGATGGAGCTGTCACGTCTACATATTGACCAGGAACAAAGTGAGCAGCGCTTAAAGAGGTACCAATTGGCAATACAGCATCTGTGGTAACTCTGAATTCGGCAACTGATTGCTTGGGCTGAACATTGAGCTTCGAATAATGAATTGCCATTGGCTTTGTGACATTCTTTTTGTTAGTGCAACCAACTTGTAGAGCAGTATATCCATGCTTTTCTTCGGTTCGCACATCAAGAACTTGGACATCCTCAAGCTACAGAAAGTTTATGGTTAGGTTTAGTTCCATTTACAACGGCTCGATTAAGTCATTGTTGTGGATAGCGTACCTGAAGAATGGTTGTGGGCATTCTTGCGCCCCATTCGTCCCAAAATGTGGACATTCCCTTCTTTCTTGCGATAATTCCTACTCGCTGGGACTGAGGAGTCCATGCAGGTGATTGATCTGAGGTGGCGGCAGCTTGTCGAGCTACAGCACTGTTGTGAATGCAAGCAGCAAGAATAGGTCTAGCACTCTTTGTCGTTATTGCCGAAGCAAAGCTGGGAAGCAGCTTCGAAAGTGAGTTCATGACTATAATAGCGAATCAAAAAGGGCTCGAGGAACGAAATTAGCTGTTTGTTTCGTTGAAAGCAAAAAAAATTTGGACAAGCACAAAGTTACTTTTTTGAGGTAAAACACGTGACTAAAATTTCCGTTCGCTGGCAAGGCACTTTTCTGAAGACCAAGGGAGTAATCCATCAAAGATCTTTCTTCTTACATATCCAGATGTCTCGGTGCGTATATCAACCATTTTTGCTTACCAATATCGATTGTTGTTTAAGAGATGGATAGAATGATGGATGGATGGATTCCCTGTTGATAGCATACCATACGCCTGCATAGACGACATTTAGATTCTTTGAAGCAAAAACTGCCCATCGCCATTTGCACCGTCTTTTGAAAGCTGATTGGCTTTCAGTTGTAATCAAAGCTACAACTGTTCATCATAAACTCATCTTCCGTTAACAAAAAACCTCGTTGCTGCACCAAATCGCAATTACTACAACAGCTGGGAATCTTTCTCCAGCAACGACTTCTTCTCCATCCTGATCTTGAATTTTCAAACTTTTCCTCTGTAACACTTGGACTAATAATCTTTCTTTTCTTTTATACAGTCTTTACAGCAAGGGCCGTGTTTTGGGCTACGAGCGTGCCAAGCGCAACCAGAACGAGAACACCTCTCTTATCCAAATTGAGGGTGTCCAAACTCCTTCCGATGCTCAATTCTACCTCGGTAAGCGTATCGCTTACGTCTACCGTGCCAAGCGTGAGGTCAATGGCAGCAAGATCCGTGTTATCTGGGGCCGTGTCACCCGTGCTCACGGTGGAAACGGTGTCGTCAAGGCCAAGTTCCGCAACAACCTTCCCCCCAAGACCTTTGGTGCTTCCGTCCGTGTGGTAAGTGTCGCCAACCAGAATTCCCTATGACTATGAATACAGTGTGATTAATGTTTTACATATTATAGATGCTCTATCCCTCCAACATCTAAGTTTGAAATGGAATATATTTGCAGCTGCGAGATTTCCAGAATGGATATTTCTTTACTTGACAGTTGTAGATTTGTCATTAAAAACAAAGAATAAAAAACAAATTGCTGTAATTACACAAAGATAAATCACATCCACCCCTTTTTTGTGATGTCGTTCCGATTGCCAGCAGGTTGGAAGCCTGTAACAAAGTAAAGTCTGTTATCTGACTTTAGGAGACATGAAATAAGTTAGGAATCGCAGTATCCTCCCATTACTATTTCTGATACTGTATATATATTTGTTCACTTATACACTCTTCCCCTCCCTTCCCCTTGCCTTAACAGCAACAGCTCACAACCATTTGAAAACTGACATCAGTCAAAATATGTGTAAAGATAAGTTGGTTTATACATTAGGTCTAACCGAGATATTAACACAGCTCAGTAGATTGAGTAGATTGAGACTATTACAATAGATCCGCGACAACCATTTACAAACGGATACCGCCGTTGTACTTGGCATAACCAAGAATGACAGCAGTAGCAGCAACGAAGCCTAATGAAGGTACAATAGTCAGTGTCAACACGTCAGCAAGGCTATCACACAAAACTATTTGACTACTCACCACCGATGAAGCCAGAAACTTGAGGAGAGCTCAAAAAGTTCTCGGCTTCCTGAACCTTCGGGCGGGCACGGGCGCGAAGATCATCGATCTCCTTGCGAAGACGAGTAACCTCCTGCTGGGCTTCAGCAGAGAAGCTGTCAATGTTGGCGTTGATCTTTCTTTCAGTTTGTTTTGAGTCTGACATGTTGGTGGAAGAGAGTTTCTTTTGGTGAAGAAGAAATTTTATTCTGTTGACGCCAGGTAACCACTATTTATACAAGCTATGTGGACATACGATTGGGAAATTTTGGTGATGATGACACAATGATACAATCCCATATGAGTAAACCATATCACTTTAGCTGGCTGTGCCCTACAATAGCGCTAAAGTCATTTCCAGCAATGCTGTTCTATACCTCTTGATGCCTTGTATCTTATTTATGATGTTTATATCCTTCATTTTGCTATTATTTGCTGCATTTTCTTGCAAGACTGGGTCCGGCAGGTTAATCAAAGATCGTTCATGTGATACTGGTTGGGTACAAAACGGATTTGACCTGACGTCAGTGTCCACGTTTCTCCGCTCACAGTTCAGCTTGGATGTGCCAAATAGGAGCTGTGGATTGAACAGTTTGGACCGTAACAATTCATTTTGGCTGCTATGATCACAGATAAGAATTTTTTTTGTATCCAGTTTGAGAAACCCGGTTCGTTTCAGCTTGTTCTGTGCACTTCTGGCTCGAAGCGTCGTAATACCTTTAGCCAGACCGCGCATGAAAGTCAGCTTGAGTAAAAATATATAACGTGTTTTAAGACAATAATACACTTGCCGATGGCCGAAGCTATCTGACGTATATCGTTGTTCCAGCCATACTGCCAGAGGTGAAAGAGTGATTGCCGAAAAGTGCAAAGATCAGAAAATAATGTTTTGTCAATAGCCGTTGATATACCGCCATTGGCAATCTTGCACTCAAAGCATATCCCTTCTATGGCAGAGCTGATCACCCAGTATCCATAACAAATTGAATGACCGTGATTACCGCAGCTTACGCATTTTATCTATAAGAAAATGCAGGTTGGAGACATGAATCCTATTTTGATAAAGAAACAGGCAAATCTATGCTATAAGCTTACGGTACTGCCAGGATTTGGTGTAGCGCTGATGCCGCAAATACAATGTGTACTAGATTGCTGAAACGTAGGCTTTATTTCTTCTACCTTTATAAAACTTTGAGGATGTTTATCAACTGGGTGAGAAGCTGTTGCAACAGCATGTTGCACAGAGTTTGAGAGATCTGATCTATGGCACCTGTGGTGGCCTAGTGCTGGACAAATTATCTTCATGACATCGGGCGGGATCCCGTAAGCCAGCTGGATGACATCAAGAATATCTTCTCGAGTTTCCGTAAAGAGACTACTGAATAGCTCTTCATCGTTCTCAGTATGTGCGCAGTCTGAACAATGGCTGTCAATACTGTGCACATCATCCTCCTTATTATTATCATCGAAAGCGATTATCTTTTGCTTCTCAATATGATTATTTTGCTGGTTCATCAATGATAAAGCCGAACAATAATATTTGACATTGAGCATATTTAAGGTGAGCCTGTTGGTGTCGCGTGTTTAATGAGCCGTTTTTAGAAAACAATAACAACATGCGCTTACAAAAAGTCCCCCGTATAATATTGAAAGACCATGTATCTCGTCATTTGACACTGAGGCAAATCTTTGGCTACGCAGAAAAATGGACACTTGTATTCAGGTGGAGTTGCATTGTTGTAAATCAATTTCAAAGTTGCATGTTGTCTATCAGCAAGCGGCTATGTGCAGGTTGGTTATGGGCAACAATGTTGTGAGAGAATGTAAGAGCTAACCTTCATTTTTTGCAAGTGACTTATTAACATTGCTATGCATTTCATCATAGAGAAGAAGCCGCTTTGTTGACCTTTGTCATTTTCAAATACAAACTCATATTGTTCGCTTTTCTGATCAATATTGTAGCTCTTATTATGAAAGACAAGTATGACTGACATCAAGTGCTGAAGGTCGATGGCTTCCACTACGCTCTTAGCCTTTTGCCATGTAATAATGTTATTTAAATCCCAATAAAAAGCGCCCTGTAAAATAGCATTCACCTTACAAGAACTTCACAAAGCACGTTCGCCTCGTAGCAGACATTATACTTCAGTTTCTTGGCTACAAGATCTGTATAGAATAAGTATTTAGTGGACATTGTATGAGACAATAGCCACTCGACTACTCACTGTAGTCTTGCCAATGTAGTATCTCATCACTATAGCATTCCTTGGGAAGCACTCCTCTTAATAAAAACGTAATGGTACATAAATTGATTGACGTTTTTCAGTTCAACAAAAGCAGTTCAGCCATAATATTACCTCAAGTATGTTATACAACCGATTGATAATGATAAAGCCTGCGTTAGGGTAGCAGACATGCTTTGTAGTTTGTTAACTAAGAAGAAATGAAAGCGCTAATGAATGCTGCTTATCCCAATTTCACAAATATTGTTCCGGAGCCAAAATTTGAAGCAAATATATGCATTAGAGACATTGGTTACATATTTCGCTTACAGATACACGGCTTTTGTTAACAAAACCTGACTAGGACAAAGAGCAAGGATAGCAATAATGAAAGAATGGTAGATTAAAGACACTAAGTGAGAGAAGAAAAAAAAAGAAAAGAACGGCGGCTATTAAAGACGAAATCTAAATGGTGATAATAAAAACAAGGCAAAGATAAGAGAGGTATCAGCACCTACTATATATGCTAAATTATAGTAGTCTTGAAACTCTTTGTGATTGCTATGTACATAAATTAAGAGGCTCCACAATGTTGCCCCGTAATGAGCCAAGTTCATCGATTATGATTCATATGAGGACTATCTTGGAGATTTGTACCAGGTTGTGGACCAGGGAACGGGATGGATGCAAATCCGAGATGCGGACTGAACATCATGTTTTGTTGTTGCAGTTGTGGGGATTGATGTGGTGATTGATGAGGTGATGTTTGGTATTGATAAGGCATTTGCGGTTGCTGGTAATGCTGTTGTTGTATTTGACCATGCTGCCGTTGATGAAGTTGTAATCCATTCAAACTTGTGAAAGCTTGTCCACAATTGATTTGAGGGCATTTGAATATTCGTGTATCACCATATCGACCTTGTTCGTTCACATTCATCATTCCCGCGAGCAGTCTAGAGTTAGCATTAGTCAATGTTGCGTGTTGTTGCGCAGGCGATGATGATGCAGAACCGGGCAATTGCATGCGCTGCATTGACATCTGTGGTGATTGTGCTTGCGAG
The DNA here is from genome assembly GCA_037039815.1 of Umbelopsis sp. M5902. Taxonomy (NCBI): domain Eukaryota; kingdom Fungi; phylum Mucoromycota; class Umbelopsidomycetes; order Umbelopsidales; family Umbelopsidaceae; genus Umbelopsis; species Umbelopsis sp. M5902. The sequence goes on from JAXQGL010000050.1 coordinate 70,295, forward strand.
GGCATAGACATCATATTTGGTGGCGCCGCAGATCGCATAACATTCATATTGACTCCTGCCATGCTTGCCATTGTTTGATTGGGAAATTGTGCCAAAGCTTGTTGAGGAGACCCCATCATCAAATGAAGATTACTGCCAGGTGGCTGCTGCTGCTGTTGCTGCTGCTGTTGTTGTTGATGATGGTGTGGTTGGCTTTGGTTGGCAATGCCCTTCTGGCCAGACCCTCGTCGGCGCTTGCCAGTTGAAGTAGAATCTGCTTCACCCATGCCCGCATTCGGAAACATCTCTGGCTGACCATGGCCATGCTGAACATGATAATTTAAGCCATTCGGTGTTCGGTATGCTTTCTTACAACGTGGCATTTGACATTTATATGGTCGACTGTCGGACACAGGGCTCTCTAGGGTACCATCCTCACGTACAATCGCTGGGGCGTGGCCGGATGATCCCTTGGCGTCGCGAATATGGTATTGTAAACCGTTGATGTTCTTATATTTTTTTGTACATCCTGGTATTGCACATCGATATGGTTTGCTAATACCTTCAAGATTGGCATGCGCTCCCTTCATGTGATAAAACAACCCACTAGATGCAGAAAAACTAGCATAACAGCCAGGTACATCGCATCCGTATGGATTCATCTCTTCAAGCATTTCTCTTCGCACTTCGTCCATACGAGGATTCTGATTATGTTCATGATGTTGAGCTTGTAAATCACCAGCCATTCCTTCGGCTGTGGGATCGTGAAACTGCGCCAATACTGATGGATCGGCTGTGGGCTGTAATGCCTTGCTTGTTGTTGCATTGCCAATAGTTGGAACAATTGGTGATGAGGAGTTACTTTCCATACTCCTTTGTGGTGACATCCTTTCATGCTCAGTAGCTGGGCTACTCTTATTGACATTGCCGTCTCCACGTCGTTGTTCTGGCATGTAAGCGCCCGCCTTGGCTTGCGCGTTTCTTTGCAACTTTCGCCACCTGTTACGACAATGCAGTCCTGGCCGACCAGGAAAGAAAAGAGCAATCTTTTGCCATTGTGTGCCAAATTTCTCATATTTCTCTAATAGAAGTTTGTCGTCATCTTCAGTCCAACTGGAACGATCGATGTTCGGATCCAAACTTTCTCGCCATCGCTTCGCGCATTGATCATCCGTTCGGCCTTTTATCATGTCTGCGATTTTGCTCCATTGCTTTGGATACCTTGCTACGCCTTCTCTGAGTAATCGATCTTCTTCTTCCGTCCATGGACCTTTTCGCAACGATGGATCCAGTGAGTGGAACCAACGCTTTCGACAATTCTTATTCGTTCGGCCTGGTACGCATGCTGCTATTTTGGACCATTTCTCAGTATTAGGTCCGTAGAGTTGTACAGCCAGTCGAAGCAAATTATCTTCATCAGCAGTCCATTGTGTTCGGTCACCGAATCCCTTTTCCTTAACGTCAGTATCATTTGACGGTGATGGAGTCAGATTGCTGTTTGGTGGTGAATCGAGCTGGTTTGCATGAAGAGGTGGTAAGCTTGTCGAGGGTAAGTCAACAACTGACATGGCGGGACTATTAACCAAGCTGTGGATGTCGACATTGTCGTACATGGATGGGACATTCTGAGATGCTTGTGTAAGGGACGCTACCATGTCGTCAGCCGCACTCATCTGGAGCAAATGTGAAGATTAGAACTGGAACTGAAAAAGGCAGTATATCAAAATGGCGTTGCCTACCGTGTGAAAACTATTATATTGGTCATTGACATTATTGTCAGAAGTCAATTTATCTGAAAGGTGCAGATGTTGCTGTGGATGACGCTGTGGCATGTACGGACTGGATGCCATGGTTTGCTGATTCATGGGTATGGTGACAGGACGAAAACCAGGTTGAGGATAAGAAAACCCTGGTTGACCGGCCATTCTCTGTTGGCCATCTGGGTCGTTATTGGTGAGTGGATTCTGATTGAATGCCTGCTGATTCATTTGTAGTGGTGGTCCCGATATTGACGTTTGAGCAGCATTCTGGAACTTGAACATAGGATTATACTGCAATGGATCAGAAACTGTCAGATCTAAGGGCTCTTGGTCATCATACGGTTGAGAGTTTGTCAGGCGATAAGTCCCCGTAGATGAGTGATATGGGTCGTTGAAGTGTTGCATTGAAGGTGTGGGCGCACTTCGCCCAAACTTCGAGCGAGTGAAGCGATCTTAAGATAACAAAGAGAAAGGAGATTCAAACAATTACCATTCCTTTTTTTTCCTCTTGCTGCAAATGCGCTGCTCCGAGTTCACACGAAAAAAAAATTGAACGTTTGAGCACAGCAAAAAAGCTTTGAGCACAGAAGCTGCCTGAGGACAAAACAAACGTTCTCATTGGACACTTGTGACGTTGCACCAGTCACGTGGATGAAGCAGATTTTTCCAATCACCAAGCCTCATTGATGCAGAGGCTATTAGCAAAAACAGTACGAAACGACAGGATAGGAAAGATACATTTTGTGGGGATTTAAGAATTAATAAATATGTCAAATCAAACCAGCAGACGATAAACTATTCATATTGAGTTTTGTTTGTTGGCTCAGCTTGTGACACTTAGTTATCTTGACTCACCGTTACAATAACCCTTTGAGTCACCAACTCAGTTGTGCCCACATATATAAATTTGCCCTGGGCATCAATTTTCTGTTAACCTCCTTAGCATACTATCGTCTCTTTAAAATGAGCAATATTGTTGTTAAGGTATATCCTGGCCCACAAGAATTTTTAGACGCTCTTTTGCCCCAGTTAGAAGAACATGAACTTGAAAACTGTCAATTGATTGCAAAGTCAAGGATGTGGGCTCGAGACAAAGTCACTAATGGATACTATGCAGCGGTATTAGACGGCGAGCAACTCAAGTATGCATTATGTTGGGCACCAAAAAATCTTTTGTGGCTTTCATATTCGGAACCAGATGGCAGTGACAAAGATTATCAAATACTTCTTGCCAAACATCTTGCACAAGTTGAACATGCTGTGAAAGAAGTATATGGTTTTCAAGGCTGCGAACCAGGAGGCGCAACCTTCAAGAATGCTTATAACGAAGCAGCAAATCAAAAATTCAGGATCGGCAGGCCCATGTGCACCTACAAATTAACTGCAGTCAGGTATCCAGAACAATCTCGAGAACTTTTGGAGAAGGGAACTCTCCGACCAGCAACCAAGGATGATGATGTAGATCTATTTGCTGAATGGTACAGAGACTACTGCGGGCTGTGCGCTCTTTCAACTCCATCTATTGAAGAATGTGTAAAAGCCATGAGTAATTTGATTAGCGTGGAGATGCTTTATATTTGGATTCTTGAAGGACGGCCGGTTTCAATGACTTTCAAGATACGTCCGCTAAAGTATGGAACATCTGTCGCCGGCGTTTACACACCACCAAATTTGCGAAGACGAGGTTATGCAACAGCTATGATGGCAGCTTTTTGTGCTAAAATGTTAGAAACGTTCGAGTTTGTTACTTTACACGCCGATAAGAACAACCCCACGTCAAATCATATATATCAAGATGTCGGATTTGTGAAATTTCGAGACACCAATGATTATAACAGGCGTGAGTGTGGTCAAGACGATGGTTAGCTAAGTAAAAAGACCACATTTTGTATGCGGCATTTTATTCTTTGTGTCTGTAACAACAACTGCTATTCAATAAAATTCATAATCTTTCCGATCCATAGTCAACAAAATGAAGTATTACAATGGATGGCTCGTAGTTATTCATAGTTGTAGTATAGTGCATACTTATGGATCACTTTTACAGCCTTTCATCCATTTGATGACGTCCCAAAGAGAGACTGTTCATACCTGCCTTATCGGAGTTTGTGCTGACCTTTTTACAACCTTTCGAAAGTGCAACAGAAACAGCAGAATCCGTTTGTTATAGAGTGATGGATGAAGGTAAACCAACAGATAGTTATTGAGAATGTCCTCTTGACAGCATTAGGAATGTACCCAACTTTTTTGCATAATTAACTTGAATTTGTTCTTTCATTGTTCATCAGCGCACGGCTTTCAGAAGTAAGTGGAGAAGCTAGTTAAGCAAGCTATGTTCCTAGGTGAAATGTTCACTTAACTATTTGATGCGTATAGATCATTTTGGAAAAGGCAAGGAAACGTAGTGCCTGGAAGGTAATTACTTGTAATTTGGGACATTGCTGACCATGTCTCTGATGCACGATTTCCTCCTAGCAGTGTTCATGTTGTAAAGGCGGGCTCAACTCCGGGCGGTGTTCCTTCAAAGGTGGTGGGAGCACAGTATTCCTATGCAACACTGATAACATCCAAAAGTTCCAAAAAAGAATCACAAGCTCTGGCCACAGTACCATCTTACATTGGGCAGCCAGGAACTGTGTCTGGCGGATCAAAATCCTCGCCGGCAATTGGATCCTCCAAATCATATGCTGGACGATCAGCACCTTTACCACCTGTAAAGAATTTTAATGCATTTATGAAACAAACTAATGAAGAGTGGGATGATGCCCTCGACGATGTAAATAGTAACGATATGCCAGAGCTTGATTTGCAACCGGAAGGCCCTCAATTTCAGAAACGAGTTCATCCCAAAACCAGCAGACCTGACACACCCGCATCCCCAGCACCGATAGAAACGAAACCGTCACCTGAGATTGTTACCAAGGAACAACTGCCAGTTTCCTTACGAAAGAGGAATAGTAATGGTTTAAAAGACAATATCCCTGGTCTGCTTACAGGTATATAATTGAATGACCCAGAGACGCAGAGTCTTGCATAATTCATATCTCTAGTAACTATTATGACTAATGCTAACGCTTCTCATACGCTTTTAGATCCGTCAAATTTGCTACAATCTTGCATTCAAGACCTCAACAAAGTGGATTCTAAGTACACTAGATTCAAAAATATACTTTCGTGCAGCAATGTTGATTTAGGTTAGTGGAGCATTATGCTTTGCGCCAGAATAACCTAGACAAATATTAATATTTGCGTAGCGGCATTACGTGAACTTAGCTGGAGTGGTATCCCTCCGGACTTTCGGCCTATGGCCTGGCAAATATTATTGGTATATTTATATCACTTGCTTCCAAATATTGTCTGCTTAGATACCAGGAAGCTTATTTTTTTTTTTTTTATCTCTATCAATGATAGGGGTATCTCCCTTGCAATTCTGATCGACGTGTTGCCACTTTGGCACGTAAGAGGAAAGAGTATGAAGATGGCATGTCAGCAGCATATGCACGTGGCACAGCTGGTCTCGACCAAACACTTTGGCATCAGGTATGGACTTTTGGAAGCACCTACGTCGGTTTTAGGAGATTTATGCTAACAAACACCATGAAGATACACATCGACATTCCTAGAACTAATCCAGGCATACCACTATACCAGTCTGAAGCAACTCAAATGGTGGCGACCCCTCCTTTCTTTGATGATCATGGCAGCATATACTAACACAATGCAATGTCGTTCTAGTGTTTGGAACGCATTCTCTATCTATGGTCTATCAGACATCCGGCAAGTGGTTATGTACAAGGCATCAACGACCTTGTGACGCCATTCTTCCATGTATTCTTATCCATGTATATAGGTAGGGAGCATGCAAGCTGGATATGACTCTTTTGTGCCAAGTATCGTCGTCATAGCATGCTAATTATAATTCGTATCATTTGACATAAGATGACGATGCCGAGAATTACAATGTAGGCTTATTACCAAAAGAAGTCTTGAGCGTAATTGAAGCGGACAGCTTTTGGTGCCTTTCCAAATTATTGGATGGCATACAGGTAAGAGCGACCTACATGATACTAGTGTTGAAAATGCAGGAGATGGCGCGGGGCAGGAGTCATACTTGCCATGGGCATGGTTTATGAATTTCTGCTTGGGGGTGAGGTTACAGAGAGTGTGAGGGCTAAAAGAGAAGCAACCGATCCGAGGGTTGCTAGAGAGCCTAAATTTTAACTAGGAGCAAAAACCTTGATTTATGCGGATCTTTCAATCTGATAGTCAGGGTATTATACTAACAAAAATCTAAATCTTTTACACTAGGACAATTATACCTTTGCACAACCAGGAATTCAACGTCAGCTAGCAACTCTTAAGGAGTTAACTTGTCGTATTGACGGTAAGGAGTTGAACCGGTTTTGAGGGCGTGTCATTAGAGCGAAGCGGGAAAGACATGACAACAAAAGATGAGGGACTCTGCATGCGTGATCAAATAGATGAAAGGTTTCTGCATTGGAATACATTACTAATAATACACTACTTAGCTCCGTTGGCAATGCATCTTCAGAATGAAGGAATAGAATTTATACAATTTGCATTTCGGTGGATCAATTGTTTGTTGATGCGAGAAATATCTCTACGCAACACCGTGCGCATGTGGGACACATACCTAGCAGAAGGGTCAGAGGGATTTTCTGAATTCCACGTGTATGTTTGTGCATCGTTCCTTGCTACCTGGTCGGTTCAGCTTAAACAGATGGATTTTCAGGTACGTGTATCACAACAGGAGAGAGGGTAACTCGTAAAAGAATATGAGGAGAACGCCAGGGCGCTATGATGGGGAGAGGAAGGAATGCCCTTAGGTTAATAGAAAAGGGGGCGCAAAGTGGAGTGAGACGGGGGCAAAAGAATGTACATGACAAAATATTGCAGATCACTTATCTTCTGCCTTCTTCCATGATTAGGACATCATGATATTCTTACAGCAAGTTCCCACATCTAATTGGACGGAAAAGGACATTGAACTACTCCTCTCGCAAGCCTATATGTGGAAAAGCCTATTTCATAATGCACCCAATCATCTAAAGAAATAAAACGTAAAAGGAGGCAGACTGAAGGCAAATCTCCTGCATGTCTTTCTAACCTACCGTCTGCGTTAGGGGATTGTAAGGATAAATAAAAAAACGTGGGATGCCACGTTATTCCATGGCCCTGGGCATCATTTATTCTATTTCAAGGGATTCGCTTTGAAAATTAAATGTTCTCGCCTCCCATTCAACATTCCGCGGGAAGCTGCTTTGAAACAATTATAAAAAGAAATTCAACTGAAGACCAATTTTTTTCTTCTCCCCTTTTTTCCTCTATCTTTTCTTCGACCTCACTTCACTGTCAAAAAAATTACCATCGTATCCATATCGAATATCATGGCCCTTTCAGTTAAAGATGCTTCAGGAAGACATATAAGTCTATTGAACTCCAGTTCCCCATACGGTTGTTACTATACCGACGGTTCTACTCCATCGTCTGGCCCTAGTAGTCCTTCATCTGATGAAGACAGTCTCCACTTGGCTACCAGACCACACAGCTCAGCAAGCCGTAGCTCTTCTACTCACAGCAAACGACGATATCATTGTATGGAACCAGGCTGCAACAAAAGCTTTACCACCAGGTTAGTCACTCCGAAAATCAAAAACCCTTTTTTATGGCTGGGTTATCAAAATCATTTATCTAACCAAATCTTATCAACCTTGTTTCTTAGTGGACATTTGGCACGCCACAACCGTATACACACTGGAGAAAAGAATTTTGCCTGCTTGTATCCGGGGTGTCCGTCGCGATTTTCCCGTCAAGATAACATGATGCAACATTATCGAACACATATGTCTGCAAGATCTCGTAGCAGAGTACAAAGCCAAAACGGGTCAGTTCAATCTACCGCGGCTTCCAATATGCCTCGGCCACATGCCCATACTCGTATTCACTCAGATTCGAGCGCAATAACCCCGTTAAATCAAAGTCAACATACGGCAATCCCATCCGAATTCCCACCAACAAAGCATCTGGAATACTTTTCTGCTCCATCATCACCCAGTCTCCCTCCCCTCCACCAAATGATGCAAAATAGCCCATCACTTGATATCTCCTTACCACCTCCAAAAACTATGCTTCCTGTTCCTAAGAACATACGCCAAGTTGACGAAAATACATCCTCATCTGGTCTGCTGCAACTGGCTCATATTGTCAGCACCTTTGGTTAAGAAAAAAAAATCCAAGTATCATTGTTATTATTATGAATACCCTACAACCCATTCTGGGCCAAATACCCGAAGCTATGTGGACCCCCAGTCACTCAAACCATCATGCTTTTTCTCCTATCATATAGACCGATTTTTATAGCTGTACCATACTATGCATATCACACTCCCTTTAGACGAAATTTTTTAAGTTTTTCACCTCTGTATTAAACTTATATACCTCATTTGCAAATCCAAACAAGTATTCAGGGCCCAGGAGAGAACATTTTAGAACAGCGATGATGACCCTTTAAGAACTAAAAATTTTTTGAAATTCCATGCTTGCCAATCAGGGTCCAAAAGGGTCCTGTACACATGATCGGTGCCCGTCGAATGGACCCTTTCCGCGGTTTGGCTGGCCATCCCTGAAATATGATTGGCCACACTATTGCACAACCCGGCTTGATTTCCTAATTTGAGTAGGCATTTCGAAACACCGCACGAGCCCTTTCACTGGTGGGTAGGACATATCGTGTTACAAAATGGACCCTGGCTCGTCATTCCAATCCAGAATAACGATCCGTGTTTTGCTTAAAAGAGAAGATGATCTTTCGTTCCGCACTGCTAATGCATGTACCTTGGTTGTACGCCGGTGCTCCCTATCCAATCAACCGTTGCAACGCCATCTAGGTACATTTTCTTCTCATCATTAAAGGCGGAGTACAGTATGCGGAGAATGAGATTGCTTTGCTAATCTTGCTTGATCTGTCAAGTTGGACATACAGGCCACTGTAGTTGAAATGCACAACTTTCAAAAGTTTAAAACCTTCCGCTATCCCCGTGTATTGATTCACAAATCAAGACTTAAGCGGCGTTGCAAATGCACTAGGGATAGGTAGATACCACGATTTGAGCATATCAACGATCATCATTCATAGCACCAGTGGTTTTCCCCTTTTACCTATTCCGTCGAAGTGGATAGCGGAGATAAAATCGATGGCAAGTACAGAATGCTGTCCTCCTAATGGTTGCGAAACGTTACAGACACAAGCTGAGAATAGCTTTTTGCACTTGGCTGGCGGTAATTAGTTTTTTTTTTATTGGTGGCCGGTAACACCAAGCACATGTAGGCTGCACATTATGTGCATTCGTGAATTTTTTCAAACATGTAGTCATGCTGCAAGGCCATGTCCGTGCAGTATTCTTTATAACTGTGTCCCATATCATTTGCCGAACCGATCCTTTCCAAAATGTGTGAGATTTATACGATGCATAGGTGTTTGACATGTCAAATGCCTACGCTATACTTTGGAAACGATTACGAAATAGAATCGAGTTGGCTTAGTTGCAATTAGATGCTGTATCAACTCTGCACAAGGGTAAAACTCACTAGTGTCGCCAAAGGAGCATGTGGTATTGCACAATTGGCAGTTATTTTGTCGAATACTGCACGTAGATAACTTCTGCCTATTGGATGAGAGCATCCAAGTGTCGTGCTACAGCGATTTGAAGGCACGTTCCTTACAACACGTTCTTAAGATTGAAGCAATTGAACTTCCGTGAAGGATGCAGCGGTTGTATGGCAGATTGGTATTGCAGACCGTCATGTCAATGCCGGATATTTGAAAAAGCTCAAAGTAGTTGGGTCTAACATGAAGGCATGCAGATAGAACCCTACATGACACTTGTTGAATCTAAAATGCACTGTCACTTTCAGTGAAAATATATGCAATTTTTTCTTGGCAGACACAATACTTTATTTCAACCATACCGATTATAGATAAAAAAAATGAAGCAAAAGCTATTATATTCAGCATTGAACGATTATAGTTAGAGGTTCTTTTTATTCCAGCTGTGAGGTATAGCAGCCCTTAAGACTTCCCAATTGCCGCATCGATTATAACAGTGAGAATTATAATAGGCGCAGCGCTATATGACCACAAGATTGACATTTCTTTGTTACTGTTGTTTTCAGTTCATTGGCGGCAAGCGACTCTCACCGGCTGCAAATTATTTATTTCAGTGAGCAAAACCATGTGATCAAAGCCAAACCAACTCAATATGACCGTCTTTTTTTTCCAACCGCTTTGCAGGTCTTCGTGTTCAAAATCTTGCAACAAAAAAACATGGCCAATCCGCCTGTAAGTAATTCTGCAATTTAACGTTGACACCGCGACTTGTTGCACCGATTCAGTTATCATACTAGTCCGAAGCTTTATTGTGCTCAATTGACTTACACGTTGTCACCATAGGCTGAATCGATGGATATTGATCGCCCGCAAAGCGATTCGGAGGTGAGCGTTCGCGTCTGTACAAGCAAGCCAATGCTTGTATTGGCGTTTTACAAACCATGCCTGTTGTCCTGCAATTCCCTTACCAATACCCTCTATCTTTTCATTTTTGACGCTGCAGTCGAACGCGTCTGAACCCTACAGCGATGTAAGTTGCCATCTCCGTTCAAAATTCACCAATGGTCACGACTCTGCTAACAGGTTGACAAATCAATTATTGAAGCAGGATGATGTTTATATGGATAAGAAGGAGCGCATTAAGCATCAGAAACAACAGTTTGCTGATAAGGCAAAAAGTTTGAATGAGTCAAAAGTAATGAATGGCATTGATGGTATTATTTATAGGCTACAGTAGTAAAGAAAAATTTTAACCCTTTGCGACTTATTTAATCTTTAGGATGCTGATCGTTTAAAACGTTATCGTTATCTCCTTGGACAAACTGAACTTTTTGCGCATTTCTTCAATCTTAAACTGGAACAAGATGAGGAGTTGCGTAAAGTTATGGAAGAGAAAGAAGATTCCTCAAAGCGACAGGATGAAGATGGGTATGAATTTTGCAATAAGATGGGTTCTAAACAGCTCGATTATATGTTTAATAACGTTCCTGGTAGATCTCGACGTCGAAGAAAGACTGAAAAGGAGGAAGATGAAGAAATTTTAAAAGATGAAGATGAAGAAGGCAGCGATTTGCCAACCGTCTTCACTGAATCTCCCAAATGTAAGTAACGATATATGAGCTATGACTATCACTTTCGCAAGTTGCTCATTTCTATATGGGTAGATGTTGCTGGTGGAACTCTCCGTGACTATCAGGTCCAAGGTTTAAATTGGATGATTTCGTTGTTTGAGAATGGTATCAACGGTATCCTTGCTGATGAGATGGGTCTTGGTAAGACTCTGCAAACCATCTCATTCCTTGGCTATCTCAAGCATTTCCGGGATATCCCTGGTCCACATTTAGTTGTTGTTCCAAAATCCACTCTGCATAATTGGGAAAAGGAGTTTGCAAAATGGGTACCGGATTTTAAAGCTTTTGTTTTGCACGGCAGCAAGGAAGTGAGGGTAAGTTGATGGTTTCTATGAGTAATTAAGCATTATGCGAGGCATTGATACTCATTTCTACTTGATTTTACCAATGTCACAGAACGAGATTATCAAGAATCGCTTGTTGCCCATGGATTTTGAAGTGTGCATTACATCATATGAGATGTGCTTGATGGAGAAATCACATTTCAAAAAGATCTCCTGGCAATACATCATTATTGATGAAGCCCATCGTATCAAAAATGAAAATTCTATGCTTTCACAGATTGTTAGAGCTTTCAATTCCAAAAACAGGTTACTAATTACTGGTACACCTTTGCAAAACAACCTACATGAGCTTTGGGTAAGCAAGGGTTATGATGGAACTGGGGACTGAGCAGACTTCTTACTTCATAAACTTCTAGGCATTGCTCAATTTCTTGTTGCCGGATGTTTTCAGCTCATCTGAGGATTTTGATGAATGGTTTGAGAAGCAGGGAGGAGATCAAAAGAAGGTTGTGGAGCAACTTCACAAGGTAATAAAAGTTTTTTATGACGCCACGCTCCTTTAGATTATGCACATGTATTAACATATTTGTTATATTGAAGGTTTTGCGACCTTTCTTGCTTCGAAGAATCAAAGCCGACGTAGAAAAGTCGCTTTTGCCAAAGAAGGAAATCAATCTCTATGTTGGAATGAGTGCAATGCAGCGCAAATGGTATCAGAAATTGCTTGAAAAAGATATTGATGCTGTCAATGGTGCTGGTGGTCTGAATAAGCGAGAAGGCAAAACTCGTCTACTGAACATTGTTATGCAACTTCGAAAGTGCTGCAATCATCCCTATCTCTTTGACGGCGCTGAACCGGGCCCGCCTTATACTACTGATCAACACATTGTTGACAACTCTGGCAAGATGATTGTATTGGATAAGCTTTTGCAACGCATGAAGGCCCAAGGATCCCGTGTCCTTCTTTTCAGTCAAATGAGTCGTGTTCTGGACATTTTGGAGGATTACTGCTGGTGGCGCGGTTATGAATATTGCCGCATCGATGGTCAAACTTCACAAGAAGATCGTATTGATGCCATCGATGAATACAACAAGCCTGACAGCAGTAAATTCATCTTCTTGCTTACCACTCGTGCTGGTGGATTGGGTATCAATTTGACGACTGCTGATATTGTTGTACTGTTTGACAGTGACTGGTAGGAGTTATTTTTGATTTTGAGAAGCAAGGAAGATGGATATTTTTCTGACAATACTGGCAAAATAGGAACCCTCAAGTTGATCTTCAGGCTCAAGATCGTGCTCATCGTATTGGACAGACTAAACAAGTCTATGTATTTAGATTTGTAACTGAGGTAGGTCATGTATTTCATTTGTAAGGAGGTGACAACAGATTGCTCAAACATATTATTTTCTAGAATGCAATTGAAGAAAAGGTGTTAGAGCGAGCAGCGCAAAAATTACGACTGGACCAATTAGTCATTCAACAAGGGCGTATGACTCAACAACAAAAGGGTGCTTCCAAAGAAGAGCTGTTGACTATGATTCAACATGGAGCTCAAGACATATTCAAAGATACAGATGCCAGTACGGTCAAGGACGATGACATTGATGCCATTCTTCGACTTGGAGAGGAGAAGACGGCTGAATTGAACAAGAAATATGAGAATGTCAGCATTGATGATCTTAAAAACTTTTCGTCAGACAGTGCTTATCAATGGAACGGCGAGGACTGGAGCAGCAAGCGTAAAGCTGGTTCTGGATTTGCTTGGCTTGGCCCCGCTAAACGAGAGCGAAAGGCAAATTATGCGGTTGATGATTATTATAAGGAGGCACTCCGAACAAGTTCAAAGACACCTTCTACAAAAGCACCACGACCGAAGCGATATAATGTTGAAGATTTCCAATTCTTCCCACCTAGATTGCAAGATCTCAACGAAAAGGATACTTTATATCTACGAAAATCTCTTGGTTATAAGGTACCTCCTGTAGCTGTCGAAGGCGATGCTGAGCAAGAAAAGGCTAGAGAAGAAGAACAAAAGAAGATTGACGAAGCCGAACAGCTAACTGAAGAAGAGGAAGAAGAGCGAAGAGAGCTGTACACAAAGGGATACTCCAATTGGAGCAAGAAAGATTTCAGCAACTTCATCAATGCCTGTGCTAGATATGGACGTAACAATATTGCTGCCATCGCTGCTGAAATAGAAGGAAAGACAATTGATGAAGTCAAAAAGTACTCTAAAACATTCTGGTCTCGATACAAGGAGATATCAGACTATGAGCGTCACATTGCCAAGATAGAAAAGGGAGAGAGCGAGCTTGAGAAGCAAGCTGAGATCCAAGAACAACTGGCCGAAAAGATCAATCGCCATCGCTTGCCACTTCAACAAATGAAGATTCATTATACGCAACCTACTAAGGGCAAAAACTACACCGAAGAAGAAGACCGATTCCTTATCGTCATGCTTGAAAAGTATGGATACGGAACGGAGAATGTATATGACAAGATTAGACAAGAAATCAAAGGCTCGCCATTGTTCCGTTTTGATTGGTTTCTCAAATCTCGTACATCGCAAGAGATTTCCAGGCGATGCAATACTCTGATCAGCTTGATTCAAAAGGAGAATGCCGAAGAAGAGGAGGATGTCAGAGAAGAGAAAAAGGTAAATCGTGTTTTCCAACCCTGATTGACACATGTGAAATGGTATTCTAAAACCCGAATGTGTTGGCATATAGCAGAAACGAGGCAATTCCAAGGCTAGTACGCCCGTTCCAACCAAGTCAAGACGTCGTTGATCTCCATTACATTTAGAAATATAGTCTAGCAATATTTTCCAGAAAGACAAAAGACGAATTGGAATCAATGTAGCAACAAAGAGCAATCATTCCAATATGATAGAATAGCTCTCCTTTTATTTTTTGAGAATTTCTTTGTTTAAGCACTACTTACCTTTCGTTTTATTTTATATTTTGATGTTGAAGAAAGAGCCGATTTGGTCTTGCACAACACACATTCAAATCAGTACGAATTCTTCTTTACACACACGCTGTTCCTCTCTGAATGTAATGTTTTCTTATGCAGCTTGATAAACAATTATTTATCACCAATACGTTTGGCGGCTTTTACTATTTGTTGGAGGATCTCGCATGTTTGGTACTTATGGGACAGCTATGGGACAGTTAACGTATATATAGTTTCCTGGTCACTCCGAACACCTCAAAAAGCATAAATTCATCACATATCATTACATATCGAGAAAATCCATTGTAATTATGAAAATCAAACACATAAGAGAATAAAGAGGAAAGAAGTACATGAGATTGCATTGCAATTATTCGTATTTGATACGTTGTAACATTGAATACAACACCGGGTCAGATTTAGCCTGATAGAAAATAAGATACATGAGTAATCTAAAGCATGGCACAATATCCTATACAACCAACGGATTCTTACATGCGCAATTATTTGGGTTAGCGGGGCGGGACAAATCAACTCCTCGAGGATTCAATCCTTTAGTCTTGTTACGAGATTGATCAGCAAGTTGATCCAGAGGCATCTTCTTTGCTGTAAATTGAACGGCATGTTAATAACACAGCTTAATAAAGTAGATTGCAAGCAAATATAGTAGTACCTATGGAGGTGAATAATTGCGTGACATTATGAGCTGATTTGGCAGATGTTTCAAAGAAAAGTAATCCGGCTTCGTCGGCATACTCCTGAGCAGTCTATATGGTTCGATCAATGTTAACACAGCGTTCTTTCACAGTGTACACGCGCGATCAGAATCATAACATACCTCAGTCTCAACAGCTCTTCGAGAGTCCAAATCACACTTATTGCCCGCAAGAGCAATGACAATGTTAGGATCAGCTTGGCGCTGCAACTCATTTACCCATGCCTTTGCTTTCTCCAATGACGCCTGGAAGTAAAACGTGTAAGTAAACTTGCAATAGCAGTATGAAATGCTGCTTAAAACATGCTAAGGGAGTGTCACATACAGCTTGCGTGATATCATATACAACTACAGCACAATTCGCATTGCGGTAATACATTGGTGCCAAACTCTTGTATCTTTCTTGACCGGCCGTATCCCTATTTTAAAAATGGACACCATCGTTCAATATAAATCATTGCGTTTAAATACGTACGCATATCGTCATCAGCAAACGTACCAAATCTCAAATTTCACGGTGGTATTATCATCAAGGGAAATGGTCTGAGCCAAGAAGGCGGCTGATAAAAGAATGGTGAGCTTGATGTAATGGATATATCGACAGGATGGTTTGAAGCTCTCAAACATACCACCAATAGTACTCTCTCTATACTCGTCAAAATGATCTTTGACAAATCGCATGACCAGACTGATTGCAAATAAGAGTGTTAGTCACGAGAACGGTCTCCTTTCGATTCGCGAAAGTGAAATTCATAGGAGACATCCTGAAGGTTGCCAATAAGTGTCTCGTATCTGTATATACAAGTGCTCACCTTGATTTTCCAACAGCGGATTCTCCTATTATATAGAAATTTTGTTCATAATAATTAGCCAAAGGTTGTTGCCAAGGATAAATGGGGGCTGGCATAATAAAACCGCCGACTACAAGGAAGGCAGTAAAATAATGACAATGCGATGGATGTTACCTAGTAGAACGAGCTTGAACTGGTACGTCTTCCCTTGAGCAGGTGTTCCCTGTTGTTGCTGCTGTCTTGCCGCCATATATGTAAATGTTTGTAAGTGAGGTCTTTGATGATTAGTTTGTGGCAAGGACCAAAAACTGCCAATTCTAGGTGGGATTCCAAGTCCCGCCTACCATTCCGCTTAAGCTTTTTCCACCTCACCCAAATTTCTGTTTCCTACGTCATACGCTGCTCAGCGCTACGCTTTTGCTGCCCCTTCCCGTTCTGCTCGACTCACAGGTTGAACCAGCATTATGAGATCAAAGAAATGTAACAAGTATTATGTGTTTTGTAATGTGCTTTCATTAGTAAAGAGATTCGTGATATAAGTACGTTAAACATAGAATTGAGAATTTTTTTCTGCAGCAGAAAATTGTGTTCGGCTAACTGCGCAGAACAAATTTTCTTGATTCATGCTGGTCTCACTAACAATTATCTGTTTCCATAACATTTAGTAAGGCAAGACCAGCTTATGATTTACACATAGTCCAGAAGATGTCACCCGACCAAGTCCGTTTAATATAGTAGGGACGATCAGGGATAGCTGTGGCACTATATCTATCAGGAGGTTTATTATATATATTTATAATGGATTGACTTGCCCAATATCAGTACAACCACTTTAAAAAGTACAAGAAAGATGACAGATTGAAAGTGTTTCACGTATCATAGCTTTATACATGCAATTCATCCACCTGATAATTTATCAGAGTACAGCATTTCATTCTACCAGGGAGAGTGCATTGGCCATTATCCGTCCGAATTACCGGGGGATCCATTACTGTTTTGATATCGTAGCACTATTGGTTTCTTTTCCCCATATTCCTACATTCAGCTTATAGAGACTAATGACATACAGTGACACATCTTAAAACGGTCCGCTACACCATGATGCCACTTGATACATATTGTTTAGCTGACTCGGCAATTGCGAACCCAGCTTCTTCCGTGACGGTTTGTGACACAATGGGTTATTTCAGAACCAAATTCGTTCATTGCCCAAAATTTTCTTTTCGTTTCCGAGATCGTCTTGCCTTTAACATGAGTCAATCAAACACATTTCAACATAAATTCACTTACACTGCCCCCGAGGCTAAAAGCGTTCTTGTCACTGGTACGTTTGATCAGTGGAGCAAGACCCAAACTCTGAATCACGTCGCCGACGGTGTCTTTACCGGAACTATCACCATTCCTTACCAAACTCCCGGTGAAGCTATCTACTACAAGTATGTAGTTGATGACCAATGGGTCACCGACTCCAAGACAGAGACCAAGAATGACGACTCTGGTAACCTGAATAATGTCATCTATGCTCCCACTGAGTCAGTCAAGAATTCCACCGATGAAACTCCCGTAGCAGCAGCAGCTGTTGCTACTGGTACTGCTACAACTCCAGCATCAGCTCAAGGCAAACAGTTGCCACCATTGTTCGTTCCTCCTGTTGTCCTTCCTTCAGACAAGGCAGCTTATCAAGGTAAATATATTTTGGTATTTGATATTGGGAAGGGAGAAGAAGAGAGGTGTATCCACATATGCATAGGCGTCATGCTGCAGAACGAAGGATTTTTGGCCTCGACTCAATGCACCCTATATGGCGGTAACTCATTCAAAACACCACAACTAACCGATCATTTCATTCATTCGAAACAGAGGCCATGGCAAAGGGTGATAATGAGGTGGTCAGACCTGAAACCAGCAACTTGGAAAGCTTCCCCGTTGTTGAGAACGATGTTGATAGAACTAGCTCTCCCGGTAAGTTTCTGATAGATAAGAAGAGAGAAAAGGGGGTATAGTTTTCAATCGACTGACTGAAATCCACTCCTTCCTTGTTTTATTTGGTATATATCTCACCTGGCCATACATTTTTTTACCATTTCCAAAATCCGCATGTTACTGTGTTACGCGCATGACGCATATCTTGTGATGAAATAACAGTGATTGTTGAACCACCTCATCCTCAACAAGAGCCAGGTTAGTAGCTTATACATGATGTGGGGGGCATATGGACTCTATTCTTTTGGGTTGTTTGGTCAAGGGTTTGATTTGGAATCTGTTTTCCTCTTCCTTACCAATGACCAAAGAGCCAAGCAAAAATGGCCGAGAATGTGATCAATAACCTGACATGTTTTTGAACCTTTCCTTTTGCTTGATTTTTCCTTTTTTTCTTCTTCTTCACCTCTTTTACTTTACCTTCAAATCATGCTTCGTGCTCTTAATGTCTTTGGGAACAAGTCAGAACCTGTTACTAACGAAAAGCCTACTGCTGCAGAACATGATAAGGTAGCTGAGCCTCCTGTTGCCACTCCGCCGGAAAACATTGAGGCTGTCACTGAGACTCCCGCAGATGAAGTTGCTGCTACCAGTAAGTTATATGTTGATGTGAGACACAGATCGAGATTCAATCTACCATATTAAACGAGGTTTTTTGTTTTTACTCAAATTTTAGCTGCAGTAGAGCAACCAGCCCAGACCAATGTCAGCGCTGAACCTGCCGCTGCTAACACCGACACCACAAGTGCTGCTGCTACTACTACCACCCCTCAGGATGCTAAAGTGGATCAAACTGCTCCTACTCATAATAGCCAGGCTGCTGAGGCTACCAACCAGGACACCACCACCACCGAGCAAAAGCCTTCCACTGCCACTAATGGAATGAAAAAGTCCAAGGGCGATAAGAAGGGATCTTTGGGTGCCAAGATCAAGGGTTTTTTCAAGAAATTGTAAAATGGGAGTTTAATTGTTATGTCTCTTTTTTACTCTATAATAATAAGTAGTTTTTGTATTTACGAGTTCGTTCTGCAAAATGGACTTTTTTCGTTTCTACAGTAGCATGTTCAATTAACTCTTAATCATTTTTTACTTTTCCAACCTCCCGTTAATGCCTGACCCGCCACAGTGTGTTCAACTGATTTTTTCTTTTCATAATTTTACGATTGTGTTTATTATCTCTTTAGCTTTCATAAACCAGTTTTTGGATGGTAGCAATTGGATTGGGACAGTTTTAGCCCAAGTGTGTTGGTTGTTGGTAACAGGTTTGTATTATGCACATGTATAAACCGTAATCATGCCTGGAATATGTGGTGATTGTATTCTTCTCTTTTGTTTGTACTTTTAAAACTTTGTTGGAACCAATGGTACAAAAAACGAATAGAACTAAGGTAGTATGAAAAGAAAAGCACAGAGTATATCAAAGATACAGCAAGACTTGTACGTCATGTCATTTGTTTGGTAGTCTTGTGTTCTGGAGCAGCAGAAAAAAAAACAGGAGAGAAAGAAAATTGGTAGATTTCAAAGAAGAAAAAAGTCATTTAAACAAGAATTTTGTGTACGCGGTAGTATGTGGGGGTAAGGAAGTTTGTATAACCAAATCAGTATTTACATTCGAGGATGCCAAAATCTTGCGAAACGGCTATTGAACCCCTCGTGCTTCATTGTTAGGAGTGTTTTACGTTGTGTATGTAGATGTTGGTGAGCCGCCAATTCCAATAACATAGGTGTGGTTAATATGATGAAACGAGGCTATATTTTGACCCCTCTCCATCATTTAGCGTTCGATGGCTTAGTATTCACGAGCACCAACCTCTTCTGAACGCACTTGGTTTCCATGTTGAAAGGAATTGTTTCCAAGCATGCTCATAGAGGCATTTTGTGGCATTTGTTGCCGTAACAACATACCAGGGGCAGCACGAAGTTGATCTAAGCCAACTACTCCGTTGGCTTGAGCGACTGCACAATCCTTATGTGCCAGCAACAAGGTCTTTAAATTAATAATCTCCTCTCGCAGAGAGGTTGCTTGGCTTTGCAAATTCTCATTGTCATTGGATAGATATTCAACCTTGTTTTGCAAATCGGACAGCCATTGCTTCTTACGCTGTCTGCATTTCAGAGCAGCTATCAAAATTAAGTTAGTTGTATGCTCAGAAGATATATTTTCGATGCTATGGTTTAACAGGCGTACCTTGTCTGTTTCTTTCTAAGAAATTCTTCCTCTTCTCGCTATCGTCAGTGTCTGTTCGTTTTGCAGATGAGCTTCGTCTACTGTTGTAACGTCTTCGATGGCTATCGTCAGCGCTGCTTTCTGGGCTTGTGGTAGTTCGTTGTCGTGCAGGCGGAGATTGATGCATACGAGAGTGGGCCATGCCATGCTCGTCGTACTCTTGCTTAATTGGGGCCATGCCTTGTTGACCGAGGTTGCCGCCTCTCTGCATAGCCTCATGCTGAGCGGCTGATAACATGTAGAGGTTGTTTGGTTGTACAGACTGATTGCTCTGATAAGAGTTGGGATAGTTCGCCATAGCGGCTGCCTGAGGCATTAAATGGTTATTGGCAACTCCAGGACCCATTTGAGGCTGCTGAACCATATTTGCTCGAGGAGCAGTGATCATACTAGGCGACAGTTCCCCAGATCGTAAAGAGTCCCACAACCGATTGTTACTAGCAGCGCTAGGGTTGCCGTCAGTCGGGGTATCTATGGTAGCGGCTGGAGGCAACACATTGCTTTTTCGATAGCCGTTGGTAGGTTGCTGAGGCTTGCCGTCAAAGGTGAAGCTTTGCTCAAAAGGATTGGGCTCCAACTCGAATTTGCTTGAGGAAGAGGAATGGTGATTGAATGGTGGAGGAGAATTACGTTGGTTGGAACGTGAGTTGGGTTGTAAGCCATTCATCACTGCTTTCGAAAAAAAAATCATGGAAATTTATCAATCAGTATAGTTATTGATAACCATAATCCCCAATTACAGTAAATTTCTCGTCTCTTATATGCTTCTATGGCTAATCTTAGCCATAATCTTTACCTGTCTGTTGTTCGTCCTGTTTTTGCTTACATCTAGTGGCCATGGTTTAGAAACAAGTAAAAAAGTGTGATATTTTCAAAGAATGGGGGTAGACTTTCAATGTCACACGGAGGAAAGGGGGAGATCTAGTTATTACTTAATGACGATGCCTTTCAAATGAATGAAGCGAATCGTTGTACAATAAGTAGTAATAGGAAAGGGTATGCGATTGATAGGGTTATCAAAGATGTGTTTGTAAAGAGGGAAGAAAGGCAAAAAAAAAAGACCAACAATTGCGATCAAAGTAAAAATTTAAAAAGATGCAGAATTTTTTCAAGGAGTTTTTGAAACTGTCTATTAATGTATGATATTAGATTCCTCTTACGGCGTCGTTCATAGCTGTTGAAGCTTCTTGTGTGCTATACAATTGTTATACGTTATCATTTGTTATCCTCGTTCTTGATGGCTTTTTCTCTGCATATTGGTGGACTGGCACTTTTTGACCCATTTCGCAGGATAGCATGGCCTGGCCCTGTTACATCATCATCATGATGTCATGACGTGCAAAAATATTCGCCATGCCGTTTTAGGAAGTGCATTTCCGGCTTACTGGCCCATATCAATGAATTTGTCGAAGCTCAGAGAAACTCGTCAAGGAAGCGAGTGGAGAAAAATCTGATTCAATTCAAACACTGGATTTTATTGGCTTTTGCTAAAATTTCATTGAGGGTATTTTCATGCCCATGGCCCCTTGGCTAAGCTATCACGTCTTCTGGATTCGCTAACCTTTAAGCCTGCGTTTTTAGCAATGGCTCGCAATACATCGGTGAGGGAAACCACTCCAGAGGCACGATTTCGATCATCTGTCACCCATAGCCGGTGTGCCTTGGTTGCGATTAATTTGGCCACTGTTTGGTACAGTGTGGTATCCAGCTTTACATCAAATACAGGGTATCGGTCCTGAAACAATGGCAAAACTGCCGGTTAAAACAGACATAGTCTCGACTCCCTCACTTCGTATTCCAAACTTACCTGACCATCGTCAATACCCTGCCTGCTCCTTACAAATCCAACAAATTGAAAGCATGTATTCCACAAAAGCGAATTTTTGCTTTTTATGACATATTTGACCTAGTGCACACTCAAGTTAGCAGGGAGGGTGGTGAGATAGAACGCAAAAGAAACCTGCGTATTTCCGAACTTACATCCGTTATACTGATATTGCCCAGCAATACTCCCATCTGGCCCACAACCGCCAGAGACGATACGCCAAATTTGCCTATACCAATTAAAAAGAATAATTCAGAAAACTCAGCCATTACAGTATTGTGCTAAATTTCAAAATTCACTTCAGTCGTGTGTGCTTACTCATTAACGTCAAGGCATCCAAGACGGGTGAATCGGCATTGACGAATAGTACGGAATTATGGCCCAATCCTAGCTCTCGAAGCTATTCTGAATTTTTAGAGGTTGTATTGTTGTTTCATTCTGATAGGTTGCTCACTTACCGTTTGATTCATGAGGGATTCCAAATCAGAAAAGTTGTGTAAATTCTTAAACAAAAAATCAACCACCATAGATTGCGAAAGCATACCCTGAATGAATGCATAGAGTCAGCCTTTTATATCATGACCTAGTACTTGCGCTTAAGTACGCATATGTGTATCGGCCATAGAATAGCCAAGCGTTCAAGGTCATAAACATACCTGGATGTCACCATCCGATTTAGTGACCGCCACTGGTGAAAGGGATCGAAAAGTCAATTACTGGCAAGTTACTTGAGCAAGACGCATTACGCCGCTTTCTTTTACCTCTGTGTGTTCCACAGGCAAATTCTTCCACCACAGTTAAGAGCGTTGTCTCGGATAGAATGGAATAAAATGGATTTTTTCGAGATAAATCTAAAAACAAATAAAAAATATTAGTCAATCAAGCATGCGAGTATCTCAAACCGATCAGTTCCTACCACTGGCCAGTCGAACAGGCACGCTTTGTCCAGCAACGGCGCGCTTAACTATTTCTTTGATTTCCAAGCTGGAATCATCGTCCCCGCCCATTGTAAAATTGGATCGCTTCAACACAATGAGAACATATGTTATCAGATCGCCGTAATCAAACATGCCAATGTAAGATTTTTTTCTTTCTATGCTGTTGGATACGGGCGACTTGCTTTGCGCCAAAACTGGCGCTGATGAGATATTGTTGTCAATGAGGATTTGGCATGCGTCTTCAACGAGAGTAGATCCATCGCTGGACGGAGCAAAGAAAAGGAATTAGCACCACCGAACTCGTCAATCAAGCATCTCGCATAACGTTGTCGATGGGAGTTATAGAATACGGGATACAGGTAGAACAAAGATTTAAAAAAACCAAATACTTTACATGGTAACTACTTTTTGGTCTAGGACTAGAGCGCCAGCATGGACCATAGACCAATCTCTGGAGTCAGTTGTTATACCCTCTCGATGTTTATTTCTAACCACCCCGATATTAAAAGTTCCAGTGGGTGACTTGGGAGAGCGCATGATATATTTAAACAATACTTGAAAAGATATGAAAGAAAGGGAAAAAATGAGCTGTGAGAAAGCTTGACATTGAAGCTACGGCCAACGTGATCCACCAAACAGAAGGTAGTCACAATACTCACCATGCACAAAACGAACACCCCCCTCGGTTTCACACCGTGGGCCAAACGTCGATAGCCGAAAATTAAAATGCTATATTTCGTCACAAAAGAATAATAATTTGATCTATAGCTCTTAATCATAAGATAGTCCAGGTTCCGCTTCAGTGTCTTGGTACTGGCAGGGTGCTAGTCAATTGGAAGAGGTGCTCGCAAAAGTGAAGAAGCTTAATTTTCGTGCAAAGTTTTTCCTTAACAATGTAAAACCTGCTGAGAGGGCTGCCCTTGCTATCCTTGGCTTCTGCATTTTCTTCTTTTTTGCTTTAGCTTTAGTAACAAAACAAAGATCATTTCTAAGCAGCTGTCAAATTTGAATGAAATTTGTATGCACGTCTAGCTGCCATCAGAATACTGACCAACAAATTGTCTGTCTTGACTCAGGAAACCTGTCAGAGCACCTATGCTATATCCCGGACAAACATAACACAAACTTCTCTTTCGTTTGGTCCTGGTTTTAATTCGTTCATGCATGCATCAGGCACTAAAAGCTCTCTGTGTTACGCCCACATTACTTTTTTGCAAGCTATTCTTGCAGAATCGCTTTAAGCTTAAACTCTTTCTGATATTGATGATCAGAGGGCTGGGCGGCGTATTCGCTGTAAAAAAATGTGGCATCCGTGACACATGAGTAGGCGTGTTTAATTTCCTGCCCAACAAAAATTACGCCTTTTCACAATTGATCACACACTCTAACTGCAAAAAGTAAATGTCTCTATCGCACGTCTTTATTTGTGCTTTTTTGGGGATTTAATCATTGTGTATGTTACAAAAATCGTTTTCTGTCACCGGCGCTATAGCGGATGTACAGAAAGAAATATGGTTTTAAAGGATTGTAGATATATGGGAGTGGATTGCATGTCCTGATAAATGTAGTTCGTTCAATCAATGAAGAACAAAAAATCCATACAACTCTCACAGATTGGAGGAATAGAATACTAGCGATTGGGCAAGTTTACAAGACTGCTTCACCAACAGCCTTCTTGTCACCGAACTTGGTTTCAGCAGTGAAAACGGTGTTACCACGGAGTATGGTCTTGGCGACAACACCATACATTTCAAGACCAACATAGGGAGAAAGCTTGTTCTTGAATTGAAGATCAGCAGCTTGGACAGTGAAAGTGCTTTCAGGCTCCCAGATCAAAAAGTCGGCATCGTTTCCGACCTTAATTTCACCCTTGCGGTCCTGGATACGGCACATCTTGGATGGTGTGTAACTGAGCCAGTTAACCAATTGTTGGACGGTGATGCCGCGCTTGCGACCCTCAGTCCAGACAGAGGGCAAACCGAATTGGACACCAGAGATACCACCCCAGGCCTTCATGAAGTCACCATCAACATCGAGACGCTTGAGTTCAGCGACGCAAGGTGAGTGATCACTGACGATATAGTCAATAGTACCATCCAACAAGGCTTCCCAAAGCTTTTCTCGGTTATCATTCTCACGAATAGGAGGGCAGCACTTGTAGTGAGTAGCACCATCGGGGATGGATTCTGAGAAGAAGGTGAGGTAGTGGAAACAGGTTTCAACTGTCAATGGAAGACCATCAGCACGAGCAGCACGAATAGCAGGCAAAGCCTCAGCAGCGGACAAATGAACAATGTGAGTGCGAACAGGCTTTCCAGCATCGCGAAACTCACGGGTGAGTCTGATGATCAAGTCAATGGCATTGACTTCCAATGATTGAGGACGAGAATCAAGGAAAGTGTTGTAGGTATCACCAGCTCGGCTAACATCGGCCTTGGTTTCGTGGTGACCATGACCGCATTCCATTTCAGCGTGGAATTGAAGAACAGAGTCAGTGCCGACCAACTTCTCCATAGCAGCACGTACTTCCTTCTCATTGACGCAGGGGAATTCGTCAACACCGGATTCAATCAAGAAACACTTGAATCCACGAACACCGTTCTTGATCAATGGTTGGAGATCAAACTGGTTACCAGGAATAACACCACCCCAGAAGCCAACATCAGTGTAGCATTGACCTTGAGCAGCATCCTTCTTCAAGTTGAAGTTGGCAACGGTGGTGGTAGGGGGAATGGCATTGAGAGGCATATCAATGACAGTAGTAACACCACCGGCGGCAGCAGCCTTAGTACCAGTTTCGAAACCTTCCCACTCGGTACGACCAGGCTCATTCAGATGCACTAATAAACAAAAGATAAGGAATGCGATTAGAGATGGTATTTTTTTTTTGGCAAGTATAAATGGTTGCCATGAATGGATGTTCGGTCTTTAAAGTTTCACTAATAGATGGATCTTCCATTTTTTTGGGTATGGCAATGTGTAAAATGGCAAAATCAGCTTACCATGAGCATCAACCAATCCTGGGACAAGGAGTTGATTTTCCTTCAACTCGATGATCTCGACGTTTTCAGGAATGGCAGATGACAATTCTGCATTACCAACGGCAACATCGACAATCTTTCCGGTAGACTTGTCAACCAGAATCTGTGCGGGAGCATTTTCCTGAGTGGGCGACAGAACTGCAGAGTTTGCCTTAACAAGCAAATGAGTAGAAGCCATAGTATTCAGTAGTTGGAAGAAAGGAAAGTTGATAAAGGTGGTCTTCCTGATAGGCAGGTCAAAAGATAAAAAAACTGGCTCTGAGGCCAAATAGAGCAAGGCTTTATATAAGCTTAAAATTAATGCTTCATTTTGATTGGTGCAATCATTATATATACCCACAGTCTTTTCCGATACAAAATAGTATATCCATGTGACTGTTTATCGGAAAGTCAGTGAGCAGTTTCCACTCTGCGTGGTCAGAGTGTTTGGCGCACAGAAAGCGCATTGCTGAACTTTGCTAATCGATGATATGAAAACCCACACTTAATGCAGTCTACCACGTATATTGGTGGCTACACGTACATTATCCAAGAATTGACCTTTTGACTAGTTCCAGCATATTATGTGACCTAGCAATACGCAAGGGCATTGAGATCCGTACGACTTGTAGCAGGACAAACTTTTCCCAATAGCAGCTATTGGGCACATTTTATGCCATTGTTGGAAACGCGCCAAATGAGCCAATTAAACTTGGTTCATTGAAAATTCAAGTGGAAAGCAGCCTATCTGTGGCGTGCGCCTGGCTTGTGACTTGGGCGTTTTCAGTCACCGACAACATGAACTTCAATTGGGCTAGTGTGACGGCCAATCACAGGCAGACACAGAAATGGCAGGTCGCGGTGTTTGATTACAGCCTGTTCGACCGTGGAATATCCTTGACAGAAATGCCCTGGAAAGGAACATTGGCCATCTTGACAGCGTCCGTCACGCTGCTAGGATCCTTCGACCCTGTACAGTGTTTGTCTCCTCAAGAAGCTCAGCTGAACGTCGCCGCTGGAAAAGCTTTAAACGATTCGTTATTATGGGGTACTTATCGACCAAACTTATATTTTGGCACTCGCCCACGTATACCGGAATCTCTGTTGACTGGAATCATGTGGTTTAGTGGCGATAACGCTCAAGGATTTCAACGTGAGTCTTGCGTGCTGTACCTGAGAGCATTGTGGCATAGCTTGTAACTGATCTGATATGTAAATTTAAGACATTCGTCACGCTTGCGAGCAAGGGGATGGTTTGCATGGATATGGCTATTTCAAACACGATGGACGATCATTCGCCTTTCAAAAGATGAAAGACCCCCTTACAGATATAGAACTGAGTACCGAGTTTATCAAGGTACCAGGAGGTAGACATGGTATGTGCGCATTAATGGATAATGATGTTTCATTACCGCATATCTTGTTTTAACCCGGAATATAGGTGGTGAATGGGGCGTGCGCATCAAGGGAAAGCCATTGACAGAAGGTGCAATGCCTGTGACAAATTTGGTCTTCTATGCGGGACTTGAAGGTGAAGGCGGTATAGATATCGTCAGTAAATTAAGAGATGACGGTCTGCGTTCGCCTGTGAAATTAGAAGGAGATTCTCCTCAGTTGGGAGATTTTGCTATCCAGATTACCGATGGTATGTTTATGTTTCAGATGTAAATCGGCGGCAACATTATACAGATGTTTGACGTTTCTCGTGCTAGGTCCGAGCAATCAGGCACCACATTCAACTCTACAACGGGACTTGACTAGAACGTATTATTGGGGACTTCAGACCGCCGAGGATATGATGTGGAGAGCTAAAGGTAGGCTTGCTTTTAAGGGGTTTGCTATGTTGATTATGTATTGAAAGATGTACAGATTACTTTCTTGAAAAGGTTTTTGGAGCAGCCCGCGAACGCTCCTCTAAATTGACACCAGACGAAGCTATGGCCAATTTGCCTTCGTTATTCTTGCTATCCAACACCATAGACGAATCGGAGAATGAAGTTGCAAATCTTTACTTTTTACAAAAGGTTTTTGAAGGTGCATTTGAGCTCGATATAGTGTTCAACTCTGATTCAAGTGTAGAACATCTGAAGAGTAAGTCAGCGAAATTGCCTTGATTCCACTTTTCATCGATACTTATTGTCCGGTTACAGCCCAAGATCTTAACAACAAGTTGACGGCTGCAAGCAAGAACTTTGATCAGAAGTTCGAGCGAACCTTCCACCTGGCTGAGAAAGGCTTCAAATCACCCGAAGAGATTGAATTTGGACAATTTCTGCTAAGTAATTTACTGGGTGGTATTGGATATTTCTATGGATCTTCAATCGTCGATCGTTCTCACGGGGCTTTTGAAGACGAAGAGTACTTCACTCCTCAGCCCATGAACGCTGAATTGACGCAACCACATGAGCTTTTTACTGCTACGCCAAGTCGACCATTCTTTCCTCGCGGCTTTTATTGGTATGATTTCTGTCTTTATTGTGGCACGTGAAATGACTTGCATGCTAAGCATGAATCTCAAATTATAGGGACGAAGGCTTTCATCAGCAGGTTATCGGTAAATGGGACAACGATCTAAGGTACACATAGGCTATCTAGATGTACAGATACATCTTAGAACAAATGTACTCATCTCTTTCATTTATTAGTCTCGACATCATCAAGAGCTGGGTTTCTCAAATTGATGAAAATGGTTGGGTAGCCCGGGAACAGATCCTTGGTGCTGAAGCAAGAAGCAAGGTGAGCAACAAAATACCCACAAGGGAGAAAATCAGCTTTTGTGTCTCACTAACTTGTATTGATTAATAGGTTCCCGAGCAATTCCAAACACAGTTCCCACACTATGCCAACCCGCCAACTCTGCTGTTGGCAGTTCAAAAATTCATTGATCGATTGGAAACACATACAGAGTCACATATGCAAATGTCAGACGAGCCCGTTCAAAATAGAATGCACGTAATTGCTCTAGACGATCCGGAGACACTCCCCAATTTGCATCTTAACAACCCTGCTTTGGCCACCCAATGGCTCACAAGTATTTATCCGAAATTGAGACTGAATTGGGAATGGTTTAGAAAGACTCAAAAGGGTCATAAGCCCAGTACTGGAAATGATGAAGTATACAGATGGCGCGGTAGAAGCGCAAACCATACGCTGACATCCGGTAAGACCAAGTGACCAAATAATTTACTACTTAGGCTTGCACTTCCTAACGTTTCATTCTCAGGTTTCGATGACTACCCTAGAGCTGAGCCTCCTAGCGCCTCAGAGTTACACATTGATCTTATTTCATGGATGGCATTCTCAACTCGTTTGATGAAGAGTATTGCCACTCATTTGGGAGAGGAGTATAACTCTGACGTTCAACAATACGACCAAGTGTTGCAAAATATCTTGAGCAACATTGATACTATACATTGGAGCAAAGATGATCAAGCTTATTGCGACGTGCTTCTCACAGACAGTGGCGTCGACCCTATTTGTCATAAGGGATATCTGTCATTGTTCCCTCTTATTTTGGGCTTGTTGCCTGTAGATTCTCCCAAGCTGGGAGCCATTCTCGATTTGATTAGAGATGAGAATGAACTTTGGACGCCATATGGTCTTCGATCTTTGTCAGCCTCCGACCCTAAATTCAACACTGGGGAGAATTATTGGAGAGGTCCAATTTGGATGAATGTGAATTATCTAACACTTCAGAGCTTACACAATGTAATGTCACGTCTACATGACTTCTTTACTAAACCTTGCTCACCATTGACTAAACTTCTTCTTTCATTATTAAGAACTACATGGTTGTTCCTGGACCATACCAAGAGAAAGCACAACAAATCTACAAGGAATTGCGGTCCAATATCATCAAAAATGTCTTTGAGGTATAGTTACGAGAAATGATATTTGTAGTCGAGATACTGAACTCGTCATGTTATTGATACCACATTTGCTATGTACAGGATTACAAACGCACCGGATTTGTCTGGGAGCAGTACTCAGCTTTCACTGGCGAAGGTAAACGCAGCCATCCTTTCACTGGATGGACAAGTACTGTGCTGCTCATGATGGCTGAGGAATACTAGAGATGTATGAACAATGCCATATACCAAAAATAAAATAGTAAGCGAACATGCTGAAATTAAACAATCAAAAGTTGGCCATTTGGTTGGTTTTTAAAAGAGAATAAAACTATGTTTTAATTTGCATGGTGGATGAAATGTTCAAAGATAGATGTATATCTATGTTATGTTATGATACAAACAGAGTGGAATGAAAATAGAGTATCTCATGATAATTTGTCGGTTTAAGCGATTGCATCGTCTTCAGGTGCCTTGCTGATTTTGTAGCCTAAGGTGACCGCACAACAAGTAACTCTGCATTTAGCGTCGTATTCTCCTAAAGCTTTGATACCTTCTCCCTTGGTCTCTATAGCCTTTTGCAAATCCCAGCACTTCATCACACCATCAGAAGATACAGACACAAGAACATCAATGGGTTTCTTGAACGAATCAATTCGTGGCGTAGAGGTGATGATTTCAATGCCTTTGATACGCATCTTGTGCTGACTTATTTCCGCAACCTTGTCACCGGTTTGTGCGTCCCATATCCTGATGCAGCGATCCTCACTGCCAACTACGAGATACTCTTTATCTGTAGCTTTATCTTTATAGTACTGCATGCACAGTAACTTGGTTCTGGAATCGATGGTGACACTTGGTTCAGCATCCTGAGGTAAATACAATCGTTAGTAGGTATTAGGAGGATTTCAGCAAAAAGATGGTTTTATAGATCAACACTTACGGCGACATTATATATGATGACTTGTCTCTCAAACAGAATAGCGTATTGAGTTCCTTCGGCATTCCAACGCACGACCAAACCCTCTGGATAATTACATGAGCATATAAACGGTAAAATGACTTGTGTTTTGAGTTTTTGTTACCTTTTCCAATCTTATGAACACTAGCCTTATGAGCTGTCATCAAGTTCCAAAGTCTCACAGTCTTATCAGCAGAAACTGACAGAGCAATTTTTCCAGAAGGGTGAATAGATAAAGAGTTTATGCGACCTCTGAAAAATGATCGTTAGTGTCAAGATCAAATTAGCAATGCTTTCATACAGTATTTGAAAAACGTACTGATGGCCCTTCATAGTTTTTAGCAATTCCCAATCCTTTGATCGCCATATGCAAATGGTTGCATCATCACTAGCTGATAGCATGTACTTTCCATAAAATTCAATAGCGTTTATATCTCCTTGTTGCTGACCAGCTAAAGCGCCCAGTTCTTTGCGTTTTTTAAGGTCGTAAAGTCTATCATCAATGTTAGCGGGGTTACATTTATGACATTTGTGCGCTTCTTCGTACTCACTTTATAATCTCATCAGAGCTACCAGAGGCCAAGTGTGATCCGCCTATGGATACAGCTCGTATGCATCCGGTATGAGCCGGGAAAATGAACACAGGTTCAAGTCGCAGAGACAACTAATATGGGTATAAGTCTTAAAAAACTGCTGCTAAGCGCATGAGAGGCTCTGTGTTGCATTACCTTTTCATCGTCGTCAGCTTCCCAAAACGCATTGATTCCATACAGGATACGTTCGTACGAACCAGCAACGATTCGGAAATCTTCGTTTGTGATCTGCTCAGTCAGCACCTCGACTGGAAGGATAGTCTTGCCGTCGCTTTCGTCATCGCTGTCGACTTCCTTTTTGGCTTTCTTCTTTGAAGTTTGCTCGTCCCAATCAATGCTGTTTTTTGGTTGTTCTGCTGGAACGTTGGGTACCCGAGATCTCTTTTTGCTGCCCATTGTAAAGTGATTCAATAGGCTAGTTACAAGATTTTTTTTTTCTAAGGTTCAGCAGCAAAATTAACAGAGGTGAAAATTGTGACTGCTCATCGTTCTGTCGCCAAACAATTTTGTTATTTTTGTGATGGTCAACAATATCTTTCAATTCAAAGCC
This sequence comes from Umbelopsis sp. M5902, assembly GCA_037039815.1. Taxonomy (NCBI): domain Eukaryota; kingdom Fungi; phylum Mucoromycota; class Umbelopsidomycetes; order Umbelopsidales; family Umbelopsidaceae; genus Umbelopsis; species Umbelopsis sp. M5902. The sequence goes on from JAXQGL010000050.1 coordinate 101,983, forward strand.
ATGTTACGAACAAACGTTTTGGGTTTGGCTGCCCGAGCACGACCATCACTGTCTTCCAGTGTTAGAAATATTAGCTCTTCCACAACTTTCAGAAGCTCAGCATCAAAACCTCAGTTTCAAGAGAAAGTTAGATCTAAGGCACCATCTACAGCCGAAAAAGTTGGCAGTCCAGCAAGTAATGTGCTTCCCAGCGCAATGCCCTCTTCATCACTCTTTGGTGGTCCCAAAGTAGAGCCATCGCTCGCTCCCTATACCGGACGAACACTGAACGTCTTCCATAATGTCAACGCTACTTACCGACGATTGGGCAGCATTCTAGCTCAAAACAACGTCAGACGAGAACTCAAGGCTAACGAATACTATGAGAAACCCAATGTTGCCAGAAGAAGAAAGAAGATTGAACAGAATAAGAAACTTTTTGGTGCATTGGTGCGCAAGAAGGTTGCACTTATTATGCAAATGAAGCAAAGGTAAGCTTATTATTATACCGTACGTTGTCAAACACCTTAGGGCATGACAGCTAACTGAATTGATACTTATAGGGGTATGTAATGACCGACAGTTTTGAACCTAAACTACCGGGTTCTATCATTGTAGACAATAGAACAATTTAAGCATGTACAATTCAAATTAAAATTACTTTTTTTTTTTGCCAAAACGCTTGAATGATATTACATTAAATGTTACAATTAATGACCAAGATGTAAATTCTCTGGTCTGTGAATATGTCTAATACGGCATAAATCCCTAACAATGAAATGCCATGCTTCTTTCTCCAATCCTATTCTTCTTCCATGTTCCCATACATTTATACGCTTCCTTTCGTATTCATCATCACTTATAGCAAGAAGAATTTCGTCCAGTCGATGCACGTCACTTCGTCGAACTCGAACGGAAAAAGAGTCCCAGTCAACGTCGTTCTCAAAAGGTTCAATGATACCATCCGCAATGATAACGGGGACTACTCCGAAAGCAATGTATTCCCAAACACGAGTCGTATCTAGTGTCCAACCTTCAGGTGCGAGGCCATACTTTGATCGAGCTAACAAGAGTGCATATTCTTCAGTAGATGCCCTGTCAGCAATGTCCCAATTTGGAAGATGTCGGAAATAGGAGAACAATAAGGATCGTACTCCATGTGAATAAATATCTTCTGGCTTGTTATCTTCGCCCAAACCGCGGAATAAAGCCAGTATATCACGCTTTTTGGTTCGTGCTACCGAGTATTGGGGAGATCCAGTGCTGGTAAGATAGTGCATAGGGTCCAGCTTGGCCATATGCAATAATTCGGTTGCAGAAGGTATGACTATATCGCGCCCATACCGTAATTTAACCATTGCTGCTTCACGCTTATCTCCAATCGTCGTCAAAAACATTGCCGGTTGGAATCGCTCGTTGGATTGGTAATAATTGTACGTGTGATCCATCGGATGGACCATAAAATGATCCAATCCACCGGTTCTATTCCAATATGGGTTGCTCTTGATGATATAGTCCATGACAGGGTTGACATAAGCATCATCAACGCCGCATCGCTCCTCGAAGTTCCAGTTATGCTGTGACCAACATTGAGAGAATAGCCAACAGCTGCCAAAAAATGGAATATAAAACAACTCAGCTTCCTCCGGGTTTTTAGTTACGTACAGCTTGTAAAAGATACTGGTTGGATCGGTCAAAGCATCATGCAGTATAAGCTCTGATTTGTAATTCGACCGATAACAAGTCGTCTCTCTTGCGTTCTTGGAGACTTGGATGCTAGCTGGAATGTCATATACATAAATTTTTGGTCGACAGATAGCATCTTCTACTCGTGGAGGCCAGTAATCCCTAGTATTGACCAAGGGCAGTGGTGCCGGTCTGTTATTCTTGGTATTTGAAGGAGACATTGATATAAAGAACAACAAAAGCACGATACATAGTGTCGCTATAACCGCTTGACGAGTTTTATATTTCGACATGGTCTTTGCTGATGAGCTGGTGGATTCCAAAAGTTTGGTCGACGGCTGCCTTTTAAAAATCAAAAATTTTGCCCAAATTTGTCCTGTGGGACGAAGGCCATGGCAAAAGAGTTTATTTTCTGAATTTCATGGCAGATTCACCGTAAGTTAGAACATTCAGCGACACCGACAAAACATCTCAATGTTTATGCTAACTACAACACATATAGACCGAAATTCTTCAGCCAGAGTCTGTTGCCCGAGAACTCCGAACAGAAAGTTGAATCATACCAAAGGCGCCATAAGCGGAAGCGAAAGGCACCACGTAGCGACGAACCTGAGGAAATCCTTGTCTTTGGTTACGAAGCCCATATATTCAATGATGACCCGATAGCGAGAAAAATTGAAGACGGGAAATTTCTTATACCATGGCAAGGCGTGAAAAAGGATCCAATTTTACTAGACAGGTTGGAGCATTGCGTTGATGTGCAATTGCATTTCTTGTATCCCCACTCTAATGTCTTCTCCAATACAGATACGACGCTAGAAACTTGCTGGATGACCTTATGGTTCTAAGCAGTCGAAAGAATGTAAACACCGATGATGAAGAAGCGGAAGAAGATCTGGATACGGAACGATTTGCTGATTTGGATTCAGATGAAGAAAAGCTCTTTGATATGAGCGATGAGGATGAAAGGGATCAATATGTTGGTAAGCAGAAAATTTATCACCGTTGAAAGCAAGCGAATGAAACTAATGCTCATCGTATAGAGGAGAAGCACAAACGAAAAAAAATGGAAGAGGAGAATAGGGCTTTTCAGTACTCTTATGATAGTCAAAACGAATTGAATGCTCCGCAAAACAGTCTGTCTGAAGAGACGGCCGTAGAGGAACCTGCAGAAGAGATAAATTGTAGTTTTCGAATACCTGATGATGTCCAAAAAGTAAGTTATATACGATACCGGCAACATCATTACGTGCAGGCATTTAACATGATCTGATAGCCCAAGACGCAAAAGCAAGTGGACGTCATTGAAAGAACTGCCAAATTTATAGCCACTTCTGCTTCTGAATCCTCACATATGGAAATCACAATACAAGCGAAACAAGCGAGTAACCCTATGTTTGCATTTTTGAACAAAGATCATCCACTGCACAAATTTTACAAGCATGTGCTATGGTTATCAAACTCTGGGCTGGCAGGCTATGGAAGTAGCGACAGCGAGAGCGATTCGGAAGAGCAACAGTCCAAAAGCGTCGAAAGCAACGATAACAGTGAAAGCAAATTAGAAAAGAGGTGTGTGTAATGCAAGGTTTGGTACTACTAATGTTTAGTACTAAAATGGCTTCTTTTCTTTTGCACAGCGGTGAGACTGAGCAAAACAACGCAGATATATATGAAGTGATCTCCAAGACGGCTGCCTTCGTGGCCAAGGCTGGCTCATCTTTGGAGAGCAAGATAAAGGAGAAGAACTTTGGCAATCCAAAGTTTGGTTTCTTAAATCCTTGGAACGAGTATCACGCTTATTACAGATCACAAGTAGAGTACTTCATATCTCAGACAAGTGCTGACAATGCGATGCAGTCTCCATCAACGCGACAGTAGATTTCTCAATCAATTTCAGCAACTATACCCAACTCAATGCAGTATAGACAACAACTGTAGACGATAGTTCATTGACAATGTCCAGTCACCAGCCAGCACTGAATAGAGCACATGTTAAACTCAAATGTATAGGTGTCAAAATTTGATTTTGATTTATCAAACTTTTTATTTCGTCTATGCACAGTTATTACAAACTTTTTATGTCAAAATATATCTTGTATATAGTCTATTATAAGACAAGCTTCCTAGCAAGAATGTGCTTGTTAACAAATTCTCGGGCAAACGCTTCACCCTAACGAAAAAGCTTAATTAGCAATGTTATACAAGCTGCATATAACATCAGAAATTGAACTCACCTGATCATGGTAGATGGCTCCAATCAATGCCTTCAAAGACCCTGCTTTGATTGAAGTAATTCCAGATGCTTCGCTATCTGGTGGCTATAATGGAGAAACTAGTGTTAGTATAATGATGAGGTTGATTTCTGCTGAACAATATTGAGGCGTACCAATTGGTATTGAAGGCATTCTGCGATTTCGAGATTGTCCGCTACGCTAGCGAGAAACTTGGGTTCATTGTATCCTTTCAAAGCACTCTTCATCTTTTCTTCGCCGGCGTCTTTTGGTACTGAGGTTGCGACATAGAAACCAAGTACTCGATTTCCATATTGTATCAGGTTTTCGTTTGTTGGGACGGTACCATAACGAAATGATTTGTGAGTCAAAGCTTGGCCAAGGATATCGCTTTGGTTGAAAGTTATTTGAAGTCGTGATGCTAGTGAATTGAGATTTTCAGGTGTTGTAGTATGTTCCGTCGACTTTGGGAAAGCCCTGAGTGCCGAGCTGTGAAATGGTTGTTGGCGAGCGACTATGACCACATTTAGAATGCAAGTTCTGTATATCATTATTCCATAACTTGAAGTAGTTACCTTGCGCTATCCAAGCGCTGCTCCTCTGCATTGATTTAGCAAACATTGACGTGTGTTTCAAAAAAGTTGCTGGTTGCTGAAATTAAGGATTGTCAGTCTTTGGGTGGCTTTGTCTCGAAGCAAATTTTGTGACTTTTAAATAGGTTTGTGCCTGCCAGCCAAATTTGGCCACACAAATTATGAAAAGCTCTTGGTGATTTACACCAAAGGGTTTTATTAAAACTAACTGCGCTCAGTTGTTATAATCTATAGCTTAGTTATATACATCTTCTATCAAAAAGATTCATTAATACTCAGGCCTAACTCTACGAGACCAGCGCATGACAGTGCTTTCGATCTGCGAGAAAAACTCTTCTCGGCTCTTCTTATCGGAAATGATAATGAACGGTTCCCATGCTCTGCTGCGAAGATATATTGCAATACCAGTGGGTTCGCATTTTATGGTCTGGATTTCCGTAAATGGCTCTCTCCAGTCCACAGTAAGTCGTCGGATTTTGATGAGCATGATGGAAGCATCAGTCAAGATAGCAACTACTTCGTTATCCTGAACTTCACAGTGACTGATGTAGTTCTCGGAACTGTATTGGCCACCTTCGGCCATCTTCAGCCAAAATTGGCCTTGCGCCTCTCTTCGGGAATATTGTTGGAGAATGCCGTCAGCTCCCACATGTCGCGGTGCTCTTACACGATCAATAATGTCATCATTAGCAGTGGTGGTGTTGCGGATACCTTCCGTAACATTGCTCGCAAGGTCAAATACGCCAACCATTGGTTTAGTAACAGCGCCAACTAGACCTTTTCCAACACCAGTGAAGAAACCGCCGACGCCGTCTTTTTCTACACCTTCGATAGGACGTTTCTATAATATCAGGTTTATAAATTAGAATATTGATTTACGAAAATTAGCTTTCAGTGCACAAAGACTCACCACAAGACCAGCCATACCGCTTGCAAAACTATTTGCAAACGAGTTGGCTCCGGCAGTGACGCCATAGAGAGCATGTTTAGGACGATTTCTGGTCATGTTGATACGGCGGCGGTCTTGATACGCTCTGTCCATAGTAGCGACGGACAGACCCTTACCAATGCTTCCAGTAAACTTGGTGAAAGAATCGGAGAAACCAAACACACTCTTTTTGACAAATCCACTGACGCCTCTAGCAATACCAATTCCCAAGTCTTGAGGGCGATCGCTCATGATCATACCTTGATATGGTTCATAGAAAAGTTCGGCCACACCAGAACTGAGAGTGTTGAACAAACCAACGGGATTTCCAAGGAAATCTGCTGATCCAAGGACCTTGTGAATTTGAGATATAAATTGATCTCGGTAGTGCAAAGTAACACGATTGACCAGATCAGAACCGTTGACGCGCATGTTCTCAGCAGCTAATGCATTGAAGCGAATTGGTGCCTCCTATTGAAATTTATATCATGTGGTTAAATAAGAGAGCACCATCAACATTTCATGAAGGAGATAGTTCTTACGTTAATGTTGCCTATGGCCATTGTCAAAACATTGATCAAAAACATGATGGCGGAATCACCAGTTGGTCTCTCATCAACAATGTTTACACCCTGTGTTCTAACAAACGACAAGTTGAGTTTGACGGGTTGAATGTTGAACGCTTCAAAGTAAAGCAGGGCAACATCATCTGTCGTTTTTGGTTCAGGAATATCCAGATTTTCATCACACAATTGCCTGTAGAAAGGTGGTTTAGTTATCCACATATAATAGCTTCCCTGAGCAGATATGAACTTACACTTCGGTTTCGGCTGCATTCCATCCGGCTACATCAAATTGTGTGAAGTCAATGATAGCATATAAGAAATCTTCATCCATTTCAAAAGTCATTTCTTGTAACAAAACAGAGAAATATTTGAAGAACAGGACTCCGTGAGCTAAAGAAGTTATCAGTATTGACATGGCAAAATACTTCATACACGCTATAAGGCAAAGTTCACGTACTGTCATCTTTGACACGATCGATACCAAGCTGGAAAGTAGGCACCATCAAACTACCATCTGCATTCTTTGGTAAAGCTGAAGGATACAGCAAGATGGGATATATGGATCCGAACAGTTGATTGTCAATTTGAAGCCACTTGATGGTGGTACGCAAAGACGTATACATGTTGGAGTCAGTCAACTTAACATCAAGATCGCGAGCAGTAGCATAAGCGATTTCCTGCATGTGTTTGTTAACAACAGACACGCCGATGCCAGCCAATTTGATGACGAATGTGAAGTTAACAATGTGTTGGACATCCACAGTCTCGAAACCTTCGCGAGCTGAGGAAGCAACAGAGGACGCTGACGATGTAAGCTGTTTTTGTGGCCGGTAGATACTTTGGGATTGATTGTAAGTAGAGAGTCGCAAGACTTGTGTTGATCCTTGGGCAATAACATCAATAGACATGATGTCCCAGCCCCCATCTCTGGTCTGTTATTCGCAAATGATTAATAAATATTGTATTATTGCAGATGGCAGAGTCTGAAACACTTACACGATGGCGGAAAGGTACTTGGTCACCAATCTCCTGGATATTTATACGTCTCTCTCTTCCATGTACACTCATGATTAGCTGCTTATCTTTCACAGCAGGCATATCCCATGAATATCGCATAGAGTCGTTGCTCTTAAGATGATACTTCCTAACTCCTCGAGTTTGTAGATGGTTACCGTATTCATCTTGCATTGCAGGATCCTGATTATATGTGTTAGTCGAAATAGCATAAAAAGAGACCCCGTACGAGCTAATTTTCCTACCTCTTGGTAAAAAAGAACATCTTCCGAAGTTTCATTTACAATCAGATATGGCCATTTGCCCTTTTCTTCCTTGAAATTGATAAAGATTGTGGCATCTTCTAAGATCATCGAGACCTTCATGAGAGTAGGTGGAGATCCATCTTCGGAATCGAGTCGTACATGAACCTTACCAATATCTTGAATGCTGAACGGTGAGGACCATGTATTGCTCACGCCCGGGAACTTGATCGACAATTGCTTTTCAGCACTTTGACGTAGAAAGTAAAGTGGGGAGGAGTTGTTTGCTTCTAAAAGTGAATCTGACCTTGAGCCAGGCTCACGATACTTGATATCATGACCAGAATCATTGCGCAAGATGTAACGAGGTGTGAATGTGATCAACTTGGTCAGCTTGTACTTTCCTTGACCTTCTTGCACAGAGACACCGACATGGAACTCTTCAACTCGATTGATGGACGGTAACGCGACATCTTGAACACTTCCAACTGCTTCTAAACTTAGAGGCTGACTCCATCCTGAATCAGGAACTTGAATCAAACAGCGATTTCTGTTGTCCATCTTAGAATAAGAGAACATAAATGGCTCTGCCTTTCGGTCACCCCTTTGCATAGTGTTTTGGCCAGCGGTGAAGCGTGCACCTTGCATGAATGGTTTGGCTTTGTAAACAATGTCACGACCAGTCTTGTTCAGCATGATGTAAGGACAGTATATGCTAAACTTGTGAGCGCCTCCAGATTCAGGTATTTCTATAGAATTGATCCTCAAGGTCAATTTTGCATTATCATTGTCCAGAAGAATCAACTTGTCGTCGATCACCAGATCATCGGTATCTCTCGTACTAATGATGGCAAATTCACTAGGTTGATAGGCGCTTTCTTGCATATGTATGTTCATCAACAACAAGTGACCCATTTCTACAACATGCAAAGGACTTGTTCCAGATTTACGCAAGAAAGAGCTAAAATCTTGACCAGTATCTTTGTCCACGATACGGAAATTGAAATCATAAGGTAGTAGGTTTTCAATTTCAACTGGAGCGCTCAAGCGGATCTTAGAACAAGGGTAATATTTCGACAGAGGATTCTTCTTGTCGAAACGGCCATGAACTTGGAATCGGAAAGGTGGAGGACCACGTTCGCCTGGATAGCAAGCTAAGGATCTCGGACAACGATTTTGTGGAATATCCGCCCAATAAATCTGTTGACGACTCCAAGAGTATCCGAATCCAGCATCAGGTCTAACGCACAGACTGTGATGATAGGATGATTCGATGGGTACAGCATAGTCATCGCCAGGTAAGATTTTATGAATATCAGAAGCCATATTGCCCTTGTTATCCACCATAACAACATCAACCGGCAACAACGTTCTGTTTTCGACAACCATAGCTGAGCGAAATGTAACAACCTTGACATTGTCGACAAGCTTGATATCAACCACAATTCGATGGGAGACATCATCTATCTTTGGTCGAAGTACATGCATATGTTCGCCTTCATGATCAACAGGTATATTTTTGAGACTTTCCCATAAAGGACCGCCCTGCATTTGTAAACCAAGCATGTTGTTGCCACGATATTTGGCTTGACGTCGAGTTCGCCAATCATCGAATCTCCATGGAATCTCTTGCCCATTGGCAAGAGTCTCAACAACAGTATTATTATTGTCATCGTCTGCTATGCTCCAGACATGTAGTTTGTAGCCAGTCCAATTTCGGAAAGTATATGGTGCAACAGAGCCTCTATTTGCGCCCAAAGAAGCATCCTTCTGCTGGTCCCAGGTTGACAGAGAGGACAACATAGTCTCAGTGAATGTATGTGTGCAATTGATCTCCAGCATTTTGCGAGAAGATATCTGCATTCCATATGGTTCATCGCTTGATCGCTTGGACAGTTTCATATTGAATTTCCAAGGTTCTACAAGAGGTTCCCAATGTGAGTTTTTGATGTTGAAGAAGTTTGCATACGATTGGAAGTCCACATCAACCATGAGTGACTTTGTCCAATCAGAAGCTTTGATTGAGAACTGTTCAAGGTTCATATCAATAAGAGGCAACTCATGAATGTCTTCGATCAAAACCAGGCGCATGCCTTGGAAAGTCGCTTTGAGCATTTCGTTAGCTACTATAGGTCCAGAAGCATCTTGAGATGGATGCTTGTTCTTATGTGGCATGTTTGCCAATGTGGATGCTGTGGAATTGATTGATTTCCGTCTTGCCATTGTGGCAACAGCTTTGTCGTCGGCATTATCATCGCCATTAGATGCTATGCTATCTTGAGAATCGACATTCAGTAGGTCGATGACCTTGTTAACAATGCCCCAAATGAGCATGGCATCCCGATAGGACAATCGAAGTACGAGAGGATCAACGTCTACAATGTATGACAAAATGGAGTGTTCTGGTGTAGATGATTTGTCATCTCTACTCATAGAGATGTCAAAAGTATCAATAAAACTGAGTGTTGTCTCCTTCCTCTTATCCATTCGACACAAGAACATGCCAGTCTGCTTTATAACTAGAGCCATAATGCTTTGTTGGGAAAACATGATTTGCTGAGCTGACAATATAACAGCCTCGGACGATGGAGAGCTTGGGTTGGCAAGCAACACCGCTTCGATATCTGTAATATTGATACGATATGACAGCTCCATACCAGGCTGCTGCTCATTCTGAACAGATGAAACAGAGGTTCGACGTGCCGTTGGTGATCTTTTGCTTTGCATTTGGTACGCATAATTTTGAGCATCAGATTCAGGGCCGAAAGGAATGGTGATAAAATCGCGCAAAGAGAAGACGTGATCCACAGACAAAATAACCTTGGGGCTATGTAGCTCAACAATGACGATTCCATGTCGCTGTGGCTCTGGCTTCGAGATGTCTATGTGAACAGAGACTTGAGGGTCGGACTGCTTATTAGCTGGCATGATTTCCTTATAGCGGCTCTTCAGTTCTGGTCGAGTGTCACTCAAATTCATTGACTGGATATCAATGTCCAACTTCATTGACGTGTCTCTAGCCATATTCAATGTCATCTGACTCTCGTTCAAGGAGAATTTAGCCAATGACATGCTAGCCATTTCATCGCAGTTGTCAGCATCCTTTGAGAACAGTTCCAAATACGTTTGTTTCATGTTCATCATCATTTGAAGGCGAGTAATTTCAGCGTAATTGCCTTGCGTTTCATTTACGTCTTCCTCAGTAGCACTGATCACCTTGTTGGATGAGCCCGACTCTTGACTAGCATCCGACGACTCGTTCTCATTGGGCGGTCCACTCAAAGCTCTTGATACAGCGTTGATGGTTTCCAGCAGTGAAGCAAACTGCTGAGGAGTCAAACTCATTCGCACATCAGAGATATCACCCAACACTTTGATGTCCGGACGTTCTGCCAAAGTACCGTCTGAATACTCGATATCAAAAGATAAGTCAATATCGTTAATGATAGAGAGCTGGTTTTTTGAGTTTTGCTCATGCACTGGTTTTGATGACAAACTAATGGACCGGATCTGTGCCTTAATCTTGTTAAGATAACCCTGAGACGAATTATCATCCTCAAAAGAGTTTGTTGCCGAGATTTCTCCTAATCTAGCCACAATGATGTTTGAAGCGGATTTGGAGGTTGCACCAGGGAATTCAATGATGGGAGATTTGATCAAGAAATCAAAATGCAGTTTTGTGACAGCTTGCTGTAATTGCTGAGCAGATTCTATGGCGGCTTGCCGAGCAGAATCATACACGGATTTCATTTCAGCAAAAGTCGAAAGGAAATGCAACACTTGACGGAGAGGTTCCTCCAGGAAAGTGACTTGTGCGGCGCCAACTCGGAAAAACAGAAGTTGGTCATAGCCAGGGTAATTTGCAGCAGTTGGAGAGAAAGTTTCAAAACGGAAATCTGCAAGTTCATCTCCCTCCATAGTTAACAACCTCTTGTTGGACTCCCTCAAGTGATTTGGCAACTGATTATGTAAATCGTTGTTAAGAACAAAGTTTCCAAACCTAGCTGCTACTTGCAGCTTTTCTTCATACATCAAGATGTCCATGGTACCATGAGAAAGCGCACCAGTTGCTAATCTAGTGCCATTATTGTTAAGAATGAGAGTGACGCTTTCCAATTTCAAGTCCACTTTGATATTGCTACTTTGTTGTGCCTGATTCGTCGCTGCCGTGCGAACAACCTGTTGAATATCAGCGTCGACCGATGATGATAATCGCCTTCCCAAGAAACCTGCATTTGAAGATGATCTAGGCTTTCCTAAATTAGGACTGGTTGACTGGTCTCGCCTTCCTCCATCACCAGAAGCAAAGGTAGTCAAGACAAAGTTATACAATCTCAACACAGAGCTCTGTGTTACAATGAGATTTAAAGTCGAGAGGGTCACCTCAGCCGTTTGGGTGATATTATTGTACTTTGACTGCAGCTCGGGACTTTGTGGGTTCACACGTATGTAATGAACATTTACAAGATTCTTGGAGTCTTGCACTTCGTCGTCAGTATCATCAATGCTTTCAGAAGTAACGAGATATTTGAATTCGTGACCGTGAGGCATTCTATCTACAACATTGAGTGATTTGAGTGCTACTTCCACATCCATGTGATATGGCAGAAGAGCAAATTGGAGTTGGAAATGCTGGAAGATAAGATCGCAAAGAAGCTCTTCCTTTTTCCTTGATCCTTTGGCGACTTCGCTGACAGTTGCTTGAACTTTGTCAACCTTGAATTCAAACACAAATAACTTCTGTTGCAAATTGACACGAGGTGCGCCTTTGCCTTTACGAGTCGTGGCATAATCTTGGTCTTGTACTTCGGTGTCAGTAGTAACGGTGGATTGGGCAGCGGAAGCAGAATCGTCGTCATCGCTTGTTTCCGCTTCACTGTCAGACTCAATCAGTACTTCACTTTGAGACCATAATTTCTTAGCCAGAACATTACTCCTGGATCCGTGTCTCTGAGCAATATCCCCTGTTTGGCCTGTCTGCTCGCCTGCCTGACCTTCATCTGATATAGTACCCGGTTCTGTCTCTTCCTTGGATTTTGGAACAATCAAGTCTATAATAGTCATCAATGTACGATATTTGCGATCAGAAAAGCTCACGGATAAAAGGGGCAGGTGACCAGAGACGCGGAATCGAGTCATTTCCGTGGTCGTGGGCAGAATACACATTTCCACCAGGAAAGTCATGTCAATACGCTCTACAAGATGAAGATAATCATTTTCTGGTTTGGGATTTTGAATTTGCTCTAGACAAGCCTCTACCGAATGACCGATAAGAGCTTTGGTTTGAGTCAATTGGACAGTAAATTTGTCGTACATCAAAGATTGAAGCTGGATATGATCTTCTGCATTGTAATTTTCTTTTGACTTGGATTTCAGTGCATCCAAGGCATCAGGTGGAGCAAGATTACTCTCAACATTGATATGGCCAGCATCCAACACAATAACTTCAGTATTCGATCGGGTACAATCTTCAGGAATTGCAATGATTGGAGCATCCATATCGACACGCAAATCCAGTGTGGTGTGTTGCTCAACCGCAAACTCCAATCCAGCTCTTGTTTGTTTCCTAATGCCTTCAAGAGTGTCACCAGCGACTTCAATCAATGCGTTGATGCTGTCCATTCTTGATTCAGGTGGCTTGAAAAATGATACCACCTCTCCAATAATTGAAGGATTGTAGATAATTTCAATATGATGCATCTTCAATGACAATGCATTATCTGCTCTCCCATCCAAAGGCTTATGCTCAAAATCAACTGAGAAAAATGGTTGGCTACGGCTGGATTGCCATTTAGAGATGGAATGATAAGGAGATTCTTCGTCATTTCCAGATTCTTGCTTGTCTTTGACGCCAATTAACTGGCGATAAAGTGTACCTTCAGTAATATCGTCATATAGACGTACATCGCCCAATGCCGCAGTCGCTTTAAAGCCTTCCACATACTGTATCAAATTGGTTGTAACCATATCAAACACAAGGGAACCAAGCACAACTGGATTTTCGCTGTGTGGCTCTCTTTTCAGCATAAAAGTACCTTTGTTCAAAGTCGTCTTTAAAGATATGTTCATAGTGTCTTTAGGGAAGTCAACCGCCTCAGTGACGACAGCTTTCTCTTCATCGTACTCTATAGCGTCATATAGCTCTTGACGTTGCTCATCGGTCATCTGAAGTTCTTCTTCTTCATCGCTGGAAGGATTCGCAGCTGCACCATACCACCAACTCGTGATCCATCCTCCTTGGCCGGGGTGCTTCGCTGCAGCTTTCTTCCTACGTTCTTCTTCTACTGCCATTACTGCACGTTCCCGACGCAATCTATTTTTGGCTATACTGCGATAAAAGCGGATATCCTCGTAGCTCAATTTCTCCTCCAGCTTATTCAAAGTGGCAACTTGTTCTTGTGTTGCTCGATGAAGTTCGTTTGCCACGTAACAATCGAGATAGCTGATCCTATCGTCTCGACGCTCTTTGAAATGATCCCAACTCCATCTGTAATGCGCATCATGAATTTCTGATAATACCGCATTGCCAGCGAATTTGAACCACTCTCTTGGGTTTGATTTGGGAGTACTTCCTTTGGGGGGATGCCAATGGTAATATTGCTGTTTCTTCAAAGTGGCATGGAAAGTGTCTACCATAGCAAGAATATCTCGATACTGTTCGTCGTCTAAGACGAAGCCCAATTCATCAAACAAAAGCGTAGCATCCAGATTTGGCGTTTCTCCACCGTATCGCTTATTAATATTAACCTGAACGACGACATCAATGTTGTGTTATGAGAAATGAAAAGTATAGAAGCAATACTTACTCTACCAGTTCCTGATACTGGTTTCATTATATACTGGTGTTCTTTGGGAGAATTGGATTTTGTAGTAATCTGTAGTGCATAACAAAGCATAAATACATCGATGCTGATATTTGAACTAGCCTCAAAGCTACTTACAAGCTCCTGGAAAGCAGCCATTGCATCTTCCTGACCTGCCAATGACCTAGAGTCGGTATTCCAATATAAAGACAATGATTCCAAAGTTGCCAGCTAAGGTGCGAAAATTCGTCAACAAAAATCACATGCGTATCATGTACATGAATTTTTGCGTGGAAAGACACTGTACCTTGTGAATAGTATTTGTCGCTTCACTGATGAAAGTCGGAACCCATTCTGAATTGGTTGAAATGGCACTCAATTCTCCAAGAGTGACACCAGCGGCGAATGGCTGATATTGATCTGAACCTTTGTCTTCGTAGCGAATATGGATATTCTTCATCGAGAACTGCAGGTTATCAACTATTTTGGTGGTAAGCTGATTGATAAAACTTTCATTCTTTGCTTCTTCCTGTGGATCCACAGTGCTGGGAGGAGCGTGTTTGGAAGGATCTGATAGAAGCTCTGCGTTTGCAAGTTTGTCTTTCTTCAACTGTTGATTTCGCTTGTTCCTCTCTTCCTCAGTCATCTAAAATTATTGGCACATTGATTAACGCATGGACATTCTATATGCTACGATGGCTGAGGTACTTACGTTCAATTCATTTCTGGGAACTGCCAAGATATATACATTATTGATGTACACTTTGACCGGCTTGTTCCTGAGGTTGGACCATGGTATGCTCAAAGTGAGTTCACCAAGGTGGCCCTCAAGCACATCAACGGGAAGGTCAAACTTATCGAGAGCTTCTCTTTTGAGTTGCAAGTCTCGCAAAACGACATCGCCTAAACAGATTAACACATTTCAATAAGGTGAAACAAGCAAGGCGACTTTTGCGCACAGTGTGCTGTCCTACCTGACCATATGCCTATTTGTAGTTGGTTATAGTTTAAGTTGGATACATATGCTCCGAGAAAGCGATTTAATAGAGTTGTCACAAGAGATTCAAGCATCTCATATGACAATTCCTTCTAGTTATATATTACACGAAACAAAAAGGTATGGAGTTCACGTCAAATTGCGGACCCAGATTTATGGGGCTAAGAGCACCGACAGTCACTAACCATTCATCATTACGTATTGGCTCTGACATCTCGATATATACCTCTTTTGGGCGGAAAATCGGCAATACCAACACATTTTCGATACTAACAAACTAAAAGAAATAATACAACGAGATTCTGTACCGCAATAGATAAGAAATGGTATGTAGGCTATTCTGCTTTCACAATGTGAGTGACTATTCGGTCAATGAAATCCTCCAATTTTAATCACAGACGATTACAGTGAACAAAAGAACTATAATACAAAGGCGGGTCTACTCCATAATATCATCTTATGATTTAGCGATTTTAATTTGAAAGGTACCTGCATAATAGATTCTCGAATGAGCATATGAATGATGGCTCAAGTAGGACTCGAATAATCAACTTACATTGAGGCAGATTGGATGTTTCGGCCATCACCACACTTGATACACCTAGGTTTGCCAAGGCACCTCTTATGACTCCACACGGGAACCAAAGATACTTGCAGAGCACGAGGTTATTTGAGAACAAAAGGAAAAAAAAAAAAAAAAAAAACTACAGCACACGCTAACTTCTATTCAAACTTACTGGAGTTGCTTTAGTTGAGGAATCCGCTCCTCCAATATCTGTTGCCATCCTCATGAACCACCGAAAGTTGTTATCTTGAAGTACGTACACGCCCTAGAGAGAAAGTTCAAAGGAAGGTCCTCATGAATACGCTGAAAGTAACGTCTCATATAACAAATAAATCATACACACCCTATGATTTGTTTTCAGGTTATCGACTTGTTTCTTAAACATGATGACCCACAGATCCTTGCAAATAAATTTAACAACGTCTAAAGTATCGGTGAACCGTGGTCGATCAACCGTAAACCTATTGCAGCAATCCTTGGTTCAGCCACTGCTGTTACAACACTAGTCAAATACAATTCTACTTACTTTTCAACTAGACTTTGTCCAACACGATAGCCCAGCATTTCCAGCTTGTAAAATACAACCTCGCGATCAATATCTTCATCTAGAGTGGATCGACACATTGCATCCACAAGTTCCATCATCAAGAAGTCTAAGCAGCTCTCATTAACTAGTTTACCACTGTTACCAGGGATCATACTGCCATCTTCGTGACTACCGCCGCCAAAGATACCAGATGTAGACGGTGATAGAAAGGACATGTCCTGTGAGTCTAACTTTGAAGTACAGGGGAGCGTTCCAAAGTGTAGAAGTGCAAGCCGCGGGGTCTGAATTGCAGCCTGACTGATCCATGCTTGAATACATTGACCTAATATCTAAAGCGGTCATGATTGCTTGCAGAAAAGCTCTCATACTTGAATATTACTATCACAGTAAGATATTGTATAATTATAGCATAGATATCTTCTCACAGTCAGGAATTCAATCTGTTTTCAATAAGACAACGGCTTTTACCTTCTTCCTGCATGCATAGTTTAAATGGCCGACTGACGGGCGTTCTCCTTCACTGCAGGTTTTCCTTCAACATGATTCGTCGTCGCCCGTCTTTCCATCCTCTTCCTCAAGTTATTGAGCTCACACCAACTCTTTACTTTCCACGCTTGCTAGTTGGCCTATGGGCGCTGAGCAGCGATCGCTGGAATGAGCCTGTAGCAGAACACAAGATTGTAAACGAGCTCCGGCAATACTACCAGAACGGCATGATTGGCTTTGATATGGCTGATATCTACGGTCCAGCTGAGAAGATCTATGGCGCCTTCATTGAAAGTCTGAAGACATCGCCACCTAGTTCCCATTTATCATCTCACTTGCCTCAACCCGTCAGCATGACCAAGTTCGTACCAAGACCTGGTGAGATGACTTTTGACAAGGTCAAGGAGGCAGTCGAGGCATCACTTGACAGGATGAAAGTTGAGGCTATTGATTTGATTCAGTTTCATTGGTGAGTAACGTATCTTTATAGTATGTCACTAGCTATAAATTGATTGTTGAACTATTTTGACAACATATTAGGTGGGACTATAAAGACAAGCGATATCTAGATGCACTCGCGCACCTCAACGAATTGACTAAATTAGATGATCCCCTTGTACGACACGTTGGTCTCACTAATTTCGATTCTGAGCGCTTGGAGGAGATTTGCCAGAAAGTGCCCAATATCCGAACAAATCAAGTGCAGTTTTCCATTATAGACACTCGACCGGAGGGCAAAATGAAACAAGTTTGTGAGCGTTACAATGTCAAATTACTGACATATGGAACGCTCTGTGGAGGACTACTTTCTGAAAAGTTAGTACTTGTGTGTAAGAATTGAGTCTATGCGGCGCCAGCTAGATTGACTATATCTCTTTTCACAGGTATATTGGACAGTCGCCACCTAGTTCACCTACCCCATCCCAAGCCAAGTACCTTCAGTCCATATTGCAGTGGGGAAGTTGGGAATTATTTCAGGAAATGTTGCAAGTCTTGCAAGAGATTGCTGTCAAGCATGGGTATACAATTGCCAATGTTGCCACAAAGTACGTTCTTCGGCAACCGCATGTCGCAGCAGTGATTGTCGGAGCCAGACTTGGTGTCAATCAACATATCGAAGAGAATTGGAGGAGCCTGGAATGTAACCTAAGTGACGAGGATTTGGAGAAGATTCAAGCTGTTCAGCAAAAAGGCAAACATTTAGAGGATGTGATTGGAGATTGTGGAGACGAATATCGATAGCCCAAAGTAAGAGCATAATGGCCATAGTAGTAGAAAACATAGGTTCCCATTGTACATATCTTGAGGTGTTTGGTTCCATGCCATGCCATGGCATGTTATAGCGTTTTGTAGTCTTGTCACGATTTCTATCTTTCTGTAATAAGGCAGATATGAACTTGATAAAAACAAAATCATCTCCAGCTCCAATTTTTCGAACCTTACCACTCGACTTAGTAACTGCGTCATCCGTGTAATTGGGGCGGTATTATATGAGTTGTCTGCCGTCTATACTCTTCCATTATGGCACTACTTTCTGGGACCATTTTAAAGAGCCGGAAACCAAAGTCCAATGGTCAGGTACCATTAATAATTCAAGTACACGGCATGGACAGCTTCAACCGATTTTTGAGACCAACGAATTCCGGCGTCTTCAGTTCCGACAAAGAAATTTAGCGTTAACAGTGCCTGAATATATATTTCCGTGGTTAACCCGTTTCAACCTGTAATCTTCCTATTGAAAAATTTGCTTTAGCCGTCATTCTGAGCTGACCATGTTAAATTTGAGATAATATTAGGAAAATATATAAGAACATAAAGGTTTTGTGAAACGGATATCCTTATAGTATTTCATGAAACATATCTATGGATTGGCAGTTTTGAGCTGGCTTGTCTTCGTTAAGGGAGCGGAGGTCACAAGCAATTTGTCCTTGGAAATCCTGATTGACAATGTTGTGGTATGTTATTAGTATGATATATGGTAGTGATATACCTATTTTTCATCCATAATCAAAAGAAACTAACGAAGTCGTACCGTATACTTACACTTACAATTTATTCTCATCAACCAGAGACCGGAAGACCTAAATGTAAAAACCTCTTACTTGCTCGTTAGAACTCCTGTTTCAGCCCATGAAGCGGGAGCTGCCTGCCAGTCTCTAGGAGAGCAACTGGCCACATCATTCAACTCCACGGCAATGATTGAAATTCTCGCCAATAAGCAATCCGATCATGATTATGAAAGCAATGAATATGTATGGGGCATCACGAACGGCACTAGTTGTCGAGGATTCTCCCTCAAGAGCAATTCTTCAATTGATCTGGATTGTAGCAAGAAATATCCTGCACTTTGTACCAATACTGCCCCAATGCAGACGACATCTTTTCACCCGCCAACTGACAAGAAGCTCATTGTCGATACCAAGCTTGGCAAGGTTCAGGGATATCGCGATCGAGTTAGCTTCAGGTTTGATGGCATACCTTATGCAAAACCACCCGTTGGAGATTTGCGCTTCAAAGCACCTCAGCCCCTTGACAATTTGATAAGCGATGGCTCAGTCCATGATGCCACTTATTTCCGTCCTATGTGTCCAGTAAGTCAAAAATTCTTTGGATTATAAATTATTGACACCAGAGGCATTTACTGATATATGCGCTTGTAGCAAAATATCACAAATAATCCTGGCCCGCAAATGGACACCACCATGAGTGAAGATTGCCTATATCTGACTATTTACACACCTTTTTTGCCTGGCAACATCTCAGAGCGAAATGAGCTCCTGCCCGTTATGGTGTGGTATCATGGCGGTGCTTATCGCTAGTAAGTTGGATAGCTCATAGTACAATATAAATCCATATATCATTGACTAAGAGTTTCAATATTACATAGTGGCGGCAGCTCCCAAGTGGTATACAATGGCAATAACTTTGCTTCTCGTGAATCGGCTGTTGTTGTATCTGTCGACTATAGACTTGGCATTCTGGGATGGTTAAGCATCCCAGACCAAAACGACTCTAGGCAGGGATCGACCAATCAAGCTATGCGTGACCAAATAATGGCTCTACAATGGGTGAAAGATCATATCAATGAATATGGCGGAGACTCAGAAAAAGTGACAATCATTGGAGAAAGCGCTGGTGAGTGTGAAGCTTCGCAAAATTGAAATCTCACAATCGCATCAGTATCTCATGATATTTTTCATAGGTGGCACAACCATCATGTCTTTGCTACAGACTGAAGCCACAAAGGGTCTTTTTGCTAAGGCAATAGTGGAGTCTGGCAATCCACTCTCTGGCTGGCAAAGACCTGACATCAGTACTGAGCTTTCTAAAATGTTTCTAAACATCAGCAACTGTGAAAATATTCAGTGTGTAAAAAATATCCAAAACACTACCAAACTCATCGAATATCAAGAAACTTTGTTTGCTAAGGCTCAAAAAGTCTTCCCGCCTGGACAAATTAACTGGATTGAGACTTTCCGTCCAGTTATAGATAACGATCTACTCAAAGAAGATCAATTGACTGCTCTGCAAAATGGTAATTTTCATAAAGTACCAACTCTTGTCAGTAAGTATTATGACCAGCCAAATAATACAAATGGACAAAATCGGATATACTACTAAATTAACCTTGTGATTATAAGCTTATAATCATGATGAATTCGGTCTTTTCCTTCAAGGAATATTTGACAATTCAAAGTACATCAACTTTTCCACCGCAGTAGAGTACCTTTCCCGGTTCCAACTAGGACCCATCCGCACACAAACTTTGTTAAATACGCCTATGCTCGGCTTCGACAAGTCCATTAATGACACTGATGTCAGCGAAGCTTTGGTTAAGTTTACTACCAACTATGCATACAGATGCAATCTTGAGATTTATGCTGGCGCTCTTGAACAACAAAATAAGGATATCTGGGAACTCAGTTGGGAAATCAATGTACCTCAATTTGTAAATGGTAGCCTATGCTCCGCCGATGAGAAGCGTGTATGCCATGCTACGGAAATCATGCTTTGGTTCGGAACCGCAGCATACTACGACCTTACCACCCAACTTCTGGACAGTCAAAATTACTTTGAACGCGCTCGCAAGTCCATGGATTTATATGGGCGCTTCGTTAGGAACGGCATATTGTCTAGCAATAGCTCTACTGCTTATCCATTGAGAGGCAGTAACACTACTCATAATGTGTTGCACTGGAATGACAATCCTTATGTCAAAGAAGGTGGAGTAGATTGGAAGCAGTGCGAGATGATGGAGCAGATGTCATTTTATGATAGACAGGTGTATCCATACAATGGATAAGATCGGTGTCATTCCGTTATGAAACTTGATAAAGTTTCTGATATTTTTTAAACAAAGTCTCCACCCCATTTATTAAGCCCTGCATCACTATGAATATTGATGTTATATGATTGTTGACGTCTGTTGCGCATAAAAGGATATCCAGTATCAATTAAAACATTTGCAATTGGCTTCAGGTGTTTGAAGGCATGACATTTAGTGAAGGACATATCGCAATGTGTATATTTCGAAATAGAATAGCGTAAAAGATCGCCTTTTATAACATGCACAGCCCGCAAGAAGATTTATTTAACTAAAGTACAATACGTGTAGCCAGTACAAGTGAGATGTAAGTATAAAACATCGAAAGTATGTCTTTTCGAAAGAACTTTTTAAAAACAAAAAAGATAAAAAATAAAAGAAATGGAATTAAATCAATTAAAACTGCAAGATATTATTTACAAAAAACCAATCAAAGTGTCATCACTGTGTCCGACTAATCTCTTGATTCACATAAGAATCCCAGTCCTCCCAGTTCAGGCTACTAGGCGGCATAGTAGTACGCATGTCTTGCAGTTCCTGTTGTGTTTGCATCATGTTTAGCATTAACGGTGTCTGCTCATGAAACATAGTTTGGGATGTTGTGGCCATATTACGCCCGTCATTTTCTACTTTTGCATTTGAGTGCGCTGCACTCAGCGACGGCACTATTCCGTTAAATGGTGGTCGATATCCTGAATTTGACACCGAGATTGAAGACTGTCCTTCAGTAGCAGCAAAAGTCTCGGTGTTCATTGGGTAGTGGTAGTAACTTTGAGGGAGCATCTGCAGATGGTTCCATGGTCTGAGATTTTGGTCAGGCGAACCCATTGCCATGGGAGGTGCCTGAGTTTGTGATGCGTCCACGTTCGACAGCATGTTGGATGAAAAATTATTGTGCAACCCTGATTGGGGCCCTGGCATCATGCCACTTGGATTGGGTGCCAGAACCGATTGCATGGAAGGTAGCAACTCAGGGCTAATACCACCCACCACAGTCGTGGACATTATGCGTTGGACCCACTGAGCTTTAGGCATCTCATTCTCAGGATCGCTGGTGAACGGGAGATAAGCAGGTATGGTATTGTCTGTGAAAACTTGTTTGGCAAGATCTTCATCCATCTCTTCGACTTTTGTTTCGACATGCCGAGCAATTTTTGATGGTGGACTGGATGTTGTATGTGGACGGCTTCGTTGTGTCGGCTTCGTATGATTACTAGATGGCGCTAGGGGTGCAACATCCACGTCACTTGGTGATAAGATACTTTGATCCGATATTCCATTTAAAGCTGTCAACAGCTTCAATATCTCAATCACACGCGAGACAACCGTGAGGTTTTTCCTCTGCAACAAGAAGTCCATACTACGTCTCAAGTTCGTCGTTGCTTGGTTTGTCATACTCCCTTGCGTAACATTGTAAAGGCTAATCAAAGCGGCTTGGAAGACGGAATAGATAGAAGTGATTGGAGACGTAGCCAAAAAATCTTGAAGCTTTGTTTGGCCAGCCAAATTGATTATGCTAGTGGCTGCTTGACTACAAACTGAATGAGAATGGGCAATTAGGTCTTTCATGGCAGTGCCGACTTCAGTTGCGGGCAATTGCATGAACTGTCTGTGCAGCAATAGCTGTGTAGTGTGAAAGCACGTTTGAAGCATTACTGATAGATAAAAGGCATTATTAATGAACATAGCCTACGAAATTGATCATAGTGGTGATGCTTACCACGTTGCTCTGGCTTGATTGGAACTTTTCTTGCTTCACTTGTCGTAAGATCAGTTGGGTCGGGTTTGGGGTCGCCTTTCGCTCTAGGAATCATACCGGCATCCAGCATTGATTTCCAGTAAGCTAAACGCCGATCAAAAACCAACAAGATAGTTGGGTCATCAATACCAGCATTCCGGTTTGCATACTTTGCTTTCGGAGCGTACAATGCTTTTAATACGCGTCCTAGTATTTCCGAGAGCTTGATAAGGTGAAGAAACGCATGGTACACAGGCTCTTGATTCTGCTCTTGGTCATCTTTTGTGCGATTGGGTTCAATATCACTGGCTACATCCGAGACTTCAAAAGCACTAGGGAACCCAGTATCGAAATCACGATCAAGGATAGTCAAAGGCTTTCCAAATCGAGCGCCGATCCATCGATCCATTATGTAACATGTATAGTATATCCTATGACGGGTTTCGATCTCACTAGCAGGGATTTTCCAAGAGGCAGAGCTACGATGCATACCTAGCTCTTGAGCCATGCGGATAGCATTTCCAAGTGCATACCATTGTGAAGAGTCGGTATCATGGTTGTCCAGATCCAAATAGAGAGCCATGAGCAAATTGGCCTGCACTATGTGAATAACACTTTTGCTTGCATGGCATCTCAGATATGTCATGATGCGCTTTCGTAGATAGGCATCCAAATCTTCTTTTTCAATTGTAAGTTGCATATGCTCGGGTCTGACATAGCGGTAAGCGGTACATAAGACTGAAAAGAGGAGGACGGTAGGCACTGAACCCGATTCATATTGTTGAAGAAATCTTTGCTTGTTTAGTACCGGGAAGGTAGCATGTACGCCCTGGAAATAGCTACAATGCAAATATGAATACCACAAATTCGCATCATCCTTTAACAATTCTTCACTTACGCATCAATCAATTGTCTTTGATGTTCCGAGGAAACATACTTCTTGAAAGTTGAGCAGCTGAGCTTATTATCACATGCTGTATTGGCATTCCACGTATTGTCAGAGGAAGATTCGAATATGCCCATTTGCATACCAATGCCGATGTTCATTTTAATATCTGGGCTACCTGATCTGGAAACATTTGTTTTCACAACAACGAGTTCGTCTTGTGGTAACATTTTTAATATGACATTTTGTCTTCCCGGCCACACAACATAACCATCTTCGAAGATTGATTTGTCAATGATTCGTAAACCAGCACTAGCCCCGGTGTATTTCAGTGAATCATAGTTGTCCAATGATATATTAGCAAGTTGCTCTTCAATAGGAGCATCATGAACAGGGTATAGCCGTGGGTTGTCGACTGTAATGGTGTCGTTTGGTTCTTCTTTAAGGTCATTGTAAGATTGTTCGTCCTGTGATCCGTCCTGGTCATCCGAAAAGTCATCGTCAGACTTATGTGTCGGCGTTTCGTTTGAACGATCGCCTGTGTATTTGCTCAACAGGGCCTCGAGTTCCTTGCATCTTTCCTCCAGGCGAGTTACATATGGGGATCGAGGGCCTCTCTTTTTGCTTTGGGATTGAAATTGGCATTCAAGACCCCACTTCAATTAGACGGTTAGACAAACGGGCCAGTGGGCAAACAGGTTTCATGACTAGTAATGTGAGCTTACCGAAAGACAGTTGGTACACGGAGTGGATACATCGGCATCACATTTACTTTTACGTTTTCGACAAAAGTCGCAACTCCTCTTCGCTCGCTGCCGCTTGAGGACCAGAGCTGGCTTCAGGGCCGTAGCCTGGCGTTCTTCACCGTTCTCCCTGATCACGCGAGACGCCATACTATGATATAAGTCTCGCGCCGGCAGACAAAAGGGAAGAATGAAGCAAAAAATATTCTAGAGGTGAAACCAAGTTAGCGGATTATAGTTTGGAGTCTAATATGTCCTGAAGTGGCAAAATTTCCAGTCTGTAAAAAATATGAACTGGCGAAGCTTTGGTGGAGAACGAAATTTTGTTGCAGATCATATTTTTGCTATACCTTTGTCAACAGTATCCTGTAGATTTTTCCAATGGTTCTTCTCGCGAACCCCATCAATAAAACTAGAACATCTTGGCAAAGAATGAAACTCAGTTATGTTGTTCAAAGGAGGAAATTTAAACCGAATTATGAAATAACATCTTTCTAAACGTATGGTGAGCCTGGCTCAGTCGCCATTCGCTATTGTATTCTCTTGGCATTGGGACACAATAAACTCACATAGACCCGCTCATATTCTCCTTATTTTTTAGAGATATAAGCAAACAAATAGTCTGATCATGCTCAAAAGTTATTGGAAGTAAAGCCTATGGTATGAAATTATTGTCAAATTTCCCTGCAACTTGCTCATGGAAGGTTTCATATATCAAAGATGGCACTTTGAGCAACAAAATGTCAGGCAATGAATATTTTGAGCCCATTCTGCAAAAATGACCCTGTGGTTTCCGTTAACTCAGCTTGTGACAATGATCGGACATTGGCTTGGCAATCGTAACCTGGTACACCAATTTTGGTGTCAGGTTGCCACACCTGTGGTAACTTTACAGAAGGATGGAAATAATGGTTGTAAGAGAAAGACGATGTGTTTTTATACGGAGATATAAACACAAACGTGCATGAAAACAACGAACATTGATCATTTTGCACCACAGCACCCCTTCTATCCAACAACATTGACGGACAGTAAAACGAGCAATAGCTATTAAATGCCCAAACCATGTAATAGCCACAATAAGACAGGTAAAAATTACCTTGCTGCATTGGCCCCCTTCACCTTTTGCTTACTTTCTTACCCAGACACATGCCATTTTCGGATACATGCTCCAATATATATATTGCCAGTGTTTGACTGACATGTCGGGGCATACCTTTCTTCTTGTTATTCCCTTGACTTGTTACTTTTTTCATCGTATTTATGCCCCCTTCAACGTGCCATGTACGTTTTGACGATACCCACTTATCACCGATGGCTTCCACCATTTCGTTTCCAGACTACCCGTCACAACAACCACTGAAGTCAGCTCTTAGGCGGTCGTCAGTGACATTATCGTCATCACCAAGACATAGTATTGCTGTTAGCAATGACTCCAGGATATCGCTCACTAGCTCTGTGGATAGCTCCATGGCACCTCGAGCTGGTTCGAATCGTAAAATCGTAAAGGTAAATTTTTAAGATTTGATTTGCACTAGTCCCTATCCATCCATATACTGACGTATTAATTGTTGTGGACACGCTCTGTCAACAGACCAAGACTAAAAACAAGAAAAAGGAGTTTGAAGCATTTTACCTATCTCAGACATTATTGGATCCGCATTATGAACAGTCGGCAACCGACCCGATATTGACTATGAAATTCAGCCAAGACGGTGTATACCTTGCTGCCGCTAGTAAAGGCGGCGTAGTGAGGATATGGCAAATATCACCTGATGTCTACCAGTTAGATGACCTTTTTGTGACGACACCTGTCCAAGAATTCACTAGTCATAAAGGTGCTGTGTTGGATCTCAGTTGGTCGAAGGTAAAGTTTCAAATATTTTTGGTTTGTGGAGATTCGCTGTAATTTTATATTGATAATGACATTTTGCAGAACAATTTTTTATTGACCAGTTCAATGGACAAAACTGCGCGTTTATGGCATGTGGATAGAACCGATTGTTTATGTATATTCCAACACTATGATATTGTAACTTGCGTTGAGTTTCATCCAAAGGTATGCTTCAAATAAGTAGAAACTGGGGAAGCGCTTGCAAAATGTTTCCCCGACTCCCTTGTTGGCCATGTAATTTTTTTTGTACTAATTCACTGTTTGTCATGACAATATAGGACGACCGATATTTCCTGTCGGGCTCAATTGACGCCAAGCTGCGAATATGGAATATTCCTGCTCAGTGCGTTCACACATGGTCCAAGATCTCCGATACACAAATGATTACTGCAGCTGGATTTACTCAGGATGGCACAAGAGTGTGTGCCGGGTCGGCTCAGGGAGCGGTACATATTTTTAAATCTGAGACATTGGAGATGGAAGGAGAAGTATGTCTTGGTACCGATCGAAAGATCACTGGCATTGAACCATCGCCTACACACCCGTCCCTAGTGCTGGTCTCTAGCAACGATTCTATTACCAGAATAGTGGATTGTAATCAGAAACAATCGATTTGTAGCCTGAAAGGATGCACAAATTCCGGAATGCAAATTGCTGCAACATTTAGGTAAGCAGTCACTATCATTAACTCGAAAACACTAAACATTGGCAGAAAAACTTAAACTGATTTTATCATCATAGCGACGATGGTAAATATATTGTTAGTGGCAGTGAAGACAAACGAGTGTACATATGGAAAACTGTCGACGAGATTTATGCTCTAGCCGGAGACGATAGCTTGTCCGAACAAGAAACAAAACTTCCTTCCGAGATATCTGAAGAAGCAGGATGCTTGACAAAAAAGGAATTAAAAGAATTACAAAAGCAGGAAAAGCGGGAGGCAAAAGCTAAGAAAAAAAGAGAAAAAGACCAAATGAAGAAACTTGCCAAGAACGGGCCAGAGCACTTTGAAGCCCACAAAGATACCGTCATCTCTGCTATATTAGCGCCACTCGAAACCCGCAGGCGCCTTTCGATGGATGGAACTATGTTAGTTTCTGCTGATGAGACAGGATGCATACGTGTTTGGACTTGTTCACCTCCTAGCCCTGACGGCGATGGTAACGTTTCTAGCTCTTCCGATAACCTTCGTGACACAAAGCCATAGTTGACAGCACTGATATATCACGATGTATACTATAAAAATTGATACCATATAAATATACATATCGCATAGATAACTTTGTATTTCTTTGTTTTAAAAATAAGAAAGATTATGACATGATGAAAGATAAAAGATACATAATGATGTGGGGGAGGTATACTGGCGTTCAAAAAGGATAAAGGGGATAAGGAATGGTAATAAGGGGAGATATTAGGGTGTTGGAGAGTTACTTGGCATAGATCTGACGACAACGGTAAATAGAAGGGAAATAACCCTATCAACTATAATCATCTGCGGTGTGGGAGATAGATCAGGCAGACCAGCCGCTAGATACTTAAAAGGCCTGTCTACTACGTCCAAATGCTGCAACAGACTCTTCTCCGCTCAAATAGCTACTCTCATTGTGGTCGCTGCTCATTTGTCTTCGATAGCGAAATTCGCGTTCAACTTGAGTGGCGTCAGGGATGAGATTGGTTCTTGTATTATCAATGGCTTGGGGTGAGCGCAAGTCATGAGAGGCTTTGATAGGTTTTGGAGGTAAAGAAGAATGTAGTTGCAGTGTTTTGGGAAGAGGTAATAAATGCGTAATACGTCTAAGCGTCCAGAAGGTGATAGTCATCGGCAAAAAGATCAATCCAATGAAATAGCTTTTGGATGCACGCAGGCGATCATATTCCATGCGTTTCCCAATATACTCGTCAAATTCGCGCATCTTGGCGTCAACGAAACTGAAACGCTCTTCAGAATAGTTACGGAGCATCATTTCTCGTTTTTCAGATCGTTTGACTGATTTTGCGAGTTGATTGAGAGTAGGATTGATATTGTTGGTGACTTGACCTAGATCCTTCTTTGTTGCAAATGCTTTCTTCAAGATTTGAAGCTCGTCTTCCAACTCATATACTCTCTCTCTTAATATTTCAACCTCGCCTTCCTGTACTTGCAATTCGCTTTGCAGATAGAGAGTTCGATCTTTTAACATGGTCATACAATGGACCATAGGCTTAATTTCCGCAGCAAGTACAAAAACAACAATGTTAAAACTGCTGAGGTATCTTTCTTGATTGCTCAAGAAACGTCTACTGTACTGAAGCGAGAGACCTGCCAAGATGGGTGAAAGTATGACCAGCAGTAAGCCAGCAAGCTCGTGCTGGCGCAATTCGCGAGCCACCAAGGTTTTCCTCTTGATTTCCATGGCTTTCTTCTCATCGCTCATGTTGTGGGGTACTTGCAGTTGTGAATTTTGATTGAAAATACGTCTTGATCGTGCACCTTCATAATAATTCCAAGGTACTGTGGAACGGAGAAGGAATCGGGAGTTAACTAACAGCCACGAGATCATTTAAGTTACTTGCGCAATAAAGTGCTTTACCTGTTACCCACTTATAGGTATAATAGAGTATCAAAAGAACCATGATTAAATCACTCCATACTTCAGCGCTGCCGGCTACAAAAGCACCTAAGGTTGGCACTATGGCCAGGGCGATGGGCCATGACACGGTTGCTGAAACTGATTCTTTCTCAGGAGTAGTGTTGGACATTCGACGAGAAGTGGTCGAATCGTGTCGAGATTGTCTGCGAGGCGGGCTCGAAGGCTGTTGCTTCATATATGGCGTTGAAGTACGTGGTGGTGAAGCAAAAGGTGACGGTTTGGCGGCTTGAAAAGCAGCGCCTTCAGTGTCGGATAACGACGGCATAATATTGCAAACCAAAAAAAAAAGTGTAGATAAAGACGGTAAGGGGATTTTGCGTAATTTACGGCTCAATGAGTGTGTTTATAGATATGGCAGTCAAGCTGCACAGGGGAAGATGGAAAAGCAAGGAGCAACACAGGAAATTACACTTTTACCTTTAAAAATGGGCCCAATCTATCACATGTGAGAATTTTACATTTTTTTTTAATTGTCCATGAGACTATGGCTCTAAACGGAGGGGGCTTGGGTTATACATTGCAGAGTGTGGTAAAATACGAAAATACTATAATACAATTGGAGGAGCTCAGCACCATCAAAGCAATTCATTTCTCTATATTTTGAAACTTTCTCCACATCCGCACGTTTCCTTAACGTTAGGATTGGAGAATACAAACGACGACGAGAGCTTGTTCTGGATATAGTCCATTTCTGAGCCTAGCACAGTGATCAGCGCCTTGGAATCCACCAGGACTGTTACACCTAAATACAATAAGAACATCAAATTGGTAATGAGTCAAGAGTACTTAATTTGGTTTCTTAATAATTTGTACATTTGTTCTTACCGTCCTGTTGCACGACTTCATCAAACTTTCCCTTCTTGTCTGTGTATTCCAAATTGTATGAGTTGCCCGAGCATCCCTTTTGCTTAACACCTACTCGAAGCAGGCGAGGCTCTGGTCCGGAATATAGGGACTTTAAGCGGTCTACAGCTGCAGGTGTCTGGATTGTTACAAGCAAGAATCGAATTTGTCAGCATTGGAACATATAAGCTAATTAGTAATAAGCGTAACGGAAACTCACAAGAGTTAAAGCTGCTTTGCGTAAACGTAGCCTGGAAGTTGGTTGACTGGCAGCGTTAACTGCTGCCTTCTTGACAACGGCGGCGGCAGACATGTTGTTTCAGTTGTTGTAGAATTGAGTCCAAGTTTTCTAGCAAAGCCCGGCTTTTCAAAATTGACTGAAATCATTATTCCCTCAGTCATGTGACTGCTAAGGCGGGCAGAATTTGAGCCAGCTTTTGAATTTGAAGTAAGGCTTAAGCCAAAAAAAAAAAATTGGGCAAGCCACCTTCATTCACCATTTCATAGAGCCTCAAGTTATGCCCTACCTCTCACAGGCAGAACGTGATTACATCACCGAAGGAGTGCATAGCGATCTTCGAGCAGATGGTCGTGGAAGATTGGATTACCGTGCTCTTGTGCTAGAGACTGGAATCATTTCACAGGCAAATGGCAGTGCCCGTGTACGCTTAGGCGAAGGTACCGACGTACTCGTAGGAGTCAAAGTAGAAATTGACCAAGTTGAGCCTGATGCTGCTGATATTGGCAAAGTGGTTTGCAACGTTGAATGGTAGGTTTTCCTCGCTCATGTCACTGCTGATCTAGAACTGTTCTGATTTACCTGTTCACTATTGCTTAGCTCACCTAGTGCTTCGCAACAATTTGAAGGACACGGAGCCGATGACCTCAACAATGAACTAACACAAGCATTGCAAAGAGTATTGGGTGGACCTCAGTGCGGTATCAACTTTGAAAAACTCTGTATCATCAAGGGTCAACAATGTTGGATCGTATACATCGATGCTATGGTAAGGCAATGATACCTCTTGTGACCTTCAACTAGGGCGACAGTTTGCTAAACGAAGCATTGTTCTTAGATTTTGGATTATTCGGGCAACGTGATGGATGCCATTTTCATAGCCACCAAGGCAGCATTGTTCAATACACGTATACCAAAAACACAGATACAAGATATGGGAGATGGAGAGTTTGAATTCGAGGTACTGGATGATGTTGAAGATGCCGAGCGCTTGGAAGGAGTAGAAAACGTACCTGTCGGTGTTACTCTTAATAAGGTATGGACAATGTAATGACCGGGTCAAAACATTAGACAAGGAACGTATGTCTAAACAAAAATGTTACTTTTGTTGATAGATTGGAACTGGACATATAATAGACGCAACGCCTTTAGAAGAGCTATGTACTGAAGCGAAACTACTCATTGCTGTGAATAAGGATGGGCAAGTGTGCGGCATACAGAAAGGAGCAGAAGGCAGCATTGAACCGGGGTTAATGAGCGAAATGATCCAGACCGCCAAAAGAGTTGGGCAGTCACTGATCCGACAATTGGACCAAAGCTTGCATAACGAGGAAGCTCAAGTAGAAGAAAAGCGTCGTAACGGCGAACATGTTGAAAAACTAGGTTTCTTTGCAGTTGTTTAGGAGGTCATAGAATATTTAGCCACTTATTCTTTTTTCCATATTGTACATATATAAAAAGCACCTACAGTTTTCTAAATTTCTAGAGTATGCAAAGGGCAAAATTCAGTTCGATTTTCAACAGCAGTTGAAACCACTCAATTATATAAAAAAAATCGATCACGCTCCTGTTCTCTTAAAACCCCCTTTGCTGTGTTTTTGGCTGGTGTGTTGTCTGTGGTCCATGGATATAGCTTCGACGACGCCAAAGTATTCCTCGCCGCTTCGTGCGAACCATTCCGCCGCCGATTTACTGGCCAAATCCCCCTCCCCTACATTACGCCCTCAACTGACCAGATCGCAGTCCACTCATAGCCGGAATTCTTCCGCATCCTCAACCCACGGCTCTCTTAACCCACACGCCACCAATCCGTCTTCTTTAAGGCACACTGTTCAAGCGCCTATATCCATATTTGATAGCCAAGAAGCTGACATTGGTGAAACTTCAGGTCGCTATTCGACATCTTATACCCAAGCACACTACAAGCACTCGCCAGCGAGCTTGACTCACTCCGAGCCATACTTGTCACATAGCCATATACTCGACTCCCAGCAATCACCTTCTGGGAGCTATACTACTGGAGACTTCTCAGACGAAGAAGAAGTAAGCAGTCGGACCAGCAGCTCGGATGTCTTTGGTGTAGGAACCATGCTTGAAGACGACAAAGACATCACTGAACTTCACGATAGCAGGGCAACGAGTTTGAGCCCGGATGTACTTGCAAAGTTTCGACAGTGGATGGTGGGCTTTTGCGTGGTCAACTTTGATCTAGAGATCGGTCAAGGTAAAATTTGGATAATGCAACATATTACGTAGCTTTAGTTATGCATGTTTTCTAACCAGAATTTCAATTTCCATCAGCCTTGGACTTTGTTTATCCCCCAGTCGAATTGGCTGAATATGAAGAGAAAAATATGTTAGTATTATTGTTAAGCGTCAACTTTTTTGTACCGTTGGTCTAATGTGCCTTTGTTATCAGTTGTTTCTCCGCCTTTCCAGATTCGAATGTATTTGAAGTTGGAGATCAAGTTTATAATGTGCGGGTTCGAGCAAGCGGTTCTGGTTTAGCAGCATCGGGGCCCACAGCCGAAGCTGGATTTCTATACGGTTATGTGTTCTTTCGACAGAAAAAGGATGAAAAAATACGGCGAGGATATTTCCAAAAGTCTTTGGTGCTCTTGTCTCAGCATCCATTTGTTGGCTTGTTCTCAAAAGTTGTGTCCATGTTAGGACCAGCGTATTTCGAGCTTGGACAACCTATGTTGGAAGCAGCTTGTGCTAGCATTGCCAGCTGGTAAATTTGACATTGGTGATTTGACGTAATACTATTATTCTATGAGTATACTAAATGGGATACTACTCTCAAATTTAGGAACGCTCCTCGTGCTGGACACAGCTTCAGCTTGCCACTGCTAGGAACTGTTTTGCAAGTCGAAATACCCTATCCCCATCAACCACAACTATTAGAAACGAGCGGCTTCAACTTGAACACTTTCAAACCCGAGACTCAGGTATAACACTCGACTTTCACCACCAGTGATAATGCTATCTTTAATAACAATATTGATGCTTTATCAGATATTGGCATCCATACCAACGGGAACTCTATACAAACACTTTAGTAACATGCTGGATGATCTTTGGTTACTGTGGGAACTCGTGCTCTTGGGAGAGCCTTTGGTGGTGATGGCACCGGAACCAGGAATATGTAGCGAAAGTGTGATTGCTCTGGTTGATCTGATTAATCCTGTAAGTTTGCAGCATATAGACATTGATATGCCTCACCATTATAGTCATTGATCATGCGTGCAGATACCTTACTGTGGAGATTATCGTCCCTATTTTACCATTCAAGATTCCGACTTTCGGTCTTTCATCACCAAGAATATGGCAAGCACACACTTTTTATTTTTGACTCGAGCAATAATTTCTGTGTTCCTTTCTGATAATGAAATTAATTGCAGCCACCATCCAATTTGATACTCGGAGTCACAAACCCATTCTTCAGCAAAGCTATCGGACATTGGCCCCACATCGTTAGAGTTGGTCGACACCAGCATAGGTAGGTGATTGGACATAAATAAGGGGGCAGGCAGAGATAAAGATTGCCAAGCATTGAAATGAAGGATGACGATCATTAACCCCCTTTCTTTCATGCATGACCCAACAGAAAACCAGATGGTACAATCATAAGTGCCCATGGACCTCGTCATAACAAGCCTCACGCAAAACCAAATGGGGCACTAGACTTTGTTCAAGGAGTGACATCTAAACGAAAAGCCACATTCGCCAAAGACAAGGCCCTCTTAAAAATGCTAGTTGAGTCAAGAGTCCGTGGTCATTCATCAGGTATGGGAATTCACACCCTGACGCTGACAGGCATGCATTGCTAGTATATCTAACATCCCTAATTTTTCGCAGCATATGTATTAAACAACATACTCAGACGACATTTTGCAGATATGACCGAAAGATTCCTTGCCCCTCTCGATCGATATTTCGATCAGCTGCTTCCATCACATTCCGTGATATCCAAGAAGAAGGGGCAAGGTCAACTTAAACCGTTCCAAGCTGACCAATTTCTTCGCTTCCTCAAAGAAAATGGCCCTCAACTCCAATTTAGATCTACGTTCAAAACCAGAGGAGATCCTGTCCGGGAATTTTATACTCAGTTTCTCAAATGTGGCAATTTTGCAACCTGGTTACGCCTGCGAACCAACGAAGCACAAAAAGAAATCAGAGAGCGCTATATTCGTATGCTTTGCGATACCAATGTGATGCACATGGTATCAAGCAGCCGAGAAGTTGAGATTGTTGATCTACTAGTACGGTTTCAAGAAGCATTGAGTTTGGCTCAAAATGATGAAGAAATGCACAACACTATGGACGTTGAAAAATTGCAACTGCAAATCGATACCATTATTCAGACGTTACCAGATGATTTACGGACATCGCTTGAACACTAATTATAAGCAATGAGACATGGAATGCTCTACGAATCCACGAGGCAAGTTTATGCTCAGACGCCAAAAATAGCTCTTCTGCTCAGTGCACCCACAAAGGATAACCCGGGCCAGGCCTTTATTAATTTGGGACTCACTCTTTGTTGTTTCATTCGATCTTGTTTATTTTTTCCTTCTCTCTCTTCACCTTCTTGACACTTTCTATCGCTTTCGTCTAAGCTCCCCATGTCACCAGCTCTGAATCACTTCCACAAGCTCAAGAGGTCACTGACTAGCAAAGGTGCTCGCTCACAATCACCCAAAAAACCCACTTGCACGGAACCACCGGCCGTTCAAACTGTATCATACGTCAAACCCACCACCTCACCACCTCCTCAATCAAGTAACTTTGTTAACACACTTCGAACCATCTCCCTGGAGGCCGGAAGGCGGCAGTATGGAGATGTCTATGATATTTTCTTTTATCAAGACAAGAAATGTCGAGACCGAGCTATCTTCCTTGCCTGTCGTTTAAGGCAAATTTATGACGTCTTATTTCATTGGAGCCCAAAATACTCTAAAGATGATTTCATTGTTGCCGTTAGTTCAAGGCTGTACGCCTACAACTACATCCTCTATGCACTACCACAACAATCGCCTACACGAATGCAGTTTCTATCAAATCTGGATGAACAGTGCCAGAGCCTTGGCATAGTTGGTGCGGGTAATCGAGAAGCTGTATTTTCTGTGGGACATTGTCTGCAGAAGATGGAAGGTTATATTGATGCCGACGTGATAGAAAAGGCGCGACAAACCCTCCAAAAATGCTTGGAAAGTGAAGACAAATTGAGTCATGACGAGCGAGGAAGCATGTATATTTTTCATGGAATGATGAGTGGGATGGATTGGGATGCTCGTGACTTGGACGCGACGGTGGAAGAAGACGGTCAGATCACTCAGGACATTTTGCAAGTACGCTCGAGCTTGCTGGCAAAACCAGAACCGTACCAGAATCCATTTGAAGATGCCTCAGCTGTTGTGGAGGAAGAAGACGATGATATTCTGTTTGACCGTGAACCCACCAGTAGTCACAAGAAGGTCGACAGTGGGTTTTATGACGGCTACACTGATAGAAAATGAGCATACTTTTTGGTTGACTTTCTTGTTTTGCTTCTTTTGTAAACCTATTTTACTGTGTATACATTTGTTTTTCTTTTTTTTCCTATTTGCTTACTTGCTTTTTGATTATGCGCTTATATTATTTTCCCTTTGTAAACTCCTTTTTCTAAACCTTTAACTATAGCATATATTGTACTTTTATTTCCAGCAATCCTGCTTGTTACGATATTAGCCCATCATCTACAAATACATTCATTTTATTTGATATTTCTGATGCAAAATGACAAACAGATCATTGTTTTGAACAAAAGGCTGCCCAAATAATGCAGTGTATCATGTACGAATATATGACGTGATAACAGCAAGTCCTTTCCATCAAGGCTTCTATCATATCCATCTTGTCAATTTTATTACCAATTAGACAGCTGCATGGGTCGTACAATGATGGCTGTTACAGACTACATGGACTTTGATTGTTTCTCACAACCGTTACTCAGTGTCGTGATTTACAAATCAGTAAATTTTGCTACAACGAACCAAAAGATGATGTGAAACGTGTCATGCCTGATGATCGAGTTAGAGTCTCCTTGTGGGGCAAAATTATAAGAAAAATGGTTGGCATCAAGGTGCATACAATTGTATTGCTAAAGGCACCAATAAAGCTGCACTAGACGGATCATTACCCTGTTACTGCTTTTTCACCGGTTTTTTTCTAGACTAATGACCAAACATCTATGCATATCCTCATGCTCTATAGATCTTCGTCCCTAGTGTGTTGAGCGGAGTGACATGGTTGCCCATGGGTGCTTGTGCAACCCATACTATCAACGCACGCGACGTGCGCATTGGGGCATGGTTTCTAATAACCTTCAGGGTGGGTAGACGGAGCAATCAGGGTCTCAGGGTTGAGCTCAAACGCATATTTGTGAAAACAGGGGAACGGATCATCACAGGTACTTCAAAATATAGTTTCATGTCTTTTAAAAGGGGACAGTAATTATCATCTCTTTTTTTGGTTTCAATACCATTTTTCTCTTTTTACCCTTGATCACTTTATTTCATGATATATAACGAAGGACGTATACGCGCAAAAGACGTATACTTTCCTCCGGCAGACTTTAACCCGTATGCCAAGATTCCTACAGATATAGACTGGGTGCGCGAGGACTACTACCTGACCGTACTAGGCAAGATGATGAATTCATCTGCCAGTGATCGGACATTGAGTGTGTATTTGGACCATAATCAGCACCGCTACCTTGAGGCTTTGAGCGTAGGCACCAGATGGAACACTTCTTTTGATCGCTATCATAACATGTTAAAGTATCAGCAAGAATGCGAGGAAAGGCAGAAGCGATTACATCATAGGGCGAGTACAGCACTACAAGAAGCGCAGCGTGCTGACAGAATGCGACGATCTGCTTTATGTAACGAGATACTCCCCAATGAAGCGAACAGTGAAGGACCGCATGGGCCACGTAGTATGTCAGATGATCATACATGCGTGGCAGATGAAAATCAAACTGGTTATGGAGAAGATACAACCCAACATCTTAATGAGAAGGCTGGACAATTGAAAAAGAATGACAAATCACGGCTGGTCCATGTCATGAAAAGAATGAAGAAAAATATGAGTAAATCAATCAAAGATGCTTGCTGCTGGCACCCCATTGTATGAGACGATGCCACCTCCAGTGTTTTCTTTAATCTTTGTGCTCTCACTGTAAATATCATTCTCCTGCATCATTTTACTTCATTTCATATCAAAACCTCACTGCCATGATTGCAATTATCATCTCTCATCATTAAAAGCTATATAATTGTCCATTTTCTATTTAAATACGTTGACGCTTAGCATTTTAGCCAGGCGCAAAGTACAATAGCACCAATTATTGTGGCTATCGATCATTCCATCTCAAGTATCAATGAGAAATTTGGGGTTAAGGCTTCTTTATTAATTAACCTGGTATCGACTACCATTTGCATACAATCT
Organism: Umbelopsis sp. M5902; assembly: GCA_037039815.1. Taxonomy (NCBI): domain Eukaryota; kingdom Fungi; phylum Mucoromycota; class Umbelopsidomycetes; order Umbelopsidales; family Umbelopsidaceae; genus Umbelopsis; species Umbelopsis sp. M5902. The sequence goes on from JAXQGL010000050.1 coordinate 139,413, forward strand.
TTCTAAGCCTTATATGATAGATTTGTAAGTTCTACAAGACTTATATAATTCATATCTTTATAAGTTACGTGGTAGGCTCGCGGTTCGTTTGATCCATCCCCAAAGCAACGAGGTTCTATTGGCTGTTGCATAATTTGTGGTAATTTTTTACGTTTTACTGCTATAATAGCGCATATACAGCCTCTAACTCGACATCTGCATTGATTATAAATGAAAATTTCGGTGTCTTCCATGAAGAATTTAGTACTTTCAAGCGCTGTCATGCGTGAAAGAGTGTTTTCCGTCCACCGTTTCAGGCAAATTACTTGTATCCAAATATGGTAAAAAAAAATTAGTGTTCGCTTAGGAACCCTGTTTCAACAATTCATTTAAAATAACCTACGCCTTTGCGCAATAACCCTAACATTTATTACATATTCTTAATCATGCCTCTTCATCGCTTCTATAATGCTCCTGGTATCTTCTCCGCACAAGACAAGAAGGAGATCGCTCAGCGTGTAACAAAGATATACACAGATTTTGGTCTACCTGCGTTCTATGTGAATGTGGTTTTCCTGGAAGTGCCAGTCGACTCAATTTATGTTGGAGGAGAGCCCGCAACCAAATTCGTGCGTGTTGTCAGCCAGCATTTAGCACGTACCATGCCTACATATGAACACAAGCAAAGGGCCGTCAATGGCTTGGAAGAAGCTTTCCGGCCGTATGTAAAGGATCGTGGACTTGATTGGGAAATCCACATCGAAGAAGTACCTAGAGACACCTGGCACCTTAGCGGCCTGGTACCCCCCATGCCCAACACGGATGTCGAAAAGCAATGGTTTAAAGAGAACCGCGCTGTTCCATACTAAAAAATTGCATTGACGTTGATCGGCTATCTGGAGTCCAAAACTCAAAATTTCGAGAGTACTCAGGCAGTAAGGGTCATAGTACAAAAAGGTCTAAAAAATAAACATTGAACATGAGATTTACTTCACGTGAACGGCAGTTGCAAATAGCTAAGGATGGCTTGCATGACTATGTCTGCATGTAGGGGTTTGTTCATAGGCATGCTGGCAGCAGCAAAGGTTTGTGTGCCCAAGTGCTACTACATACCATGGCTGCAATAAAACAACATCATGATTATTATTGAAGGCATTAATATATATATAAATCATTGATGCATATCGAGATAGAGAGTATAGGCGGTATATCATCGGTCCGCGCGGTGCAGCTCGTCCCAAAAAGATGATCTTTTTAAAAAAAAAATTCCCGGTAACAATTAACTTTTTCGGTGTTACTTGCGCGCTGTATAGCAAATTGAGCCGTCTTCCGCGACACATGAGAAGTTATTGTTAATTCTTCTGGAGAGAAACTAACTCACGTATACCTCAGCCGCATGTGGTGCTATTGGTTGAAATAAATGTTATGTTTACCACAGTCAATTATATTGTTTAATGACTGAAACACCTGATGCAGCGAATAGTACAAAAGGTATCAAAAACTGGTTGAGACCGCAGGCAGGAATTCTCAGTGGTGTAGGAAAGGAGCTGACTTCCAAAAGTAAAGCTTCTGTTGGGACCGCGTGAATTCCGACAGCGAGCTTCTGAAGCAAAAAGGAATTGACTTTTCCCGAAAATCATTGAACGTGGTACCAACGCACATCACGCCAATGTCACAGGAGTTCGCTGCAGGTTCTATACATAATATTAAAAAAAAGCGAGATAATTCATTTGAAATTAACGGCGGTCTCTGGTTACATAATGAGTCTTCAGACCGTTGCCTCAGTTTCATCCCAATATAATGTTTCTCAAATCTGTCTATAAAATTTTTTAAACCAATCTCTTTGTGTGGATTCTTGTAACATCACCCGGTGGCAAGTTTTACCTGTTGCCGAAAACGGTGTTACTTAGGGTTTTAAGAGAAAATTTCGATATAAAGAAAAAAAAAAAAGAAGTGATTTGGCAAAAGACGTTTATCCACCTTTGTTTCTTTATCTTCCTCTCCCTTCGTTTACAATGTCACCTGTCTCTCAGCTACTGACAGACCGGTTTAAAGGCATACAGGTGCCTTCCGCCTTTGCGGGTCTAGCTAGTCGACGCTGGTCATGGTTCGACCTTCAGTATGTGTTCATGGCGCTATTCTGGATCACTGACCTGACATTCATCCCATCACCCATTGTCGCTGGCTGGACGCTGCTGGTGATACTGCTGGTGGCTGGAACAATTGTGCCATATGTTCGACGATTCATCATACCATTCTTCCCGATTTTCACCTGGTTGATTTCGTTCTACATTGCTCAGTTTATTCCCGTTGAAATGCGACCGCAACATATCTTTGTCAACGTCTTGCCCACGTTAGAACGTATTCTGTACGGCAACAGTCTTTCTGACTTAATTTCCCGGCATACACACCCTGTGCTCGATATATTGGCATGGATTCCATATGGCGTTGTGCACTTTTCTTTACCGTTTGCATTCTCGTTTGTATTGTGGATCTTTGGTCCACCTGGCAGTCTGGACGTCTTTGCCAGTGCGTTTGGATACATGAACTTGGCCGGTGTTTTGACTCAATATTTATTCCCTTGTGCTGCTCCATGTAAGTAACTGCATTTAAATGTGATTATACTCCCCGCATTCGCAAACAGTTCAACTCGAAAAAGACGGACATCAGCCGTCGTCCGTTCAGAACAACGGCAATGAGGATCAGAACCAATGCACAGAAAGGGGGAGCATCACATCATAACTTATTATTGCAAAGAGTGCTAATCGTGATCTTCTTATCTTTTCTATAGGGTATGAGAATAAATACGGTAATGCTCCAGCCGATTATACAATTCCCGGTGAGCCAGCAGGGTTGGCCAGAATTGATTCGATCCTTGGCCTTAACTTGTATGGAGCAAGCTTTGGCGCTTCTCCATTAGTGTTCGGCGCATTCCCATCGCTACATAGTGGTTGTGCTACGGTGCAAATGCTATTTCTAGTATATTTAAGACCACGCCTATGGCCGTTGGCCTTTTGCTACACGCTTTGGTTATGGTGGTCCACCATGTACCTCACACATCATTATATGATTGATCTGGTTGGCGGAAGTATTTATGCTTTCTTGGCATTTTTTGCGGCGTATCCATTTTTGCCTACTGTACGACCCGACGCTCGAACTCGATTTGATTATTTGGGTATCACCAATGTCACCTTCAAAACAGCTTTCGCTACTATAGAATCTGCTCAACCATATATTGCACAAGAAAGAGCAGAACGTGACAAGTTAAAGAGGCTGGATCATATGGAAGATGATGAGGAGTATCTGTTGGGTTATATGGATAAACAAGAAGATTATGTCCACACCAACGGCGATGAAGACGGCAATTATGTGATAATGCAAGTGGGGGATGATTCAGAGGAGGACTCTGTAGTTAACTTGCGTCAGAGAAGAGGCGAGGATTCTTTATCCATTTATAGCCAGTCATCAAGGCATTCCAACGCCCACCCCACCACATCAAGCCCTACACACTCACAGCGATCAACACCTCGCACTCCTCGATCCCCTACTTCACCCACCTTTCCAACCTCCAAATCAATGAACATCAGTCCACAGGAAGTGTACTAAGTTGCCCTTCTCTAAATCTATCCATAATTTCCCTTCCTCACACCTCTGTTTATTCCCGCTCCCTGTAAATTACATTATATCATCTGATAGAATTTGTTTGTGTTTTTCTGCTATATTATATTAATATTTTTTTATACATTGATATTTTTGCAAACTGTCTCATAATAACAAGAAATACATTCAGCCGGCACATTATGCGCGCTTACTTTTCAAATACTTGTATAACTTGATGGCCACAAAAACAATACCGCCAACTCGGAGTAAACCAGCAACCGCCAGCGCTTTTCTCAGTGCAGCAAAATATACAGGTAGTTCAGATGCTGCAGCCCAGGATGTACTAAAACAAAAGTCAGTATTTCAGATCGTAACGATGGATCAAAGTTTGCAAGTCACTCACTTCTTAGCTATGGGCTTTGGAGCTGTACCTGTCAACTTCCCCCATCCCAGACCGGCTTTGTAGAACAGCCAAACCAGCGCGGCAATGTCAGGATAGGTATATTTTGGTGAGGATTTGTCCAAGTTCACAAATGTGAGGCGTTTTTCATTTTTCGAACGGTGAGGCCTCCCTGAAATGGACTCTTCTGTCATATCTATGAGTTGGCTCGTCATGCTAAGTGTGAGACCCCATAAACGTGGAGGAGGATTGGAATCCGGCAAATCAATTGCCGGCACTTCCATATTGCCAAAAAGCTCTTGTGCTACTGGAGCCATGGCCTTTAAATATGGTGGCATTTTCTTCATCAGTTTAATTTTCATGGGTCTATAATTATATGGTTCAGTTGACAAGAAGAATTTAAGCGGCACCCCTAAATAGGATTTTTGGTATTAACAGATGGAAATGAAACAAAGTAATCTCAAAAGTAGGTGTGATAGCTTACAATGAACAGATGCAACCTCAGATGTCTGAAGGTTAATTTTCGGTGTCTGTGGGGAAACTTGAAGATACACTGCAAACTAAATGTTTAAATACCAATTGGTGTGTATAAAAGTGATATAATGCAACTCACCAAATGGCGATAACATCATGAGCAGCTTGCCGTCCTGGGCTGATGTGATCTCCCTATCATCTAGACGGCCCACTGGTATAAAGTCTTTGGAATTGAGATCCAAACCAACTTCTTCCCAAGTCTCTCGCACCACGGTATCAACATCTGTTTCATCTTTTTCATTCTTCCCTCCTAAAGACATGATAATGTTATTATTTCATGGCATTTAATCGAGTGTCCGACAGTCGCGCATTACCTGGGAAGGCTACGTGACCTGACCAACTGTAAAGATAGATGATAAAGAATATAATCTCAATACGATCAACAGAAGCATTCTAACAATCGATGCCAACTTACCGGTCACCAGTCCTGGTCGCTCTCTGCATAAACAACAATTCAGCATCCCCAAACTTGTCACTTGCGACCCACGGCTTATCTAGAAATTCTCTCCATGTTGTAGCCAATATAGCATCCTCAACTGGAGACTGGTTGGGACTGTTCCAGCGAAGGATTAGAGATACGCATGCTCGACGAGGTTGGTACTTTGGTGATGGTATTATGGTGGGTTTGTAGGTTTCCAAATTCTCAAGTAATCTGCAAAGATTGTCTACGATGGTAGAGTCAAGCGCTTAATTGACTTTCTAAACCAGAACAGATAATAACCCATTACAATATACCTTGAGCCGTCATCGCAGTGGGAGTCAGTGTCAAAAAACGGATAGTTGCTGACTCAAGGTCACAAAAAAAGCATTGGAGATTACCAGTAATTTTTATTGTATGCAAAATGTCACATGCGATGGATACACACTTTCACAATACACCTTGGGCAATGCCCTTTGCAAAGAAAGTACAGTTATTATCCATTAATCGATAGTGAAGCGCCTGCGCTTCCACAACACCTCGTCCTTTTGGTCCATTCACGATTGACAGTTGTCCGTGGACGTCTCGAGACAGTCCGCTTTGCAGTGGTTCAGCCATCAATACAATATCGGCCCGTGAAAGTACCGAGCGCACAAAGCTGTCAGAAGTTTCATCGTCAGCTCCTTCTTCATCAGCGTGAACCACACTTATGAGTGTTCCTTGCACCATCTCTGTGAGGACGCGAATGTTGTGTAATAATGAAAGCACGTCCACCACAGGAAATCCGCCCCACACAAGCACGTTGACATCGTCAATAATCACCAGAGAGTTGCTCGAATCTTTGGCACACGCTTCAACGTGTTCTTTGATTGTGCTGTAGAACCCTTGCGCACTGTTACCTTGCAATATTGAGTTTGGTGTGGTTGGGGTCTTGGCCGATGGTAGTGGCGCATTTTGTGTATATGTTGTGAGATGTGTTAAACCATCAATGAAAACAAATTGTCCGTTTTGCTTGTGTGTTTGCAGGTTGATCCCCTATCGTAATTAAAATAGTATGGTCAATGCTTGGCTCTACATTCATAAAAGGCAAGTTGACCCGAGATTTCAGTCTATACATACCAGTTTTCTGCCGATAAGGAAGTAGTGGTTAAAGATCTGACTCAAACCAACCACTATGACTTTTTGGCCAGCTCGAAGGTGATTTGCTATAAAGTGGTGCAATAAAAAGTTGCCGTTCGACTTTAGTGTGTCCGTTATAACAATATTAGATCCAGCAGGAGGTACATTTTGTGGCCATGCGAGTGCTGCGTCCAGTTTATCGTAGCCCATGGTTTGAATTCAAGATGCAGGTTTATGCTGATTGACCAGCTTTTTTTTTTTAAAAATGAGCGAAAACTAGAATTTCAAGTGGTAAATTGATGACGTCTCAAGCAATAATCACCCACTTAGGCACAGCAAAGCAAAAAAAAAAAAGTTGCAAGCCGTGCGATTTGTGACTCACTCAAGCATCTTAAGTCTTTACACAACATGGCTGACGAAACACAGTCAATTTCCATTGACCCAAAGACTCTCAACCCTCTTTCACCAGAGGTTATCTCAAAACAGGCCACCATCAATATTGGTATGTACAATCAACGACAAATCTGATTATATCGAGCAAAGCGGATCGATTGTCGTGAAACAATCGTGAATCCATTCAACGAAAGCCATACCAGTAAAACGTATAAGGACGCTTATTGACGTTAATGTTGCTACTACACAATAGGTACCATTGGTCACGTAGCTCACGGTAAATCTACTGTCGTCAAAGCCATTTCTGGTGTCTTGGTAAGCACATAAAGCTTCGAGTAAATGCAATGATTGTAAAAGTTGTTGGTCGACTGAACACTCGTTTCTTTCCATTTCAGACTGTCCGTTTCAAGAATGAATTGGAACGTAATATTACAATCAAGCTCGGTTATGCGAACGCAAAGATCTACAAGTGCGACAACGACGCTTGCCCTCGACCTGGATGCTATAAATCATATGGTTCTTCCAAGGAAGACCATCCTCCATGCGAGAGACCCGGATGCGGAGGAAAGATGAACCTTGTTCGACATGTTTCTTTTGTTGATTGCCCAGGGCACGACATTCTTATGACAACTATGCTTTCAGGTGCTGCAGTCATGGACGCTGCAATGCTTTTGATTGCCGGAAACGAATCCTGCCCTCAACCACAAACTTCAGAACATTTGGCTGCTATTGAAATTATGAAGTTGAAACACATCATCATTTTGCAAAACAAGGTTGATCTCGTCAAGGAATCTGCCGCCGAAGAACAGTATAAGGATATTTTGGCTTTCGTCAAGGGTACCGTTGCTGATGGTGCTCCTGTCATTCCCATCTCTGCTCAGTTGAAGTACAACATTGACGCTGTTTCCGAATACATAACCAAGAAAGTCCCTATTCCTCCTCGCGATTTCTCTGCTGAACCACGACTTATTGTCATTCGTTCATTCGACGTTAATAAGCCTGGTGCTGACACAACTCAACTTTTGGGTGGCGTTGCCGGTGGCTCTATCCTTAAAGGTGTTTTGAAAGTCGGTGACGAAATTGAAGTTCGTCCTGGTGTTATTGTTAAGGATCAAGAAGGAAAGATTCGCTGCAGACCCATCTTGTCAAAGATCTTGACCCTTGCAGCCGAGAAGAATGCTTTGCAATTCGCTGTTCCTGGTGGTTTGATTGGTGTTGGTACTCAAATGGATCCTACTCTTTGCCGTGGTGATCGTCTTGTTGGTCAACAATTGGGCTACCCAGGTACCCTTCCTCAAATTTACACAGAACTCCAAGTTTCTTACTTCTTGTTGCGCCGATTGCTCGGTGTCAAGACTGACGATAAGAAGCAAGCCAAGGTTGCCAAACTCACCAAGGGTGAATTGTTGTTGGTTAACATTGGTTCCGTCTCTACTGGTGGTCGTGTCGTTGCTGTCAAGGCTGATTTGGCAAGAATTGTCTTGACTGGTCCCACTTGCACAGAAATCGGTGACAAGGTTGCGTTGTCCAGAAAGATCGACAAGCACTGGCGGTAAGTTTTTTTCATTCATTGACTCGAAACATGTCATGCTATTGTTCATTGAAACTTATACTCTTCATCTCTCTAGTCTCATTGGTTGGGGTAAGATCAAGAGCGGTGCGGTTCTCGAGCCAGAATCAAACTAAAAGAATACAAAGAACACATAAAAAATCTTTTGCATATAAAAAGAAGTCTGCCCATTCATAAACAAAAATAAACCTCTCAAAAAAGAAAGACATTACAAAAGACGTTACAAATATTATTTTTGCAGTATGAACAGTGCTTTCGCAGTATGAAAATTGCTGCCTTTCCTTTGCAGTTCACTTTTATGCGTTTATTGTTCAGACTTTCAGGTTGCTTAAGGACACATGCGTATATCCATTATAGTTGTTGCTTTTGAAGTGACTTGAGAGTCTTTATAATTTTTATTATTTGTGCATTCAAATATTGTACATTGGATATTTCATGAAGCTTGCAGCATGACTATGCCCACCTCAGGCTTTTATTCGCGTTCCCAGACAGCGGCCATACCCATACCAGAACCAATGCACATGGTAGTGCATCCAATCTTCTTGTTTTGGCGCTTGAGTTCAGGGAAGAGAGTAGCGACTTGGCGAGCACCAGTGCAGCCGAGAGGATGGCCAAGAGCAATGGCACCACCCTTGGGGTTGACTTTCTCCATGGGGATATTGAGCTTTTGCACGGTATAAACAGCTTGAGAAGCAAAAGCCTCGTTCAACTCGAAGATGTCAACATCATCGGTCTTCAAACCAGCACGCTCAAGAGCGACTGGGACAGCGAAAGCCGGTCCAATACCCATGACGTTGGGAGGAACCTGAAAAAAATTACCATCAATATTTCATTGTCCTTGACTCCAACAACCAGTCAGAAAAAACAACTTACACCAACGACAGCTGAAGTAACATACTTGCCCAAGATGGGAAGACCATACTTTTGAGCAGTCTTGCGCTTCATCAAGAGGACGCCAGCAGCACCATCAGAGACCTGGGAAGCGTTACCAGCGGTAGTGCTACCGTCAGCCTTGAAAGCGGGCTTGAGCTTGGCAAGAACCTCGACGGTGGTACCTTCTCTCATACCCTCATCCTTGTCAACTACAACAGTCTTCTCATTGCCATCCTTATCGACAATAGTGGCTTGGATAGGAACGATCTCATCCTTGAAAAGTCCAGCCTTTTGTGCGGCAGCAGCCTTAGCATGGGAGATGACAGCAAACTCATCTTGGTCCTTGCGGGAAAGACCCCACTCAGCAGCAACATTCTCAGAGGTAATACCCATGGGAAGAAGACAGTCAGCAGCTTCTTGGCTCTCCTTAGTGATCTTTGGGGAGAAAGACAACTTGCGAGAGAAGAAGTGATGGGTCATAGTTTCGACGCCAGCGCCGATACCCACCTCAATCAAACCAGCCTGAATGGCAGTGGCGATTTGGACACAGGCTTGAAGACCAGAGGAGCACTGTCGGTTGGTGGTATTGACGCTAGTGGTGTGAGGGAAACCAGCGTGAAGAGCAGCCATACGGGAAGCAGTAGCGCAACCACCGGGAGCAGCGACATTACCAACGCAAATATCGTCGACGAGCTTGGGGTCCAGCTTGGTTTGGTTCAAGATACCCTTGAACACACCAGAAAGGAGATCCTCAGGAAGCATATCCTTGAAACCACCCTTGCGACCCTTGGTCATAGCAGTACGAAGGGCAGAAACTACCACAACGTCTTCAGGAGACTTGACACCGACCTTGGTCTGGGTGGCTGAAGGATTAGGAGCCAAATGAGTTTGGATTTGTTGAAGTCTCTCAGAAGCCATAGGGAAAGAGTATTATGAAAGAGAAATAGTCGGGAAAATTGAGGTTTATATAAAAGGCTGGTCAAACTTTCCCCGCAATCAACCTTAGTAAAGGGATTTTATGAAATTTGGACCGCCGACTGTCTGCTTCTCAGCCATTGCCCAGCAAGGTTCTTTGTTGTGCTTACCAAGCTGTAATTCGCTTTTCCTCTGCCAAAAATTCTGAAAAACAAATCATCTTTGTTAGAAATATGATTTCTTTTGTACATAGATCCATACCGCCTATACGCTTTTTATATTTCAGTTTATGGTGGAATATGACAGTAAATTAGTCATCCTTGTCAGATTGACTCTTTTGGTGTACACGTTTCAATAAATCAATAGCCTAGCATTGCTTATGTGTGCGATTCATGATATTGAAGGCTATTTCAATGCGAAAAGGCACTCAACTCAACATGGAGCAGATGATTCAGTGAGAAAGGGCAGTCCGAAAGTGTGACGTGCTTTTCCGGCCCTTAAAGATATTGCCATCTACTTAACAGGACTCCGCTATCAGCTGAATCGTTTTTAATGACGGGCTCTCTGGTAAATACGCTGTTTTTGGAGTCAAATTCACAAGATCACATAATAATGTATATATAGAAACATGAAATGCGGCATATAAATTCTGAGCAACGCAAGATATTGAATTCTTTGTTCGAAAGCTCCAAGTTTAGTCAATCCAGTGGCGATGCTCAGCCGACTGTATTGGACATTTATGACTTTGATTCAACACTTTTTATGTCTCCCTATATGAGCTCAGATCTGTGGTCGAAAAAGCTCAACAGTTTAGTATTGGCTGAAGGAGCAATAGGACCCGGATGGTGGCGGGACCTTAACAGCTTACGGTTAGGTGATACGAACGAGTTATCCAAGGCAGCATGGGACGGTTATTGGAACGACTCTATCGTTGAAAAAGCCACTCAATCCATTAACAATCCTCAAAGGCTTACGGTTATGCTTACTGGACGACGTTTCCATCCCTTTGGACAAATTATCCCTGAAATGCTAAAGTCCAAAGGATTAGATTTCGATATCGTTGCTCTGCGACCAGATCCAGCAGAAACGACCCAGAATGGCACTGATTTCAGTGTTGGTCCCTCCGTATTCAATAATACCATGGAATTCAAGAAATCTTTCATCCTTGATGTATTAGCTAAAGTACCGTCTATCAACACTGTCATCATGTATGATGATCGCAAAAAGCATGTCATGAGATTTGAGGAATGGCTCAACCATCTAGTTCACAAGGAGATATTGAAACATGGCCAAGTACATTTTGTAATTGGGCCAGCTCGAGGATTTGATCCCGAAATTGAAATGGCATGCATGCAAGATATCGTTGATGAACACAATAAACGAGTGGAAATACGACGTCAGGACAAGGAATCTCCACCACAGCACGTTGAAGATCATTATGCTGTTCATTCTTGGTGGCTTCGAAAAGCGATTCTTAAGCCAGTGGTGACTAGTCTAAACATCCGGTTTTCTAATGAGGAAATTGAAAAGTTGACTGAACGAGTGGAAGGAGCTATCAGTCCGGAAACCTTGAAATCAGCAAAAAGATTTCCAATCGTTGGTCAGGAGTTGACCATTATGTCTTTGGAGCAAGGACATAATTTAGATGACATTATGAGCAAGGATGGGCATCAGGTTAAGCTCGTGGTCATGTCTGTTGGTGAAGTCAAACCTGATGGCATCGCTGTTCAGGCTCGCACTCTATTAGATCCAGAAAATATACAAGGAATGGAAGCCAAGACTCTCTATATACCATTATGGTGTCGACCAGCACTCAAGCAAAAGGCATCAAATGGATATCGCGAGCTGTGGACCTTCGATAGTGAGGCTCCTATAACCCTATCTGGCGAGTTGTGCCTCGGTCACGTCTATGATGTCGAAGGTGATCCTCCGCTTGATACCCTGCAGAATTACAGATATTACAACAGCTACAATAACAATACTAATCATAAAAGAGGACCGACAAATTGGAACAAGCACAAGTTCAAAAGATCCAAGAGAAATGACGAATAACAAAGCAATCGTATGTATATATTAAAAAGAAAAGATAGAAAATACAAATATTCGCGATATCAACATATGGATGCATCATTTGAGTACTTGTGTTTTCATGCAGTGTTGCTGTAGTTTTATTTATTTTGACAAAGTACACCAACTATTTGAACAAGTTTTCGTGATACATAAAAATATCGCTTTGAATTAGAGAATACCTTGTCGCTTAAGATCCTCATAAGTTTTCTTATTGAACACATTGCCCTCCGCATCTTCGAACTCTTCAAGAGTATCAGCTTTAAAGTCATCGGCTCTACCTTTCTTTTTCAGCTTATCCCATACTGTTGAAAAGTAGTCAGTGAGACTGGCAATAAATATCTTCGAGTTTAATATTGACTGGTTGGTACTTACATGCATAGGCATCATCTATTTGAGTGATTTCGTGGAAATGGCGAGTGTTTGGTATACCTAAGGCTCGCATACCATGAGCGTGTCGCCATTCCTGAAAGTGCTTATCGAATGCTTTTCGACCCATGTAGACAAAGTCGCCACAGATTTCACAGGGATATTCGACACCAAGGCCATGAAGTTTGTAGAGCCAATATGGAATTGGTTTACCATCCCATCCCAGGGGAAGTTTCAATGGGTTATAAATCTTGTCTTCATCTTCGTCGTCAGAGTCATTCTCCATGATCTCTAATTCATCTCGCTCTTGTTCTAATGCACGCTCTCTATCTGTGAGAGCTTGCTTACGTTCTACGTTGGCTCTGGTATCATTGCGATGATCTGATAACACCTCTACGTATTTGCTGATAAGAACTTCTAACCATGCGATAGGCTTATCCTTATCTTCCTTTTCTTCTAATGCCTTTTGTCTAGCCTTCTCAATTTCAGTTTGATCTATCTTTGGACCTTTCTGCTCCATTAGCTGCTTTTGTGCTTTAATATGTTTTTTTCCCGTCAAATGGCTGTCAAAAACAGTCTGTTTGCTAAATTGTTTTTGACCTAGTACGCAGCGAAAACTGATTATTATACCGTTCAAAGTCTCGTGTCGATAGCAGCAGAAATACTTACATGCCACGCAGAACAATTGCGGCTGTGCTTCCTCTTCTTCTCCCAACTTCTTCTCCCATCCTGGAACTGTCCTTTCCTTCCAGCTTTGTTCAAATTGTTCTTCCGTTTCTTTGCGCAAATTCTCAACATTATACAGAGGTTTTGCTCTGGTAAAAAAACTCTCAAGGTAGGATCGCAAAGCTGTGAGATAGTTTCTGTAGTCGGCTGTAACTTTCGTTTCTTTGGGATACGTATCCTTGAAGTCATCAAATGTTGACAAGTAAGTCAAGTAATCGACTCGTTTAATGTGCTTCAAGTTGACATATTGTGTGTATAATGGGTTTAGATCCAAAAATCGTCCGAATCCTTCTTCTCCGGAGAAGAGTGTCTCCAGTGCCTCTTCCTCCGTTCCATCCTCGTGTCTTTGCTTTTGCTCATATATGAACTCCAATTCTACTGGCTCAGCCATTTCATTGGGATATTTTCGGTGGTGATCCTTTATGACTCTCAAACGCTCATAAAACTCTCCGAATGAGTCTGACGTTGTCGCCAAAGCATCAATTTCTTTCTTTCTAGCACTAACACAATGTGAACTGGTTAGTTGAGGTGATCGTGACCGCAGTTGAGTCAAAAAGTCGATCTCCTTACCCATCCTTGTCATCGTACAGTTCGTAAAGCTGTTTGCTCTTTTCAGTTATTCTATCTAAATACTTGCTGACTATGTGTTCGTTTTCTAGTCGTTCTTTTTGAGTCTTAGGCTGGCTCATGTATTGATCAACAATTGCTTGCTCCAAGCGCTCGATCTCCTCATGCACACTATAAAAAGAAATCATCAGCCGTCGTGATGATCATGCTATTCTACAACTCGCCAACTTGTATACCTTCTTTGCTGCTCCAGGACACTATTCATGGAAATTGTGGTGCTGCGTCAAAATCTTTGATAGGTCTTTGGTGCCTTCATCCACTTTGAAATTTTCGATTCAGCCACTAGTCACGTGTATGACGACTGAGCGGAAACTTTTCTTGCAGACACTGTCGTCGAGTTACCTACCAGGGAGGATATTGTAATGGCAGCGCCTCAGAAGTAAGCTCAAAGCTCTTCGAGTTCGAGACTAGTGCACATCAACGTTCTGTTTTAACAAAGCATCATCACTGTTAAAGGGAGCCGACTGGACAGTCTGACTTCAACCATGCTAATGAGATCAGGGGTAGGTTCTCAGTGATTGTAAGCTAACAGCAATAAATTTGGGATTCCTGACTTTGTGATTGCACGCAATACAAGAAGCGATATCTCAACTGGCTATAGATAGGCCATCGAAACAACTTTATAATCCGTATCGTGAGAATGATTATCTGACTCCACAATGGAAGAATATCACCACGTTGTTGAACGATGCTACCAATGGTACTTATCCTTTTGTGCTACATCATTTTGGTTGCTATCCCTAACCTTTAATTTGCGTCACAGATCTTGAAGTTGGGAAGCTCATACATCTTCAGTCATTCACCTTATTCGACGCTATGAGTGCTATAGAGATCATGGATCCAAAGATGGATACAGGAATGATATTAGAAGGTGATAATAAGCCTCCTTTTGATGCGTTAAAAGCTCTCAGTGGCGAGCAAGTCCTGTGGATAATGGATCATTTATTGAGTTGCGAGGTACTTGTAATTCTGTGAAATGGTACTCGTCATTGGCAATTATTGTTGATTCCATGAATGTTAGATGGCATGGCTGTCAGGACACTCACTTTCGCAAACAGTATTTACTTGCATGTACATACATCATGTATTTTCCTTGGTAAAGGAAGATGTGGCTGTTTCAGAGAAAGAAAGTGAACCTCCGGAGTTGGTTTTCTTTGTGCTAAAGGCATATGTTTTAGCTACTATCAAGTGCTGCCATTTTGTATGGAGAGAGATGATCTCAGGGAATGTTTATGAGGCAAGTGCAATCGACACTTAGATATGTAGTGAGTTGTTTGCTGATAATATATTTTACAGGAGGAAGATTTCACTACCAATTTGTTTGGTCTGTCATTAAACGAACACTATCCAGAATCGGAGGTCTTAAATTCAGTTGATGCTGCCATACATTGGCTAAACAATTTTACACAGGCTATTACAGATAAACCAAATGGTAATAAGGAATCTTGAGCGCGAAACATGGTGACATGCAATTAATGGCATATTTCAGTTAATAGAATGGTCTTTCAAGGATTGCTGAACCGATTGGTGGCTCGAAAACATTATTTATTAGCTCATACTTATTTGGCACAGCCGCAATGTGAATGGTTTAACAAAGCAGACATTGAGCTGCAAGCGCTTAATAGAATTCTGCATGCCGAGGATGAGGACTCATTTCAGAGAACGCAAGAGCTTGGAAGAGTAATAGATGATGGTATGTGTAATGCGTTGATGTTATGTTATGCCTACGCATATTTTCTAATTAGCTGTTTCTAGCTTTTGACGAAAACATCAATCGAATTTTAACATCACAGACGCCGCCGCGCCCGATCACCTTACCATCTCATCAAGAGGTACCGTATATTACGTGAACTGAAGCATCCCTCCTATGATATATTTAACTGAGCACCTCACAGGCTCTGGAATCTTTCATGAATTTAACTAGTCGACTGGCATCTCTTTGTACGATTGTGGATTATAAGACCGTCACTTCACTCTTGGTAAGAGATATATCACTGCTTATAGTAAAGAGGGTTTTACTTTGCTGACCGGAGATCTCAACTTGCAGAACTTTTGTAAATATTTCGCTTCCACACGGCCTTATCCAGATGCCTTTTCCAGATCGAAGTTGAATGTATGCACAGGTTTTCATTGCCATTTTTCATTACTTGCATGTAATTGACATATCTTATTTTTCAATGTCTAGACCAGCATATACCATAATCATCGATTTTTGGGCTCACGTCCCTTAGAAGAAGTCGTTGCAGAATCCATAAAGGATTTAATACGACCTCCTTCTTGGTGGTTTAGTAACGAGCGACCATCTGGTTTAAATGAAGAGCAATATCGCGAAGCAAAGAAATCAATCACAATGTTCTTAGAAAGAGCTGGACTGGTAATTGCTCACGGATGACTGGATTCACGCAACCGTAAGATGCTGACAAGTTTTTCATCCATAGCCGTTTTTGGACATTTTTAGAATCTATTGCCATAATCGTGCTAGACAAAGAAGGATTATGAGCAAGATATTGGGAGAATGGGAAGTTTTATTGAATGAGGCTGCTGCACTTGATGGCAAAATGAACGACATTTGGCCTGGTGAAAGCAAGTTCTATTTTTATCACTGGGTCAACCATCGTCGGTTAAATATGATCGAGACTATTCTGATGAATGGGTTCGAATTGGAGCTTTATGGGGCTCATGAATATACCATGATCTACTGGTTTGCGGACTATCTGATGTCCTATAGATATAATACATATCTGCAGCTGCTGGAGTCTTTGCCAGCGAAGAGTAGCAATAGTCCTCAAAGCTCATCAGGAAAACCGTCCACCGGGGGTCAACGCGAATTCGAAGTGTTGCATGAACTCAATTCTATTAAGCAAGCACTGAACTTGGGAGTATTACGGGTAAGTCAATTGATGTCTTATTTTTCACACTATGGTACAGAGCCTTACATCTAATACTGGTATAGGCTATGCTTGCGTTTGAACAATTAGACATTCTCAAGAAACCAAAGCTGGCTTTTGATGATGAGGAAACCCGGTATAGACATCGCTTCAAAGCTTTTGCAGACCTTTGGAACTTTGAGCTGCCTCCTTTTGATTATTACAAGAGTACAACAAATACCAGCGGAAATGAGGTGAGGAAAAGCACCACAAGACGATGCTATGATGCAACATCATTGCTAATCAATGTAATTAAGCCAAAGGAATTGCTTCTCGGAGCCAAATGGAGTTTTGCCACTGCACAGGATTTGATCAAGCGGTTCATTAAAAATGCAACACCGGAAAACACCAAGACTGAACTTTGTTCCAATGCTTTTAAAGAGGTAGGCAATTGTTAAAATTTTGAAAGAAGACATGAGAAATCTCGTACTGACTGGGAGACGTGTAGGACTTGCAAGCCATGTTGAAAACTTGCATCTCTAATCAACTTGTGATAACCATGTTCCTTAATAACAAGACTTCCGGCATCTTGCTCACTTTTGATTATCATCCATATTGGCCTGTGTTTAAACTCAAACAAACTTAATCCAAATAAACAATGCATGGCAAATGGATCCATATAATTAGAACATACAACATGCAAAGAACCCTGCTGGATGGGATATGTAGCCATCTATAACTTGTTTTTATGTATGCTTCTCTATCTATGTAACCAAAGCTGAAGGGAAAAAAAAAAGAATGTACACTTGGAGGAGTTGTTTTAAAAAAACTCGCTGGTATATTGTTTGAAAAAAGGGTAGCATTGCAATGCAGAGCAACTAAAATGCATTTGCCTCTACTTTCCAACGCCAGGTTCTATGTTTGTGCGGTATCCAACGGACACCATTTCTTGCATTTTTACCAATCTGATCAATGTATTTCTTTTCAACACCAGACCGAAGCATGGCACGAAGCAGATAATGCCAGGTAAGGGTATTAGGTTGTATATCGCGTTTTCGCATGTCTTCATAAACAGCTAGAGCACCCTTCGCATCTCGTGCTATAGCAAAACCTTGAATCAATGCTGTGAACACCACATGATTGGGTTTGATTCCATCCGACAACATATATTGAAACACCTGCAACGCCCGTTCCACATCCAATTTGGCAAATCCAGCAATAATGATGGTGTATGTATAGACATTAGGCTGAGATAGGTCTGAATGCTTGAGATCACGTAACATGGCAAAGGCTCTCTGAATGCCAATTCGACTTTGCTCGCTCGATTCGTCCGCCGCTGGTTCGTACTCATCCAAAGATGATAACTCGGATGCAGTATTAGTCAACAGATACGCTCCGTTGGCATCTTCTTTCATGCGGTCTTTGGATTTGCCACCCATATCTACAAGTCCAGACATGAACGATGCCATGGAACGCTGAAATGGTGAATCGAGGTCGCTTCGGGCAGAAGAATCTCGTTCCACCTCTTCAATACGTTTTTTGCGGAGCATCTCGAAAATTTTCCATGCCAAATCCATTTCCTTGTTATTCACAAGTCCTTTGATGATAAGTGCATGCGTGATCTCGTCGACTTCAAAGCCATGCTCTTTCATGATTTCGACAGCATCAAAAGCCCTTTCAGGCTTTTGGCACTTGAATAAAGCTTCAATATAATAGTGAAACGTATGCCGTGTCGGTGTTATTTTCGCGAGGACTTTGGTATTGGACATTGTATCGAACCACGCAAACGCCTCCTCGACACTTTTCAAATCGCCCATGGTACCAAATTGACGAATGATGTGATTGATCATAGTGGCATCTAGTAGCTCAGGATGATGTCGTATATCATATCTGAAGCGACGTTGTACTTGCCGCACATCGCCTTTGGCAATCCGCATCAACACGTACGCCGACCGCTGCGCTACATTCAGTTCCTCCCACGGCATCTTCAAATTGGCGATCAATTGTTTGTACAGTGTATCCGCTACTCTTATCTGCTTGTACGCCAATGCCTTGATCATCAAGGATAAGTAAGCAGAATGTCTGTGGTTACTTTCCAGGTTCTTCATTTGATTGATGAGTGTAATTGCTTCTTCGCTTTTGCCGTTATTGAGATAGGCATTCACCAAGATCGAATAAGTGACAAAATTAGGTGAAACATTCGACTCTGTCATATCGTTCAACACTTTTTTGGCAGAAACAAGATCATCCATAGCACAGAATCCGGAAATTAGAGAAGTGTAAGTATATACATCAGGCTGTGAATAGACCATAGCGTCTGGTGACGTCAATCCTGTTCCTTTGGCATCGGCCTCCATCGTTTGTAAAAATTTGATGGCGCGCGTTATTTCGTGATTTCGACATAACAGTTCCACGATGATATTATAAGCTCGTCGTTCAGGTATGATGCCATCCTCAACAAGAATTTTTTGAAAGTCAGTAATGATGTCTTCAACACAGAACGCATCTGGCGAGGCATTTGTGCAAGCTATGGCCAACGACGTATAATGAGATGGTGAAATTTCTAATCCTCTTTCGCGCATTTCCGTTAACAATCCTCGCACTGCTTTGACCTCTCCATTCTGCGAAAGTCCAAATAATACTTGGGCATAATGATACGAGTTCGGCATATGTGGATGGAGCCGCTTCATACCATCCAATACAGCCAGTATGTACTCCACAACCTGGCCGCTCTTTCCATACTTCAAACCGTTGAATATTTGCCCATAATGTTTGCTTTCCAATCTATGCTCTAACTTTCGATCCACCATTTCTTGGTATATTTGATATATTCTATGCTCGTGGTTGGGTAAACTTTGATAGAGCGCATTACGTAGAATTTTGAATTGCTGGCTAGAAGACAGAATTGACGTGTTTCGATTCAACGATGAGAACAGTAAAGTATAATCGTCATCGCTTTTGAGTTTGTAGTATTGCCAGTACTGACAATATTCGTTGATGTTTGCAAAAGTTGGCTCTACTTCACTACTTTTTACAATTAATTCAGATTCGGATCCATTTGATGAAATGGTCATTTCTTTCTTATGGGTCGTATTTGCTGTTTCATCCGGATGAATTGAGTCCATTTTAGCGACTTGTGAGGATCTATATCGTCTCGAACTTGTAATTGTCCGGCTGAACATAGTTGTGGCAGGGTTTATATCACGGTGGTTATGTCGTACAGAACATGGCTTAAACGTATAATTGCATAAACTAGAAGCTGAGCTCTTTGTAGTTCCAGATACTTGTTTGTGCCTTGGTAGTTTCTTGGAATGGTGTGTGTTGGACCAGCTTGACATTGATCGTTGTGCAACTGGTGTATCGAAACCAGACAGTAATGTCTTTTGCAACATGACCCATGTCCGCCTATAGGATAATATTGTAGTTACATTCTTGCTTCCCGGCGACGGGAGCGCAAGAGATGGCGGCATGAGGACAAGCAATGGTAATTGACGTCTTGAAGCTCGTTTTTGTGCTTGTTTTCTGGTGCCTGCGATTGTTCAAGCAAAAAAAATGTTGAAGCTGTGACGTCGAATACCTTAAACAATATTTTGTTCATGAAAATTGCCCAGCTTAGCCAGAAATATTTGACCTTCAAAATGATCCGCTCAACCAGACAATACTACAAACTGATTTCATAATGAATATATGTATTTGAGCTGCTATTTATACAATGATGATACTAATTCATTACAATTCTTGTTTAAGATGCTCTACGACTTTAGCAGTTTGGCCAGGTAATGGACAAAAGGCAATTTTGGCAACTTTTCCAATTCCCCAAGTGCTGGAAGCATCGACCACAAAGTCAAAGATGTTTCGCACGCCAGGAATTTTTTGCCCAACCTTGACCATCGCGTTGCTGTCTTCTTCGGTACTTCTCGCAATAAGTTCCATTGCTACTTTTCGATTGACAGAATCAAGAACCTTGTGAGGAATGACATTGGGTACTTTACTACCAACTGCTTCTCCGATTTGCTTTGCAGTTTGAGACAAGGATGTCGTAGCACTGTCGCCGAGGGTGCACAGATAGATCATGGTCTTAACAGCAGCATCATTAGGATCAAGCTGAGCAACTTTGGCCATGGACTGTAGCATATGTAGCTGAATCGATAGGCGAGAAATATGCTTGATGACTCGCTCTTCGGCATCATCGTGTGGTCCTTCCTTGGCATATTCTTTATACAAATCTGGCGACAAGGCTTGAAGACCAGCAGCCAGAGTGTTATAAAATATAAGTCTGTCGGCAGCATTGACATAAGCTTGATCAGTGTCACACACGGGCAGCCAAGACGACGATACGCCAGCTGAATGTGCTGTGGACTCTACCATGGATGAGCCATACACTGCAGCCTGAGTAAGAGGTACAGTCACAGTTTTTCGCATAGGTGTCATATTATAATGTTCATCGACCGTTGCTGTCGAGTTGAAGTCTTCCACACCAAGGGAGGCTTCATAAACCGAGTCCAGGATAGCAAGAGCACCTTTTTCTTTACATTTTTTTGTCCAAGCAACTTCGTCACTGTTAGTGCCAGCCTGCTTGGTGCCGAGTTGGCCGGCGGGTATACCATTTGCCTTCTGGAAGAGCTGTGCAAGACCCTTAAGCGTGTCGGAACCCTTGAAGCTATTCACAGACATTGTCTGCTCTTTCTCATTCAGAGCCTTATTGCATACTGACGCGGTCCAGTGCTTAATGTCGTCTACATGTGGAATGTCGGAGATCTGGTGTGCGTGGTGATATTCTTTACCGACAGTATCGCCGAGAGCAAGGTGAAGTTTGGAAACTGCATCATCCAAAGAAATAGCTGTGGATAGTTTTATAGTAGTGGTTGCAAGAACCAAGCAGATCGCCTTATTAAACAGCATTAAGAACAGGTGAATCTCCAAAGTATTTAACAAGTTGCAAACGTTATTTGTTCAAAAATTTCTACATAAGGAAACTTGTCGTCGTCAATTGACACATGTGCACAGAGCACACGAACAAATGTCTCTCTTTGATAGGAGGAAGGGAAGTATAATACAAAATTGAATTCTATCGCTGTACTTTAACAATGAACTGCTTCTCTCGGCCAGCCAAGCGTTGCAAGCATATATGTGCATTAAAGCCGTCGTCTTGTAACAATTTAACTACCTCGGCCGGCTTATTTTCGCTTATTAGTAGCAAGTAAAATATGCCTTTCTCGCTGAGAAGTTCCTAAAAGCGCCGAGCAATCAGTTCAGCTCCCAGTTTACTTTCACCGATGTTTAATCGTGATAAATTACATACCTTCACGAAAGGAAGCATTTTATCAATGACTTCACGACCGTCAACACCTCCTGCCCAAGATGCCTCAATTCCTTGACCGCCAATCTCATCAGAAGGTGTCACTGCATATGGCGGATTAAAACACAACACATCAACGGAGTTGTGCAGTCGCGGAAGTAGATTTGTAACAAGTGAAGTCTGAACAGTGTCAATAGACACGCCATTTTTCTTGCCGGTCATCACTGTGGCCACTGCCGCTAGTGGGTTTATATCAGTGGTTATCATGTCTGGTTCAAAAAAAAATGAATCAATTGTATTCTGCTGCCATTCTCTCGCGCGCTCAATGTGCTTACAGGGTTTGTTAGGCTTCAGCAAGCAGCCTAAAAAGGTCGTTACGCATCCACTCCCAGAACTAGCAAGGTCCAAAGTATTAGAAATGATGTCCACACTACTCAAATGCATTTATATGCTGTCACATACCCTATTTCCAGGCAGACGCTTGGATTGAGCTCTCTCAGTTGTTTCTCGTCAGCTTCCAACGCATCTAGTAACAAGAATGTGTCCTCTGTACCGATGATTAGCAGAGCTCAAGTCACTGGTTTGGCCACTTTCTATAGTCTTTACCTGAGGGCTCATATATGTGGCGATAATCGCTAGTGCTAAGATGAGATAGATCGGGCGTTGGAATCATTCACTCTAAATAGACGTAGCAGCCATACATTCAATGGGCCTTTGCATTTCCGCATTTGAAATTTTTGACAGGCAAGAAATTGTTGTCCACAGTAAATTTTGCATTTCTGATTGGATATTTTCATCCAAGAGCAGCACCTTGCACCGCTTGCAAAAGCCATTGAAGCTTTTTACTTTTGCGATATCAAAGTTCCAAGCAAAAACCACATTTTAGTAAAAACTCATATTCGAGTATAGCTGATGAATGAGCTCTTTTGTATTTGTACGATTTAAAAACACATCAAACAAAAATGGAAAATATATGAAATGCAATGGGTAAAAAGAGCAAAAATTTGAAAAAGTGTAAAGGGATTCGGATCAGGGAGCACGGATCACCATGTCTATGCGGATTATTCCAATTTTTCCAAAACTTCACCATTCTCTATTCTTTGAGCAAGCTCCAAACCCTTGAGTACGGCATCATTTGGGCATTTGTCAGGAGCATAATGGACGACAAAGTCACCGGTATTATATCTGTTGGGGAACGTATTAAAGGTGTGGTTGTCTCCATCAAGCAATAACGAGCGTTCCTTAAATCCAGGCTCTTGCATCAACATCCACATGGCCAGCTGCTCGTAGCTAGGGTGTTTCATATAATACTCGGTCATGCCTTGTACCTTTCGAAGGTAGTTCATGCTCCAAGGCGTGTTTCGGAATAAGAAAACACCTGCGTTGATCATTGGGTCGCCGTGTGGTTTGGCAACAATGAAGTCGATCTCCTCATCAAAAGCCTTCTTGCCACCTTCATACTCATTTTCAAACTTGGTCAACAAACTTTCAATGGTTGTGTTTTGGTTCATGATGACAGCATCCATATCAAGCCAGAAAATCCAATCATATTTCGGAAGCACCTTTTCAATCACATCTAACTTGCCCCAAACAGGTTTGCGATCATTACGAATGAGTTGCTGAGCGAATTCGGTTGATCTAGCAACGAAAGAATAACCGTGCTTGAGAGCATACTTGCGCTTGTTTTCTGCAGAAAGTCGGGCACTAGGCAACATACAGTTGTCAGGATAGATGTAGGAAGAAGTAACAATGGCGACAGAGACAGCGGGAGCATCAATTGCTTGCAAAGCAGCATCCTCTTCCAAAGCAGCCTCAGCAAAATTTTCCTGATCTTCATCCTCATCGATGGGCTCGTTTGATTCCGGAGCAGACTTTGAAGCGGAAGGTATGGTATAACAGGCGGTCAAAGGGGTGAGAGAAGTCCATCGTGCAATTTCGCTAAAGTCGTCATCCTGATATACATTAGCGATGATGAAATCTTGAGCTTTGACAGACTCAATGTTGTTCTGCCAAACAATAATGCGGTTGTTATTGTCTTCGCCATCCTCTCTAACAAACTCAGGGCCACCACGTTCACTGGTTCCGTCTGGATCAGATGCCTCTGATGCAGCATAATAATTGTACATGCGGGTGAAAAGCGGAGCATCAGTTTGTTCGTACTGATCATTATGAAGGAGAGCTTCTTTCGCAGCTGACGTACCAACAACGAAGGCATGGCGGTCCACGGAATCTATTCCAAAGGAACCCCAAACAAGTTTGTTGGGAGACTCTGTCGAAAGAGTGTATGGTGAATCTGTTCCTTCTCCAATAACACCATCTTCAAGCTCACGCTTGATATTTTGCAGATGAGCAAAGGTGTAGCTATCTTGCATGACCATGTAATCGTACGAAATACCACTTCGGCCGAGCTCAATTTCAGCCTAAATATATTATATATCAGCAGGCATAACATGATAGCAATGAATTAAATCTGCAGTGCACTTACCCATTCAACAACGGCTAATTGATCGAACGACTTGACGTCAGGCATTTCGACAATATCATTATATTCCATGTTTTCGGCTTCGTACAGACGATGCTCATCAGCGGTAAGTTTTCCGGTGCCACCATAAACCCAGAAGCGATAATAAATATCGCTGTTAGCTTCCATGCAAGGCAGGAGGTTGTTGTTGATACCAAAATATTTAGACCGCATCAGATTTCGTCGAGCTATCTGGTTAGCCTCGGAAGCAATGACGACGAGCATGGTATAGTGGTTCGAGGTGTTTATGACATTTTCCTCGGACCAATCTTCAGTGGGTTTCTTATCGTCAACCTTGGTGATCTCATCAGTGTCGACTGCTGGTTTCTGGGCGGGGGGTGGTGGTATGTCAAAGTCTTCGCTTTCGCCTTCATCATCATTGCCTTCAGCTTCCTCCATGTCGTTCATATCTGTTCCACCAATTTCATAGGATGGTGGAGAGGCAGCGGGCTCCTGGAATTCCTCAGTTGCATCAGGATTGACTACACTCAAGTAGTCATCTTTTTTGGCTGGAGGTGACATCCTTGAACTCATGATGAGCAACACAATGAGGGCCACGATGGAGAGGCACATCACTGTGCGTCTGTTTGGTCGCATCTTCGTGGTACCATATGAGGGATCCGACACACTCAATGGTTTGTAGTTTGGCATGCGGTTGAAGGCTATAAAGTGTCACCGAGGGACCTGTATTTTTTTCTTGACGAGTTTAATTGGGTCTTAGCCTGATTGTGGCCCAGTATTTCTAATTTTGGATTTTTCGATAAAAAATCTCGTTTGCCACTGAAAACAAAAATAGGCCCCGGCTTCGTTTATTTCATTATTCAAAACTCCAAAGGATCTTTATGCTTAGGTGTTGAACCACATCCAACAGGTGTGGATCGGTCCATGGATAGTGAAGCAAGTGATGATACAAGACGTCCTTTGCTGTTGTCACCACTACTGATCTTTCCATCTGCTTTACTTTTGGACTTTTCGTCCTTGGTCTCACTCGGTGTAGTTCGCCTTGTTGAGACGCCTCCTTCGGGTGGAAGGTGAAAGGTCTCGATGGCAAACCGTTTCCTCCTTAACTTGAATCCAAGGTTGTTACTACCATCAGCAGAAAGTACTGACAACTTGGTGCTTGATGGTAACAGTGAGTTGAGTACTGGTACTTTATGAACATGGAAAAAGCCATGATAAGTCTGAGCATACGAGGCAGCTGAATGCGAAATTGAGCCTATAGATAAAGATAAGTTTCAAGATATCATAGAGGCTGTGTATGTCGGCTTATTCGTACCTGCGAAAGATTCGATCTCTACTACAGCATCACATAGGTGCTGCAATCGTCTTTGGAAAGCAGCATCATAGAGATATGAAGGTATGGTGATGACAGCTGCACCAAAGGAGAAACGCAGTAAACCTCGTAATGCTAGCAAAACCTTTAGTACATCCTGGTATTATCACAAAGTGGGTTAAGTTTGTTATTACAATCTGATAGCCGTATGCACAGTACATACCTCTGGGTTTTTGCTATGCCAGTTGGGTGACGCTAATGATTGAATACCGATTCTTAGCGCGTTTCGCTCCCCACCGGGAGGAGCTGGTACTAAAGAGCTACACATATAGTGTTAAGACTTCAATTCACAAATTTTGGGCACAACCAATCGCAACAAATCCATACCTGAAGCCGCCGTCCACTATGACACTTTGCAAGTCTCTCATTAGGAGTTCGTAATCATCGTGATTACTATCATACTTATCATCAAAACATGTTGGCGGGCTGATGAAAGTTGTCTTGGCTTTATCTAAGGCCGCAGCCTTGATCTTGGAGGTCAAGTCAAAGGTATCGCAAAAGTTGATCTCGGGAGAACCTGCTCCGGCTTGCTTGTTTGGCTGAGATATAGGGGCAGGAGCTGTACAATGATGATTAGGGTTTGCTTGCCATGCCAGAGTTCCAATTTCATAATTCAATGTATCACTTACTACTTCGAGGTGTTACACCGGAATCAAAACGTTTCAGGCTTTGATATCGCCACGCTATGCTCATTTTATCGTCTTCTGACTCTTGCTTGGATTCTTTTTCTTCTTTACCCGAATTGTTTTCTTCCGCTATCCATGGCAAGTTCTCCAAGATCTGCCGAGGGGATTCATCCACAGATGCAATAGCACAATGGTGTCCGCAAGCAACACCCTGAGCCAAAAAGTAGCTTAAAAGTAACTGGGCATAAGACGTGTGTGGATCCTCTTGGATTAACAGCATGGTTCCCACTGGCAAACCACCTCCGAGAATATCGTCTAGTGAAGGTACACCAGTGGATATGAGAAGCTGACCATTGTAGGCACTGATGCGAGACCCAGCCGGTAGCCTTGGTGCATTGGCTGTTGTTCTCTTTTTAAAGCTCATACTGCTTTGCAGTCAATGATTTTTTGCCTCGCTTGGATGTCTGTCAAACTCACAAAAATTCAGGCTGCTAGACGTCACAAACAGCTTATTTGCCAGTCACAAAGGAGCCAAAAAAATCGAACAAGTGGGCTCATATGGAGAAGTTTAACAACTGTCAACTTGGATGGAAAATATCCTTCTACTTGTGAATGCAACAAAAGGCAGCTGATGAGTAAGTGAAAAAGTGTTTATTATGAGAATAATTTACGGTGAAATGGTATCTGTTGGTAGGCTTTCCACCGAACACGCAAATACGCCTTTTCTGGATAATGTCACCATTATGGCAAACGAATGTTTGACAAACGAGTTTCGATTCACCTTCATTGGCATAATATTATTCCTTGAAAAACGGAAAGCAATGGATTTAAATAAACCACCAAGAATTGAACGGTCGAACTATCAATGGCCTAACAATTGCTTATAAGCGCTGCTGCCTGAGCTGTTTTTCATAAAGTTCAAGTTGTTAGCCGTAGAATCCCGCCAGCACTACGCTGAGTAGCAGCGGGGAAATTTTTGAGGTTTAGGACATTTCCCGGACATTTTTGGGTTTAGGCTCCTTCCGCTCCACCGCAATAAAAGGGACTGGTTTTTGCACACAAGGGTCCTTCGCTTCTTGTTCACTCACACATATCATGTCTCCTCAAGCTCTCGGTAAAGGTATCTACGTTCCCATCCCCACCTTCTTCAAGGACAATGAAGATCTTGACTTGGAAACCCTTGAAAAGCACTTGACCTTTTTGTCCAACACCGGACTTGCTGGCATCATCTTCATGGGTTCAACTGGTGAAGCTATCCATTTGACCGATGAAGAGCGTATTACCATGATTGAAACTGGTAAGAAGATCTTGTCCAAGACTGATCCTTCTCTCAAGATCATTGCTGGTGCTGGTGCTCCTTCCGCTCGCGGAACTATTAAGCTCTGCAAAGATGCTGCCAAGGCTGGTGCAGACTATGTCATGGTCCTCCCTCCCTCCTACTATCTCAACCGTATCAATAAGGCATCCCTTACTGCCTTCTTCAACAAGGTTGGCGATGAGTCCCCTCTCCCAATAATCATCTACAACTATCCCGGTGTGTGCCAGGGTGTAGACATCAACGTTGATCTTTTGACTGAGTTGTCTCACCACCCCAACATTGTCGGTGTGAAGGGTACTGACGGTAACATTGGCAAGGTCGGATATCTTGCTGAGCATACCGATGCTTCAGAATTCACCTTGTTGGCTGGATCATCTGATTTCCATTTGCCTGCTTTGACAGTCGGCGCTATCGGGTGTGTTCCTGGTTTGGGTAATATTGCTCCCACTGCCATCGTCAAGGTTCAACAATTGTTTGAGGAAGGTAAATTGCAAGAAGCTTCTGCTTTGCAAAAGAAGTTGGTTAAGCCCGATGATGCTTTGAACCGCTGGTACGGTTTGTCGGGTCTCAAGGGTGGTATGGATGAGATTTTAGGCTATGGTGGTCCCCTCCGCAACCCTCTCCAGCGTCTCACCAAGAAGGAATCACAAATTGTCGCCGAGGGTGTCCAACCAGCTTGGGAAGTTGAGCAACAATTGCGAAGAGAGGCCGGTTCCCAGTAAACAAACTATATTACAATACACTGCAAATCTCGTATAGTAGCATGATACATTCGTTCTTTGTAACTAATGCATTTTTTTCTATGTTTTCACAAATGTATTTCTCATCATCCTTTCTGTCACCATTTTAAAATATACACTTCTGGATCATACCATTAAAAATAATGAAATGTCTTTACGTATTGGTGATAATGTGGACCTGAGTATCAAATAGTTACTATATCGGAGGTCGATAATTTAGGGTCATGCGTGTGAGAGTGTCACCTTACCGACGCTGCGGACATATTCTCGGAAATGTTCCTATATGATGTGAAATCAACACTTTTATTTGCATAACCTACAAACTACTTCAGCTCCATAGCCTTGGATTTGTCCGCCGCTTAGCTAATATATAAATTGGGCATACATTGCTATACGAAGATTAGAGAACACGTAAAAGGATTACAGATAGTGCTACCTATAACTAAGTGACTAATGTGGGGTAGATCGGCTATCACTGTATTTTCTTCAATTATTCTCAATTTTAAGGCTGTTTTGTGATACTACAATGTTTGAATGGCATTCAATAAAAACATGATGAGCGAAGATTAATAGTGGTGATATCAATGTTCATATTTGCACATCTAGACTTGTACATATCCAGTGTAGAATATACTCTTAATATTTTCTCTTCGTTTTGCGAGACTTGTCGTCTTGTAGGCTAGCTCTTAGACACAAACATTTTAAATGAAGTTGAGATGTGTCGCTTCGGTAGCTCAGTCTCTACAAAGTAAGAGCAAGTATATCAGAATTTCACTAAGTTTCATATCTACATATTCATCTCAGACACCATTTTATATCTACATATTTAATATAGACACCATTTCTGAAATCTGTGAGCATCACTTGAAGATATAAAATGCCTTTGTAACTGCAAAATTAGCTTATTTTGTTAGCATTCTCTACAGCACTAATCTACCCCTACTTTGAGATTGCAGTTTTTTTAAGTGACCACACATAGGTACAAATGTGAACAGTGCGAGCTAAAATTTAATTTTTGTAAAGTCCAAACGTTTGTTTGCGATTAAATCAAGAAAGAGAAGTAACAAATAATCCGTGAATCTGGAATAATGCTGTGTAATGCTTCGATACTTCTGATACATTTTATTACAACATGCCATTTTCTGCATTTCGTATTTCATAACTTGAGACAAGCTTTTGATAATTTCATTCTACATGCAATACAATTGAAGTGGTCGGTTCGATAAAAGCAATCTTAAAAAATAAACTGGCTGCAGGTTGGCTTACCTATCTATGTCTTGTGCTATTACACAAATAAAGAATCGCCGATATAGCCGAACTTTAAGGAGATAGCAGACTATAGCAATATGATTTCTTGCATATTCCATTCCAATCTGGCCTAATTACACTACTGAACAGAGTCTCTACCTTAAGTGAAGGCAACAGCATCAGTGGAGACAATGACGCTTAAACTTGCCCCATTACAAAATCTGATAGGCACACATGTGATAGTACTGGGCACAAGTGATCAATTAATTCGTCGATGAGAATTCTGATAAGGAAAAAAGAACTAATGCATCAATATGGACAATGCAATAGCTTGTCGTTGTAGTTGGCGTAATTTTGACTTCATTTGCTATAGAATTGGCAAAATATATAAAGGCATCGGCGCATATGATCTTCTATTGCGCGGCTTCTCGCCTTTGATTGGCCGTTAGAAAACGAATTTCATATCAAATTTCAACTTTTTTTTTTAAAGGCCCTGAAACCTTTTTTGGTCAAAAGACCCTTTGTTAATCACTTGGTCTTCTTAATTTCTCCTCTGACAGTACGATGGCCAACGCAACCTCAATGCTAGACACATTGGATATCGTTTTTCTTGGAACGATTGGCTTGGGAACTGTTGCATGGTTCGCCAGAAAGCAATTGTTCGGTCGCTTTGGCGGAGCCTCTGACAGCAAATCCATGACTGCAGCTAATGCCAAAGCTGCTACTCCTGTAAAGCGTAAGGAACGCAACTTTGTCAAAGTCATGCAAGAGCAGGTAAATGAGAGAAAGAGATGATGATCACCGTAGTGGATGCACCGGCATGAGCCACATATACGTCATGGTGCTAACACACTATCGTTTTCAAATTGCAGGGCCGAAGAGTCATTTGCTTCTACGGTTCTCAGACAGGAACAGCTGAAGATTATGCTGCTCGTCTGGCAAAGGAATGCTCACAAAACTATGGCATCAGTGCTATGACGGCCGATATTGAGGATTATGATCTGACTTTCCTCGATACCTTGCCTGAAGATTGTCTTGCGTTCTTTGTTATGGCAACTTATGGTGAAGGTGAACCTACAGATAACGCTGTTGAATTCTGGGATCATTTGACTAGTGATGATGTCGAATTCTCTGAGGCTTCTGGAGATGCTAAGCCTTTGAGCAACCTTCGTTACATCGTTTTCGGCTTAGGTAATAAGACGTACGAGCACTATAATGCTGTAGCCCGTGAAGTAGATAAGAGGCTCAGTGCTTTGGGTGCCAGTCGTGTCGCTGAACGTGGCGAAGGAGATGATGACGGTAGCTTGGAAGAAGATTTCTTGGCTTGGCAGGAGAACATGTGGCCAGCCTTTTCTGAAGCACTTGGAGTGGATGAAGCCAGTGTCGATAAGCACAGAACTGCTGTGTACAGTGTACATGAACTTGAAAGTGTAGATGAGGACAAGTTGTACCTAGGAGAGCTTGGCGATAAGACGTAGGTTTTTTATTTCTTACAAACTACACGTGCGGCACAATCTACCACCTCGATATTTTTTTTTTTGGTTATTTATCGTACTTACTCTCAATCTCGTAGTCAACGTAACTTTGATGCTAAAAAGCCATATCCCGCGAAGGTCACTATGCGTGATCTTTTCATAAACTCTGATAGACACTGTCTTCATGTGGATATCGACATTGAAGGATCTGGCTTCAAATATTTGACTGGTGACCATGTCGCCATTTGGCCCACAAACTCGGAAGTTGAGGTCAATCGTCTTGCTCGAGTACTTGGCCTCTCCGAGAAGCTTGGCAAGTATGTTATGGTCAAAGCGGTTGATGACACAGCTTCCAAAAAGTATCCCTTCCCTGTTCCCACTACCTACCATTCTATCTTCCGTCACTATTTGGACATCAATGTTGCCCCTACTCGACCAGTTCTTGCTGGCATCGTGCAATTTGCTCCAACTGAAGAAGGAAAAGCTTTCCTCGAAAAATTGTCAAAGGATAAGGAGGAATACAAGAAGGTTGTGGCTGACGCTTGTCGTAATCTTGGCGAGATTTTGCAAATGGTCAGCGATCAACCTGGCTCCTTTGCCTCTATTCCATTTGATTACATCGTAGAAGGCATCTCCCGACTTCAACCTAGATATTATTCAATCTCTTCTTCTGCCATGGAAAGCCCCAATGTTATTAGTGCCACAGCTGTCACCCTTGCCTATAATCCAACAGTCACCCCAGACCGAACTGTTTATGGTGTTGGAACTAATTATCTTTGGGCTCTCCACAAAGCTACTTATAAGGATGCGGATACTGGCGTATACCACCCTGAATATCACGTAAAGGGTCCTCGCAATGCTTATTTGGCTGACGACAATGTTCCCAAGGTTCCCATTCATGTACGCAAATCAAACTTCAAGCTTCCTCGTAATCCCTCCATTCCTATCATTATGGTCGGCCCTGGGTAAGTAAAATAAGTTTGTAGAAAACACCGGAATCATTGATATTCAATTGGTGATCCAATTTGTTTATTTGATTGTTCTCTAATTTAACTTTTTGGCATATTTAGTACTGGCGTTGCACCTTTTCGCGGATTTGTGCACGAGCGAGCCTTCCAAAAAGGACACGGTAAGCCAGTTGGCACTACGTTGTTGTTTTATGGCTGCCGGCGCTCCGACGAAGACTTTTTGTATCGCGATGAATGGCCCGGTCTTTTTGAGACACTAGGAGAGGAATCTCGTATCATCACGGCATTTTCTCGCGAAGGCGCGGAGAAAGTGTATGTTCAACATCGCTTGCATGAACACGCTCAGCAAGTCTGGGATTTGATTGATAAACAAGGTGCTTACATTTATATTTGCGGAGACGCCAAACATATGGCCAAAGATGTCCAATCAGCTTTCATTGAATTTGCTCAGACTCTGGGTGGCAAATCCCCTGAACAAGCTGAACAATATGTAAAGTCACTCCGAAGCAAGGGTAGATATCAAGAAGATGTCTGGTCATAGATAATTCGACCAAAGCTTTCTTATCTCACCCTTTAGAACTGGCTTACTCTTTTTTTTTCTCATCTCATCTGAAAAAGAAAAAAAAAAGCAAAGGCAGAAAAAAAAAATTAAACCAGCTGCATCAACCTAACGTACTTGACTTCATCTATAGTTATACATAATTTTCTTCTTCTTCTAGCCCCCCTTTTCTGTTTTGCTTTATCATTACTCTACAGAGCATCCTCCCCCCTCTCATAGACAATTTGAACTTATTGTAATATTTTGCACGTTAATTCTTTTTGCATCTTACAAATACAAAGAGAGGAAATGAGAATCACCCTGTACGAGTTTATGTGTCACAAGAAAGTGGAGGTGTAACGTGCGGTGACATACCTTCTCTTGACAAGCTTCCGGTGTTACCGCATTGGGTCAAAACTGTTGAATGGGTTTAATCACCTTCTGCTCCGTCCAATCCGGCCCAAAGGTCATACCATAGCTGCCGCCACCTAATCCCACCGATTCTCTTCATGGCGTTGCGAGTTTTAGATCGTGTACCACCTTCATTTCTTTATATTTTAGATTTTACTTGATGACAACGAAATGATTGGTAAGCTAGGGATGAATCTTGATGTGGCGAAATACTCACAGTTTTTTGTATGACATTTGAGGATGAGCTGGTATAGCATAAAAGTTATTGAGTTCCTTGGGAAATGACCAATGTACTGGTTACTAGTTTTATCTATCTTGTCAAAAAGCTGAGGATTCCAAACTCCTACAGCAAACTCTCTTTGATTTCCAGGTGTAAAGGCTGATGATAAAACTATATATGCTACTATAATTTCAAATCTAAACCCGATTTACGGTAGTATGGTAGACATCAAAGACTTGAGGAAGCAAAAGACAAATTGGCCGATAAAAAGCTTGATGCGTGAGTAATGTCGCCTTTGCTTGAAGCTAGACGCTTATGGCGTATAAAGGTTTTTCCCCCGGCCCCCCTTTTTATAATATTTTTATATTCCTTTGCAGAGTTGTTCCACTGCATCTCTAATAAGAACGTAGAAGAAATCCCTTTTTCTTCCTTCAACCTCTTCTTCTTTCCCATATCCTATCACCCCTTCCCTTCATTCAACAGCTCTCTCCCCCCTTCCACTCACTGACAACCCACTTCTCCTTCAATCATTTACTCCACCATGAATAAGCTGACATCCTCCGAATATACTTTGCAACCACCTTATTCCGTCCCTTCTCAGCAATATGATCCTAACACTACCACTAAAATGGAGTTGCAGGACATTGCTTATGATGGTAAGTTCAGCGTTGATGTATACTAGTTGAAACAATTGATGACTTATACAACAAAATGAACAGCAACCGCGTTTCAATACATGAACGCCGTTCCGCAAGCTATGTTGCATGAACCTCAACCTGGAAGCCCGGAATCGACCGCTTCTTCCGTCGCCCCTTCCACTCCCCCTACTGCAGTCGTGTCTACGCGTGCTCAGCACACTCTTAACGAAATCAATGCCAAAGCTTCATCTTTACCAGAAGGATTCTATCCAGAGTTTCTACAATATTCCAAGGAGTCGTATGAACAATCCACTGGCTTGACAAACAAGAAGAGACGACGTAGAGCCAATTCCAAGATGCTGGATGACACCGATACCATCAGCGACGATGAAGATATGAATGAGCAAGTATTGATTCATTTTTTTTAGCTCGTGTTCATGATCAAGTAAACTAACCGATGAACCCATACGCTAAAAAAAAACCACAGAATGAGCACTGCAGAAATTCGTAGACAGATTCATATTCAGTCTGAACAGAAGCGTCGCGCGCAAATCAAGGATGGATTTGATGATTTGCGTACTGAATTACCCAGTTGTTTCAACAAGAAAATGTCGAAAGTTGCCTTGTTACATCGTACTGTTCAGCATATTCAACATCTAAAGAATACCCAAATGACCATTCTGAGTGAGTTGGAAAGACTAGTTGCTGAGAACGAACAGCTTAGAAAGTAAGTGCGGCCTTTGCAAAGCAGCATAAACATACGACTTTTGTAACCAACTGGAATTTCTGCAGGTTTCAAGAAACCACTTTGCAAAAGCAAGCTATGGAAAACATGTACTCCATGGGGCAAATGTGAAGTGAGCTCTTCTCTTTGCCAATATTGCTTTACTTGACCATACCATAGACTTTCCTTTTTTTGCTGTTTTCGTTTGTTTTACTTGCTTTCTAATACCGTTTTGCATATCATGCCACCCACAATGGTTGGCTCTTGTCCCTCTTTCTTTTTTCCATAGACGTTACCCGTTTACGGCTAACACATTCGCGCAATTTTAACGCTACCGTCGTAGGTAGCGCCTAGTTCCTTTTTTCTCATACCACTCAAGTGCCAGTGCTTGCCAACTAGCACTTATGCATATACCCTTTGATGCCCTGTTCACACCATAGAGTTATTGTTTACAATGCTCTAACTTCCTGATTTGAGCCTTTTCCTTTTTATCTTTTCTCATTCCTTTCACTCTACTTTACCATCTTGATAATTTGGCATTTTCTTTTCACACATTATTTATGCGGCTAATTTTTTTTTGAATGCAGCTCGTTGCTTTGACGATAGCATTTGATAAAATATAGCAATATCTTTTTATATCTAAACCGTCAGGAAAATGATAAGTGCGTCAAAGCTTATTTGGTCTCCCGCAACTAGCGGAGAAACTGACATTGACAGGCCTTGGCCGTTGTCAAGCATGTTCCGGCCTGCTGGCTGTGCTATTCTGGAGTCCTTACTCATCCACACTCGTTAGCATGATGCACTTTTGAGTTTTGTCCTTTTTGAGTATGTACCAACTATTTTTGTGACAGAACAAAAGTAAGGACACGCCCTAATGAGCAAGAAAACCCGTTCACGCCAACCAAGCATCCCTAGCACAGCCCAACATAATGTACATAAAACCTGTTTGCTTTTTAGTGTATTAAGATTATTAGAAATTTTTCTTTTACTATATCGGATATTATTCCGCGTCAGGAGCTTTGTTAGTGCCATTGATTTCCAGGAAGTAAGAGTTGGAACTGGTGGTGCTATCATTGGTGGTAGTTTTTCCCAAAACATCAGGTGTATTTAGAGTATCTGCCGAATCCATGTCGGTTCCGTCAGCAATGGTGTCCACCTCTCCAGCGTTCTCATACACCCAACCAAGACCATTCTTCACGATAAGATTGCGAGTGGTAGTTTCCCAAAACTCATTTAGTCGTTGTGCATCGTCACAGAACTCTTGAAAGCTGCGTAAAAGGGTATCAGGGTGTGTCATGGCCGGCGTGGCCGCAGCATTGGAGTTGCTCCATTGGTGACCAGTGGTAGCACTGAACTCGCGTTCTCGTTTGACACGCGTCAGTAATGTAGTGGTGTGATTGGTAAATAGTCGATTATTCACCCAGTAGAAACCTTCGCCTTGAGGTCGGATCTGAACGAAAGCTACTCCCGATCGATGAATGTATTGGTCGTAAGGATAAGGTGTCTTGATGTAGGAGTATTTGACTTCTACCCCACCTTGCTGTGCCTTATCGAACTTGGAGTCAGCTTCTACATCGAGAACAAACCCAAGATGTCGGACGAGGGCTATTTCAAAAAATTGATCAGGCACTTCCACCTGGCTTTGCAGCAGATGAATGGGTGGTGGTTGCACAGCCAAGCGGATAGGAACAGGTGTTTGAAAGGGATTTTCATTTTCTGAATCCTCGAAAGCCTGTTCAACGGATCCTTCCACAAGCTTCAGACCGCACCGTTCAGCCTGTCGACTCCATGAATGAAGCAGATCTTGAATCAGCTGAGCTGTACAGCCAAGCCAATTGAGTTGAAAGTGATAACAATTCTGAGGATTGTGTAAAGTATCATAATGAAGGATAGCAGTCTCACGTCTATCAGTGCGCTGCATAGGATCTGCATCGATAATAATAAAACGGGACATATCAAAGGTCAGCTTAGACTTGCTACCTCTACTGATATCAAACTCTGCGCTGCTAGAATCCTGGATATCAGAACCATTGTTGACTTTGAGAGGTGATGATTTAGAATACCATGCTTTTGTCTGCGTCAAAGCAAATTCGCCTTGTAAACGATAAAAGTAGTGGCCATCCAAGAAACCGTGGCGATTGGATGATGATACAAATAATGGTGGTTTTCGATTCATGAGTGAATTTCCAAACTTTTCGGCATCTTCACGAGTATCAATGTCAGGAAACGTCGTTATGAGCCAATCCACAAACTCGCTACCAACAAATGCATTGCGAAACACAGTAAAGTGCCATCGGCGATCATAGATCTTGAGTCCGTAAATCGGGTCTCGCATAGCATCAGCAATAGCCTTGGATTTCGATTCTTTGGACAAACTGGGACTGCTGGTTGGTGACATACCGCCTCGAGCGTCATTCAATTTGAGTGCCTTTTCTGCCTCGCTCATGATATAAGCGCTAGGATCCATGGTGGTCAACCGCAATCCAAATTCGTGCCCAATTTCTTTTTTGGCTCTCTTTTGCATTTCATCGCGCTCAGCTGGAGTCAGCGACTTAGCTTTACGTAAACTTTGCCACCAAGTATCGAACAAAGCCAAGCGCTTCTCTTCATCATCCAAAACATCGTTTGTACCGCCAATGATATTATGATTGGCCGGAAGTGTTTCCATAGGGATAACGATGAACCGTGAACGCCAAAACCGTAAGTTATCTGTCAATTCCTCTTGATAGCCAGCTACCAAGTGGTCAAGATAATTCCAAGCATACATTAGATTGGGATAGTTGAAAATCACCGTTTTAGGACGGTAGAAGCTGATATGTTTTGGCCACACTGCGCATTTGTACTCGGTTTTCTTGGTATCATATTGTACAGTTCGCACATATCGACGAACTTCCACGTTTTGACCTGATGAATCAAAAGTAAGCTTGTGCACCTGATGTCCCATAGAGAGGTAGGAGACATTGGATTTGATCACTGAATTTTTGATTTGATCATCAGCTCCTGTGGCATTAGATTTAACGACGTTTAAGGTTGCATTCGAACCACTATTGCTGACCAGGTCTTTGTTGTCTTTTCCTAGCATCGTGCCTGAGCCACCTGGAGCATCGGTCGGATTAGCGATGAATCCCTTGATGGGCATATGCTTTTGTACAGGCATGTTTGCTGCTCCTTCGACGATCATTTGAAAGCCTTGGGCTAGACGTTGGCTGATCATTTCATTGAGCAAATTTTCAGTTTTCTTATATTCCGGCATTGAACGATCGCCGGCCTGATACAAATTAACATCCTCACTTGCTGATACAGTGTACATATAATGATCATACATGTTTTCAAGCTCTTCAGCAGGCGGAAAATAATCCGTGGTCAAAGGAAGACAAGCTGGAGTAACAAGTGACCGCCAATGCATAGCCGAACCAGCGCTGACATCAAACTTTGGTACAGCATGTTGCCATCGCCGCAAATGAGAGGTAAATATAGTGCCCATACCTTTTGGATTACAAGGATTTACAGCAATGGACTGTTTGTTTTGTTCTTTCCTATTTGTCCATGCCCGCGTAGGAGATGGTCGATTATTGGATGTAGTTGTTGCATTGATCATATTAGTCTTGGCCAAATCGCTATTGCCAGAATGGCGGTTCATAGAGGACAAGCTAGCAGATAGGCCGCTTGCTCTTGGTGAATGGCCACTGTCTCGAGTATAGCTCTTCCGCCTTTCTGATGGTCGTCCAATGGCATGTAGACCACTCTTTATAGGAAGGGGCTCGACAGTACTCGAACTAGTAGTAAACGGCTCATCTTCATCGGGCTGCTTATCTAATGACGACGAGCCGGCCGTTGTCATTTGCAGAGCAGCCGCACTTCTTCGAAATTCAGATCGAGGTAGTCCGTATCTCCCAAGGTTATCTTCTTTAGGGGAGCCACGGAACATATCCATCGCTCTAGTGATGCCTTCCTCTTTTCTTACACCATTTTCAAAACTTATGCGATTTGAGCCTTGATGTGATGTTGACAATATAGACGCTAATTTTCTATTGTCGGCATGGTTCCATGTCTTGTTATATTCTACATTGCTATCATCCAATAAGGCACCAACTGTGTTTGCTCGCGCCATTTCTCTTCCAGTTACAGCACCAATGGTTGCCATTCTATTCTCTCCTTGATGCGCACTTGTGTCCATCTCATACGAGCTGGACTGAGGTGCCAAAGAGTCGGATCTGGTGCCAGATAAGTTCATGCCAACAGATCTATTAGTTCCAGATGTTAGTTGGCGAGCAAAACGAGGACGCTGAGAGCATTTGAACGCATGACTATCGTATTCATCATAGTCAATATCTTTCCCGCTTTCAGTCAAATTGTTGCCAGCCTGTGTAAGCATGACTTCATTCGAATTGACGAGCGACTGCTGATCTGTAAGAGGACCAGACCGTGACAAATAGTTTTCTTGTGCTTTTGGTGGACCCACCGTTCGGCTGGAATAATCAGACGGCCGAGCAGTCATCATGTTTCTTTGCAATGAGGAGCTCAAATTGCTAATGGGGGCATTGGCACTATTATATCGTTCAAACGTGACTTCTTCGTCTGTCTCACTTTGAGAGTTTTCATCTTCCTCAGAAAGCAATGGTATAGAGATTTGCGCCATATCATGTTCCATAATTCCCATCATTTGAATTTCATGCATTTTGCATTGAGCACGAAACTTGTCCACTTTCACGTATTTTCCAGTGCTATGTTGGAAGAAACTACAATCAACCCAGTGCGGAACAGCGTATTGTAGTTGGCGTTCTTCACCAATATCCTCGTAATATAATGGGTCGCGCATATCAAAAAGCTTTTGCTTGGTACCTGGCGCGCTACCAGCCGCATTCATGCCAGGCGATACGTTTGGCACTTTGCTCTGCTTTGAGACAGGTTGCGGTGAACCGTCTTTACCAGCATCACTTAGTTTTTGCGCAGCAGGCGGGGAAGATTTGTAGACAAAAAGAGGTGTAACATGAAGCGGCATCTTGGACAGACAAACCAGGTCCATGGCAATGCCATTATCAGTCATTCTTTCGTTGGTCAATCGTAGCAGCTTTTTGGCAGTAAAAAATTTGCCTGCTCCGGGAGTAATCATGATGATAGACAATCCACTACGCAACAAATCTCGATCAATGTAGTGGCGATCAAACGGGTTCAAAGCTAGGTTGATGGCTTCCAGTACGTTGCCCTCATATGCTAACGATACTTCTCCACATACAACTGTTTTATCTCCGATTTTTCGTAATAAGATCTCGCGCTGAAATGCAAGCTGTTCCTGCTTCAGTGGTCCAATGTATGATCGCCAGTTTTCGGTGGTTTCCCAATCAGCAATCACTTTATAGAAATCCTTGTAAACTCTTCCATCTTCCATCACGTTGACACCGGTATCATTATCCATATAATCTGTGCTACTGTAAAACACCCGTGAAAATAGAACAATTGAAACAACATGATTGGTGGCATTGTCACTCCATCGATTGAACAGATCAGGCAGGAAATTGTTCACCACCTTTTCAAAATGGAGTTCTCCGTCTTCATCGAAATCCCACATCTCCTTGGACATCTGTATGAATAGGAAGAATTTAGCCGAACCAGATCGGAAGATTGCTCTAGTCGACGAGTCTACGTATCCTGACGTGACCTATTTTGTATATTGTTCAGTTCAAATGATATGACTTGGTTCACAAGAGGTGAGGTTCTTACTAATGAATCTCTAGAAAACAGTCGTTTGACGGTTGCTTTGATGAGTCCTGCATATAAGATTTTCTTCTCCGAATATACACAGGTCCCGCGAAGACTTTGTTGCAACCGCCACATATCGCTTCTACCAATATACTGGTCGTTAAATGCTAATTCGATATGATCCAGGGCAACCATGGACGAGTTAATCTGAAAAAAAAAATATCAATATCTCAACAGACTTGACTAATTAAACCAGTAACTGTGCACTCACTGGTTCCACCACAACTTCCATGCGAGATCGCCAAATCAATTTGTCCGCCAAATCTTTATGCAATGATATCTATCAAAGGAAATCACTTGAAGCTCAATCCAAGAAGGCATATAACATTGTGACATAATTTACCTGAAGTTGCTTTGTGCTTTTGTCGACAGCGGCAACCTTGACTATGACAGGCTCGGTCAAGGATGGTTGGCGTTCGCTCTGGGCTTGAGTTTGCTGCTGCTGTTTATTCTGTTGCGTCTGAGCAGGCGACCCAGTTGACATCTGCTGTTGCTGTGAGCCTTTTGATGAATACACTCGCAAGACTTGACCAGGAGCCACGTTTGGCAAGAATTCGGGATTTATTACGCACTCATGCTGGGCCAATTGAGACGAACTCTCGTGCACCCACAATGTCAGCACCTTGGAGCCCGGCTCGGGATTGGCTGGAGGTTTAAAAACAGGCAGTTCCCCAACAGGCAGTTCCCCATCGTCAGGCAGAGCTGCACGTACTGGCGCCATCAATATGGTATCACCGAGAAAGAATAGTAAAGCAAAGAAGTAGTATTTTATTCGCGGAAGCGGAAATGCAGCAAAGGCTACAAGAATTTTTATGATAAATTTTTTATCGTTGGATAGACATACGCTTTCTTCCACCTGTACTCAAGCCTCGACTGGGCTTTGGTCTTTCGACGTGCACAATGCCCATTTCATCACACAAGTTGAGAGCAAGATTGATTCGCACAGCGAGTCTATACTCAAACTCAAACTTGCTATATGATAAGCCAGTTTCCCATAGCTTTCGGCTCTTTGCATTTTGGCCGAGTCCCCAAGTGGTGACTCCAGCTTCCCAGTAAGCGTATGGTACCACCCAGGTATCCTCCTTAATCATTTCTCTGTGATCAATAATCCAGTTGAGGTGTACAATGGACTCACGGTATTTGCCCAAGGCATTCTGCAAGGATGACTTGACCAACAACAGGACTCCGCGCTGATCAAAGTAATTCGGCGGTGTTTGGTTTGGTGCTAATTCACGCATGCGAAGATCATATTCTTGTTTCTCGCGTTCATAAATTCGACTCAAAGCGCTGTCTACAGCGCTTAGGCATTGTTCCAGGTTCTCAGAAGACATGTGGGGGAAACAATTCCAAATCAGCAAGATTTCCAGAGCACTGTCATTCGCTAGCGTCAATATCATGTATCACACCGAATAAAGAGGGCAACATTACTTACGGGATAGAGAAATCCATGTCTTGATAACCAGAAAGTTGGAATTGTTCGACTTTTCGAAGAACATATTGTTCGGCGGAGGTATTCTTCTTATTACCGAGTTTGCTGACATCGGCAAAGGCAAGGATAGCTTCAGTTCTGTGACCCAAAAGATCCATGCAAGTTGCAGAGAAATACTTGCAGAATGCTGGTGACCAGTAGTTTTCTTCGTAAAGTTGTTCAAAAATTTCTCCTGCTGTAGCCCAATCGAGCTCCATGGCATAGTTAAAGCCGGACTCGTAGTCAGTCAGATGTCGAACTTCTACTTCAGCCCATTCTCCTATGCTAATTTCACTAGCATACACAAAGGATTGCGTAGACAATGGAAGGTTCTTGGCCAATCGAGAGACTCTTCCGGCAAAATAAAGGAAAAAGGCAGAATTAGGATAATTCTGTTGTGCATCCAGCAGGCATTCAATGGCGGGTTGCGTGAACTCCGCAGCCAGGATTTGTGGAGCAAAGGAGGTTAAAATAGAGTAATAAGCCAACAGCCTAAAGTGCATAATATGTCAATTGAGACAATGAAAATTCTACTGAAGATTAAATTAATGACTTACATCATGGATGCGAGTGGAGATCTGATTCTTCTTCCTTCAAGACAAAGTTTTAACAAGGCAAATCCAAGATGCTTATCTGCTCTCCATCCGAAAGCGGCGACCACCTTGAGGATCTTTGGTGGCAAAGAAGAGAGAAGCAAGTGAACAGATCCAATACTACGAAGATTGGTTTGCATAATTGAAAACTTTCACATCTTGCCAGACACTAAACTTACCCAAATTGAATGGCAGAAATAGTATCTCTATCCATATGGTCATTGAAAGATTGACCCATCTTCTTATATTCTTGCCACACTAGACTATAGCTGTTGTAAGCTGTTGCAGACAATATGAGTAACTTTGACCTTGTACATTGCGCACTATCGTCCCGAATGCTTACCTGCCCGTAAATTCAAGCCAACTTTCAAGTAGCCAACGAGGCTTTCTGAACATAGCTGCAATATAGCGTTCAATAAACAACATTCAGCCTTGATAACGTGAGCACGTAAGGCTCCGTTGGATATGAAGGATGAATTGGTGTTCTTTTCCTCTTTACTGAGAGGAGGGGTATTTGTGGGCATGCCTGTGGGATTACTTCCCATCAAATTTGAAAAATAATGTGACACGGTATCTTTGAAAGGCTTCTTTGCCTGAGCAGCTTCAATTTGAGCATTAGCAAATCTTGCCGCCTGGTTCAATGTATCCATAGCAATTTTCATATCAATGTCGCTGAAAGTCTATACCAAGCAAAGGTTAGCACTGTGAGTATTGCCCAATAAGGAGGTGAAAGAAAAGGCGCTTTTACCATAATTGCTAAATCGAGCATAGATCATAGTGTGGATTTTCTTGGTTATTATCAACCTCGCGTGTGCCCAAAAAACTTGTTTCTATTTTCCATACCTTTGATAAACGCCATAGCTCCCAATCCAAGTGCATATAAGGGATCACTGTATAACATGTTGGTTAATTGTGCCTTCTCTTGCTATTGTGAACTTCATACTCACTCGTTAGCTTTGGTCTCAAAAAGTGCTTTAGCTTTCATGAACTTGTTGTTGAAGAATAGTGACATTGCCGTTTGCATATCAGCATCTTAATATAGTATAAGGTTAGGGATGATGATAGTGAGGGTTGGTTTGGTACAAACAAATGCTATCACATACCATAGTCTTCCTGTTCTCGAGGATTTAAGAAATTGGGGCGCACTGCCTTCAAGTCTATAGGCTTCAAAGCAAACGTAGTGCTACTTGAT
Organism: Umbelopsis sp. M5902; assembly: GCA_037039815.1. NCBI lineage: Eukaryota > Fungi > Mucoromycota > Umbelopsidomycetes > Umbelopsidales > Umbelopsidaceae > Umbelopsis > Umbelopsis sp. M5902. Next base: position 182,942 of record JAXQGL010000050.1, read on the forward strand.
CCTTCTTGTTCAAAAGTAGCTTCTTCAATCTCACGACGAAACTGTTGGTCAGCATGAGATGGCTCAATACCCGGAGTTGGAGGACTTATAAACTCTGCCATATTGTGCTCCTCTAAGCTATGATCCTTGCCGTTTTCCACTCCCGCTATCACACCGTCGAAAGCATCAGCTGAAGATGCTGGAATGACTGATGCGTGGCTTGCTGGCGCATTGTCTGAATCAGGCGCTGGAGCGTCTTTCGTCGCCTCCACCGTATCGTTTTTGGTGGTTTCTTCGTTAATCGCATCCGGAACTGGCGAGCTTGGTTCACTTACATTAGCCGCAACTGACTTTGGCTCGGATGTCACAGCCGGCTCGTTTTCCTGTTCTTTTACACTTTCTGGTGCGTCTGCTTGAGTTACTTGAGTTGGCATGGGGTCAACTATATCATTCTTGTCATTTTCTTCAGCCTTAGAAGCATCATCTTTTGTGGTTGTAAAAGCAGTAGCAGGCTCATTGTTGTCATCACTAACAACTGCCACGGCAGTTGCATTTGTTTTCTCTTCTGATTTGACTTCAGGTTCAGCTTCGGTAGTCTCAGCCACCTTAGTAGCTGCCTTATTGTCCTCTACATCATCAGCATTTGCATTTTCGGATGCCTCCTCCGCCTTTGTTTCAGGTTGAGACTGTTCTTGGATCACGAACTGACTTTCGTCTAAAGAGGGTATAGGTGGTGTCGGGAAGGCGGGCAAATCACCCTCATCATCATCATCATCGTCCAAATTCTCCTCCTCCTCCGTTACCTTTCCTAGGTTTTTTTGACGTTCCTTTTCTTCTTGTTCATTAATAGAGTCCCTTAAAGCACTAAGAACAAAGGAGAGCTCGCGAGGCTTTGGCTTCTCGTCAGCAGGAGGAGTGACTACCGCGGAAGCAGATGTTTCACTCTTAGGTGCTGCTGTAGTATTCTGCTTAGTTTGCTGTTGATTCTGGGGAGTGTTGGTAGTTGCTTTTGCCTTTGGTGATTTAAGAGCACCACCGGGCTTTATAGCAATGTTCCTCCATCCCGTGCTAACTTTTTTGTTACTGCCCTGAGAACCAATAGATGAGTTTGATTTCGAGGTTAAAGGATTAGAACCTTTTGCCATTATGTTTTATACAAGGATTGGAAGAAGGGACAAAAGGTCTAAATGGTACGATGAACAACTGATGAAAGATGGGAGAAGGGGAAGGTTTCGGACTCTATGTATAGTTAAGGGAATTTCTCGATTTCCTACGTTGCACCAGCTATGTGGAGGCGCTCTCTTGTTCTCTCACCACATCTTCGATTACCGTTTGTGCTCTTTCCAGCTTACTGATACTGGACGGTAGTCGCTTATGGCATACGAGGGTTAATAGAAGTGATATATGCTGTATGCTCACGTTTCTTTCAAATTACCTGCTTCAATTTCGCCAGCTGCAGAACGCCTGCTTCATATGCATGTGATATTTCCACTAGGTTTCCTGGGATTTCGAGATCTATCATATAAAAATTTAGCAACTCAATAATCACAGCTACGACAAGCTCATATGCACTTGCCTGGATGATCCGTTATTTCTTGACTGTCTTCAAAGCTTATTCGATCTGCGAGTGTAGATTGCCGCCTAATTGCATCCTCCATTAATGGTGTGATTTGAGCTGGTATCCATTTTCGCTTGCGAATAACTCTCTCCTCTAATTCCTTGGCTTTCCTTTCTGCGCTTTCAGCTTGAAGTTTCAATGCCTCATTTACTGGTTCGACCTCTAAATCAAATAAAATACTCAGCGGTTGCTGTTTGTGCAAACCCTAAACATTAATATTGCAGGTTTGCCCACCTTCCTGGTTTTGTATTGCTTCTTGATAGCTTTGTCCATTAATCTCTATACCATTACTAGCCATAATAAAAACATCCTTGACCCACTATAGCCTACTTAGAACAATTGAATTGAAAGTTTCCACACGGATGCGCACAATTCTTACCTGGTTCATCAAATCTCGAACTTGACTCTGGGTTTGGTCTTCGAGGGAGTTGTTTGAGAAATGCTGAGAAGTGGCTGTATCGGTGGCATCTTGTAGCTGATTAATTAGAAAGTGTATGTCTTCTTTACTGTCTGTCTGTATCTTTTGGGTATCCATAGTAAAGCGGTTTTATCTCCAAGTCGCGACAACGCGTGCGCAGGTTCTAAATTGTCACAACGCGTCTCACCGTGACGTGCAATTTTTTGCGCACGGCCATGATCCATAAAAAAAAAACGCTTCAGATCTAAGAATGCCGACTTCAAACATGAGCCTACATAAATACAAGAGATATATAGATGAAGGCGATTTGGTTGCTGTCTATCTAGTAAGTATATTATTAAGCTTAAAGCTCGCAAGATGTATGTTGTTTATGTCTTTCTCAGGGCAGAGACAGCATCAAGCCTATGATAGTGACCAAGGATGAATCGCATGTCAACAAATTTGGTACATTTCCACACAACGACTGGATAGGAAAAGAATATGGCTCCAAGGTGGGCGAAAAAGATAATAGGAATTGTCAATGTCTCATAGATGGCTATATGCTGACCTTTTGCACTTTAGGTGGTCTCATCAAGAGGAACATTCATATATCTGTTACATCCGACGCCTGAGCTATGGACTCTCATCCTTCCTCATCGTACACAAATTCTCTATATAGCAGACATTTCATTTATATCAGCATATCTGGACTTGAAGCCAGGGACTCGAATGATTGAATCAGGTATTATTAATGGAAATATGCTTGATTTGTACTACATAATCAAAAGCACGTAACTAAACTATCATTGCTTAAAGGAACTGGCAGTGGATCATTTTCTCATTCAATTGCTCGAACAATTGCACCAACAGGACATTTGTTCTCGTTCGAATTTCATGAAAAGCGTGCGGAAATTGCACGACAGGAGTTCAAGGATCACGGACTAGATCACCTTATAACATTAAATCACAGAGATGTATGCCGAGATGGCTTTGATCTGTCCGATACCGTGAACGCAGGTAAGACATTGTGTCTCAGGACTAACATATCTTTGACCAAAGATTTGTTCGAGGATGAGGGCTGATCAACCGCTTTTAGTCTTTTTGGATTTGCCAGCGCCATGGGAGGCTGTCGCCTCAGCTAAGAAAGCCTTTAAGCAACATCGAACTGGAAAGATCTGTACATTCAGTCCATGTATGGAACAAGTTATGAGAACTGTCACAGCTTTGAACGAACACCAGTTTGTGGGTAAGCTATCGCATCATGATTTGACTATTCAGGTTTACCTCATAAACATCATCGAATTAACCAATCATCAACACTGTAGATATAACGATGTTCGAGTGTCTCATTAGAAATTACGAAGTACAGCCTATTAAGAAGCTCACTGTGCAAGACGCCATTAATAGTATCAGAAGCATGGATGCTAAGCGCAGAGATCCCCAAGCAAATGCAGAAGCGAAAGCCAAGCGACGTCGAAATGAATTTGATGACACTGATAAGGAGACTGAAGCGGATGATACGGCCGAAATGATAGTATCTAGAACTCGTACAGAGATGAAGGGCCACACTAGTTATCTCACATTTGCCACGTTCCTACCAGTTGAGGCGGTGCAAGCACCTGCCAGCGAATAAAATAATAATTTAGAGCCCAGTCAATCAATGTTCCTGAGTGATTGCTGCTTTCGAAATATTACTTTCATCTCCACCGTTCCATGTTCCTGCAAAAGTTATTAAGTGGTAGAAATAACTTGAACAAGTCAAAGCATGAGCTGTTGATGGAGGCTTGGACATCCGTGCAGCGCTATTACGAGACTGCTTCGGATCCACTAAAAGACGCCATCGAACTGACTCCCATCCCGACATGTCTGCAGAATATCGTAAAGCTAATCCAATCCGAGGAATTTGACTATCAACGCGCCAACGATAACCTTGCTACGGGTCCTTGCTTGGAATATGTACTCCAATCTCGTGTACTGGAAGAACTAGTCGAGTTCGCTAAAGTTGATGTAAATATCCTCGATTTGATCGATTTCAAATCTATTATTACGCATGAGTTACCTATACACCAAGCTAATAATATTGCTATATCTGTTTTACAGACACCGTACGGCATGCGAGTCCATTGTCTTCGTTTCTTTACTAGCCTAATCACCAATGTTCATGCCCAAATACTTCCAGAACGCGCAGTTCATGTCCCGTTACAGAAGATCATACAATCATGTCATCGGCTTATCTCACACCATCATGAACAACTGGCGCAGGGCCTGGAGTGCTCTGAAGAACGCCATAATGCAATAGCCGAATTATCTCTCGAGCTTGTTCGTTTAATCCATGCTGTCTTTGCTCACTTCAAAGGTTCAAATGCGGCTTTGATGGATTTATTCTTCGAAAGGGGCTGGTGCAGAGGATTAGGAGAAAAGGTCTGGCGAAACAACAGAAACAACTCAAAATCTAGGCATCGAAGGAGGGAAAGTGTAGATGACAAGATTGCGTGGAATGTGTTTTTGATGCCTCGGTTTGATATGTTCACCTATCTCCTCGACTACATGAATATCCCTGGTGAAACCAGCGAGATTGCTAGAGAGGCTATCTTGTTTGCTTTGAGATTATTGGACGGTGATCCTGAATATGTATGCTATGTTATTGAATACTCAGGACTTTGTGAAGTTATGGTAAGTAGTATAGACATAAAGCATGGCCTCAAATACCCATACTCATCTTCATAATGCATTAGGCTGAACGCCTCGCGCTACTCTTTGTATCTTTGCCAAAAACTGTTGGATCCTTCACTATTTCACCGACGTCACGTCCAGTACCAGTACGACCACCACAACGCAGAGTACATTTTGCTGTACCGGCCGTCGTTGCGTCCAATAGCCTTGCTGTGGCAGCCAGTGCGCATCATAGTTTCATCAAAAAGCGCAGGAAGCGCAGCCCTTTTGATGCCGACTTTGTCAGATCTCTGGACATGATGGCGGATGGAGAGCGCATAGTAGACGAGTTTTATAGCTTCTGGGAATTACTTAACGATATGGCACGCGTTGGAGATAAGAGATTAACAACAGCCTTGATAGCACAGTTAACTACAACCTTCTGGCATCCTATTATCTGTACAGCACTTGGTTCGAACTTTCCAGACTTGGCAATTGCGACCACAAAGTACACTACAGAAATGATCAAGTCACTAACTGATCAAATGCTCTTACAATCGTTTCTGGTGGTTTTGATTGGAGAGAAAGGTGGTGTTGGGAAAGATTTAGAACCAGAGACTCCTCCAAAAATTATTGACGACCATGAAGTTTCGGATCAGTGTGCAGATGAATCGACTGATAACGACACAAGTACACCATCTACAGTAGAAGAAGAGATTACACTCAGGACATTGTTGATTACACGTATTCATGAAGAACCTGAATTACTCTCATTATGTACATTACGACTTTTCGATACCATTTTAGAAACCTATAACCAGTTTGCCGTCTACAATTTGGTCCTGCGAAACTATCTGGACATCAATGCCGATGGGAAATACAAGGATGAGGAAGCTGTGAATACGTCAAAGACTGTCACGGAAAATGACGAGGACATATCTGTCGCCAGTCACGAACAAGCGGAAGATCAGAAGCTTGAAGATGGTAGTGATGACGATGATGATGATACTCCTCTAGCTAAGACCAATGGCGCAAAGCAACTAAATGAGAAGGACGGCAAAGTGCGCTGGTTGGTGGAAAGGTAAGCCCGAGAGACATTGATACTGACGAAACTACTTATTAATTTCTTCGTCAACAGAATTCTTTCCCTTTTGCCTCTAGAAGACGAGCTTGAAAGAATGAAGACGCCACCAATGTCAAGTGTGCTTAGTGCTGAACAAAATAACAATTATATGCGGCCAAGCCAAGAAAGCACAAATGAAAAATCATCTAGTGTCAATGGAGATGCCAATAGTTTTGTGGACAGTGTGCACAGCAGTGCATCCGGAACCACTTCACTCATGGTACCAGGCAATAGCTATGATGATTACTTTGTGGAAGCCCAAGAAAGATTGCAGTATGGACTTTTAGCACGTAACTTTTGGGTTGCTCCTTATCCTCCAGTGAAGACTCAGCTTGATCGGGATAGAGAGTTGGAAGACCTTCGTGGTAGATCAAAACGAAAAAGCATGAATATTACACAGGAGACCTTGGTTGAGGAAGAAGAGCCATCGGATGAGCAACAAAATGCAAATGGAAGCATGCACAGTAACAAGGAAGAGGAGCAACCGCCAACTGCCGGACATTACGAAGGCTTATTCCTCTCGACCTTATTTGATGAATTTGCCAAAATTCTCGAAGCTAGTCTAGAACGCAACTTGGTCATCACTAGCATACTTTCTAAGATAGTGGGAATTGTCGATCGAAGAATTGAAGGCGTTCTCTGTGACTGGAGAGCTATTAGACAGGGTGAAGATGGTGCTTATTATGGAGGAGTTTGGACTCTGGCAAGTGGTCGAGGAAATCGCAGAAGTCTTTACGCCATGCTAGAACAGGTACGGACACAGATCTATAGCATGTTATTAGACTAGCTTTTTTTTAAACACAAGGTTATTAGATTACGTTTGAGGCTTTGAGGCGAGCGCAAGTTGTTCCCAATTTTGAAACTAGAATATCAATAGCCAAGCGACGTGGATTGACGACAGCACAGATACCTTCAGCTCCTCTAAAGATAAAGGAGTCTAAATCTCTTTTGAGGAGTGGCTCAGGCATATTGAGCGGCCGAAAGTCTGATCTGACTAGACGACCAAGTTTATCTCAGTTAGTGTTCAAGGGTTCGTCACACTCATCAGACCCTGTTCCTCCTGTTCCTCAACCAGTACCGAGCTCGTCTACTTCGGTGATACAGGACAAGTCAAAACCAAGCTCACCAAATACAGCCATGCCGCCACCATTGCCCACAAACGGTTCATCCAGCTTTTTCCAACAATCACAGAGAGCGAATTTCACTCCAGTGACCATGACCAATCCATTTGCAAAGCTGTCTCATTTTGTTAATGCATACATTGTCTTGCAAGAATTCTGTAAGGAAGTAGCTGCAGCAGCTCTGGTGCTACACTCAACTACTTTTGCGGAACGTGAGCTTACACCAATTCAACAAGTTGAATGGCTTGAAGAATCAGAATATGTCAGTAGCTTCGAGAAGGCGAGAAATCGTATGTCTGTGTTGTCTGTTCAGGATTGGAGAGGAGTTGATGATCCCGATCAGGAAGAGAGAAGTTTAGAGGCCATGGGACTTGGTGGCCCTGTGGGTGGATTGGTTGCCTCAAATCAATGGTAATTTGAAAAGACCTGCTTAGAGATATATGCAAGAATTGCCAACAATCATTATATGTATTATAATAAAAAATGATTACTGCTTTTGTAACCAAATCGCAAAAACAAGCAAATCTAAGAGTATGCATTTGATAAATAACTATTGGATTAGAGTCACAGTACTGCCAAGTAGTACTCGGTGACATTATACATCTATCTTGTTTTTCAAATGAGAGATAAGGATTCCTGTAGCAACACCAACATTTAAACTATCCACAGAACCAGGTCGGTCATCCTGTTGCATTCTATCGATACCTAAAAAGCTATCACAAACAGCTTGTACGTTCCGACGAAGGCCAGTGCCTTCATTGCCAAGAACAAGTATTCGCGGTTGGTTTACATTTAGGAGGCTGCCTGGCGCGCGTAGTGAAGACAAGCTTTGGTAATTATCTCCCTTAGAAGTATCTTTCGCATCCCGGCCAGCAGCCCCAATGATTTGCCATCCATTATCTTTTGATTTCTTCAATGAAAGTATGAGATTAGCTTTGCCGTTGCGAAGGCGTGTCAGTCATAATGCTCAAGTGATATTACTTTCAATAATCTTGGTAGTTGTGTGGCCGAATATATGTCCATGCATTCTAAAGCGCCAGCGCTTACCCGAGAGACAACGCCGCTCAATGGAGCGCTGTTCTTTGTACAGACTACTATACCGTCGACGGCAAAGAAATAGGCAGTTCTGTGGAACTGTTTTAGCTGCTGAAGCCGCATTTCTTATGATACTCTCAATAAACATACCTGAGGATAGATCCAAGATTCTAAGCGTAAAGGTACATTGATATATATATCAGCATAAGATTTGTAAAGCATTTGAAGTAGCTCTATTTTAAAAGCACACAAGAAACATACCTGAGGATCCTGTATCTCATCTAGTGCAATCCACAACGGTGCAGTGCCATTCTCGCTAAAGTATGAAAGTTCGTTAATTCCAAATGTACTTATAATGGTCAGTTTTTCATTGAAAATGACCTTTGTTCGCTTATCTCTGGCAAGGTAGTTATTTCTACCGTTTTCAGCGGATTTGTCCTTAACACAACACCCTAGCTCAGATAATTAGCAAATACAGGTAACCAACAGTACTTCATAAGGTAAATACCTGATGAGGTCGATTATCCGTCAAATTGTTCAGTTCCCCTTTGTCTGTCATAATGATTGGAACGTTTTTTTGCGCTGCCAATCTGGATATCTCGTCAAGTAAGGTTCTGACAAAGAAAAACTGAGTATATGCATTGTATTGATACGGTGTCTATGCAATTGAACACATACTGGTCCTTCATTTGGCTCTTGTTGACGCCAGAATTATCCCTTCTTTGCAAAAATAGTTTCTGTGGTCGTCTTCTTTTGTTCTGCAGAGCTAGTAGTACACTGGTAAGTCCGTATAAGTGGTCAGGAGGTATGGCTAAGCGAGAGAAACTCGACAGATCTGACGACGGAGGGCGATCCTGCGAGAGTGATCGAGAGTGTAGATTATGTCGCGTTGCGTAAATTGGAGTAAACACGTGTCGTTGGAGACTTTGAATTGTCCTGAAAGGCTGGATTCTGCTCATGTTGATCCTTGAAGACAGATCTCGTCGATAGCTTTTTGGGACCTGAGTCTATAAAATGGTCACAATGAGCAGGCGGAATTTCTGCACCTGTCAACTCCAGCGTGACTTGCAAATCATTATGCAGTCGTCGCCACAAATGCCTTTGGGCGATATTCACTTTTGATCCCTATACTGTTACCAAACTAAGTGACCTCACTCAACTTCTCTACTCTCTCGTCTCATTCTCCTTTTAGTTCCAACTTATCTGCAAATATGCATTAAGGTGAAGAACGCCTCATGTATGGTGATGGCACAAAAATATTGTAAATTCGAAAATGTCCCTGCTAATATCAATAAAATAACATAACACGAGAGAATATTCTTTAAAGGTTTGAAAACTTAGCATGGCGCGAGCGCCGCTGAGTCAAAAAGTGGGGAAGGTACATCGACTTTGTCAAGCATCAACGTGTCTAATCTCATCAATCAAATATTTCAAGTCTTTGAATCTTGCACAAGCTTGGTTTAAGTGCGTCAAAATGGTATGCTCATATCGCATTTTGAGATGGCCATGCAGAACGGGCGGACAACATCTCTAGCAGCGAAAGATGGTTCTCAATGAGAGCTCAGATTTGGGGTAAAGAGTTGTCAATGCCTTCAAGAGAAGGTAGTGAGGATCACAACAAACAGCGCGGAAAAGATGTGCCCACACAGTGAACTGGAAAAACCTTTGTCAGTGGCACAAATAGATAATATTTTTTTAATTTGCATTTCATTTTGATGGCTGAGTTGGCCAAAATTGGCCGCAAATGGTTGCTTTACATTGGGCGAGCTGCTATTCATGTACTGAAAATATAGGACAGATTACCAGCTATATATCCACTCGCTACCAGAAGACGCAGACAGATGTGTGCTTGGTTCTGTTAGTGAAGAGAGCATGAAGCTCGCGTGCCAGTGACACATATGTCTCGAAATCGCATTAAAATTTGTACTCAGAAGCGCGATGTTGGCGCTCGTCTGGCGTGCTGAATTTTTGGTTTATGATCCCATTTAGGATTGATATGCAAGTTCACATTTTCGTAATTATTACCAACCGATCGTGGGCTGTATGCATTTGGAATTTGAATCCTCGTGTCAACTTCTGGAGTTGTCAACTTCCTTTGTGAATGCTCATGCAATATCAGCAAGCAGTTCAATGTCCCAAAATTTCTTCATGCTCCAGACACGGTCTCACCTAGGCGTCAATAAACCTTTGTCAAATTTTACTGAAGCCCACCATGAGGAAGGTAACCAAAGTCCAAAAGGGTAAAATGCATGTCTTAAAAAATACGTTCCTGTCATACTCAAGATGTGGGGTCAAATAATGCATCTGTCACTTTTTGACAGTTTCGTGTCCCCATGATATCCAACTAGTCGCAACAAACAGGATAAAAAACAAATCAAGGGGTTTCTGAATTTTGAGATGCCATAACCGTTTCATTCGTTCAAGCCATGAAGATGAAGCTTTGTTTGTTGTCAGTAAAATACAATGTGGTGTTCGGTTTCATCGAAATGCCAGAGTGGTGGTGCTCCAGTGGCGTATCAAAATTTTTATGATTGGACCACACAACCAAAGCAATCTGTCAAACTTCAATTGATGGAGTGGACGGGCTAATAACCGGGGAACCGTTTCGCAAAAAAAGAATTTTTGGACCGCTTTGCTTGCCATATGTGGGTGGCTTCCGCAGGACGTCAAAATATGGATGAATTCATGCAGCTTCAGAAAATGCACCGTTGGTTCATGTTTTAGTAAGCCAGGCGGCACCTAACCTGGCGTACTTTTACAACAGGTCATCACACAAATTTTGGCTTTGTTTGCAACGCTGATACTATCATGAATTCTCTGCTCAAGGAGTCAACAGAAAGTTAATAGCAAGAATCTAAAGACCCTGCGGCCTAACCCTGAGTACAAAGTGACAAGTGTACCAAAAAAAAAAAAAAAAAAGGAAATGGCGATTAACTGAAAATTGCCAATAAATATAAGCGTGGCACCTAATAAAATCTTCATCGAAATATTTGAGCTTTTTGTGTCACTTGTATACAAAATTTGGGACTATATAAGCAAGTGAAAGTAGTCTTGCTTATATTTTCTTTACTCGCACTTCTTTTCCGACAACACATACACAATATGAACTCTTCCTTCGAGGTATTTTGAAACGACAGTGCCCTTGCCTGATAGCACATGTGTTCTTTTCCGGATGAAACAAATCACTAACTTGAATCTTTTATTTTCGGTTGTGTTGTCGCTGTTCTTTACAAATTGACAGATACCTCTTGTTACAAACTGCCCTTCCGTTTCTCAACCCGAAAAGCTCGTCAATGAAGTTCGCACATGCAAATGCAATGTGTGTGGATCATACTCTCATAAAACGCGAGACTGCCCGAAGCTTCACTCTTAAAAAGCTCTGACAGGTCCTTCCACCGTGACCCTCTCATATACCCTTTTGCCAACAAGGGACGCGCAAGGAACGGATCTCAAAAAAGTTTTATCCAGGATACCCACGCACCACAAACAAACCATACATATAAAAATCTTCCAAAAGCAACCAAAATAAAATAAATCCAGGGCTTTTTACATTACGAGCTGTCAAGCCGATTACACAATCTACGTATTTATTAGATTGAGGTTCCGACAGTCGTACACAAGTCGCCAAAAACGGTTGGGAACACACAGATGGCAACACAAATAATAGGTGCAAGTTTTTCTTTATTTCTGACTCATTTTTTGGAGTCGTTGCTGAGCTTCCTGAACTCTGATACCAAGCTGAGCTAGCTCTTGATCGAGGTCTTGTTTACTGTGTACATTGGAGGAGGTAGCAGTGTTCCAAGCTGACCGTTCAGCTTCACTGGCTTCTAAGGGAGTACTGTAGTGCTCGGAGGTAGAGCCATCTGTATCCTTTTTTAAAAGCCACTGCCAAACTTGGTCGCGCTCACGCTCACCGATCCAAACACCATGAGATGGGAATCCTTGTATTTGACTGGTGAGCAACTCCAGTTGTCGCTCCATCTCAGCCATCTTCTGAGCTGCCAGCAGACTTAATATCAACATAAATAACATAAATAGCATAGTCATATGCTGAGCTGTTGGAATCTGAACATGTTCAATCACAAACTTGATACCAGACCATAATAAACCGCCAATGAATAAGAATGGTGATGATAGCTTGTGCAGTATTCCATGATTTTGGTTCGCTACTTCAGCTTTTTCTTGATCTTTTTTCTTGTGGTCTCTGCGTCTGCGCTTCTTCTTCTTTTTTCTTTCGCCTTTGTCGGCGGCATTCTTATCACCCCCGAATTCATTGGGATGTTGTTTGATATATTTACGTATAGATTCGTCCAATAACTTGTAATGTGCAAGTTGCCCGTCTGCTGAGGCTTTCTCGATGGTCGCTACACAAAAAGCAATTAGTATCGGGCTATTCTACCAAGGGCAATTCCGAGTAACTAAATAGGTACTTACATTTGAGCCAGCTGCTCTTTGAAAATTCTACTTGGAAGGTGACGTACATGCGTACTTTGTTGTCACCAGCCCATGTTAAACAGCAACGAGTTTTGACGCAGAACGAGCTACCTGAAGGAACATCAGGGGTTTGCGTCGTTGTCAATTGGGAAATGTAGTCGTCGTAGTCGCAATGAAGTACTTCTTCTTTCAAGATACATTTCGTCGATTTGGGACCTTCGAAGAAAAAGGCAATCGTGAGTAGGCTGAATAGATAAACAATGAATCATCCAAATATTTTCTTACCTATAGAGCCACCCAAATATTTAATATACGTGATCTCTCGAGCGAACTTTATATCGCCAGAGCCTTTCTCCCAGTTTCCAATATTTACATCTGTGATACAAGTATGAGTGGGAGTGTTCCGTATCCAGTACGTAAGAATCATTAGGCAACCTACCAGTGCTCTTTTCTTTCTCCTCAAGGAACTTCTTCCTAAATCCGCTGTTGTATAGCAAGTTGTAGATGGTTTCTAATGTTCCGGTATATGTTTCGTCCAACCCTACTTGAGAGAAGTGCTCGTCCTTCTTGGCACACTCGCACTCAGTTGGAGCATGCTTCACCGCCTTGGCAGAAACATTCCCTTGTTCAACTCCAGAATCTTCGGCAGGCGAACCGGGTTTGCTGCCATCAGCCTTTGGCTTCAATGATTCCTTTGGTTTCAATAAGTCCTTCGCATTTGGTCTGGAAGTAACCTCTGATATAGCTCGTCGACGACTTTCTTGCTCAGGTGTCTCTTTGGCTGCTGGAAGGGGCAAGGTGTGCACCGAAGCTTGCCTATCTGGAGCCTGCTTTCCATCGTCTATAAATATGCGGTCAGATAAAGTATTTGTACAGAATGAATATTAATAACAGATTTACGTACCTGTCTTTTCACCTTCATCTTCTGCTTCTTCATCCTCTTCGTCGCTAACCTCGGTATATTCATCTGAATCGTATTCTGAACCACTTTCGTCCGTTTCATCGCTATATGAATCGCTGTCGTTTTCTTCCTCATCGTTCTCATCTGCAAGACCTTCAATTTTTGCTTTCAATGACCGACTGTTCAGGTTGGGATGTGCAACATGCCATATTTCTACTAATTGATCATAAGCTTGGTCGCGAGAGAGGAATGATGCGAATAAGTGCTGCATAGACAAGGGATTAATTTCAACGTACTAAAATTGGAAAACTGCATGTTTCGTATATTATTGTGCTTGACTTTACCTTTGAGTGCAGCGTAGAGATTTGTATGGCATTGGGTATAAATTTGGCGGTCATACGTTTCTCAATAGCTACAATTTCGGTGAAAGCAATTACCAGCTATTTGTCATCCAAAAAAAAAATCGAATCATGTCATTATGGTGACACAGGCTAAACAATGAGAGTCGTAGGGAAAACTTACGTTTGTGACCCAGCCAAAAATATTGGCATTGAAACACACGTACGTTTCAGATATATACATTCTGCCTTGTACCAAAATTTCCTTCTGAAGAGCACATCCATAATCTAATCACATGCAATAGGTTTAATTTTCCTATCTGACATCCAACTCTGTAGAATGCCATATTCAACTCACCTTCAATGAGAACATCGTCTTCAGGCACACTCCTAAACAAAGCATGATAATCGGAATTGCGCTTTGCATTGGCAAGCTCCATTCCACAGGCACTTGCAATACTTCCGGCCGCCGCAGACGTTATATCTGAGGCTGTTTCGCCTTCAGTATCGTCGGAATCTTTACGTCGAGTAGGAGTAGCTTTTCGAGAAGATACGCTGTTCGTGCGACTCAGTGATACCGACCTCGAGTCCGAGTTAGCTGTTGATACGCTAGAGCCTCTTGCACGAGACTTTTTCTTAGGAACAAGTAGCATATCCTTGGTGACGGGAGTCTCCGGGTCGGCAATAGGTGTTTTTGCCTCGTTCATAAGTGCTGAGTCAGAAGCTACTGAGTGTACACTTCCTGTATCTGAAACAGGTTTGCTAGTGTTTACCAGGTGTTCGAGAGAAAGGGATGGCGCCGCGCTTGAAAATATGGCGGCAGCCTCGGTGGTGGCAGTAGTTGGGGCCACAGGTGCAGCAGCCTGTAAATCGTCACCCAAAGCTTTAGGTATAGGCGGTCTTGGAGAGCCTCCATCCGAGTTTCTTCGTTGAGGAGAAGGCATGAAATTTGGGTTGGTGATGATTACGGGCGGGCGATCGCCCGAGATTGTGTGCGAATGTATTCTGCCACTGTTACGTTTTTGGACATTCATAGTCCTATCTGGCTTTACAGGGTCTGGTGTTTGTGAACGAGGTTTTTGCATGATTTCTTCTCCGCTGCTGGCGTCCGGGTTAATTTCTGGCGACGAGTCTTTCAGTCGGTCACTCAAATTGGTAGCAAGAGAAGAAGCTGTTGTAGAAGCAGCGGTGATGACGGACGTCAGAAATGAATTATCACTTTCATTGGCCATCTGATTGGTATAAAAATTTTAAGTGGGAAAATGGCACAAATTAAATATTAATAAAACAACGGTAGAGCTGGGCCACACGTTAGCAAGAGGTTAATGGTATGAGAGCTCAGTAACAAAGAAGAAGGAATTGAATAGGGAAAAAAAGGAGGAGGTCAACAACTATATAAAGGAAATTTGCGTGTTTAAGGCGATGATGAAATGGTGACACTTTGCCCCGAAAGATATGTAAAACCAAGGGACTGACCATAAATTTTATTCTACAAGCCAATTGAAATTTGGTAATGAAGAGGACAACCTTTTCCTTTCTCCAGCCACTCACGTATGCATGGTCGGTGATATGAGCATAAGCATGTCAACCGAGCGATTGTATTTCCTAACATTTTCGTTTAGATTTCTTCCTTTGTCAACCAACCCCGCTTATACCGCCAAACCTGATGACTTGCCTGGCTCAAATTCTTCGAAACATATGAGACATTCTTGCCCTATCAGAGGTGATTGCTCTGGCAGCTTGTACGCTGAGGATAGTGATCACAAAATTAACGATTGATGACGATGTGCCTGGGCCCAAAAAAATTAACACCACCATAATCATTTGTTACACTTACACACATATCGGACAGTAGTCACTGACGGGCTGCCAACATTAAGGCACGTTTGAACATGCTCTTCTTGTACATCTTTGTCTAAACTGACTTCAGACAATCGCTTGCCACAAACTGGACACTCACTCATGATACTTTGAGAGCTTGCCGATCGCCGAATGTGACCGTTTCCATGCCCAGCTATTCGCTGTGGTTGAGTGGGTGGGGCGGTAGCCGATCTCGACCCAGTAGGAGGTCTCATTTCAGTATAACATTTATCGCATATTCTTTGAGGCTGAGTGGCTAATTGCGCTTGCTGCCAATTGGGTATACTTGGGTCCTGCACTATCTGAGATCGCGCCATATTGGCACGATGAGTCGAGCAACGGTCACACACAACTTGTCCACAACGTCTGCGAGTCAGAATGTTAGACCCATCCATGCCACTTTCATATAAATTACCATACTCGCCTGCAATGATGCCGTCTAACAAGAAAATTGAATCGCCGTTTGCAACGCCTGCATTCATTCGCATCTTTATCCGACTCCCAAACTCTATGAGAAGCTGCATTTGATGGTTGTATTCTTTCGAAAGTAGGGCTGATAGGTGTAGTAGATGAAGCCGGATTGTTATTAGCTTGGAGAATATATACTGTTTCTTCATTTGACGTATCATTTGGTATGGCATTTGGTGTTGCAACAGTTGGTGGCGCGGGAGGAATTACAAGTTGTGAGGGTATAGAAGAGGAAAGCTGAGATAAGCTTGCTTCGTCATTCGGTGTAGCCAAGAGTTCAGCACCATGGCTTTGATTCCCGGTGGAAGAGTCCTCTATCAAAGTTCTGTTGTCTTGACTGTTACTGGGTTCGTTATTACTGTGAGATATGGTCTCCGCTTCCTGGTCATTGTGGCGGCTATGTTCCTGTTCAATAGGATCATTTGACTCTAACACCGGATCGCTCGTATCCGGTGGACCAGTATTTAGAGTGGAAACGTCATGGTGAGTTGACTCTCCAGTGTCAAACTCGCCGCTCTCCGTATCGTGATTTTGATTGTCAAGATGTTGGTTATCGAGAGCGTTAGCCATTTCCGAATCTGAGCTAGGATCCAAAAACCGGTTCTCAGAGACGTGCTGTTGGCTACCGACATCAGAATTGGTATAAGAGGGTCCAGAATCATGTTCAGTTGTTTCTCTCAGTATCAAGTCGCTTTCGCCGTTATCGGCAGTTACTGTGCTGGCTGATATGTCAGCCTGAGACTCAGCAACAGGTTTCCGAACTGTAGGAAGCAGACCATTTGCTTCATGATCCACTGACGATTGTTCCGGTATTTGCTCCATAGTTCTTCAGAGCAACATGGAATCGAGAACGCAGAGAGTGAAATATAGCGCTCTCAAAGCTCCATAGGTTCCGAGATCATAAAGTAAGAAGCGATGTGACACTGATCACGTGCGCACCACCTGCCACCCTTCCTCGGGTACATTTGGGTGTTGGCATCAAGGATGACGACATTTTTTGCTTGGTTTAAAGACATTCATACTAGTAGAATAGATACGATATTATGTTGGATCATTAAGGGGCACTATTATCTCTTGTTATGGCTTCATCATGTCCTGATAATCGTTAAAGCATTGGCCTTGAAAAGAGGCATAAGTAAAAGACCGAGCCATCTGGTAACTTTTGCCGCGTGCTTTAAGGTCTCTCAGCCATGCTACCCAAATTAAATTGATAACACAGAGGTACAAGCATTTAGAGCATATATATATTTGGTTTCTTTAGTAATATTGCCCTTCACTAGCTGGCGAAAGAAAATTGTGAAAAAATAAAATAGTGGCAACCAAAAAAGAACCAAAAGCTGTGCCAATCATCGCTAGACAAGGTCCCTTCCGAGTTTGAATATGAGGATATACTGCTTCCAACTCTTGGCAACCATTAATATAGATCAACAATGATAGTGCCATCGAAAGTAAAGCATTAACAGTGGCAAAAGCCATAATGAATGCTCTGGTATAATACATATCTCGGTAATGCAAACCTTTGATGGATCGTGCTAACTGGCAGAGCACAGCAATTATAGCACACCCAGAGGATATGCTCAAGGAAGCAGTTAGATTTACATCATGAGGAGGAGCTGGTGCTGCCAGTGGATCTGTATCTTGATCCGGTGTTGCGGCATCGTTAAACCACGCTGGAAATGTGGTATTGAGGTATTGAGATGTCGTGATGTCTTTTAACAGCATGATAATGATTAAAATATCAGTTTGTGTGCTTTTACTCAGTACTACAACGTATGTCAAACTCTTACCCCAAGGAACATATACAAAGTCTGTACTTGGCTGGCACTGAGGCGGAGATATTGATTTTGTTAAGCAATAACCTCGTATTCCAAACCTGGCCTCTCCTGGAGTTCCGTCCCTAGGATACATCCTTGCAAAATATATGTTTCTTACAGAATTGTACTTCGCTCCTACCAGACACAATAAGAGTAAGGTAATTCCACAGAGGGCAAGACCTATACCAAGCAAATCCTTTATATTCAGATTGTTCAAAGATGGTAGCCACTTGTTGGCAAACCCTGTATCTCGCAAGTGCCTCCCTCCTCTTTTCTTCTCTCCTTTGACATTTGGTGAGTCGATTGCCTTGCGGTATAGCTGAGATCGCCTTTTCAACTTTGCTCCTGGTGAGTTGGCTGCCGAAGAATAAGATAAATGCCTGCTTAAGTTGTCTCCAGATAACTTTCGCATACCGTTGGTGTCGTCGACGTCCAAGGCTACAGAATCATAGTCGTCCCGACTTGTGGATCTTCGCATTTACTGAATGTCAATATGCTGTACGATAAATTTGTGACAGAAAGTTCAGCCCATTGTGCTCCAACTTTTTTTTTTATTGGCGGTGAAACGCAAAAGTGCCGCGGTGTGACTTGCAGCTCTTGTGCCATGAAAAGCATGATAAGCTTATATATCTCTTGCACATAGTAATTGATAACGTGTTTCGAGTACTGACAATAATGAAAGACAATCAGTATCGGTTCGCATGGTCTGTTCGCCCAATGAACAAGACCATATGCCAGCTGTGCTAAGGGTATAAAGCTAGAGCTCAGCTGGTTTACAGTTGATTACAATCTGTAGCCAAGTTTAATTGGGAATCGAAAAGTATCTAGTGCGAACTTAACACAACTATATGCTTATTGCTAACTTTCTGAGTGTATGTGAAGAGTAATGTAAGAGCCGGAGCTGTAACATAAGAAAGGCGATGAATGTGACGGTGTTTGAAATTTTTAAAATGGTTGTCTGGCAAAGTTGGCTAAAAGTTGCCTTGCCCTGTCCGCCACCAAACCTATTACACTGCAAAATGAACATTCTTCCACATAAAAGTTGGCATGTATACAATAAGAGCAATATTGAAAAAGTGCGGAGAGATGAAGCGAAGGCAAAGGAAGAAGAGGACAAAAAGCTAGAGCGTCAGCAACTTGCAGCAAGTATCCCGATTCACTAATAGTGTCAAAGAAAAGAACGTACATTCCTGAATAGCATTTACTACCACAGGATCGCGAAGCTCGCTTGCAAATGTTGAGGGATCGCGCTAATAAACGCCTAGGTGCTGATACTAGCGCTGAGAGCAAAGATGATCACGCACAGGCCCTGGTGCCATCTGAACCTAATAAACATATCAATTTTTGGGAAGAACTAGAGGCAAGTGGAGGCACATCAGGAGAAAATCCTGAAGCGCAAGCCGACAAACAGGCTGCCAATGACAAGTGGGAAAGACAGATTACCATGTATCTCGACAAAGCCGCTAAAGAGCCCGCTCCTTGGTACACAACCAACAAACGACTGTCTGGCGACAAAGAAGACGAAGAATCAAAAAAGGTACCAGACGACCCAAAACAAAAAGCAAAATACTTTAAGAAAAGGTAAGATTTCAGAGGCAAAGATAACAGACAGACAGTGGAACCTGACATGGCTGTAGGAAGCGAGAGATGCGGGATATAGAGAGAGAAGATCCATTGAGCGTTGTTCGAACAAGTTTGGGTGGAAAAAATTCACCAAATAGAGATATCAACAAGCCTGGTCGTGACCGCAGTCGTGAAGATAGCAGACATAAAAACAAGGAAAAGAAAGCAAAGCATGTGAGTTTTATTTCAACCATTTCGGCAAGTCATCAGCAATCTCATTATCGTGGTTTAATCGGCCTATTCTCTCGTTCAATTAGAGTCATAGCAAGCATTCCTATACATCATCGTCCAAAAGCATTGAACAACTTCGGGCAGAGAGAGTTGCTAGAGAACGGGCGGAAAGGCAAAGAACCAATGCCTTACTACGCGGAACCAGTGAAGTTGTCGACTCGGACCGTAATAGACATCGATACAACTCTCAGTTCAACCCCACTGATACTGAAAGAGCACATCAGCGATACCAAAGGCATTAGCGACATGACAGATTTCTTCTGGTACCACTAACTTTATACATTAATCCTTGTACATAACCTTTAATATCACTTCCTTACACTAACGCTAATTATTGTAGTCATAGCAAAGCCATAATTGTATCAATTAAAAAAGCTGTAATTCAACCAGCGACATTGCAGGCAGCGGCATTGGTACATCATTGATCGTCGTAACATAATTTGTTAAGAGCTAATACATGAGTTTAATGTTGTTGAAAGTGACATGTTGCACGGGCCACATTAGATAAGAAGTCAATAAATGATCGAAACGGAAGCAATAATGAAGTGGGGTTGTACATAAATAAGTTGATTTAAGGGGAAAAGGAGAAGGGGTATGAAAGAGCAAACGGTAGTACACAGTACATGAATAAAATATAAGCAAAGGGGAGGAGGTTTTACATGCAATATAGGATTAAAAATAAATATAAGAAAGGGCTCATGTTGAACTCATCAATGGAACGCGCTCTGTTATTCGTGCACAGCTCGATGAAGGTTCTACTACTTCGTCTTCATCATCAGCTTCTATATCCTCGAAATCTTCTTCGACGCCACTGTCAGAATCCTTGAGCATTTCATTCTCCTTTTTGGCAACTACTTCTCTATAACCTTGCACTATTTTTTCCATTGCTTCATACCAGGTGTATTTACGTGAAGATGCGATTGCGTCTCGTCCCATGGTTTGTCGAAGAGCCACATTGTCTATCAGTCGTTCCAAATTGTGTTGGTAACCTTCAATTTGTTCTTCTCTTGACATGTCAGCGACATCAAGTAGCAGGCCAGTCTTTTCATGTGTGACTAAATCACATACACCTTCAGCGTTCAATCCGACCACCGGTAGACCAGATGCCATTGACTCGAGTACCACCTGACCAAATGTTTCGGTAAAAGATGGGAATGCAAAGATATCAGCTGAGGCATATGCTGTGGCTAAGTCAACTCCCTGAAGATATCCAGTAAATGTGACTGGGGTGCTTGATGCTGCTAATTCAGTTTGGATCTCATCAAATGCTGGACCATGGCCGACGATGACAAGATGACAATTACTGTGATCCATTCTTTTGTAACTTTGTATGACCAATCCGAGGTTCTTTTCAAAAGACACGCGACCGACATACAAGATGACTGATCTCTGGTTTGCTTCCTCCTCCGTTAAACCTGTCCATTGTGCTCTTAATTCACTAGACCTTCGTTGTGGTGAGAACAAGCTGATATCAACACCCCTTGGCCATAAGCATAGATTTTCAAAATCTTGCTTTTTGAGCATTTCTGACGTCGAATTGGATGGGCAAAACGTCAATTGACACTGTGAATGACAAAAACGATTCCATCTCCACATAGCTGGTGTGAAAATGCCCCAGCCAAAGTGACCACAATACGCGGCCAAATTGGTGTGATATGATGATACTAAAGGAACATCGGGGCAGTAAAAATAACACCCTGCTAAAGCTGCAGCTCCTAGAAATACCGGGTCGACCAGATGAATTACATCGGGCTGAAACTCCTTTAGTTTCTTACCAAAGAGGGGTCGCCATAAATTGAGTTTGAGCTCAGGATAAGGTAGGAAAGGAATACCAGCCGTTCCAACCAATTCAGCACCAGCATAAGTTTCCATGCCACTTTCGGGTCCAAGCAGAATGGCTTGATGACCTTCGGCTTGAAGATGTTCAAGCAGACGAGCAAGAGTACGAGTTACACCGTCAACTTTCTGCAACGCCTTGATAAGTTTCACAAGTCCAGAAAGTTTGACACTTTCTATGCTATTTTAACCTACCGGCAGCCAGTTCTCTGTGATGATTGCGATCTTCATGCAGGCTTTTTTGCAGATTTATGAGAAAGTTGGCAAGGGACACTGGAGTTGCTTGTGGAGCGTCCCCAATTTATTGGGGCACAAAATATTCACTTGCGGAGTATTAAATAAGCTCGTTTGACCAATCAACGCCGATGGTTAGCTGGTTGTGCTCAGCTGGCAAAGTTTAACGAGACCGCCTGAAGAGCACGTTTTACTACACTGGACCATAACGAACAATGTTTCAAATATGCCATCTATCTTTTCTAGGAAATTGCTGGTTTGTGTTTAGCAATTGCTTATACAGGGTATTCAATGAAGTTATTATCCAATTGTATGTTCGATTTAATAAATGCGGCTGCATAATGTGTAAAAAAAGGGCAAAGAAAATGAATCACAGAAATAACAATTTTGGGAATTATTTCCTCCTATCCCAAGCATAGTAATAGGCGGAAAGATGATCTGACCAATCAACAACAGCCTTCACTCCCTCCTGAGGTTATCCAAGCGTGCTTGTAATGCGGCATCCTCATCAGTCATACCTTCTGCCTGGGCGATGCGCTCGGATTGGGCAGGGGCGGGCTGTGCCAAGCCAGTAGGAGCCTCCACGAGCTGAAGTGCATAGGCCACATGAGTACCATCGGAATAAACTATCTATATGTGATCCATTCATAATTACCTGCTGATTCATATCAATGCCTATCTCGTCCAAAACCTGTGCCACTATTTCGTTTGTTTCCGTCTCGTCGTCTTCTTCCTCAACAGCATCGTCTATAGCGTCATTCATCATTTCTTCCTTCATATCCATAAATTCACTCTCTCTTTCAAAATCCATCATGATTTTTTGAATCTGTGGTAAATTCATTTTTCGGTTCATAGCTCCCATAGCTTTAGTTGCTCCCTTCATAGCCTCCGACATTTGTTGTGTGGATCGCAGAGTCTGAATATGAACAAGTTAGAATATAAAACAACTACATTTTACTGTGCTGGGCGATAACGATCAGGCATATATGTCATACCTGAATGCGCAAACTGACTGCTTGAAGCTGTGTTTTCATTTGATAAAACTTCTGTATATATCGACGTGTTCGTACTAAATCCATGGCCATGACCTTGCAGGCGTTCTGAAAGCAATAGCAAAATTGTGTTCAATTTCTATGAAACAATAGTCCGTACTAAACATAACTAGTTACCATTTGATTTGCCTTGGCAGACTTCTTGATGTCTTGAATT
Organism: Umbelopsis sp. M5902; assembly: GCA_037039815.1. Taxonomy (NCBI): domain Eukaryota; kingdom Fungi; phylum Mucoromycota; class Umbelopsidomycetes; order Umbelopsidales; family Umbelopsidaceae; genus Umbelopsis; species Umbelopsis sp. M5902. Next base: position 205,815 of record JAXQGL010000050.1, read on the forward strand.
AATTTCTTCTCTTGGCCCTCCAGCTTAATGCGTTCGCGATCAAGCTCCCTTTGCGCTTTATTGAGAGATCGCTGATGCTGCCGAAGCATTTCAGCAGGGGTTTTTCGAGAACCAAACAAAAAGTTCTGTCATGCCGTTAGTATCAGCTTTAGAGATGTGCATTCGCATATCAGTTACTGGGAGGTTTGACTGTACCATTCTGTTGAGGCTATCGAAAGAGATATTGCGTATGTGGTAGCCCTGCCTTTGGTAGCGGAAAGTAAATTGCTTAACGGGTCCAACACAAACCCCGACTTATGTCTTTCCCAAAACAAAATCCAACTCGCTCATTTTGGCTTAATGAGAATCCACTTGCTAAGTATCGGACAACACCAGAATTGCCAGAAAAAGGTAAGTGAACTGCCAAACAATATAGTTTTAGACTTCCATCTAAAATTCGCTTTATAGCCAACATTGTGATTATTGGGTTGGGCTTAACAGGCACCGGAGCTTTATTTACGCTATCTCAGAAACATCCAGACCTTTGTATCACTGTTTTAGAAGGTATATTAGTGGACGAAAGAGCAATCTTCTAGTGCTCCAAATATTGTGATTGATGTATTTGTTCAGCTAGAGACCCGGCGAGTGGAGCAACTGGGAGAAACGGTGGGCATTTAACCCCCAGCGGCTTTCGCAATTTTCGTAGTCAAAGCAAGATTTTTGGCGCAAAGGCAGCTTACTTGAAGTGTCTCTTGGAAAGGCATAACGCCGATCAGTTGGTTAAACTGATAAATGATCGCTCAATTAAGTGCGATCTTCAAGAGGGCACTGGTAATGTGGAGTGCTTCTTCGATGCCGAGGAGTTTGCTGAAGCAAAATTGGACCTAGAAGCATATCGTGAAGCTGATAAGCAATTCGGTGGGCAACTCGTACAAGACATAGAGGTTTGGGGAAAAGAAACTATAGCTCAGGTTTGTAATACATCGCTGTACACGAGTCATCCAACGTTATTTTAACACCTAATGATAGAAAATGGGTCTTACGGATGCTTACGGGGCAATTCTTATACCTGCACATCAGCTTTGGCCCGCCAAGTTGTGTTGGTCGATCCAAAAAGAATGTTTTAAGAATCCAAACGTCAATATACAATCAAATACACCAGCCACGAATATCACTCGCTTAAAAGATTCAAACAAATGGCAAGTGGAGACTCCAAGGGGGACTATTACTTGTGATGTTGTGTTGCATGCCTCTAATGCTTGGTCCGGACGTTTACTCCCTACTCAAATAAGTAAGATATTGGTGCCAACGAGGGCTCAGGTCTTGGCTTTCAAAAGCCCTCAAGACGACTCTGTAAACATAGAAGAGTGGACAAGAGGTTTTACCGTCCATCATGGATCAGAATATATGATCAGAAGGCGACAGGATGGAATATATATTCTAGGAGGTGGTCGGACCTACATACCCGGACAACAAATGTACGAAGATGATGATTCAGTACTCAATGAAGCAGTTGGAAAGGCTTTGAGGAATGCCATGCTTGGTGATTTTCCGAAGTTGTTGCCTCAACGTGAAGAAGCGTACCAGGAATGGACGGGTATAATGTGTTATACTCTTGACGGCCTTCCAGTCATTGGAGAGGTGCCAGATGTTCCTGGGCAGTATGTAGCTATCGGATACAATGGTCATGGGATGCCATTTGGCTTCCAATCGGGGGCATATATAGCAGATCAAGCTGCTTTCTATGTAAATGGCGGCAAAGTTCCACCTAGCAACGACTTCAAAAAACACGATCTTATAATGGAAGCTTGGCAGCAGTACGACCCGAAACGATTTCAAAACTATATCTCTGGCAAGCAAGAATATTGTATTGTAAAACCTAACGTTTGTTTCAATTCTAGCCTTTATGATAGACTTAAACTCAGGAAACATTGGATAGTGTTGACATTACTATTATTGCTTATCATTCAAGTTGCCTATTGTTGTTGTCAATAAATTCTCATTATCCAGATAGTGAGCCTCTCAAGCCAATCATGATATTATTGTTTCAAATTTGGTGTATTAAATGTCTATGAGAGCATTGAAGGATTGTGTTTTATGTATACATATTTGCAGTTGAGTGAAAGGGTGCTGTTTGAATTAGCTTATTTTCTCATCAACAAATAGATGTTTTCTCCGACAGTAATGTTTTGCAGATGTCTAAAGTCGCCTTCAAGACACATAAGCAAGCCTCCAAAGGAAACAAAGACAGCACTAATAAACTTGGTATCAATACATGCTGGTTCAGCTGAATCAATTGGGATGTTTGAATTTCTTTCACTTACACTTTTTGGCCAGCACCAACTGGTGCGCTACTGCTTCCTGTATTTGCTTCATCGAATCGGTACACTTTGCCATACATCACATACTCGTACTCGTCGCTGAGATCTCGGTCACCGGGTGCTCGTTCGCGCCAGCTTTCACGCTTTTCAACACCAGCGCCTCCAGAGCCGCCATTGAGTGTCAAAGAAGAAGCAAGAACAAGAGAAAACTTTTCTCCTATTTCTAGTGGATATAATTCTGTGTTGTAATCCAATGTCAAGTCCATCTCGTAGTTCTCTGAGCGGGCACGGACACGAGATACTGCAATTGAGATCAAATGGTGAACACAACAGGTAAAAGCAGTCGCAAAGACTTTCGCTAACAATTACCTCGATCGAATCGTTTGCCTTCAGGATCTATGTCCTTTATATCAAAAATATCTTGGAACAGTAGATTATCGCGCGACATAATGTTACAGAAAGTAAGTTTATATGGTTCTAATTTTAAAAGAAAAACTTTACACTGTGGCGAGATTCCCGTCCTCTGAGGAAGCGTAGAATTTTTGTGACTGCCACTTTCAGGTCAGCTTGGTGTAGCTTGGAGGAGCATACCGCCGCTTAATAAATTTGATTAGGTAGAGCGGTAAACTGCTGACGGCTGTAATAACAGCAACTTTCCAGACAAAAGTTGTAGTCAGGATGAATGTCATATCTATATTGCAACATGGTAGATATATAATTAGGTCCAGTATCACGGACGATCTAGTAAATCAGTTGTTACTTACCAAAGTATGTTGGTAAAATCCACATGGACCCTACATAGATTAAAATCGTAACAATCTCAGATATCACCATAATTCGATGCCTAGATACAACGTCATATATAAGTAAAAAGTGCTATTCGAGTCAAAAACGACAGGAGAACTTACCAAGTATTGATTTCGAATGCCACCATGAGTAACTCGTTGAATATGAGTGCCGTAAAAGATATAGACACGATGTGGATGAACTCATCCTCAAACAAAAGTATAGATAAAATCATGATAGCACCCCCTATACCAGCTGATTAGTAAACAGGCCACAAAATCACAGGCACAAATGTGGTTTTCACCTTGGTATACGCTGATAAGCAACCAGGTAAAGAAAGTCTTATATGACAGTGATCTTCCCTGTAACAAAAGTGGATTAGTGAGGGCGATATTGTATGTTTTGTTGATGGATGAAAACCGTACCTTTGTAAGATCTTTATAAAGCTCTGGGTATAGCAGTGCAATATCCTCGCTGACATCTTGATCGAGCACCAGAGAAAACACAGGCGCCATTGTATAGACCGTAGCATAACCGACAATGAGCATGCCTTGATATAAAGCGATTGGAGCAAAATAAAAAAAAGCTGAAAATACAGCTTGCATAACAGAGATAATAAGACCACGATGGATGACAAACTGTGCAAGCTTTGCTGACCGTTTATAACTGTTACGACCATGCCATACTGTAGTTACGTTAGTCAAGCTCATTGATGACTATTGATATCGCAAAAATCTTACATAATAGCTTGGTGAGATGACTGAATTGCAAGACAGAAAAATCCGCGGCAAGAGAAGCCTGTCTGCCTTCTTTACCAACGATACCAACACCTACATCCGCAGCTTGGATCATGCTAACGTCGTTACCGCCATCGCCTATACAGAGTACTCGTTTTTTGGTGTAGTTCTTAATGAGCCTTGTGATATCAGCCTTTTGCGTAGGTGAACACCGGCAGCAAACAACAATGGGTAATGAGGTGGCAAGTTCGATAAACTCCTCATGGAAATTATCCAAATAGAGCTAATTATATGTTCGTGAGTAATATTGTCCAATTCAGAGTTGAGTGTCTTGATCAACTTACTTGTAGCGATTCACCATCAATCACTAGACAGCAATCTATCATTGACCGCATGTTGTCCAGTTCATCAAGAGCTTCCATAGGAGATGTTACTGCATATATTCAAAGGATTATTATTTGAAGTTTCAGCAATGAGAGCAAATAGAGACAACTACTTACATTTCGAGATCTGATGAATGTTTTGATTTCGAGAAACTAGCTTTGATGATACGGCAATACATGTTGCAGTTTCGATTTTGTCGCCAGTCAACATCCAAATTCTTAGACCAGCGTTTCTGAGCAATTCCAAAGTATTACGGACGCCATCTTGTAATTTATCCTCAACACCTGTCAGGCCTAGCAGTTCCAAATCACTTTCAAGACAACTCTCAACCACCTCCTGCTTGCGCGCATTACGATCGTGAATGCTGGTTTCCGCTTCGTGGTATCTAAGGTAAAAGTTAATATTAATATAACTTTGGACAAGAGTCTCGCAATATGTTCGTACCTGAGTCGGAAATCTTCATATGCTTGTTCAGAAAGTCGTTTTTTAGCGACTACCAGAGTTCTTAGACCTTCACGAGCCATGTTTCCGCACTCCTCATCTAACCAATCGTTATATTGCACGATGCGACTCATCACTACATCTGCGCCTTTTTGGTAGAATGTTATCTCATTGGTCAGCTTGTCTCGAACGACTATTCCCATACGTTTCGATTCGCTTGTGAAAGGGAAGACCTGTAACACCTCAAATTCATGAATGTCTGAAGACGAGACTCGAAGATGGATCTCCCGAATATCGCGGAAAACTAAAGCAACTCCAATTTGCTCTGTCCATTTGACAATTGCCACCTCATCTGGGCTGGAAGCCTGATATGCAATTGTCCCATCTGAGCTGAGAACAGGGGTAACGTTGTGACATAGTGCAAGAGCTTGAACGATATCTTTTATGCGGGATGATATGTCGCGACGTCCCTTGCCGGAAATTCCAACAATACCACCACCGCCGCCAGGTTGAATGGAGGCTGAGGCTCCTGCTCGGTTGTAACTTGGTCGATTTTGTTCATATGCATTTTCAATGTGAGAAACAATCTCGTCCATAGTATCAGTTCCATAAGACATGGTACCCATGTGTAATTTTTTAAGCTCCATATCTTGAAAGAATAGACAGTATGAATAAATACACCAACAAATCAACTTTTAAAAGCTGAGGCAATTTACCGTTTTTTGTCAATGTTCCAGTTTTGTCTGTTAACAAATACTCAATCCTTCCGAGTTCTTCTGGTAAAGTACTTGTTCTGACGATTGCTCCTTCTATCTCTGGGTCATGCTCGATTTGTCGACCATATACCGTTTTTCCCATATCCAAATTGACACGCAAACTGTAGTAGTGTGGTTGTTTTCTGTTATTTTGGCAGTCATTCATATCAAGACATTGTAACCAAACTGCATACCTGATGGGGATGATAGAGGAAAACAATATAAGGAAGCGGAATACATATATGTACCAAATGCCTTGGAAGCCGTTTAGTCCAACCATGACAACCGACAATACCAAAGTAACGAAGAACAAAATCTTCGTTTGAAGCAAAATTAGCTTGTGTCCCAAAATGAATTCCATACATGAGCTTTCATACCTTTGCTAATCGATTGATATCCCTGTCTAATAAACCGATCTTCGTCTCGGGATGACTAGTGTTCATGACAGCTCGAGTATCCTTTCCAGTATACACAACAAACCCAACAGCAGTGCCAGAAGCAAGAACTGTGTTGGTCCAAAGAGTATTTTCCACACCTAGAGCATCTACATGAGGGTTGTTTGGGTTGCTATTGAATTGAGTGAATGTACCGATGAAAGAATGGATATCCTTGTGTGGCGCATCAGCTAAATCATAAATGTCAGTTATAATCGCCAAGATCATTAATGTTGTATTCAGCCGCACTCTGCTCACCATAGATCTCTCCGTCCAGCTGATTAATACTGTCGTCTGATGGTAGATTTTGCGTTGTTGGTATAGCCAAACGAAGTTTCCAATCTGTTTCACCATCTAGTTGATCTGTACGAATGAAGCACGCTCCACTAGACTCAGTTGTTCGCAAAAGTACCATATCAGCCGGTACTCGCTGATCTTTCTTCAAAACCACTAGGTCACCAACTCGAATCTTTGAACTAGGAATATTTCGAGGACCGGTTGGCGACAAAACGGTGTAAAGCTGAGAGTTGGCTTCTTTATCTCGTACATAACGCTGATAGTCGTCCATTGCCTCTTTGCTTATAGTTACCAAGAGAACAAAACATAGCGGTCCGAAATATGTAAATATGTAGCCTATGTGCCACGTGGCCGATGTTAGTAAGTTGCGATCAGCAGACATTTACGCAGTCTGTTGTGGACCACATACCGATTTTTAAAGAAGGAACAAATTGTGATAAGGCGACAAGCAAGAAATACAGATTGAAGAATACTTTGAACTGCAATTTTGGTCGCCATTAGTTGGGTCGGTGCCTGCTTCATGCAATCATTGACTTTACTAACTTACCTGCTCATACATTACAAGCGGCAGGAAAGTTACAATGTTGTATTTCTGATTGACAATGATATTTGGTGAATATTTCTTTTTTATACGATCTATTGCTGATGATTAGAGATCAATGGTAGTGGCAAAGATACCAAGCATGATAAAGCCTACCGTCTTCATGTAGATTGATTGTTCGAGACTTCAGGTTTTTTGGTGCTCTTTTCAAAACATTTCGCAGAGATGATGACTTTTTGCCCTTGCTTCTTCTATATCTTCTATCAACTGAGCCGTCCCGGTCCTTTATTATCGAGTCGATTTAGAATATAGAAACCTCAAATTCAAAGAAACGTGATAGTGCATTACCTCTGGAGAGCCTAGTAATGCCTCCTCGTCCATCAACGGTTCCTCATCCTCGCTATGTATTGAATCTGATGTTCTATACTTGCGAGCAGAGTCCGAGAAGGGCATGAGTTTCCGCAATTCTATAGAGCGGGTTTCCCTTGGCATGCGATGTAAAGACGGAACTGAGAGCAATGAAGTCGCTCATTGAATTTCAGACGTCACAAAAACTTCTTTGCGCTTGGAACGCGACTGGCCCAGGCTTGCTTAATATCTCTCAACCAACCATGGCAGACTTTCACAGTGTCCCTCAGTGGTCTCAGGGATTTGGTGATTTGCACAGTCTTATAGCAGAGACTTTGCGATCACCTACTCCTGCAGCTGTTAGAGGCCTACGCCAAGGAATCGAGTCATACCGGCCTTTATTTATACAACTGTTGGACGAGCCGCCAAAAAGTGAAGATCACAGGAATACTATCAAATCAGGTCAGTATGACTGATTTCCTCTTAGTAGAAGTGTGAAGTTACATTAACGACTTTTGCAGGTCGAGCAATTATAAATCATGATCGCAAAAAGATCAATGACCAATTTATGAAGTACACATTGTTCCTGAGCGATCAACTTAATATCAACGAACATGTTGCTGCGTCGCTCATTTATGCTGGAAAGGAGAATATGGTCAAGTTTGATAATACCGAAGTTGATAGTGCTATCACTTTATATCACTTGGAAAGAGGCTATCTCCTTGAGTCCCTAGTACAACTCGTGATGATTGCACGCAATGGTAATGTTGAGCCTACGCTTCGAGAAACCTGTTATTCTTTCATCAACGACTTGATGAAAGAACAAACCTCTGTTGATAGCAAAAACGCTGCTAAGCTTGGTACATTGCCTATCAAAATGCTTTTGACTATAGAACGACTAAAAAAGCAAATTGATTCTATCGAGAAAACTGGAGCTTTAGAAAATGCTCAACCGACAGCTGCGTCTGCAACACAACCTGGCTTTGGAAAGCTTGGCCAAGAAATAACGGATTACAGATTGAAGAGGCTTCGCGACGAACGAGTGGATCTGGCAAGAGTTCTCTATCATACTGCTGCATTGCTTGGACTTGATGCTGATGAGAGTATTGAACTCGTAAAAAGTCTACAAGCGCGTGGATCGAAATCTGATATTGGGCACTATCTACTAATGTGCTTCTTCGCCTCCACCAATATGGCCCATAATACTGCTATGAATGCCAATAACCACCAGGAATCAATCTGCCAAGACACACGATTCATCTCGCAATTTGATCAAATACTTACTGGTGACGGATGGGGATCAGCATTTTTAAGAGCTTCCGTAGCACTGAAATGGTCTCTCTTTTTGGTTAATGCCGTCAAAAGCCACTCTGGTCTTCAAGATAAGTTACCCTTTGGGGAAGATAGAGTTTTACAACTGGTGAAGCACGCTATCGAAGATGACGTTTTCGTGTACCTTGGAAGAGACCTTTTGAGCTTTCAATGCGATAAAGACAGAATCTCTGACAGGGCAATGGCGTCTAAGCAGAATGACGGGAATGCACATCTATCTCGTAAACATATTGAGGTGTGCGAGAATTTCAGAGAGCCTTTCATTTATGAGATCGAAGCCATGTCTGTCTCTTTCATTCATCATATGTCCACAGTGTTGAGGGAACTTAAGCTCCAGGAAGAGGATGCAGATATACCCATGTATCAGATCGGTCATGCAAAGACTGCCATTATTCCACCTGAGGCTAGCCAGGTTACTCGACACGATCTGGAGAATTTCGTTTTGTTGCTTTCAAACGTGTACCGAAATCGACCTGAAGCAGGACTGAAATTTTGGCCCCCCGATGATGGTGGTTTACACAACTTCCTCAAATGGGTTACTGAAGTTCGTGTTGTGGGAACCGTCAGGGCTGTTTATGAGCTGTTGGCTTCTTTGGCCACCGGTGAGAAATGTGCTTTACAGGCATTCCACTTCTTCAGTGCTGAAGGAACCACACCTAATCCGACAGCTCAGAGTTTATTTTCATGGCCAAAGCTATTTGCTGCTATCAATTTTTACACACCGCTATTGAACAATTACAACAAAGATTCTCCGGCAACATTACCAATGGAGGAAGAGAGAGTTCTCGCTGCCTTCCTAAACGTCTTGCGTCAAGTCATTCTGTATTCTGATGTTGCCAGAAGCTTTTTCTGGGAAAATGAAACCTTCGCGGCTTTAGCTTCTTTGATAAGTCTTTTGGGATGCCCAACAACACCAGCACTAAGAGCGTCACTTTACAGCTGCATTGCCGCTTTTTGTACAGCAAAAGACGACAATGATAATACTACTGCCATCCGTTGCTCTCAACAAATTTGGCAGGTGCTTGAGGACAGTGGAGTTTTGACCAGCAAAAAGCAACGTCAAGCATTGGAGCTTCAACAACGCCAGCAGCAGCAAGTGCATACTGGCCTGTTAGGACAGCCTAATCAATTACTTTCTATTCCTGGTACACAGCCTACTTCGACTATACGCGTCAGTGGCTCTCATCAAGAGGGTGGAATGATTTACGACATTGCACAAGAAAGCAAGCTAGGCACCTTTCCTGAAACATTGGCTTTTATAAATCTCTTGAAGTCATTAATTCATGAACCACCAAAAGCCAATGGTCAGCTGCCAGACTTAGTTTCAATTTCACCTTCTATACCGGATCGTCTGGGAGCCGCAACTCGATCACCTGGGCTTGAGCCATATGTATCGTTGGTCATTGACGAGATCTTTTTGCCAGCTTCGGGCCGAAAATACAACTATCCTACTGAGAAGTGGAAGGTGATAGAGGCATGTCTTGCGTTTTTTGAAAAGTGCCTTTTGACGTTCAATCTTGATACGTTGAACACAAGCCCCAAAATGGGATTGAGCAGCGACAACATCCTCCTTGCCTTCGTGGGTCACCCTGGATTCGAAATATTGAAGCGACTGCTCTCTGGTTCAAAATTCACGGTTGAAATCTTCAAAATTGTTGAATATGGAATTCAGACCGTTCACAATAACACAATGCGAACCCAATTTTTTGCCAAATGCGTCGAACGCTGTCTGTCTATTATATCGCATACCCTGAAAGTCCAAAATACATTCTGCAATGTACTTATCCACCAATTTATCAAGAACTCTGCTGGATATTCCGGAGCTGATATGGTTATTGCTGGATTCAAATATCCCACATTACCATCTGTGGTCACGCTGGATTCGTTCTTACTCTATCATGCAAATGTTATTGTTCAGATAGCTTTGTTTGCCAATTGTGAGGAGAGCGATCAGATCAGTTTACATAGCATCAACATCATTTCTGCACTTTCTGCATCTCCAAATCTCTCGCAACTGTCCACCGATTTAAACTCAAGCAACAGAGGTTCTACTGTCAGTGGTCTGGGTGTTAAACTGACGCAAGTTCTGGCAGCCAGTCCAGATCATCTGGCCATTATACATGGATTTCTGGAACAAGTGGAAGTAGGAGAACCTGAATCTGTCGGATATGGTGATAGTGAATATGATTCATACAATATTCCATTCTGGGTGAGCAAAGATACCAGATCTAATAGATTGACGCAAGGCACACTGTCTTCTTCTGTCCGACTAGCTATTGTCAATTTGATCTTGGATAATTTGGATGCCAAAAGATCCAAGCCGACAGTAGCTCATTTCATTCTCGGATTTGATGTGTTTGGATCCATTGCCAAGACTGATATCAAGGATCCTGTGACCGCTGGACCGAAGGTTTCCTGCCTTCATGCTATTTTAGCTTTGTTGCAGTCCGGTATCGAATCAAGCAGTGATACATTCAAGGGAGCAATGGATGAAGACGATCGTGAAACATCTCAATTGTCCGCTAGTCATCCGATATTGGCTGAAAAATGTTATCAAATTATATATAGACTTTGTGCAAGTGAAGCAACATCACAGCCAACAACTCGATACCTGCGAACTAGAGAAGACTTCTTCTATTCGCAATTCAAAGCTCTATCCAGCAACTTCCAAGGTCGACCAAGCGGCCCGTTGTCACCGTTCAGAGGAACTTTAGTTTCCACCGATGGAATTCACACCGAAATTGACTTTTTCAATTTGAAAGCATTGCTACATTTACGAACATGGCTTCTCAAGTCTATCGCTATAGAACTTCACCTAACCACATCAGCTGGCCAAAAGTCATATGCAAGCCGATTGATCAACTTGTTATATGGAACGAACGGCATGTCGGATGATGATGCTGATATGATGGACTACGGCAATTATCAACAGCCATTGGCAAAGATGCTGGAAATATTCAGTTCATTGGATTTCACATGGACTAGCCCACTGACCGAGAAAGCGAGTGGCTTCAAGGCCAAATATTACCGTGGTTTTTATGCGGAAAAGTTTCAGCATGACAATAGCCAGGGCTGCCCGCTATACGACGTTCGTGCGGCATATAAACATCTTCGCTCAGAGCTAGATCGCCAAATTCAAAGTGGCACGATCACATCTGTTAATGAAAGTGCCTTGGTTGAGGAAGAGATCCAACGTATTTTGGAAGTGCTTGTAGCACAAAATCAAAGTCGTGAAATTGCTTTTGCTCGATATCAGTGTTTACGAGCTTGGAAACAAGTAGTGCACCTCACCTTGACCGAATGTCTTGATCTCTTGCCAAGCGACACGCGCGAACGTATCCTCTTAGACTTGATTGATGCTTTGCTTCCAAAACTCACCAACGAATCTTATAGCATCATCACCTATGATATAAGCGAGCTTTTGTTAGCATGCATGACAAGGTTACGACATGATCATCGTCCGCAAGATAACAATAACGCCATCAAGCTTAAATCACGACTGCCAGATGAAAAGCTGCGTAGTTTATTCGAAGGCATTCTCGAACTTGGTAACACTGACTCGACCAGCGTTGCAAGTCGTGGCAACATATATGTCACACTCATCAGCTTTTTACTATACATACAAGACAGCCGAAAGCAAAATCCCTCTGCCGATCCCGACCGATTAAAAGCATATATGCTTGCGACTATCAATGCAAATGGCGATAACTTTATACAGCAACTTTACAGAGACGCTCAAGACGGTGTAGATATATGGCGCACTACTGCAAATATTGCTTTGGATGCGTTGAGTGCTATTGTCGACATATTCCCAGATTCCGCATAATTTCTCTATTAGAGACCAAAAAACATCCAATAAAAGTCGTGTATGTCCTTATTCTGTGACAAAATATCATTCTACTGTTTCTACCAGTGTTTGGCTACTTTATTGAAATAGACGTGTAGTATTTATGGAATGTTGCATAGCATCAAAGTAAAATGCATGGTATGTAGACGATTGGAATCGCAAAGTGTTGTTTAAACGGATTTTTAAAAGTGCATTTTAAAATGGTATTGTTGACCACCTCCACCGCCACCACCAGAGAAGTCACCGAAGGGGAAACCATGTGGGAAACCACCGAACGGATTACCGCCATGATGTTGATAACCTCCATCTTGGCCACCCTGTGGATCAAATGGATCCTGTCCCATATCGTACTTTTGTCGTAGATCTATATAAAGCACGGTTATCAATATGTGCATATATCAAAGCAGTCATTGTTGTCACTAAAGGCTTACCATCATCGTAAAGCACTTCATATGCTTGATTGATTTCGGCCATCTTTCTTTCCACCTCATCCTTTTCTAAGTCTCCAGTATATTTGTCAGGATGCCATTCTTGTGCAAGTTTACGATAGGCTTTCTTGATCTCTCGCTTGTCAGCGCTTTTTGGAACATCTAAAGTGGAAGGTCAATAAGTGATTGAAGATGTACGATGAGGCCTGAGGGTAGTGCATTACCTAAAATCTTGTAGTAATCCTTTGTTTTGCTTCGCTTGAGCAGCATTTGTGCCTTGCCTAAAGTTTCACGCACTCTGCCATTCTGACCGCCGCTTACTTCCTGTGCCTTACTGAGATGTCGTACAGCCTTTTCAAAGTCTTCTTCCTCCAAACAAACTTCACCCAGGTGAAGAAGTGCATCAATATCGTTCTCGTCCATGTCCAGCGTGGCCGAGCACCATTTTTTGATGTTTTTGGCATCTTTTCGCTATAATCGAATCAAGTCAACTTCAATTCAAATACATCCAACCTTTTTGGGCTACAAATACTTACTTCACCATAAATTTTGCATGCCATATTGTAAAGCTTAGCATTAAGACGGCGAGGCATCCTTCCGGCCGCCTCTAACACCTCTTCCAATTTCGCGACTTCTTCATCAACTTCAGCAATAACCCCTTCTTTGCCGACCAACTTCTTGGAGGCTGCAACAAATTTGTTTTGTTCCATATCTGCTACAGCACCATTGATAGCCTTATCTAGCTTCTTTAATCGTCGGAACATTTTCTTGCATTCTTTCTGCTCTGGATCATAGTGCAAGCACTTTTTGACATGACCAAGTGCTCCTTGTGGCTCATACAAAGAGAAATAGTTGATTGAGGCGAGTTTCAATAGTATGTCATGGTTGGATGGAGACAAGTTGGCGGCAAGTCTAAGATTATAATCCAAGTCAATAACTTTTGACCCCAAAACTTGCAATTGGATCAGCCACGCTCATTGTACTTACGTCAAGTCGCCTACCGCTTCGTCGATTTCACCTTTAGCAATGTGGCAGCCGGCACGTAGCAGTCGAACGTTTGTTGATTGAGGAGCAGTAGAAACCACCGATGAGAGCAATTGGACACATTGCTCATAGTCCTTCGCATCAACGGCTTTTTTTGCCAGTTCCATTTCGCTCTTTGCCTTCTCAACAGCTGCCATCTACATTGTAGCAGATAAAACATATTAATTAAGGGACATATTTGCAGGGGTGAACAACGTCACTTCAGACTTACCAAAGTAATAGCGTCTGTGTCGCTTGGACGATGTTGGAGATAGGTCTCTAGATCCGTTTTCGCTAGCTCCAAATTACCTTCCTTGGCGTATATTTTGGCTCTTTGTAATAAAGCTTGATCGAAATCGGGCTTGATCGACAGAATTTTGCTAAAATCTTCCAAGGCAGCATTATTGCGTCCCAAGGACAGGTAAGTGGCCGCTCTTCGATAATACGAAATATAATTCGCCGGGTCCTTGCCTAAAATAATATTAAATATCAGTACTTCTCAGCATATAGCTGCTTTGTGGAAATGGAACTTACTGATGGCTTCATCGAAGCTGCTCAATGCTTCATTGTACTTTCCAGAAACAAGGAACCTATTGCCATCGTCCAAGTATTGCTGAGTGGTCTTTTCCGACGCAATGACAGACCCGACAGGTAGCAGCAAAGGGATGAGGCAAGCTAAAAGTACCCGATGATGTCTCATTTGAAGGGTTAAGAGAAGACTATGGACCAGAGTAGACTCGAGAAAGCAGTCCACGAATTATAGGCAAAAGTCACGGGAAGACACGAAATGGATTTCGATTGGATCAAAAACATATGTGTTCTGAATCCTCTTTGTTACCATTTTGAACACCTGCACGTGACATATGTGAGCGGATTGCTCGAATTAGAAGGCTTCCTTTCACCTTCTTAAATCGTCAACAAATGCATTCAGTTCCAATGAACGTGTAATGGCATGCTTTTACATTATACTATCATAACTTACAGGCTAAATTTGAAGTCGATTGCTTTCATATCTAAAGAGAAAAATTTACCGGAAAATTAGTTGGCTTTTTTACCAATGCATGTTGACAGACTGATGTCCCACAATTGCTGGTTTCTAGGCAGGGACAGACCTGCTAAGGAAGAGATTTTGACTGTCATATCATATAAGTGGGCTACTTGAACATCGATCCGTCATCATCGACACTGTGTTGCTTTGTCTTCGCTTTCTTGGCGTTACAGTTCAGAGCAGCTTGATTGGTAACATACATTTGATCACACCCTTTTTGCCCAGCTTAGAGTATTTCCTTCCGTCAAGGGGTACAGCTATTTCTATTTAGGTGCTGGTCGTCGATTTACTTTGGTCATCCCTTACTGTTGTTTTGGACTGTTCCATGTATGGTAAAATCAAACATCCAGTGAAATCGACACGACTTGCACAGCTCTCAAAATACATGTAATAATGCAAAAATTGCTGGCGTTTACGTTTATATCTTTTTGTATTCATTTTCTAATGATGACTAATAGAATGCACTCGCCATTTTACTATTTATCGTACTTTTGTATGGGTGTTAATAACCCTGAGGAGGTTCTGCTAACCTAATGGTGTATTTTAGTGGGGTTCAAAAAAATTTTCGAGTCATGCCAAAATGGAAGTTTTTCTTTCGAACATGGTGGAAGGCTTTTTGTTATTTACTATCCTTAGCATTGTTCTAACTAGCTGTGTACAGGCTTGTCCAGGTTAATGACATTTTGGGGCTGATGTTTCTCATTTGGTTCCGGACTAGAGGTGCCAATATTGTTGATGCGTCGTCTATTACGGCCTGCTTTGCCCGACATTGTAGGTTTGAAATTCTGCCAAACATATTTGCGGCATTTGTTAGCATTTGCCAAGTCCTGTATCATTTTAGCAATGGCATTTTTACGCAAGCCAAAAAATTCAGGTCCGACTGGACTGTGTTGATAATCAAGGTTCCGTATAGCAAACGCTTTGCGAACTACTTCAGTCCATACAGTGGTTGGTGTTCGACCTTCAAAAACGGTGCCACGGTTATCATCAGCTATGACTTGAAACTATACATAGAGCAAGTTAGCAGGAGAAAGCTGGTAATTAGATAGTGGTGATGATTTACCCTTGGTTCCTCGCCTCCATCAACTATTCGACATGTATACTGCGTGTCTCTTTTGGCATCCACCATACTTCGGTACCACCTGCAAGAGCAAATTTAGAACTCAGTTATAGGAGGTGTGTTTCTAGAATACCGCATCGCGATACCCGTTCAGCCGATAGCCAGGAGTAACAGATGGCTTACTTTTTGATCGTATACCCTATAGGGTAGATGTAACGGGCAGTGTGAAATGCTGGACGGTCGCTGTCTATCACTCCTAGATTGATGACAGTCCATGAGTCAATTTCCACAGGAAGAATTGGTTGGCCGTTTTGGTCTCGTTCCATTTCATAATAGTATCTGCTTGATGGTTCACGTCCCTTAGCCTTCCGCTTCTGGCCAGTTGCATAAGTTCTGCTTTTACGCTGCATACGAGAGGATTCTTCGTTGGGAGGCTCATAGTTGGAATATTCAGAATCGAAATCGTCTAAGATTATAAAGCTCAGTTCGCTGCAAAGACAGGTGATAAGGGTTTGTCAGGCGAAATCACATACTCGCTTCATCATGAATTCCAGCTTTTTCAGTCAAACTGCAATGATCAAATGAGATGAGTTTATATAAACGTAAGGATCAGCAAACAGAAAGTTTAATACCTCAGGTGATTTTGTTGAAACGACGGTAAACTTCCCCTGACTTCCATGCTATTTCTACGAGATAGTATGCGTGGCAGTTCTCGGTTGAACGTGTGAGTATCAGGGCTGGATTGATTAGAAAAGTGGGATAAGAGCAATGAGCTCTGCCGGTCCATGACACTGTTTGTGTAAGGTGCCTCCAGAACAGGCTGCTTTCCAGTATCTTCTAAATCAAAAGACGTTATGATTTGGTTTTAGTACTTTTTGGACTTCATGAGAAAACCATTCCAAATCAGGCACTGCCCAATGAGAAAAAAAAAAAAAGGGAAAATGGGAACACTTTTTACCTAGCGAGACGGCATGCGTTGGCTTGCTTACCTATACAGGAAGGAATGGGTCAATATAACATATATCCGCACGCTTTTGCATTGCAAAGTTAAGGGCATATAGTGTTGATCTTACCGATTTGAGGTTTATAGTAACATGAACATCGAAAGTGTACTGCTGCGAGTTGCAAGGATACACCTCCCCGGAAATCTCTTTTTCGTCTCTTGTATCAGTATCAATGATCTGCGATAGCAATCCATGCCCTTCCCAGATGATGCTGCTATTAGAATGTGGCTGCTGCTCATACTTCATTTCTTCGTGGTTTATGCTATATACAGAATAGGCTTGGCCGTCAAACCCCATTTCAGGGCTGTGATAGAATGCCTCATTAATACGGTTATTTTTTGTGAAAAGACTGAATTTGAAAGTGCGTATTCACCTGGCGCGGCACACAGCCAGCAGACATTGTCTCAGAGACAAGGGTATGATTTTCGATGTTGGATTAGAATGAAGAAATAAAGTCATGGTAGTAAAGCATGACTTGACGTCCCCTTCAAAAGAGTAGTATATTTTAACTATCATAATGCATGAATTTGGGGGGAGATACATCAGTTTATATAAGGCGCTTCGTCATCTGGCATGTAAATTGGCATACCTTTGCCGGTGCAAGACGGGCGTTGGGATGTATTGGAAGATACTGAAGACATCGAATTTGATCGCTTCCATTCCAAGTCTGCAAAATTATAATCTGTCTTCTGTATTGTTGGAGCATTCAGTGCTGATGAAGGTGGTGGTAGTGGTCTCCTGTTCGATTCTAGAGTGTTTGAAGTGTTGTTTTGTGAAGGATAGTTTGAACCTGCCGGCGGAGATGCTATCCTTGATTTCATAGTCCCAGTTGAATGAACTCGTAGGCATCAAATGGCTAGCCAGGTGAAGGGAAGAACAAGAAAAAGAGTTAAGGAAGGTGAAAGAAGAAAGAAAATTCTCCAATAGGGGAAGAGCAGACTGTAAACTGCCTTCGTGTAAATGAGCGGGTTTTGTACTCCAGCCGTCTTATTGGGCCACCGACGTTACCATGCACAGAACAGGTAAAACGAGTATGTAGTGGTCACCGACTGATTGCAAACAACAGTATTATGAATTACTTTGAATTATTTCAGAACTGACTTGACTCCAACAAGAGACGGTGGATGCTTTTTGTTTTTTAAGTGGTACAGGCGATAAGAAACCCAAGAACAAGATTAAAAAAAAAGGTTGTTGTGGTTAGTTGGAAACTGTTCGTAGGACACGACCTGTTTGTTTAGAGTGTAAAAAAAAGCGGGTGATTCTGAAGCTTTTTCAATTGGTAGTACGGATTACCGAACTGCACAGTGCAAAAGAAAGGAGGAGAAATTAATTGCTCAAACTTTCAAAGGTGGAGTGGAGCCGAGTCAGTCAGTCGGAACTTCAAACTTTAGCTGACCTGAAACCGGGTTGCCGGCTCAATGCTTGTTGCAATGTTAACTAAGGCGTACAAGCATTCATAGCACTCAACTCAGCTTCCATACATTGAAATAAAGCAAAACGGGATGATTTCGTCAGGAAAAAAATGTATGCTAGTGGAAAAGAAAGGATGCTTTTGCTTCTGTTCCCTATTTTAGCGCTCCTCAACACCCCAATCAAAAGTGAATATTCTCTCCACCGGCATACCCGAACTTTTTTGATCGGTTCACCGAGATTCGTGACAGTTACAAGCCTTGGCTACATTACTGTTTGAACCTATTTGAGCTGCGTCTAATTCCCGTAATTAGTAATATAGGATCTGCCGTATGGCAGATTTCTTTTCATTTCTTACTCAGTCTCACGAAACGGGGTACCTGCATGGTTTGCAACGCTCTCTCCTTCTATAGATATTGCTTTTCTTGTGTTGTTAGTGTGAAAACACTAATTACGGAGGGTCGAATGGTGTACGCAAAAGCAAGAATCCCGTGAGCCAAACTCTATGCCCGTTATACAAAAAGCGGTTTCACCAAGCCATGAGGATAAATTTAGTTCCAATAATACACCACTAAATGAGTGGGTGAAAAGATAGGGAAATAAAAACTCGTATAATCAGAAACTAACGAAAAAGGTGTAGATTTTACAGCTGCATAATGAGGTTGTCTTAAATTGATGTGCATGCGCCTATCAAGCTGCAGGTGTTATCTTCCAACAAATTGGGATAACAAACAAAGGATCATCACTCACTCCACAGAAAGTACAGAACTTCAAGTTTCTTTCGGATTCTATTATTTATGTCTAGCATGCAGTTACTTTAGTATACAAACTGTCAATTCAACTTTTCGGTTTTCCGATTCGAGTAACGGATAATCCCTTTTATAGCTCATAGCAGCTCAAACGGATCTATCAGCTTCCAGCCCGGAACACAGTTGCATAGGTTGAGCTGCGTTTAATTTATGGTGGTACTTCAGCCGCTTGTGTGACTTGGCTCTTTGGCGTCTTTCAAGCGGCGAACTTCATCACACAGGACGCCTCAGCATTTGATACATCCCTGCGTCAGTTCCCTTGTCTGGATCTACCTCTCAAAGAATAAAATCAAAAGCCCAGCTCCCCTAGCCCAGCCGCGGAACATGACGACCGGATATGCGAACTGACGCCAACTGCAGCTTATTAAACTTCTGACACCATCATCACGGCGGTTAATAATCAAAATATGAATGCTCTCCGCAAATATTTGCTTGTAAAATTTGATAACATGCAATTCTCAACTTCTGGATACCGTGAAAGAAAAGTAGGCAGACAGGGAGATTACATACGAAGCTGGCAAAATTACAATCAATTGTTGGCTCTTAATATGAGCTTTATTGTAGCGAGAACATTCAAGCATCATTAATTTTGTGGGCTTGGTGAGAAGTACCCGTGTTATATATATTTGCAGAAGCTAACTTTATTCGTTGGTAACACTGCCTCCCAATGTAACAATGCTGCTTGTCAATGTACTGGTAGAATTATTCAAAGAAAATCCAAAACCTGGTTACCTCGAAGAACATCTGTTAGATGCACTTTTATTGCAGAGATAAATTCAAACTTTGAGCTCTTTTATTTTTTTTTTATTTTTTTTTTTTAAAAAAGACCCCCCCCCCCGGAAGAATATCATTGAATACAGCCTCACATTACGATGATAACTGCAGCAGATGTCATTTTTCATATAAAGTCTATTGAAAAAAGGTCTTTCATCTTAACCCAAGCTTGCGATTTCTATGAAGGCAAGGGCTATTCATACTAACTAGGCCGTTTATTCCAGCAAATGCTCCCAATTATATACCAAACTGTTGATGGTCCAGCTATTAAATTTTAGGCAAGAGTTTAACTCGGTTCACCGGTCTGCCATTTGCAAGTTGGTGGCGCTGCAACGGACAGCGTCTTTTGATGGATGCTTATAGCAAATTTCCAACAATGACCAATTTTCTAAAAAACTTTCAAGTATAAGCTCGAGAATTATCGAAAGTTTTGGGTTGAGTAATTGTAGATGAAATTTATCACTAAACAGAGCAATTTTTCTTTACCATGGATGGCAATGTAGGAAGTTTTCAAACTTATCTTCGCCAACTAGCTTATTGTATGCCGTACATAACAGAGTGCTTGCCGACTCCACATCGTGTTCCAATGTGGTACTGTTTCAGCATTCAGTAATTGGCTGTTGAGATCTAGTATTCGATGTCTACTTCTTGAAGGCTCATAGTAATACTTTTAAAAGTATTGGAGTGTTGAGTCCAGGTGGCATGCCCCTTGACTTGATCCATTAAGGTTCCAAGCATCACTGCTCTAGTACTAGCTCCTAAACGTAATGAGTGGTGTTTATATCAAACGTCAACGCCGGCTGTCTCCATTGCTGATGAGCCAATTTTTCGACTGTACTGGGTCGTACTGGCGTAAATGGTTTGCTGTCAACAACCAAATACCCCAAAACAAGATATGATCTTCCGCCAGGTGTTGTCTATGGTGACTTGATATATTATAAATTGGAACAGATTGCGGACCAAACACAAGTCTTATTCGCCTGTAAACCCAAGTAGTAATAGTATTCAAGTTGGCTTCCTTCGGTAGTCAAATATGCAAAAGTTATACCATCAACTATACCGTCGGTATATGTGAACTGAATGTCACGCCACTGATTACAGCCCACATCTGATTTGGGTCTCCACACAGTATTGATACACATCAACAGAATGGTTTTTTAGTTGCAATTGTACGAATGTCTGGTTGTTGGAAGGTGATAGCATTCTCTGGATGTAAAACTTCCGCAGGTTTGCATCCTCAAGTTTGCAACTCAAGAACTTTCGATGTCCTCTTCGCTTTGAAAATCCGAATGATCTCTGCTTGAGAAGCGATAGAAGGCTGGCTTTGATGAACGGTAACCCATTAAGGTTAAAATACTCAACCCGTCATACTCAATCAAGAACCCGACACGTTTGATACCTTGTACTCTTACATATGCTGGAATGGCGGTTGCTCTCGGCACCACTGAACAAACTTTTTCCTATTGATAATTTGTAGTTTATGACCCTGGACCTATTCCCCTTTAACCAAAATTCTAGTTGATTGATGGATCCCAACGTACGTCCATTTAATGCCGATAAGTGCAAAGTGCCTATTGTGCAGTCATTTCTGAATTGGAATATCGGTAGTCGTTGCAGGTGATGCTTTTGTGTAGGATTAAAAACCATTATGTTGGCCACCACAGCATGACCAATATCACCTCTTTCAAACTTTCATGGTTTAAACTTGTCGCTATGTTGAAAACAAATACAACGCTTTCTTTGGTCTCTGAGTCCGGTTGATAGCTCGAAAGCGTTTTAGCTTGGTATTGTCGGAAAGTGCAATGTACTTGTGGGTGCAGATCAGATTCAACAAAGACATGTTAGTAGGATTGACAGCGTATGCTAAAAACTTCCGTAATATTAAAGACAGATGACGTCTTTTTAATATGCGCTTTATTGGAGCGAAAGAATTTCAACTTTTTCAAAGCTGTAGATTTAGTTAAACGAAAGTGTGTTATATGATGCACATATGTTTTATGGTTTTGCAATTGATTTACTATGGAAATTGGAACAACAATCAGTAAAAGAGGTAATTTCAGGATTTTGGGTTATTTCCAAACACTTACAAGCTTCTCTTCAGCAAGACCATCCTTGAAGAAAGTGAAGTAAGGAGTGACACCATCTTCACGGTAGTTAAGGAGAGCGACCATACCATCGGGATCCATGCTCTCACCGGTGTAGAACTCATAGTCCTAATTATTATTCAAAAAGTTAAGGAGTTAAGACAGATCCAAAGGTATAAAGGTTATTGCTTTGCTTTCTACTTTACCTTGAAGTTGGCGAGGATCTTCTTGATAAGAGTAGCAGCCTTCTTCTCAAAGTCGCCAACACGGTCAGGGTTGGTCTCTTGAAGCTTGCTCTTGACAGCCTTCATGTAACCCTTGATGTAGGTCATGTAGGACTTCTTGTCGAAAGAAGTCTCGGTCAAACGGAAAGAGTAGACAACGTTGTTGACCGATTGGCTGGTTGATTCAACATCATCAGCACCACCGTCCTCAGCCGAGGGGTTGGCACCAATGTCGACCTCACCTTCAGAGACAGTGATCATCTATGGGAGTTGTGCAGTCAGCATATGGGGCAGCTGTAAGAATATTTTAAAATAGCAGAAATGTTTAGTCCTTACCTTACAGTCAACCTCATAAGCAATGTCGTCGACGAGCTTGAGGGGCTGGAGAAAGAAAATCACAGGTTAGAATGGCTGCATATCCATGTAATCTTCGTTCTTGCTGCCAGAGAGCAGAATCGTAGCATAGTTCGAGCATTATCGTGAATGGCGCGAATGTTGAGGTTGCATAATTTCTACTTACATAGGCATCAGAGAAGAGCTCATCATCTACAGTTGCGAAATTAAGTTAGTCACTATTCATCCATTGACTCAAAGCTTTATCCATCCATCCGTTGGGACTATGTTAACGCGATATACATACTGCTAATAATATCACGGTACAACAACATTTTGATGGAGTAAAAAGAAAGATGGATGGATGGTTAGGCTGGCGTCTGTCTCCACATATTTGGATACTGGTTTACCGTCGCAGCCAATGAAAACCACTGTGTTGCCCATGCCTTTTCATACTCCGCGCGGTGATTTTTTGTCTAATCCTTGTTGGCCTGCACAATCATCACACGTTTCATCCGGGCGAGTTACGGCGGTTTGAGATTATGTTATTCATTTTAATTTCTGATGATACAGTAGAAAGATAAGGTAGAATGAACTGGGGGTGGAACAAAATAAAAAAAATAAAAGGAAAGAAACAGAAAATGCCTAATTATTTACAGTAAATGAAGAGGGTGTTTATAATACAGATTTTTTCAGTTTCTGTAAAATGCTCATTGAGAGCTGTCAGAAAAGATGGAGTAATCCTGAGCTGCAGCCATTGAATCGGGGGATAATTGTAGAGATGGACTGCGAGAGGTTATCATATGCATGTTAGTCGTCGCGTCAGGCATGGTAGAATATGAATTAGGTGAGAACAGCTTGAACGCATCTGACTTGGTAAGATAATCCCGTATGAGTGTACAATCGCACTCGGTATGAGCCAAAAGCTGACTTTTTAAAGCAAGAGCTTCTTCTTTTAATTCTTGAACAGTGGTTCGGAGTTCTTTGTTGCGTTGTTGAACGTGCTCAGAGCGTTGTTGGAGTTCTTGCTCCCATAATTTTTTCTTTTGTCTGCATTTCAAAGCTGATAAAAATGATTAGATTCAAAGTGAAACCAAAAATGAGACATAAATGTCTGAGAAGTTGTGCAACATACCAGCCTGTCGGTTTCTTTCTAGAAACTTTAGACGCTTGACTTCCAAGTCTTCTTCATCATTCTCTTCCTCTACCACCAGTCGGTGTTTTAGGGTCTTATACTTTGGCGAGCCACGTGATCCTTTAGGTGTCTCGAAGTTTTCGGGACCTTGACTTTTAAAGACAGTGGTTTTGGCAGGGACGGTGGGTTTTGCTGGTTCATCATTAATGGGCAATGGTTCACTTGGTGGAGTAACGACTGGCGATGGATAGCCGGGCGAGGGCGGCTTTACAGTTACCAGCTCCAGGTGAGGCTGCTGGTTGTGCTTTTCAGTATTGAAACTGTGTTCAAAAGGGTTGGTTTCTTCGAATCCGTAATTTGTAGTAAAACTTGGTGTGAATGAGTCGCTGAGGCAGTTGAATAGAAATCGAGTTGGAGTATGCAAATGGGTATCTGGTAGATTAGATCAGGCCGGTTAGTTAACTGAGAAGTGAAGCGAATGCGGATTGCGAGGTGGGGGAAACAAGCAACGAGGGAGGAAGAAGGATGTATATTTACCTTCAAAGACATTAGTAAAGGACATTGGTTCAAACATTTCTCTTTCTACTGCAGTTGCCATTGTATAAGATAGAAACCGTAAAAGCACAGACAAAGAAACAAACAAAGTGGGAAGAGTCGCTTGATATATATGTGGGCCGTCGGGATTTCAATCCTCCTGTTTGCAACTGCTCCGAAAACCAGCCTGGACTCTGGATACCATTGCCATATTAGGAATTAGACCATTTTGGAAAAAGTGTATTTGCTTAGTGCCTTCCAGCAATTGAGAACAGAACTTCTTGTATGGTAATTGCAATAGGAGGAAACATAGTCTTTGCTAAAATATTTCTCAACAAGCTTCCTTATGTAATATCGAACTCATAGAACCTTTGTACGATTAGACACGGAGAACGGCCAACTGTTTTTTGGTGTCAGGCGTGCAGGTCGATCATGTCATTTGTGCCACACGGTTTCTATAATCTACTGTCGGCTTCTGTAAATTTCCATGTTGTAACTACGTAACTATCAGTTTCCATTCTGCATGTTTTGGAAAAATTTTGGCCTTTCTCTCTGGCACCAACAAGTCGGTAATTTGTTGCTTCTCATCGACCAAATTCCTCATCAACACCAATTCTCCACCATGTTCGATTTCTCCATATGAAACATTTTCCCTTTCTCTCCCAAAAATCCATTCAATCTCAACCCCCCAACCCATGTATCCCCCAACCTATGTACCCATGTTATATCCCTATTGAGCCCTGAATTTTATTTTCTCGTTCTAGCTTGCAAAACCTTTGGAATATTCTTCTGGTTTCACCTCAGTCGTCTAGAAGCAGTTCCAGCTTCCATTTCACCACTACCATCGATGGTTTCTCTATGACCGTTGGAGGAGGGATGACGCCATCATCGTTAGGAGGGTGTTGTAACTGAAGTGGAACAAAAATACCGTCAATAGCTTCGCTGAGCTTATCTAATAATACCAAAAATTGTTTTTGTATCGCTTTAGCCTCTTCCATATAGCCATATACCACTAGTGACTTGCTCATTTCTCCGATTTCAGTTTGCATGGCATAAGCACGCTCGTACAACCTCTTGAGGGAGCTCACGAGATATTCTTCTTCATAGATGGTGCCTTTCCTGCCACTATTCTTCTTTCGTTCTTCTCTCCTCTTACTTTTAGATGAGCGACTGTTTAAATTGCGCAAAGTGAGTACATTGGGTTTACTATAATTCACAGGAACATTCATCGCTAAAATCTGGTTTTACCTTGAGCGAGCAGACGCTTGTGACATCTGCGCTGTGGTTGAAGTATAGCGAGTGAATTGACTGTACATAGACGTAGTGTCTGAAAACATGTCAACGTTCTCCAGTGTCGGATCATCAGGCATATTCATGAAGGCATCCGGCTTCTTTTCGCGCAACTCTCGCAAGCGGGTGATTTGCTTTTCGAATTGCTCTTGCATGTCCCTGATATCATCTTTGTGTTGTGAAAAGGCTAATTCGAATCAGGTTAATTAAACTGTCATAGACAACTAGTTCCATGATATAGACGGGGTCTCCATTGATTGTTAAAACTTACTTTCAGCCAAGCCAGGTTTGATGTGAGTTTCGATCAAGTCAGCCCGTCCGAAGGAGTGGGACTAAATTAGAGAAAGAAGAAGGTTTATCTATGAGAAGACGAAGCAGTGCCACATAAATAAATTTTATGCACATCTTACAATTCTAACACTTTCACTCCAGAGGTTGCCCTTGATAAGGGACTCTACCGCATTCTCCACGTCCTTATGTAGTACAAATTTAGAATTTTATAGAAAAAATTTTTTGTACCGAATTTTTGGCTGCAAACACTTACCTTTGTATAATCCAAAGCTACTCTGGCAGCTTCATCATATCGTCTCTTCTCCTTGAGTGATTCTTTTACAACCATACACATAGATCAGAGATTAATAAAAAGTTTCCATGAATTTTCGTGCATCCCTTCCAATATTATCTTTGCGTAAAAAAAAAAAAAAAGAACATACCAATTAAACTGTACGCAAGATCAGAAATGGCATCTTCCGAATATTGGAGTTGTTTGGCAATGGAAAGGGCTTCTTTCCAGGAGTTGCCTAGGCAGTAAGCATCAAGGGCATCCTGGTTGGCTCCAGCCAAGGTATATGCTTAGGCAATAGAAAGTTAAAAGTCAAGCCAACCATCACTGACATCATCAGAAAGATGGCTTACCGATTGCGGCTTCTTCATATTGAGTGCGCCCTTGCAAATATTCAGCGTACGCCAAAAGAAGAGTCTAAATGTGGCGTCAATTAAGCTCCGTAGAACCCAAAAGATTTTCAGCTTATTATTCAAGTTATTACCTTTCTTTCATTGGAGGCATTAGGATAAAGTTGCAGTGCCACTGTATACAATGCGTGTTTTCGAGCATAAGCAACCAACTCATCAAAGTGCTGGGTACCAGCTTTGCTCAAATTATCAATAGCCTTTCTATATCTCTTCAAATGATCATCGATCTTAAAACGTTGATAGAACTTTTCAAGCTCTTGCAGTTCCTGAAGGAATGGCAAGTATTCTCTTGGATCCTATGTTTCGGATAGCCAAAATATTCACACTCAGTCATGTTTACTCTGAGATGGAGGGCAGACTTTTGACGTCATAGAAAGCGATAGAAAGGCTTACCTTTTGAGATTGTTGTGCAACCATTAGAACAAGACTGAAGTCGTACATGCCCAGTGCAACATCGAAAAGTCGATCAGCATCGCACAAGAAAATTGTGTAACTAAGCGCCTCTTCTGCGTGTGCAAGATCCGTGGCTGCCAAAAGAAACAAATAGCTTTAGCATTTCTATCACAATCGCTTGGTCACATGTAGGCATTGTGTGATAAGTCTTACATTTTAATTCAGCTAGCATGCGCAAAGCTGACTCTAAATCGGATGGCGTGCTTCGAACATACGTGGATAAGATTGCTTGTATATAGCGTTTGGAATCACGCTGCATTAGAACGCTTCTGACCAAGGTACAAATGGTATTGACCTTGTCTTCAGTGCTGTTCATTGAGGAAGCATGGAGAAGAACGTGGTTAGCCAAAGAATGGCATAGCTCACTGGCAAAATTTATGATTATGGCGCCATTTTTCCTTACCTAGCAGGTTTGGCCAAGGGTTCGATGGCGCCAGCTTTGGGGTACATTGTGACAGTCACATCTTCATTTCTTAAATTAGACAAGAATAAGTTGATGTGATCCACTTCATGCACCTGAGACAGAATCACTTCGGCATTGTCTATGAAAAGCTGTGGGTTCTCGTCATAGAGAATATTCAGGTCAATGCGATTGGTACGGCAGTCCAGGAACGCGGAGCGATAATCAATTCTAGAGCAGTTTTTCTTTTAAGTTTAAAACATTCGACGGCCATAGAAATAAATTGTCAAACGACGTTTAAAACCAAAATTTTTACCTGTCAATTGCATTGCGGATGTTCGACAACACGAAAGCACGTGGGCTAATGGTTTCCAAGTTTCCGCGAGGCATCTAGAATGACAAGAAAGAATTAGAAACCAAAAAAGCTTTGCTCCCGACAGGTCTGAACAATTCGCTTGACTAACCTGCAAAACGAGTTTTGGCGAATCCTGTACAGCTACCACAATTTTAGCTCCGCGTTCAACGCGTCTGGTAGATTGATCATATACTGACACTAATTGTTCAACCTTGTTAGGGTCAGATATTTCCGTATCCAAAGGCAAGAATCTAGCAACATGGCTAGTAGTAGTGAACACCAAAAAGTTGTGTCTTAGGAAAAAGGATGTGCACTCGGATGATATCAATTGACCATCAACATATAGCTTGCCGCGATCTGATAAAGCAACCAGGACTCTCTGATGAGGTGATAAAAAAGAGTCAATACTAAAGCACGAATATATATCTACAATTATATGGGTATACCTTCTTTTCTCCTCTCTCTAGTACGCGATCAGTGGTGCCAATCCACTGACAGGGTCCAGGCAAGGCCATCATAGGGTTGTAGTACAGCAGATTTGCTTCTTGACCGTCTTGTGAGCCGAAGCTTTCAATATCAAGTTCGTCCACATTGGCTACATAACGGCATTCGTCAGCAAAATCTGGCCCAGCGCAGTCGTTCTAAAGGATCAATAACACCTACCATTATAGATTTTGCCATCCATCAACTGCAATAGCAGATCTTTACTGTTGGCGTTGTAATATAGGTGGAGAGCTTGGTTATTCACAAACTGTCGGCATACTATCTGTGTCTTGCTGTTCTCGAAATCAACTTCCAAAACACTCAGGACTTCGCCATCTCTCTCGCTGGAGTACTCTAGATACACAATCTGTGACTCATTTATCCACTTGAGATGGCGAATAAGACTTTTCTCCGCTGATGAACTAAGAAAACGACGGTATTACAT
Source organism: Umbelopsis sp. M5902 (assembly GCA_037039815.1). NCBI lineage: Eukaryota > Fungi > Mucoromycota > Umbelopsidomycetes > Umbelopsidales > Umbelopsidaceae > Umbelopsis > Umbelopsis sp. M5902. Next base: position 234,281 of record JAXQGL010000050.1, read on the forward strand.
GAGTATGGCATAATAGATGCGCGCGGCATGAAGGGCCGAAAAATAACTTACTCGAGCTGAATGGTTCCCAAAATAGAGGTCGGTCCTCGTCCATTGGGAGGCAGTTGCATGAATATAACTTTCGAAGAAGCCGTCAATAACGCAATTTGGCAGCCAGATGGGTCACTGGAGAATGCAACTTCTTGCACGTTTTCGTCTGCTGACACTGTTAGAGAGCACATAGGTGGCGGAACGTTTTGATACAAGAATGGCGTCAATAAAACGTTTGTTCCGTCTATGACAGCAACATAAGCAGAATTCTTGGGAGATGTAGATGTGCTGGTAAGGATGTCATGAGTAAATCTGCAAGAGTGATAAGCGCAATCTAAATGAAAGTAACTTAGTTCTATGTCAACTCGCTAATCCAGATAGGCGGAATTTATTTGTACCTGCGGTCCAAATATGAGCAGTGAAAGGTTGTTCCACGTCCCAGTTGAATCCAATAATGTCCTCCTCAAATGTTAAGTGTTGCTTCAGATACCAATGATAATTATTGGTGGTCCAGAGTTGAACTATGGCAAACAAAGTTAATTAAATGCACGTGTCACATTGCGGATCGAACACAGCCTACTTGCCTACTCTTTTAACAGTATCACCGCGTTCAACTTGCAGCCATACCGCAAGGATAGACGAATCGGAATTCCAAAGTAACTCTATGACTTTGTGTTGTTCACTTTCTCTTAGGGTGAACTCTCCATGTCTTAATCCATTCCGTTCGAAAAACACAATGTCATGTCGATGTGGGAGACGCTGGCTAGATGCAATGAGGTTTCCAGATGGTCTCCAACTCAAGCCATGCTCGAGCTTATCCACAGGTTCACTAGTGTTCTGCAATACACCTTCACGATTATAGACTCTCATGATACGTGAGCCTAAATTTCAAAAGTAGATTAAAAGTCTATTCATGCTACCGTCAACAGTCAATAACATTTACCTTTGCTGGCATCAATGGACGAAACCACGAAGAAGCTACCATCTCCTCTCCACGAGACCCTCGGTTGTTGATCGTCATCTAGAGATGTAGTATACTTGTCGACATCAGACTTCCTCTGAGCAGCTTCCTTGCCCTCAGAGCCGTGAAATTGTGTTTCCTTTTTACCCCAGCCGACAGAGTGACTAACACCTTCAAAGTATAATTCGTAAGCATCCCATGAAGTCACAATTCATCGTAGGTCTTTATCTAACCTTCTCCTTCATCTTCCGTATCAAGAGGAAATTCAGTGATAGTATCGAAATCCCGAGTCATTTCCAACACAGTTCGGCCCCCTATTAATTTCGGATGGTTAAACTCCAATCTCTGCGTCATGAATATTTAACTTCAAATATACCTGTGACGAGAACAACTACTTCCTGATCCGGACTCCATTGGACTGCTAGGATACCGGAATCAACCGAGCCTACAACTTCTAATGGATCTTGATTCATATTACCCTCTCCGTGAACGAGGGCAATATCTCCTCCACTAGTACACAAGCACACAGCTTGAGCATCAGGCAGAAACACAAAATCTACGATGGTATTTCCGTTTTCCTGGTCTTCCATAGTCGGGAGAGAAGCAATCATGTTGAAACTCGACGGCTGTGCACCACTCGTTTTGTCATGCTTATAGACATAAATTGTGTCGTTTCGGTGTATGGCGGCATAAAGGACCTCGCTATCGGGATCGTAAGCCGTAAAAGCTTTTCTCCCGTCCGACGACCCGTTCGGGTAGTCAGCGAAGACTTTATAATGATCAAGGATCTGTAAATTGCGCATGCCTTTGATCAAGTTGGTAAACTGCGTCTCATTTTCTTAAGTCAAAAAATCTCTAGTAAAAACAGTCACATAGTCTTTTTTGGACATCCTTCGTCCACCATGGAGCAAGGCAATTATTTATTAGAAACTTAAATGTACCTGTACTGAACGTGCTCATCGTCCGAAACTCGCTCGAGATACTCTCTGATTGATTGATTTTAGGTCAAATGTTAGTTATAACGAAATCAGCAAAAATGTCTTGAATAATTTAGTCCGTACCTGCTAGTCAAAGATTCAATGCGCTTCTTAAGATCCACTGGTCCTGCGGGGAAATTGAGCTGGCTTTGTACCTCTTCACAGAGTTGTTGATGGGATATCTCTTTTCTTGCTTTCATGATTCTAACTATAGCAGCATCAATTTGATATTGTCTATTCTGCATCACTTGCTTGCTGATAGCACTGTTGGTCTCTACTGGTTCTTTGGCCATAAGGCTGCTAACTTTCAGACGGTAACTCGCAGCTTCGAATTTATCATTGACGAAAAATCGGTCAGATGGCTGGATCGTTTGTTCTTCTGGTGTTTTTAACAATATCTTGTGCGGACCGAAACATAGGCTCTGAATGGTCTTTTTCAACTCGCTTTCCTCTGCAACAAGTGTCAAATTACTTATCCTTAACAGTAGCGGCCGTCCAACTCACTTACCCATCTCGGTCTGGTTGAGAAGCTCTGTGAAGGATATCACACTGCTGTCATTAAACAACAATAAAACAACTGCTTGGAAATGGCTAAGGGATATTTCTCGTTGGCCCTGAATTAATATAATGGAGAAATCGTTATCGAAATGAGACAGATTATGCTATATAGAAAGTGTTTGACTTACCTGCGGGAAATTCGCCTTGAGAAGACAATGTCCTAATGAAGATTGCCACCTTAAACGCCGACCGTTGAACTTGTTGTTATAGAATTGATGAAATGATTCTTGCCACTGCAATACCTAAAATACATTTTAGCACTCAGAGCAGCATAGTGGTTCTAATATGATCGATTATATACCTCTGCGGGAAGATTTAAAGGCGTTTGAGGATAAACTGGCCAGTAACCTTGAGTCAGAACACTGACATTGAAATTATCAGCAGCGTGTTCAGCCTAAATATTTGGTAAGTACAATGCTTGCACATAGCACTTTGTGGGTGTAAATCAAGCTTACCTTAAATTCTTTCATTAGCTTTTTGGACGCCTCCATATCTTTGAGCATGCCCTCTGACTTGCTTGTAAAGGACGGTCCACATTCTTATATAGCTATGTTAATTTCTATGTAACACTTCTCAATTAAAGCCTTCTTACTTCTTGCTCACCTAATTTTAATTTTGCTAAAATCATTCGTTCTGTGTCTATTGACATACTTCTCCCCAGAAGCAAGCGTTTAGCAAGATCACGCTTAAAAAACGCATCAAACATGTCTTTTCCTGTTTCGCAACTTTGTCAGTCATCAGTACTTACTGTAAAATCTTACACCTCTGTGACATACCTTGTACATAGCGAAATATGATCAAGATGCGGTCAAATAATTCATCTAGATCATCTGCAAAATCTTTTTGCTAAAAGCAACAGTTGTTAGCCAACGTCAGTCATAGCAAGACCATCAGCCTTCCTCTCTCTTTCCGTTACCCTGTCTATACCTTTGAACTATTGCGAAGTTTGCTATCAACAAATCTGGCAATGATTTCAGCGGCTTTGTTGGGTTGAAAATTCAAGAAGCTTGTGAAGCTATCTTTCAATGCGTCCAGAAATAGCTGGTCGTTATCAAAGCTTTGTTTCACCAGCTGATCCAATTTTTGCTTGAATGATAATACATTTATAACCGTGTTGTTGTTGTCTGACACCTCATGTATAATGACCAATCCAGATTCCTATTTAGCGCGTTTAGTGCCATTGAAACTGAGAGATGTACACGAAGATGTTGACCACTCACTTTGACATAACTAGAAAAAGATGAGCACAGTTTCCTCAATTGACCAACCCTTCTACATAGTTCATATGTTGTACCAAGATCTTGGCCGTTGCCGGTCGCTATCGCTGGTCTAAAACCTGTTATGCGCGGACATTGAGTGATGTGTGATAAAACGCATAGCTGCCATGATAACAATATCTACCTTGAGCTATTATAAAATCGACATGCTCCTTTATAATTGAGTCCTCAATTATCTTCACTAATTTTGGGTGTGAACTCTTGTCAATATATCGACGGACTCTATCCTCTCCTTCATCTTTCAGGACTTGAGTTGCCCAAGCCAAGAAGGCAGTTCCGGAGAGTGATGCAATTTTATCATTTGCAGCTGAAGTATAATAGACTCTGGTTTCTTTCAAGACAGCTGGCTCCATAACCTCAGAGTAAATCCCTAAATCTACAACCATTTGGGTGACAGATTGTAATAATAGCCATTCAATGACGTTCCCATTTCTGTGGTTCCATTAGCATCTTACAATACAGCGGAGGAAATATGATAAATCTCAAGTACTCTAACCTTTCAATGGAGATGAGTTCTAGAAATGCGTTGGTAATTTTTTCCAAAACATTGTGCTCAGTAGTAAGCTCCTTTCGCAGTATATGTAAGCCCAAATCCCTATGAACAGTGATTCAGCAAAATTTAGAAAAAACCATATGGTGCATAACGTGACAGAAATATGTACCATATTGATGCGTATTCGGTATTTTGCATCATATAGGTGCGGTCCAAGTACAGGAATATGCCTCGTATCATTCTCTGAAATGCAATCTGTTAACCAGTATAATTAGGTGCAACACATGACTCTGCCAAATACCATTTGACTTTGAAATCCCTCCCAGTAATCCTTAACAATTCTCAAGAAAGGTTCTCCCGCCATGTTACTTCTATTGAGTGTAAGTCGAATTGGGTGTTTAATGCCTGGCGATGAACAGTCTGATAGCCATCAATTGATCTTACTTTGCCAATCTCTCAATGTCCGCTTGTGCCCGTGCTCTGCACTGATCACATAATTTATTATAGAGATACTGAGCTTTGCTTAACCGACAAAGATCAAGACAGGACTTAAGTAGGCGTTAATACGGCAAAGTTGTCCAAAGAATTATCAAGATTGATCGTACCTGGTACAGTGACTCCAAACTTTCAGACACTGCAACACCATTTTGAACTGCATCTACTGCATTTTGAAGCACTTTCCATGTTTCAGCTTCAAAAGCTGGTCGTATCTGAGGTTGACCTGAAAAATGTCTACTTTTAGAAACCATTCACTCCATTTTAAATGTCGACTTTTTTTTTATAAGAAACGCACTCTTTAGAAAGAATCGTTGGCGATCAGGTCGTGTCGACTCAGACTTTAATCGCTTAAGAAGCTTTGCTCGAGATTTGATGCCGGTTACCGCCTTATTTATCCCATGCAGCTGCTCGGAATCAATGTTCATTGCATCGGTCATGCTTCAACAATACGCGGTTCCGCCTGAAGGAAAAGTTCACACTCAGCTTATAAGTCACCTTCTGCTACTTTGCCCCATGCTGGCAAATAATTACCAATTATCATCATTGAGCTAAATAACCAGTACCAAAATGCACTACCGTCAGCTTTCCATCCAAAATTGCACAAAATCATCAACATTCAAAAGTAAAAATCAAAGCAATAAGACGGGCTTCAAGTAGCTACGAAAATGTATTTCCAGTGGGCACTTCTAAGGCTATCGAACTATGTTGAATACTGATGACTTGTTGCCCGAGAATATATGAAATTCGTGCTTAGAAAACTTTCTATGGATTGCATCATTCTTAGTATCTTGCTTCTCTCTTGCTCATCACATAAATCCTAGTGATTACGATAGGGGTTCGCGCCCTGGGGATGACGGTGAATGACCATGTTATTATGTATAGGCAACGTGCCCGATTGGCACTCCTTCGTTGTGATATGCAGATGTGAATATTTCTGTTACTTTTGTGTTTGTCCTACATTAATAAAACAACTTGGTTGCAGCTGTTGATGGGTTTGGTCATCATATACTCCACAATAGAGGTAAAGCGGCTTTCGTTATTTGATTCAACCTTGTACTCGTATTGTGGATGCTTTGCCAAAGGGTCGGAATGAAAACCTAGACATGTCAATAGTGATAGTATAAAAAGTATTCGACTTTTCCTTCTCTATTAGCATTAGCATTCTCCAGCTTAAATATATAGGTTATCTTTTTCATGATCGTCGCGGCTCGTTAAACTTGGATTAGGCTGTACTCATCATGGGATGCTTATAGAAATTGGTCTCTAACCCAGCCGCGCAATGCTAGATTTGCAAAGAAATTATCCAAATTATCAACTTAACTCACTTCTGCTATTTTCGTTGCCTGCGTTCTCAAAAAATATTCTTAGCGAAGATTTCGTGCTTCTTTCAAGCTCTGTTTTTGCGGTGTATATAAAGAAGGTAATATGACCATGTATAAGCCTTCGTTGTCACTGCTTCCTATCCTCTTCATCGCTGATCCAATGTAATAAGCCAAATTCAATTTCGAGTTAAAAAATAAATGCGAGGTGAGGTGACGTCACAATATGACGTTAGAGAAACGGGTGTTTTGAAATTGAAGATAAACTGCGGCACCAATTGATTCTGCCGCAGATTCGAGCTTCTCTCTTCTTAATTGATAGAGATTCGACTAACCGCACCATCGTATCCACTGTCATCGTCAATTGGTTAAAATGAGCGGAAGCAATTTCGCTTATTCTTCAGCACCGCTGCGACGTGTGGACTCGGTCCAGTTTGGCATTTTGTCTCCAGAGGAGATTGTACGTACACGATAATTAATCATCCACGAGAAATGGAGTATAATCTATGATTCTACTTCATGATTGCTTTTGCACTATTTAAAATGTGTTTTGACTGACCAAATCACTTCAATTGGCTATATAGAAAGCCATGTCAGTTGCGAAGATCGAATTTCCTGAGCTCTATGATGAAGGCACTCAGAAGCCCCGGGTTGGTGGCCTCTTAGATCCCAGAATGGGCACAATCGACCGTAATTACAAATGTCAGACTTGTGGCGAATCTATGGCGGAATGTCCTGGACATTTTGCTCATATTGAGCTGGCTAAACCGGTCTATCATATTGGTATGTTTACCGGATATCTTGCAAACATCGTGTCTGATTTTGAGATGGGAATTTAATAATTTATCAATGCATTTTGATATTATTATACAGGTTTCTTGACCAAAGTTAAAAAGATTTTGGAATGCGTCTGTTTCAAATGCTCAAAGCTCAAAGTCGATGAAGTGAGTAGTAACATCGCAAATATGGCAAAAGCCAATTTGAATGGTTTTATTAATTTATTGGTCATCAGTCAAACCCAAAGTTTATTCGTGCTCGCAAGCAACGTGATGCTAAAGCTCGACTTCGCTCTGTTTGGGATATTTGCAAGAGTAAAATGATTTGTGAGGGCGGTGATGATATGGATATTGACGGTCTTGAAGATGAAGGCATGGTTGAAGGTGAAGATGGAGAAATGAAACGACGAAAGCCTCATGGCGGCTGTGGACACAAACAACCAGTCATCCGTAAGGAAGGCTTAAAGTTGTTCTATGTCTATCGTTCAGGCGGTGGTGATGTAAGTTGATTAGATACATTATAATATGTTGATAATCATTTGTTTACCTTTGAGACGTTATGAAATCAGGACTCAAATCCTGAAGGCAAACAACCTCTTTCTGCTTCGCAAGCACTGCAAATCTTGAAAAACATTACTGATCAAGATATTCGAGACATGGGCTTATCAGAAGAGTTTGCTAGACCTGAATGGATGATTATCACTGTCTTGCCTGTGCCACCTCCACCAGTTAGACCTAGTATTCAAATGGATGGTACCAGCAAGGGAGAAGATGATTTGACTCACAAACTTTCTGATGTTCTGAAAGCCAATGCTAATGTCAAGCGTTGCGAGACCGAAGGTGCTCCAGTTCACGTTGTTCAAGAGTTTGAACAGCTACTTCAGGTTAGCTAAATTATAAAAAAAAATGTGAAGGTAATATTTTGGATATATGCTTATGCTTTTGCGTAGTTCCATACAGCAACCTATATGGATAATGATATTGCTGGACAGCCTCAAGCGCTGCAGAAGTCTGGAAGACCTGTAAGTTAATATCAGCTTGACTAGTACAGCATTCTCAATCTAATATTTTGAACCGTGCCGTAGCTTAAATCCATTCGAGCGAGATTGAAGGGTAAAGAAGGCCGTCTTCGTGGCAACTTGATGGGAAAACGTGTGGATTTCTCAGCTCGTACTGTTATCACTGGTGATCCCAACTTGTCTGTCGACGAAGTTGGTGTACCACGCTCCATTGCACGAACACTCACCTACCCAGAAATTGTCACCCCATATAACATCGACAAATTGCAGACTTTAGTACGCAATGGTCCAACTGAACATCCAGGAGCGAAATACATCATTCGAGATACTGGCGAACGTATTGATCTGCGATATCATAAACGCGCTGGTGAAATACCACTTCAATATGGTTACAAAGTCGAACGACACATTAACGATGGTGATGTGGTTATTTTCAATCGACAACCATCACTACACAAAATGTCTATGATGGGACACAAAATACGAGTTATGCCTTATTCAACTTTCCGTCTTAATTTGTCAGTTACCAGTCCTTATAACGCAGATTTCGATGGTGATGAAATGAATCTTCACGTTCCTCAATCTCTGGAAACCCGAGCCGAAATAACAGAAATATGTATGGTGCCGAAGCAAATTGTTTCGCCACAGTCAAACAAGCCTGTTATGGGTATCGTCCAAGATACTCTGTGCGGCATTCGCAAGTTCACCAAGCGAGACTGTTTCTTGAGCAAGGATCTGGTGATGAACATCGTTATGTGGGTCCCAGACTGGGATGGCTACCTTCCAACGCCAGCTATTCTAAAGCCAAAGCCTATGTGGACTGGCAAACAAATTGTATCCATGATTATTCCGAAAGGAATTAATTGTCAAACGGTGCACTCTACTCACCCAGATGGCGAAACGACATGGATATCACCAGGAGACACGAGAGTTGTTATAGAAAATGGTGACCTCATTTGCGGTATTGTTTGTAAGAAGACTGTTGGTACAGCCAGTGGTGGTCTCATCCACACCATCTTGAACGAACAAGGATCCGAGGCTGCCAAGAACTTCCTTAATGGTGCACAAACTGTTGTCAACTACTGGTTATTGCAAAATGGTTTCAGTATTGGTATTGGTGACACGATTGCTGACAGAGATACCATGGAGAGCATTACTAGTTTGATTTCCAGCGCTAAAGATCGCGTCCAGGAAATTATTCTGACTGCTCAACAAGACAAATTGGAAGTTCAGCCTGGTATGACCATCCGAGAATCATTCGAAGCCAAGGTCAATCAAACATTGAACAAAGCTCGTGATGATGCTGGTAAAATGGCCCAATCTTCATTGCGCGAAGACAACAACGTCAAGCAAATGGTGGTTGCTGGTTCTAAAGGTTCTTTCATTAATATTTCACAAATGACTGCTTGTGTGGGACAACAGAACGTCGAAGGAAAGCGTATTCCGTATGGTTTCAAATTCCGTACTTTGCCTCATTTTGCAAAAGATGATCACAGTCCTGAAAGTCGTGGTTTTGTTGAAAACTCTTACTTGCGTGGTTTGACTCCACAAGAATTCTTCTTCCACGCTATGGGCGGTCGTGAAGGTTTGATTGATACTGCTGTCAAAACAGCTGAAACTGGTTATATTCAACGTCGTCTGGTCAAAGCTTTGGAAGATGTCATGGTCAAATATGACGGCACTGTGCGAAATTCACTTGGTGACATTATTCAATTCTGCTATGGTGAAGATGGCATGGATGCCTGTTATGTTGAGAAGCAAAAGTTGTACAATCTCAACTGCACTGATACCCAATTTGAAAAGCGGTATAAGGCTGATGTCATGGACAAAGGCTTTAAGAAGGGCACTTTGGACTTTTCAATTTTGAAAGAAATTGAGAACAGCGAAGAAGCACAACGATACCTTGATGAGGAATTCAGACAATTGAGCGAGGATAGAAGCATTCTTCGATCATTTATTTTTACAAGTGGTGATGACAAGTGGCCATTGCCAAGTAATTTGCAACGTCTGATCACCAATGCTCAACAGATCTTCCATATTGATCCTCGCAAGGCTTCTGATCTGCATCCTGTTCAAGTCATTGATGGTGTACGCCAAGTTTCTGAAAGACTATTGGTTGTACGTGGTTCGGACAAGATCAGTATTGATGCTCAACAAAATGCAACGATGCTCTTCCAGATGTTGCTTCGATCAACGCTATCCACTAAGAGAGTTATTGAAGAGTTCCACTTGAATACTCAAGCTTTCGAGTGGGTCCTTGGTGAAATTGAGTCACGATTCTTGACGTCCGTGGTTGCTCCGGGCGAAATGGTTGGAACTGTTGCTGCACAATCTATTGGTGAACCTGCCACTCAGATGACTCTCAACACTTTCCATTATGCTGGTGTGTCCAGTAAGAACGTCACTCTTGGTGTACCTCGTTTGAAGGAAATCATCAACGTTGCCAAGAACATCAAGACTCCCAGATTGGAAGTTTGGTTGACACCTGAGCGTGCTCGTAACATTGAGCTGGCCAAGGAAGTCCAAGTTGGTTTGGAACACACCACCTTGCAAAAGGTTACAGCAGCTTCCGAAATCTACTATGATCCTGACCCGCGCAACACTGTCATCGAGGAGGATGCTGACTTTGTTGACACATACTATCAGCTTGAAGATGACAATTCTCCAGTAGTTACCCAAGTCTCACCTTGGTTGCTTCGTCTAGAGTTGAACCGTGGTATGATGATTGACAAGCGCTTGAATATCACTGAAGTTGTTTCCAAGATTTCAGAAGATTTCAAGAATGACTTGCACGTCATGGGAAGTGACGAGAACTCCGAAAAGCTTATCATCCGTTGTCGTATCATGAATGATGATGAGAACAAGGATATGGATGACGATGAAACCAAGGTCGAAGAAGATGTCTTCCTTCGTAAACTCGAAGCAAACATGTTGAGTTCCATTACCCTTCGTGGTATTTCAAAGATCAGAAAGGTCTACATTGTTGAACGTAAAGAAATGCGCTTGCATGAAGATGGCCACTTTGAACAGCATACTGAGTGGGGTCTTGATACTGATGGTATCAATCTTCAAGAAGTCATGTGTCAAGAGGGTGTTGATCCGAGAAAGACTTACTCCAACAACACTGTTGAAATCATGGAGGTATTGGGTATCGAGGCTGCGCGCAAGGCTTTGCTCAAGGAGCTTCGTAATGTCATCGAATTTGATGGTTCTTATGTCAACTACCGTCACTTGGCTCTACTTTGCGACGTCATGACCAACCGTGGACATCTTATGGCCATCACTCGTCATGGTATCAACCGAGCTGAAACTGGAGCTTTGATGAGATGTTCTTTCGAAGAAACCGTTGAAATTTTGATGGAAGCCTCTGCTGTTGGTGAATTGGATGACTGCCGCGGTGTTGCTGAAAACATTATGCTTGGTCAGATTGCTCCCTTGGGAACAGGAGAGATTGATGTAATGTTGGATGAAGACATGCTTAAGGACATTCCGTACGAGAACCGACAATACTTGATACCTAACGGTGTTAGCGGTGAAACTGCTGGATTTGCTACTCCAGGACCTGGTTTCATGACACCTAATGCAGCCACTCCATATGATAGCCGCAGTCCTGACTGGGTTGATTTCTCTCATCCAAGCTCTCCTATTGAAGCCATGTTCTCACCTATTGGTGACTCTGGTTCTTCATCTACATCTGTTGGTGCCAGTCCATGGCGTGGTGATATGTCGCCTTATGCAGCTAGCCCTGGATATTCACCTGCTTCTCCAGGTTATTCGCCTGCTAGTCCAAACTATTCTGCTTCTCCAGGCTACTCACCTGCATCACCTAATTACTCACCCACAAGTCCATCCTATTCACCAGCATCACCAAACTATAGTCCAACATCACCAAGCTATTCACCAACTAGCCCAAGCTATAGTCCAACTAGTCCGAGCTACAGTCCCACCAGTCCAAGCTATTCACCGACTAGTCCAAGCTATAGCCCAACCAGTCCAAGCTATAGTCCAACTTCTCCAAGCTACAGCCCAACCAGTCCAAGCTATAGCCCAACCAGTCCAAGCTATAGCCCAACTAGTCCAAGCTATAGCCCAACTAGTCCAAGCTATAGCCCAACTAGTCCTAGCTACAGCCCGACTAGTCCAAGCTACAGCCCAACTAGTCCAAGTTACAGTCCTACGAGCCCAAGCTACAGCCCAACTAGCCCAAGCTATAGTCCTACTGCTCAAAGCTATAGCCCTACCTCACCTAGCTACTCTCCAACGAGCCCTAGCTACAGTCCTACATCTCCAAGTTATTCACCAACGAGCCCTAGCTACAGCCCAACATCGCCAAACTACTCGCCCAATGCGAATAACAACAACAAAAAGAAAAGATGAGGAACGAACAAGATGTCTGTATGTACAAAAGTCCTTATGATGAGGCATTTTCCTTTCCCAGATCCTTGAATCTATTGTTTCCCTTTTTTATAACTTGGTCATTTTATTTTTTTTTAAAAATAAGGAAAAAAAAATTATTCACCTTTGTTCATTCTTCATCTTCTCAATTATATAAACTGACAGAAAAAAATACACAACTGTAAATGTAAAACAACAAAAAAAACCCAAGGAAAAGGCATAACGATTTCCTGTGCCTAAAGTTTGATTAAAAAATTCGTATCAATAACAAGTCAATTTCAAATATTATGCTTGCTTTTATTCTTCATCTATTGGAACTTAATGTCTCTGCTCTCGTTGTGCGCATTTAAATCTGTCAGAGGATATATAAATGTATACTGAAGGAGATCTCAACGGGATTTTCGGGGGATTGTCTATTGGAAATCTATTAAGAATCAGTGGACTCAAGGCGTGGCCTGCCACGCGGCATAAACTTGACACACAGCTGCGATTCCGCCAAACACACCAACCAAAACGTCTGGGAAGCCAGAGTTCTCCAAAGACCAGTGTACAGTCAATGGTAAATATCTGAAATAACACAAGAACGCCCCCCAATTAGTCAAAACGTTTTGGCGGACAATGTAATTGAGATTTGTAATTTTCAACGCAAGTCCAAATCTGCCTCCAATTTTCTCCCCAATCGCCACTTACCCGCTATTAATGATGGTACCCAAGACCATTGCCTTCTTCTCGCTTCTGATGCCGGCCAATTGTTCATCTCTCTCGGCGATAGTGATTTCAGCATCCTTGATAGACTTCACGAGCCTGGTCTCCTTTCGTCTCAACAAGCGGTATTGCTCGGCGATGCGGCCGAATTCAAGGACTACCCAGAGAGCCCAGAAACGACAACTCCAGATACCGATTCGGTCGGTCTTTTGTGGAGCGAGAGGGATGACATTATGTGATGCGAGCCAATAAATGTGCTCAAGCGGATAGTAAATAACCATGGACAAGTTCTGCACCCGCTCAATGTTTAGGTGTAGACGTGAAGGAGACGGATTGTGTTCTAGGTAGGCCATGTATTGAATCATTGGCAGCAATCCGTAGTAACGGAGCAACACACGGAAGTCACTGACAGGACTAGCAAAGTTCTTGATATGCTCAGCCAGAGTGGTGATGGGAGGTCCTCCCTTGAGTGGGGCAATTGATCCAGAGCGTTTTTGAAGGTACCATACTACAATCTTTGACCAATATTGAATGCACTAGATAAACAAATTGAGATTTCAATGCATGTTAGCAACACCAATCTTGTCGTGAGTGAAACTAGTGACCCAGAATTTAGTCCAGAGTCAGTGACAAACGTACCATGAGCACTTTGTCGGTTCCTCTGACAGTGCTGAGAAAGCGGATAAGTCGATCCAACAAAGGAGTCGAGGGACCCAACAGCTTTGCAACAGTCAAAATGTTGTACGAGCTAATGGCAGATTTTTCAGACATTAGAAAAGTGGAGAGAGTGTGTGAAGCAAACTAGTAAGCTATCGGGAGTCCAACCATCAAAAGAGCGAGGTACCAAAATGTCCAAAATCACGTGAATATAAATGTGCCGTTTCACCAGTGTAAAGCCAACATGGCTTTGCTGGAGCAGATCAACTTTATTACACACTGCATACACATTTATTTTCATATTATCAAAGCATATTGTTACAAGAGCCACAGCGATTCATTTTGTAGTCTGTATATAGTATTGAGGTGGAATTAGCAACTTCATAAACCCTCAAAAAGAACTAAATAATAGGAAAAAAAAATGGGAAACCTGTTTGATCAAAGTATAAAGCAATATGAAGGTTAAACCTTATTGTGCGATGAAAGGGAAACGAAGTACCATTGCCTTCGGTATCGAGTCCAAGCACGTGTCTTCCAAAGTGTTTACCAGCTGCCCTGCCGGATGTGCGTGAAGCAGGTGCGCTACCATATTGATCTACTGCCAGTCTCCTTGAAAAGTGAAAGGAGCATCTTGTGATACAGGTCCTTGAGCCGGATCGACACTGATACTCATTGGAGAGAAGGAGGCTCTTACAGAAACAGTGTAACCGATTCAGGTAGATCCTTCAAAGAACCAAGTATGTACATCAATCCGAACGCAACCATGCATTTTAACGGGAAACATCGGTTATACATAAGTTGCAATCGCGCTCATCTAATTTTCAGATAGACAACCAAAACAAATGACTAGAGTAGCATAAGCCTGGATTCTCCCTCAAGGGTAACTTGGTGTTTTGGCCGAATACGGCTTCAAATGTTAAAAGCATCGGATGCCTATCACCCTTTGCCGTCTTATCCTTTTTCTTCGCCGCAATTCCATTATAACTTCCTAGCTTGTTCCTATCTACTGTTACAAAAACTAATTTTCGACAGTTATTCTACCTTAATTGCCACCGAAACTTACTAAGTTTTCTACCATGACGAAATCTAACATGCACCAGGTAATTTATTACTAAAATACGCGCTTTCACTTTCTACTAAAGTAATCGCAAACCTTTCATAGCCTCTGGTATATGATGCAAACGATCATAACTTGCTCATATCTCCATTAGACAGCCTATTAGATAAGCCAATGGCACTTCTCATTCTTCAAGATCGTCTCTCTACCTCATCTTTTTCATCAATATCGTCCAGTTCGGACTGCAGTTCTAACTCGAATTCTGCCAGGGACAAGCCACTGCCTCCCATTCTTGATGCGGATTTCGCGCCACCACAGGAAGCGAAGTTGGAGTTCGAGAGCTTTATACCTATACAACACACCAAAGACGACGATGAAGACATTCACACTGTAAAGCGCGATAATTTTTGTCAAAGGATGAAACGCATTTTTTTCAAACATCCAAATGAAAAAGACGGCAGCCACTCCATTTTTGATTCAAAATTAAGGAGAAGGTCTGCACCAGCTAATTTGACAGTGCAACCAACTTCGTCCATCGAAGAGCAACATTCCAAACAACAAGAGAAGTCTGGTCTGAGACGGTGGCGGTCTGTTATGAATCGCAACTCAATTTCAACTGAGCGCCAAGCATCAGAGATCCAAGCCTCTAGGTTAGCGCAATCACATTTTACTCCACGCCGACGAGCACTCAGTGAAGATAATGGACGACTGGAAATCCATATGGCAGATCAAATAGACTACATGTACGGGCGTACAAAAGAGTCGTTGGCACGTAAGTTTGTGCTACATATGATTTGATGAGTATCAAACCAATGGATGTGATATTGAAGTGATGTGGGGCTTTTCCCAAAATATGTAGCACCATTGCGGCATTCAAGATCATTATCCAGCGTAAACCGACTCAAAGTGTTCCTAGGAGTTAGCAAGCCACCAATTGAACCATTACCACGCCCTAAGAAAATTGTACATTTTGACCCAAATGTGGAGGTACTTCCTACCTATAATGTATTCCAATATAATCGTTCCAGCGATCGTTCCAACACCTGCTATACACTCAACGCAGACTCAGCATTCCAGATACGTGATGAGCTGAATCGATATAAATTGTATGAGATGAAAATCCATGTTCGAAGCAGATACATGACACATTTCATACCGTAAGCAGCTCGAAACTTCTGATTACAGCCTTGAAAAATTATACAAAAAGAATCAATAGATAGTTCAATGTAGTTTGAAGACCAATATATACAGTTGATTACCACCACCTTTAATAATAAATGAAAAAAATGTTTTTTAATTTTAGAAAAGGAAGATGACTCTCACGAACGGTATTCCCATTTTTAGTCCTGCGAGTAGAATTCTCGAAAATGAGAGATTTGAGGCAAGGGGAATAAACATGCAGGGTCGATTCAATACCAGCTTTTAGCGGACAGAGCATCATTACTAAATTGAGGAAAGTAACATCAGCACAAGCAGCCCTTCATAGTGCAATCTGATGAGCCCTCTTGACACGTCACAAGGAGTTCAGGGTGATTGATGCTATTATGTAATAGACATGGCAGTGTATTAACATGAAAAACTTTTTAATTTGGGCACTTTTTTTTTAGTCTTTTGATAAGCTGGATGGTATATGTACAAAAAAGATGTCAGGACAGAGTTTTGGGATGAATTTTGGGGGTAAAGACAGAGAGAAAGAAGGTTGATATGGATAGAAAACTGATACGAGGGGGACAAGGGGAAGTTACAAGGGGAGATTTTTCGGGGGGAGGAAAAGAAGCACACAGGGAATAATGTAAGGAACACAGAAGTTTTGGTAAAGGCGAAGGGATATCGAATAGCTTCAGGAAAGAACCATGTTGTAATTCTAGGAAGCGTAGAAGAAAATAAAAATGAAGCGATTTTGAAGGGGAGGTATTTTTTTTGGTGGTATTTTTAAACATGGGCTCAACCGTCAATAAAATTGCGTTGAAAAGGGCCAGTAAGCGAAGTCATAAAGATATATAGTCTACATGTCCAAATCAACGAGACCTAAGAACGAAATTTACTAAATAAATGACAGCCAATGTTTTTCAATAAGCAATGTCTGTATAGACTTACCATCCAACTCTTGATCCATGTCAACACCGGCCACTACTTCTCCACCACCACCTGTAGATAACCACAAGTCAATGGCTTCATCGTGTGGGGTCGAGATGACGGAAGGATAGGTCTCAAAAACTTGATCGACGAGTTTAAGACGATTTTGATGAGGAAATAAGTAAGGAGATACATTGTCGGAGCTTGTCCAATCACCGCCATTGAAGGCAGGTATGAAGACTGTATTCTCATCCATAGGGCTATCTATATCAAACAGATGCTCGATGTTATTAGGCTGGCATTCGGATGGCAGTTGTATGACCATTTGAGACGATGAAGTTGACAGATCTAGTACATGGTCCTCATCGATTGGGGAGCTACCGAGCGAACCTTGATCGAACAACAAAGAAGGCGGATCGTCATTACTCCAGGAGTCGCTGACAAACAATGTCCTGGAATCGGCGGTGTCTTGCCATTCCTCAACGTTGTGATCAGACAAGTAAGATGCATTGTCATCGTCGTCAGCGAGATCAGAATCAGCGTCCAGCGAAGACATGGACATAGATCGAGACAGGCGCAAAACACGTTGAAGCTTCTTTTGTTGGAGCATTTGATCTTTGCGAACGGCTTCTTGGCGCCAGTTGATCAGTGCCTTACGATGCTGCTGTAGACTGGGAGCATATCGTGAAGATCGAGAACTTCTTTGTTTCGTATATCTAGTCTGTTTTTTCAAAATAACTCTTGCACGCGATTTGGCCAGTTCAAGGTTTCTGGCTTGAACTAGCAAATCCACACTTTTGCCGCCACCGGTATGGTAGGTGGGACTAGGGCTTCGGTAGTGACCAGCGCAGCGGGGACAAAAGTACTGGTCGTCTAAAGCGTCCTCCGATTGCCCGATACAGTCCATATGTAACCATATTTCACACCGATCACACTGAACCATAGAGCCAGTGGAATCGGTAGGTCTGGCACATATGCAACGAATGATTGCGTTAGGATCATCTTCTTCGTCTTCTTCATAGTTTGGTTGACCATTGACCCCACGGCAGCGTTCCAAGTGGTAAGCTAAGCCTCGACTGTTTTTGTAACATTTGTGGCAAGTTGCGCAAGTGTACTGAGTCGTAATATCTGGCAAGTGGCGGAGTCAAGGATATTCAAGATTAGGCAAGGTTCCGGTAGTACAACAGATTGACACGCAATTTAACAATGCACTTACCCACTTGATGGTCTTGTTCCGATAACCGTTGAAAACATTGTAAATCCTCATCAGTCACAAAATCAAGATATTTCTTAATCTTTTCTATAGCCCGTTGTCGTTGATGCATACGATCAATGACTCGGTTTCTTGTAAAAAAGTTTTTACTGCCTCCTACAGCACTGCTACTTCCGTCCCCTTTTCGTAGTCTCATTGACATGGGTAAAGTTCGAGCAGAGCTTTTGGTTTCCAAAATACGTTGACTAGCCTGATGAAGTTTGAGCCGAAGCTTTTTGCCAACGGCATTAATATCCAACATAGAGTCTTCGTTTGAAATTCCATTTTTGCCATGCCATAGAGTATCACAAGTCTGAAATAGTTGTGCTCGCGGTGGTGGAGTTTGGGCGTCGGTGAACTCTGTGAGATTGGGTGTCGCAAATGACGCACAAGCGGACTCTTCGTCACCATCAAGGTCAGTCTGCTTCAAAGACAAACGTCTCTCCCTCCTAGTGCTAGATCGAGTAGTGCGGATAGGTCGGGTGAGTTCGTTCTCTCGATTCTCCATCACCTTGGCCGACGGGGTGCGTTTGCTTGGCGGACGGGTTCTTGGTTTCTGTTGAGCCGGAGGCGATTGCCTAGAACTAAAAGTGGATGATACTGACGATGTCGACGATGGACTGGATAGTTCAGGCATGTCTTCGTCGGAATTGGAAACATGCCTTCGTTTGATATTCACTAAATCATCCAAATCGACAAACGTTTGTCGTTTGCCGAGTTCACTAGAACCATCAATATCGAGATCACTCCAGTTACGGGTCCCAAGAATGGTTCGAGGCTTCATCTGCGATGCATATGACCTGAAGAAACAGGGGTCCGTAAAAGTGAGCCAAGGCGAAATTGAAGACTACCAAGTCAAATTCTGTAGTTACCTGTGGGCAGTCTCAAACCGTTTATTTTCCATGGTCATGGCTGGCAAGTCAATGAGCTGGTGATTCGCCCATGAGGAAGCAAGAGCCGACTCCATGTCAAAGTATGCAGATGAGTCTGAGAAAAGTTGGAAAGGGAAAGCTGTATAAAAAGCCTGGTTAGTGGCACACTTCTTTTTTTGAAAGCCTCCCCCGCGCCCTAATCTCCTTTGTCATGCTCGTTCAAGCAGGGAGCCGATCCGCGCGTGTGCCCCTCACTCACTACCTTAATGGTACTTTTTTTTATCACCCAACCAATCTTAGTAGACCCTCTCTCCTTGTAGTAAAAAGGCAAAGTATATACGCACGGAAAAAGTAATAGTAGCAAAGAGGACCAAGAAAAATAAAAAAGATGATTATAACCGGACGTTCAACCTGAAGTGTCAGAAAAAAAAAGGGACTGCACAAAATGAAGGTAATATCTTCTACATCCGCAAATACTAGAGTCGGCGACATCACCTATTTTTTTTTCATATCTATCATTCTAGCCCGCTATCGGTTGCTAAGAAACATAATGTGTGTGGGATGCTTTCTACAAGACGTATTAGTTAATTGATGAGCATGATCAAGGTTCGTACGATCATATTCTTTTTTATTATGCAAACCTAGAAAAAGCAAGCTCATCTCCTTATTTTGCTGAGATGAACTGCTGCGTTTTAGAGTGGGAATCGTACTTACACTTTGTCTGTTTATATTACGATCTGCAGCACTGAGTACTCAATACAGCCTCCGTAGGATGATCCAGAATTAATAGCCTACCTGGTTGCGAAAATCAACAGAACTTTGTGGCATGCGTCCAACGTGTGGTGACACTGGTTATCCCGAATTGGTTTTGGGCGCTTTTTAATTTTTAGCCAGCTTAGAGAGGTCAGCCTCAGCGTATACTGTCACGTGATGCGGCCGCTAGAGCTTTCCAGAGCAAAGGAGACGGTAAGAAAACCTATCGGAACAGAATCGGGTAGAATGTACCGAAAGCTGGGTATGGTCTGAGTGAGCTGTCATGCCTTTGAATAATTTTTTTTATATCTGCGCTTTATCCGACCAGCTCGCAGAAGCATGCCAACTCAGCATGCCATGCCATGCTATGCCAGGTTTCAGATATACTAGCAAAACACAAGTTTAATAGGTCAGGAGGCCATCAGAATAGGTCCACTCATGTCTAAATTGAAAGCGAAGAGATTGGAAGTTCCTGCCAGATCGGACTGGTGTGTAGCCTTGACTAGGAGATTGGCTGACGGCAAAACATTATCAGTTGAAATTTGATACATATGCATGCGATACTGCCGCCACTATCTGCCCTTTCGCATTGTAAGATTAAATGTATCTTGTGGTGTGGTGGATACATCCGAGTGAATTTCAAGAGATTTAATGTAGTATTTGGTGTCTATGCAACCACTATTTTCATAGATTCATATGAGTTTGGGATACTTTTGTCAGTTCCAATTTTGGCTTATGAGATTAAGCCGATGTCTTCAATAACGATGTCGTTGAAGGCATTTTTCCTCTCTCCATATTTCATCATTCGAAGTTGCTATTGCAGAAAGATATAGATATTGTCTGCCTTTGTGTTGCACCAGCTCAAGGTGACGAAGACCTGGCAACTTTTTTTTTTAAAATTCCGCGCGCTCCATTCTGGCGAATTGGATTTTTTCGAAGACGCGTTTTCTTCAAGCGTGAAATGGCACAACATTTACAGTACTTGGAGGTGGCAGTTACCCAGGACAAGATACCTGTAAGCCTAAAAAGGTGCTTCTTCAGACACTGAGCATTCTATTGATATATTGTCTACTTTCACGTTATATTAGGTTACGTACAGATTACTGTCTCGGAAAGCCGACATAAACGTCAATGCAGCTAAAAAGTGATTATCTATCGAACGACACAGACCTTGACCTACCTTTCGACTAATATATGCATCTACAGGCTGCTATATCAATTTGTTTCCACAACAGAGCATGAAGTTTTCGCGACATACTGCATCATTGGAGAGGCATTGACTCCCAACCCTGCTAATGAGCCTTCACAAACGATCCGCATAGTTGACGCAGAAGATGTAGAAGGTACGGTCAAGCAACTTGGCATTGCATATTTGTTAAAATATGAAATTAACATTGTTATATATTGGCAGAGGTGAAAAAACAGTTCAAAATCATATCAGCAATACATGTTTATAGTGTTCAACCATCTAAATTGAAGGTAGACACATCACAGATAACATCTGAAAGTAACTAAAGCTAATCTGCTTTCTTTTCAAGGATCACACCATACTGGTCACGGCGAATGCAGACATTCCAAAAAGCTCGCTAAATGACCTTTCACGATATGGTATAATCAAAGACAATGACATATTAGAATCAAAATCTCGAGTTACTGCTCCTGAACCACAGCCACAAAAAGCTCCAGCAAGATTGCAAGACACCAAAGCAGAAGCTAAACCCAAGACAGCGTCACCAGCGACTGCAGCGAAACAGGAGAAGGTACTATCTTCACATCTAAAATGTAACTAAGTCCATTTTTTATCTAACAAAGATATCATAGCCTATAGCAAAGCTCGAAACTGAGCAAGCTAAACCTGAGCGTAACAGGATCTCTTCTATGTTCAGTGCACAAAAATCACAACCAGCTTCAAAAACACAAGCGAAAGCAAAGGCTGAAACAATACCTAAAGCTTCCAGTGCCATAAAGCCGAATAAGATACATTCGGAAAGTGAGGATGAGAATGAAGAAGATGAAGAGGAGATAGATAGAAGGCTAGCTATGTCTTCGCGACAGGCGCAGACTGCTGAAGACTTTTGGAAAGACGATGAAGTGACGGATGTTGGAAAGACAGGAAGCATTGAACAGAAGCAAGCAGAGATCGTTGAAGATCAACCAATTGAGTCTGGTAAGTTAGCCAAATAAATTTAACCCAGTGTTGAGATGAGTCTGATCTCCAAGTCGAAATAGACAAAACGGAAGACAAAGCGGTCGTCCCAGCTGCGACAGAACCGGTAGAAGAACAAAATGCAGGAACGCCTAAAGAAAGACGTAGGTTGAAGCGAAAGGTGTTGAAGAAAAGGCATTACAAAGATGAAAAAGGATTTTTGGTTACGGAGGATGCCTACGAGTGGGAAAGTTATAGTGAAGACGAAACTAGCGAGCCTGTTCTTAAGCGTAAAGCTCCTCCATCGTCACCAGCCAAGAATGAAAGTAAAAAGTCGGCTAAGAAAGGTGGGGCAGCAGATCAAAAAAGTTTACTGAGCTTTTGGGGCAAGAAATAGATATAATAGCCAGCTGTCTTTTTCACTTTGTTAGCTTAGGAGACAGTGAACTTATAATACCAAATAAAAAAAAGTAAAATGGAAACTTTCACGTCAAGAGACACTTTTTCAAACAATATATCGAGTTGGTCAGCTCAACAAAGTATGCCCAAGTAAGGAAAGTCACAAATAGGACTGCCCGTCTTTGAGCTGTTCTTGAAATTTTCACGACCACAAGCCACCTTTTAACTCTCTCAAACGCTTGTTCTCGGCATGCAACCAGAATCGAGCTCTGGACAGTCAACCCCGGAGACGCTGGATATGACAGGTAGCAATACAGCACCTCCAGTGAAGAGACGCCGAATTAGCTCTTCTTGGAGTCAACCTGGCAAGAATTCGGGCGATCAGTCGGCAAATTGTACCAGCAATCAAGTTGATCTGGAAATGACAGATTCTCCTGTCAATGGCTCAGCTTCAGCTTCCATTATGCACCCACCGCAGTGGCAAGATACCATAGAAGAAGCTGTTAAGTCCATCGTTTCTATTAGAGCTAGCCAAGTCTCAGCCTTTGACACAGAACGTGAGTTCCATTCAGTGTACCCACAAACTCGTTTTTGTAGCTCATGAACTAAATTTATCTCAACTCATTTTCAAAGCTGCCGAGTCTTCTGAAGCTTCCGGCTTTGTTGTCGACGCTGCCAGAGGAATCATCTTGACCAATCGTCACGTCGCTTGTGCTGGTCCATTTGTTGGAGAAGCTATTTTTCACGACCACGAAGAGGTGGATGTCTTTCCCATCTACCGCGACCCTGTCCACGATTTTGGCTTTCTAAAGTGAGTTCTCAAATTTGCTGGTAGTGTGCTCAAGTTATGTTCAAATCGGTTCAAATTTGCTCACGGACTTTATTATTTAGGTTTGATCCCAAAAAAGTCAAATACATGAAAGTTAAGCAGATTGCTCTGAAACCAGAAGGAGCTAAAGTTGGAATCGATATTCGTGTTGTCGGGTAATATAATCAACGAATTGGTGCATCATGTTTGCTTTCTATGTCGACACTGACCGCCAGTTTGTTCATCTACTTAGTAACGACGCTGGCGAAAAGCTTAGCATCTTGGCTGGTTCAATCTCACGACTGGATCGTAACTGTCCTGACTATGGTGATCTCACATACAACGATTTCAATACTTTTTATTTGTATGTTATATTCAAAGCTCTAGTTATTGAGGTGCATTTACTCAACTCCATTTTTGTTCACAGGCAAGCTGCTTCTAGTACGAGTGGCGGAAGTTCTGGCTCACCGGTCATAAATATCAACGGAGATGCGGTTGGATTGCAAGCTGGTGGTCATACAAAGGCTGCCACAGATTATTTCTTGCCTCTTGATCGAGTGAAACGTGCATTACACTATATTCAACAAGGTTTGCTCGTACCGCGTGGTGACATTCAAGCGCATTTTATGTAAGTCTACTCGCCAAGATTCTACAATTTGTTTGCGGCCCACTTAACATGTAATATCAGGTATCGCCCATTTGATGAAGTTTTGCGCCTTGGTCTTCAGACCTCAACCGAGGCCAAAATCCGCAAACTTTTCCCTGAAGAGATCGGTATGCTTGTAGCAGAGACCATTGTGCCAAAGGGGCCGGCATCCAAGTTCATGGAAGAAGGCGATGTCCTATTGACTATCAATGGCGAGTACATCACCAAATTTGGACCTTTTGAATCAGTGCTGGACTCAAATGTCAATAAGGACGTGGTTATTGGTATTGAGCGAGGTGGCGAATACAAAGAGTTTACTCTTAGCGTCGGAGATCTACATGCAATGTAAGTTTTTTCACCCACATTTGTGTTTAGTTGAAATTGAAGCATTCTAAACTTATATCTATCAAAGCACTCCTGATCGTTACGTAGAAATTGGAGGAGCTAAGCTTAACGAACTATCATATCAATTGGCTCGATCTTACTGCGTGCCCTGCCAAGGCGTATATGTTTGTGAACCCCATGGCAGTAAGTTGCAGAATGATTTGTTGCGAAAGCAGTGGTGCTTCGCTTTCTAAACATATTCGCCTTTTTATAGTGTTTCGTCTGGATGGAGCTGACCAAGGATGGATTATAAAGTCTGTGGATGACAAAGAAACACCAGATCTTGATACTTTTGTTGAAGTTATGAAAGGCATTCCCGATTATGAGAGAGTGCCTGTCGTGTACCACTCTATTGCTGATTTTCACACTACCTTGGTTGCTGTCGTTCAGGTTGAGAGACATTGGGCGCCCTTCCGTATGGCCGTTCGAAATGATCAGACTGGTCTATGGGATTTCACAGACTTTGGGGACCCGATTCCTCCAAAAGTCATTGAACCTACTACAGCTAAATTCATTACAATGAATGAAAGTCTAGGGCCAGCAAAGGAATTGATTCGTTGTCTAGTCAAGATCAGCTATTACATGCCTTGCAGATTGGACGGATTCCCGAAGAGCAGAAAGTTTGGTGCTGGTCTAATTGTTGACAAGGAGCAGGGTCTAATCGTGGTCAGTAGGAGTGTCGTTCCCACCTTGCTCGGCGATCTCTCTATCACTTTTGCCGATTCAGTCATCATTCCCGGCAAGGTGGAGTATCTACATCCCACTCACAACTTTGCTATCGTCCGGTATGATCCCAAGCACATTGGCGAGACCAACGTTCTCGAAGCACCTTTGAGCGATAAGAAACTAGGTCAAGGACACAAGGTTACACTGGTTGCTTACAATCATAATCAGCGACCTATTTGCTTAACTACTACTGTCACTGATGTAACCTGCATCACAATTCCTCATAATGCAGTAAGTTGGCATATCAATTAGCTATAACTTGTTGTAAAAAAAAATATTAACCGTGTAACTTTTACAGAGCCCTCGTTTCCGCGGCATCAACATGGACTCCATAACCTTGGACACGCCATTGGCTCAGCAATGCTCATCAGGACTTTTAGCAGATGCTGAAGGAAAAGTACAAGGATTATGGCTAAGTTACTTGGGCGAGCGTAACATGAATGGCCACGACAGTGAATATCATCTTGGTTTGGACATTAGCGCTATTCTACCTTGTTTGCGTCCTCTGCAGCAAGGAGTCAAACCAAAGCTTCGATCGCTTAACATTGAGCTCATGCCTGTTCAAATTGCGCAAGCCGTTTCAATGGGCCTGCCTAACGAATGGATCTCAAAGGTGGAAAAATCAAACAACACAAAGCATCAACTGTTCCTAGTACGACGAATGGAAGCAGGCAGTGCTAGTGCGCAAGTTCTGAAAGAGCTTGATCTGGTGTTGGCAATCAATGGCGAAACTATTACTAGAATGTCACAATTAGATGTTCAGTATGACGCTGAACTTTTAAATATGGTAAGTCTATGCCATTCTCATCGAAAAATAACTTTCATCTTTTGCTCACCCACATTGTACGTATCAGACCATTCTTAGACAGAAAAAAGAAATCACATTGGATGTTCCCACCAGCGATATAGGTCAAGATGGCGGAGCAACTAAGCGAGTCGTTTTCTGGGCCGGAAGTGCGTTACATGGTAAGCTATTAAAAGTACAATAAGACATTACTTTAGGAACATGACTTAATCCCGCTTTTACTTGCTATTTTGCAACAGAACCCCACAAGGCTGTTCTTCAACAAAGCAAGTCACTCCCATCTAAAATATATGTCTCAGCTCGAGCAAAGGGATCACCAGCCTACCAATATGGATTGGTACGTTTATGGATAATCAAAATATGTAAAAAGTAACATGTCGTGTAACTCACATCTGTTTAAATTAATTAGGTTCCAACTACTTGGATTACACATGTTAATTCAAAGCCAACCCCAGACTTGGATGCCTTTTTGGAAGCCGTGCGACAAGTTGAAGATAATACATATGTTCGTATTCGAACTGTGTCATTTGATAATGTTCCTATCGTTGTCAGTGTCAAAACAAATAATCATTACTTTCCAACCTCGGATTTGAGACGAGATGAAAGCTCACGCTGTGGATGGGCTCGTCGCGAAATATCCTAGAAATAGAAATTGTTTTTTATTTTGCGCATTTTTTTACTTACATTTGTATTTTTGATATCACATACTGTATCTGCGATCTTGCCGTCTCTACATTCAATAAAAAAAAGGACATTTCGCATTGCCATCAACTGATATCCCTAACTATTGGTTGTCTGACCAAATGGCATCATACCATTGATGCTCGGTAATGTGATGTATCTGCTAATTCAGCATAGAAGAAAAATCAAATAACGCGTTTACCACCACCGAGGTTGTCATTTGTTATGATTGTGTTGTACCGAACGAATAGATCTATTTGAGAACAGAACGCTCAAGATTTCTTTGCAAAGTAAATAGTAGATTGAATCATTATCCGAAACACCTTCAATTGGCGCTGCTTATCTCACGACAGCTAATCATCATTAGTAAACGAACAATGGGGAAGCGGCAGCTCAGAGTGCGTATTTTAGATGACTCTGTGCTGAAATGTACATATGCAAAGTTTGGCAAGCCGAAATGATCACCAAAAAATCATCTTTAACGTCAATTTGCATTTGGCGCCCACATACTTGGCTACCCCGACTCGGCCTCCCTAGTGGTGTGCTACTCCCTTGACCCCCATTCAATTGCTATTCATGTATGCATAAGAGAAAATGCGAGGAATACGAAAAAAGTGAAGTGTCCTCGCGCACCAATACATAGATAAATTTGGGGCCGTGTCAGTAAGTTGGTCTATATCAGACGACAACTGAAATAAATTTGTGCAGGCGCTGGGCCATCAGTCTTTTTCATATTGGTAAAAGGCATCCAAACATGCTAAAGAATATGGAGAACCAGTCCGAGAAAGGCGTTATACTGTGACCCCCCGAAAGGAGAAACTATAAGCTGTATGAGAAAATGCTAGTAGACTTTAAAACCTACAATGTACATTACTCGAATCTTTCATGCTCCAAGTAGCTGGTCAAGGAGGTCTTATTCGAACTCTCAAAATTTCTTTTTAGAGCATTTAGTTGTCACACCATAAATGAAACTCGCATTAGCTTATACTAACTCTTACCATTTGATCTATGTAGAAGCCGAATATGTGACATTTCGGAGCAAATCGACATTACATATTAGTCTATTGAGTTGGTGATCTTGCTTTCCATTTTCTTATGACGAATCATCAGTTAATATGTATTTCTGGCTATACATGTTGAATGTTTTTTTTTACCCACTGCTTATCTCTTGCCAGGACAATAAATCATATCCCTTGGGCAATAGAACGCACTTTGAGCTGGGCTCATCTATGCACGCTCCCCCTGAGACACCTTTATAATAAAATTGCGACAAACAGGTTCTCAGGTGTCTTTCTCCTTGCTTAAAACTAGTCAATCATGATAGCCATATGTGTTGCTACGCCTCATTCTCCTGGTGTATAAGATAGCCATAGAAGGTGTGAAATTACGTTACCAGACTACATTTCACCCTTGCAGTGTCAGTTCCTTTTTTCCCCTATCCCCGCTTCTATTACTCTGGTTCGCATCTGAACACATATAAAAGTTTTACACATATTGCGATTATTATTTTAGCCTTTTTCTTGGAATCTCAATATCCTTTGATAGGACCCTGCATTAGATCTCAATATCTGCTAATAGATAAAAAAAAATTCGGCCACAGCTGTGATTGATTCTCGTCGTTCGTGCCCTCATTCAATTTATGTGTAAATCTCTGATAAAATTATGACCAGAGACGAGTATACTTCACAGCGTAAAGTGCCAGCCAACCGATGGTCCAATATCTTTCAAATTTTCAAAACCAATACCGCCAAAGCAGGCAACATTCTCAGTGACTCTGAAACCAGTATGACTTTCAGAAGGCGGCCATCGGCCACATCGGACGATTCCACACTTTCAACCTCGACTTCAGACGATGACTTTAACAAGAGCATCAAAAAATTTCACGAATTGTACAGAAACGCCGTAGACGACGTAAGTGATGACTATTCAATAAAGCCTAAATGCTTGTGTACTAAACTTAAATCGCAGTTGGCGTACGCCAAAGAGTCCTTTGGCTCCATCTATTACACCAATGACCGTGATGCAGCCCTGGAGGCTACACGGAAGTTCATTGATGCCCTTGTGAGCTGGCGAGAACAGCGTGAGGAGAGTACACAAACGGAGAGAATATATCACGCTATGAAATATCAGATCCGTGAAATACAACGTCAATGCGAAGCTCTCCCTATTGTTGCTCGATATTCGTCCGATGACTGAATTTGAAGAAGCTCTGACGGCCATGCAGTCTTGATACACAATTTTTCTTCCATATTGCTCAACTTTCCTGGGTATTGAAACATACCTATTCCACTACTGATTATTCCAAACCCCCCATATACTTTCATTATTTATACCATCGTTCATTCAATAAGCTTTTTGATGGCTTGATAACCCCGATTTCATTATTGACATTTAGCATCCAGCATTTATATTGATCCAGAAAACCTGTTATGTTTTATTTTATATTTTATTATTTGCGATGAAGCATGCAATATAGACATTTAATATGTACGAGTTATATCATCATCGATATATTAGATCATAAGTTGTTGATTATGGTTTGATACGCAATTCTAAGCAATGGCTCAAATCTTGGGTTGTTACAAAAATTTTGGGTTCAAACGTAAAAGATATGCAGAGTTAACGAGAGATCTGGAACAGGTACAAATGAAAATCTAGCGTCTTCGGCGTCCTTTAGTTACTAGTTCAAAACCATCCTCGTCTATAATTGGACCTTGTGGTTCCTGCGAAGTAGAAGCTTCTTCTACGTCCATAGCGTCATCGTCATCTTCGCTACCATCATCATCACCATCGGTATCGCTGTCACCTTCATTATTGCCTGATTGTCCAGCCGGTTGTTGAGATCGGGAAGCAAACTTCTCTCTCAGTTTAGCAACCTCAGAATGATTACCATGGATACACTGATTGAATAATGAAATAAGATGTTTAGAAACGGCAAATGCTGATCCATCCTCCAAGTCAGTATGGAATTCATCAGACATGATTTGTACAAGGATATCCTCGACGTCAAACTCGTCGAGCTTTTTGGCATCTTAAATAGAAAGTCAGTCATACATCCTAGCACCAAATATAATGGAAAGCAGGCCCAACTTACTGGCTCCAAAGTATTCAACTAGAGTCTCCGCCATCCAATCTCTTTTCTCAATTGAATCAGGACCGCCCCATTCCTGTTCAACAGCCAATTTCAGTGCTGTCCATGACTTTAATATATATCCGAGGCCTTCTGCGAAAGCTGCCTGATTGGGGTGAACCATTTCGATGTTGAAATTCTCTGAGTGCAACTTCCAACGTCTTTTCCAATCGGTACACAGATTTTTCTTACCATTGTGACTGTTTTTCACATATTTCAAATAGTGGCGATTGAGCGCGTTGGAAACTGCGTGACACGACCCCTCCTGTACTTTTCACAATTCAATGGAGAAGCCGACCCCAAGAGTAAATTCAGCGACTATCAACAACCATATTGGCCACGCTGTTAGAGTGACTGGAAAAGTAATATCTGTAAGTTATTGGTTTAACTACACTGAGATTTGACTGTGCAAGAACAAAGGATCTCGGTCGCGACTGCGCGCAGCGATCAGTGGTGCTCTCTACCAAAATATAGTTCACTCTCTCACCATGATATAATTTGTAGTTGAGTGGAGAATCAGCTATACTGGAGGCAACAGATAACGGTCAGATCCAGGTCCAGCTCAATGGCGTAAGTCCCTAACCATTATTGAGATATAGATTTGTATATGTAGTCATCATAAAATTGACCAATTGGGTTTATTTATAGCAAAGTCAATGGGGAACTCAATACGTAGAGGTTATCGGCCAAGTGCTTGCCGAGAACACTCTCAAGGAATTCACATCTACCAATCTCGGCGACACCTTTGGTGAGTTTGCGGCACACTGACACTATCATTCCATTTTGTGGCTTCCATGATATTAACACCAAAGCTCTGCAATTGCAGATCTCACATTGGCTAACAAGGTCGTTGAATATTCTCAAAAGTGTCCTGAATTATTTGTGTAGCAATGTTTCGTTTGCGCGATTTTTAAGTTGTAGAATTGTATTGTAATTTGAGTCTTAGCGAGCCATTTATTCCCGTTTGTCGGTGACTGAAATAAAAAGGTGTTGAAATCTTTCAATTTCAAAAGATAGCTTGAACTAACATTGCATCATTCATTATCTTTCCTGTCTTTCCATTCAACCGCCCTGATCAGGTTTTTTGAAGGGGTTTGCTATTCACAAAACATCCCTAGCATTCTTTTTCTTCTTTATTGCAAGTATGGCTGCATCAAGTCTATTTGCACAGTGGGATTCTCGTCCTTCACTCGATTTATCGTTGGAGTTGGAAGATGCTGCCATATCACTGGATGGAGCCAGATCAACTTCGGCTCAATCATCTCCAAAGCACTTTGCGCCTATAGTAGTGGAGCCACCGCAGCGTGCGTACATGCCACAGCCAAATATAAAGCGAAAGAAAAGTTTAAAAAGCTTTGGCCTGTTACGACATGATCGACACAACATTCAGTTGGAGGAGAACAGCCCCTCTCCCAAACCTACACCCAAAGCATCACAGTCATCCGGCCCGCAATTGCTCAATGTGGAGCAAGCAACTAAGGTAGCTGGACGCAGACCATCTCTTTCTTCATTACTAACTAGTCTACGATCAACGCCAAATCCGGCTTCAAGTGAAGAAAGTTTTGTCACATCGCCAGCATCACCAAACCCGGGTTCATCACCAGCACTGAAAGTTCCTCTGCTCTACGAAAAATACGGGGTTTGTCAAGACGGAAATGTTGGTGAAGGGGCTACTGCCATCATCCGACTTGTACGACGTCGAGGCCATGACACAGTATTAGCTGTCAAAGAGTTTCGGAAACGATCACGAAACGAATTGGAAAAGCAATATATGAAGCGAATGACAAGCGAGTTTTGCATCAGCAAACCCTTGAATCATGAAAATGTCATCAAGACCTTTGATTTGGTCAAAGATGATCGAGGACGATGGTGCACCGTTTTAGAGTGGGTAAGTTATAACTTATATCAGGAAACTTTAATTTGGTCGCCATATGGTTTAGACTAATGTCTAACCGACCTTTAGTGCGCTGGAGGAGATGTGTTCACAGTATTACGAGATGTTGATCTAAATGATGAAGAAATCGATTGTTTGTTCAAACAACTGGTGCAAGGTGTCCACTATCTCCACAATAGTGGGATCGCTCATCGGGATATCAAACCTGAAAATCTTGTTTTGACCGCCACAGGGACACTCAAGATAATCGATTTTGGGGTAGCTGATGTGGTCCAATCCTGCTTTGACAAAACATCAAGGAGATCCGCTGGTTATGTTGGAAGCGAGCCGTTCCTCCCACCTGAAGTATTCACAGATGATGAATACGACGGCCGAGCACTAGATATTTGGTCGACCGCTATAACTTGGTACAGTCTACAATTCCGAGCCATTCCGTTCGAAAGGGCCGTGAAGGAAGATCATTATTACAAAGAGTATTTGTCAGCTCGGCGACAGCGTAACTGGCCACCATTAGTTAGATGCACAACTCAAGAACGAGAGTGCCTTTATGGTATGCTTGATCCTGACCCGTCGAGACGCTGGACTATCGAACAGGTTTTGCAATCCTCTTGGTTAGACCAAATTGAGACTTGTAGTTTTGCGCATACAAAGAGTGGTGTTGAGCATCACCATTATATCAAAGCCGCAAACAAGAAATAATTCAAATGTTTTTGTACATTTATTTGTAATTTAATCATACTCTCCGCCACTACTCACATATCTTATGAACCGTCATAATCAATACATTTACGTTTCCTTTCATCAGCTCCTAAATATTATGCAAGTAGCATGATTATTCTTCTCCTTTGTCATATTTACATTCGCTTTCATTTCTGTTGACGACTACATTGTGGTATAGCCATTTGATCAATTCCTTAGTGTACTGTGTATCAATGAGCTTCCGACCGTGCTACATTGCACAGGTACGAGAGCCAATAAGAGTCATCACAATAACCCACGCTAAATGTAACATCAGCAAACCTAGTGTCTGAGATGCATGCTTCCTACACACAGTAAAAAGCTTAGTCAAACTTGATTATCGGCACCTCATTGCACGCCCTTCACTTACGAATATATGTCCAACAGTGCCATTGCCACCATTGGATACAAAGAGGTAGTGGCCATCATGTATGGGTAACAGGGATATGTAGAGGTTATGACCTTCGAAGCAATGGCTTTTGAGTCCAAAGGTCAATTCTCAATAAATGAATTCTTGAGCTTACCTTTAATATCGCAGCCACTGCTTTCAGTAACTTTCTCCAGTCAATCTCGCTTGCAGAGCGTATCCAAAAATCTGCCATCTCTCTATGACTGTCTGGAACAATGGCTAGTATTCGCATAGCCAGCAAAGAGTGTTGTTGAGGATCATGTGGCAATTCTGGAGATTCCAGGAGCAGCTGTTTCAATTGTTCGCTTTCTGCTACAAAATTATCTGCTGCTGATGTACCAGATCCTGAATCAGCATTGTTTTCGGAATTTTCGACTGTGTTATCAGACTTTCGCCGCCGCTTTCTAGTGCCATCAGGCACTGATTCATGGTCTCGAAAGTTACTATCATCTTCTTGCATGATAACGTCTTCATCCACTCCGTCAAATTTATCTGACAGTACTCTATCAGCATAGCCCATGTCGGAGGGTATTCTTTCAATCTTGATTCCTTGCGCGTTTGTCCCTGGTACTGCTGACCGGAACTTTTCGTTGTCATGTGTAGCGTTTCGATAGCGAACATCTTGATAAGGGGATACACTGGGTTGCTTGCCGTGTATACCCAGGCCCTGACCTAAACGCATTCGGGGCATTGAAAATGAAGAGCCGTTGGCACTGCCATCAGTTGCATGAGTTTGAACATTTGGTGCCTTTGGTTTTAGATGTCCAATCTTTTCCAGTATTTCATCACAAGAAGGACGTGCTTCGGGATCCAAAGAAAGCAATGCTCTTATAATATGTTTGAGTTCCATGGGAATATGATCACTGGTATATGGGCTATTTGTGTTCAATTCACTTCGGCTAGAAGGAAATGTGACCCTGTTGAAAGGAATATAAGTCTGAGGTATAAAATGACTCAGCATAATGAAAATCACGTACTTGTCGAACGATAATATCTCATCTTTTAGCTTGTCAATATCATTGATGTAGTGGTATGGCAAGCGAGAATAGCAAAGGTAGAAAAGTACCATGCCCAGAGACCACATGTCAGCTTTGGGCGAAAACTCCTGCAAGTATTTTCCATGATCGTCTAAACGAATCAATTCTGGAGCCATGAATTCAAGAGTCCCAGTAGCACCAGTGCGATCACGTTGGGAGAGGTCATCCAATACTTCGCATTCTCCAAAGTCTGATATCAAAATGCGGGGACTACAAAAGCAAGATAGAGTTTAGTTATGTGCACCAATCATAGATATAATTGTATCAACATCGATCTTACATTCGTCGGCGAACTGGTGTGCCATCTACAAGCTCAACCCAAGTCCGGGAGGCATCACGGTCATCATACTTTATCAACAAGTTGGGAGGCTTTAGGTCACGATGGACGATATTGTGTCGGTGCAGATGAGCAAGTCCCTCAAGTGTATCGAAGAAGAACGACCAAATCTCGTATAATGACAACATCCGCCGTTCAGTGGGAGTCTGCTCTTGTTGTTTAAGCAGCTGTTCATATCTTTGTTGCTCCAAGAATTTCTTCTTTATTTTCTCTCTTTTGCTTAACTTGGGATTTGATTCGTTTACTGTAGCAGAGTCATTGTTCTCGGACTCTGCATCGTAGCTTGGCTCGATATATTCTTCCAAATTTCCACCATTCGCACATTCCATCAATATGAATAAGCAAGGCACTTTTGGACCTGGTTACCGAAAAAGATTGGTAAGTTCAATGTTTACCTTTATGCAAATATCATCTTAAAAATGTATACCGAAATCTGAAAAATTGTGATACTCCAACCACGAGTGCTTATAATTGACAATATTGGGATGTCGGAGCTGTTCCATTAAATGCACTTCTCGGAGCATCCTGACAAGCCAAGGATGATTGTCGCCAACAGCAACTTTCTTAATAGCATATTGCCCCAAGTTCACACCATCAAGCACATGCTGAGTAGATCGTTCAGTATTCAATACAAATTGGGCAAGCTTCTGAGACGGTAAATTACCTGGCACAAATAGACACTTCCTCGAAGCCCTCTTCCAAGCTTTTTCTCTTCAGTGAAAAATTTTTGGTAATATCCTTGATTGAAAGCGTTTTCTTGGAGGTGATTCATTGATTGTTCAGAAGATTGATTGTTGTTTTCAGAAGCGATATCAGGCGATACGCTTGCGCTCTCTCGACTGTGTTCATTATTGAGAGTTCTATATGATGTGACTTAGAAAAGGACATCTTCTCAAGTAACTGATTACATTGAAGCACTTACTGAGTTGGAACAGGAGATAGTAATCTGAAGTAGTTTGTGTCCATAAAATTCGGCTGATTTAGCTGTATAAAGCAATTAAATTAGGCATTTGTCAGAGGAGTCAGTACAAGAAACATGCTTTTACCTCACTCATAGAGCTATCACTTTCAAAAGCTCGATGACAGTATGGGCAGGTTATTATATTCTACTATGGATTAGCATATATATTCTAGATAGGTAAAAGAAACAGCGATGCACTTACCTGCACTATTTCCATGGGGTCAGATGGAGCAATATTGTGATCGGGAGAAGCTTGGTTTTGAACAGTCACCATCCGAGTTTCTGGATTGTACAAGACTAAATCACCCCGAACGTTGTTTTCACTACATTCGTAAGTTGGCAATACTTCAGTCAGTATCAACTTTTTTTATTTACAATTAAAGTATGAGATACTTACGCAATGACGGTCCAATCGCGGTAAGGAACGAGCTCAAGGTTGTCATGATTTTGGTGACTGCCGATAATGCTAAGTTGTTGCGTTCTAGTTGGTGCACGCTCGATTCGACCACTATCAATAGATCTTGAACGCGGTCTTACAGAATTTTGCTGCTGCTGCTGCTGTTGCTTTTGCGGCTGCGATTGCGGTAGTGGCTGCTGCTGATGCATTGGATTTGCTTCCCAGCTAGAGCTGTCAATTTGCAACAAGTTCGGCACTGGTGAACGAGACTGCCGATGGTTCCCCAAGAAATCAGGATGGAAAATACGTTGTTTAGAACTTGCTTGACTTGGTTCGTAATCGCTCGGAAGGTATGGAAGTGGTAAAGGTATTCTTTGGTATGTTGACCACTGAGAGCGGGAGGGTACTATGGCAAGTTCATTCGGAGCTGGAGTGCTCGCTCGACGCATCACAGTTCTACCTCCAGCTTCATTGCTACCTGGAACTAGATGGCGACGCCGTAAAGCCTGTCTATCTTCATCGTCACTCCCCATTTCACCGGAATCTACGAGAATTTGTGGCATAACCAAGCAAGAAGCAAGGTTCCCAGACTCAGCTTTCTATGAATCCGCAGTCACATGCATTGCAGCCGCAATTAATAAGGAGAATACCTCAAAAAAAAGCAGACAGTTTTTTTAAGTTGAAAGAGAAACATTTACACATAAGAGACTACTATTATACAAGAGAATAGATATAAGTAAAGTAGCATAATTAACATTTGTTTTTTTTTTGATGTTCAGCATTGCTGCATCATAAGGTATTTGGTATCCGAGGTCATGGAATTTCTGCCAGCGTTGTAGATTTTTAACTCGTGTCCGTGCTGACTGAAACGAGTTCCTTGTAGTTGAGCGTTAATGAAGCTGCCTCTCTGAGTAGTATCTAAAGTACTTTCTTCAGTCTTTTGACCAAACGACGAAGAACCAGTTGCAGAAAACGTAGGAGCTTTGAGCATCTTTGGGCTGGGAAAATATAATTTGCGTCAGTGCAAGGTAAAATATACATTGATAATAAGTGAATTAAATATATGCTTACTCAATCAGAAAGGTGACCTCAATGAAGAAGGTGGCGACTGGACCAGCAAAGTTCCATACAACAGCAATACAAATATTGTACACTACACTTGAAAATGTGAGTGGCTTCCAGATCATGTACACCAAAACCAGAATTATGAAGCACAAAAGGCAAAGGCATGAAGCAGTCATGATCATGCGAACCTATTTGCATCAAAAAACGTCAGAACTCTGCAACTTTACGGTAAATTGAGCTGAGAATTGCAGAATGCTTACCTTGATACGACCGGTCTTGAACACATCATGCCGGCGCCCGTCTACAACCGCTCGAATATGACTGTCTAGTAATCTGATCAAACCAAAACCAGCATAGAGAATGCAGGACGAGAGACAAATGCAGTAAAATGCCCCTGATTAAAATTTGTGAAAGGCTTAGTTAGAGATTTACAACCCAGTTTTCGGATTTCCGTTACGGTTCAAAGTACATACAAAGTGAATACAATAATCTTGTAAATAAGTCGGCCAGATAAACGTTATCGGCATCTGCATAGATGCCAATCAGCACAGAAATTGGATTATTTGTGAGAACCGGTAATACGATGAAAGCAAAGCCAATCTTTGTGATCTGTGATTGAGTCAGCTTCCAGCTACCAGTAACGACCGTATTGCTCTGTTTGTTAAGAAAATCGCATTGGGGTGCCAATTTTGAATGGACTGATGATACCGATAGAAAAGCTTGTAAAACTCTCACACTTACATTAAATACAGCTGCAGCTAATCCAATTAAATAAGCTGCAAAGGTGGCAAAACCAAATTGGAATGAAAGGTCGAATAGGACTTTAATGTCGTGGTGGGATGAGTAAAATTTGTTGGGGATAATTCTTTTCAATTAAGGTATAACATATTATTGCTTACCAGACCGAACAACTTTGCTCTGAGCCGTCTCTGTGAGTAAGAAAATTGCGTGTAACATACGCACTAAAAAGGGATAAGTATTATAGGCAGCTTAAAACGGACTTTTTTTTTAGGAAAATATCTTCACGTACGCATATTAAATGTTGTGCCCAGGATGAACATGGATAAAATAGGTTGTGGTTGTGCACGACCACCACGGTGATCAAAAAGCTTTTGATCTCGAAACAACAGCCGAAAGGTTAAAATTCCACAAGCTATGGTATAGTTCGACGGTTAGAATTAGAGGGTACTCAAGTGTGTTATTGGGGCTGCAAACGAACTCACCAGCAAGTGTGACAGCAGCTGACAGGGCGACCTGAAGCTTCATAACTATGCTTGCTGGGTAAGTATCTACGCAATCCATTAATTCTAATCGTAAGTCGCAATGGCAGTTTTGTCCATTAGGATCACATGTACGCCAAAAGGTGGACGCCGAATTCAAATCATCCATTTGCTACTTTTGTAAAGTGTCGACGTGTGGACTTGAGGAACCAATCAATGATGTAAGATATCAAAGCTTAAATAGAAAGTCCTGCTTCTAGAATTATAAAGCTCTTTGACGGTTATGATATTTAAGGGTGGTTACTGATGTGATTTTCAAAAGTTGTGAATATAACAGAAAAGGGAAAGAGAAGAAGAGAAAGTTTGCCCCAGAAGTAAATGGGAATGCTTTTTACCTTTGCGTTGGGCTTGGTAAAAATAATGTTGGCGGGCTTATAAAGAGGTTAAAAAAGGTAGTACATCCTATGAGGATAACGCACAAGGTTGGTCTGGGATCTCTCTACATCAAAGCGAAATTCAATGCTAGTTAACTTCTTTACCTCAATTTGGAATGACTAGCGATAAATGTGCCACAATGCTATGCGTTTTAATGTCATACAATGTGCGAATGGCACCTGAAAAGAGGTTTGAGGGGAGCTAAATTCAAAATACGGTATGGCTTGATGAAAGGAAAGAAAATCTATCTCATCAGCTTGAGTAACATTGAGAAGGTTGTACATTTGACACAACTACATGAATATGTATTGCGTTGAAGAGGCATGCGCTGCCCAACCTTTTGTTGTTTCAGCTTTACCATTTTGCGGGTAGACTCAATTAGCATTATAACACCGCTACGCGGTTGAGTGCTGATTTTCAAATGTAATATAAGTTCTCAGTGTAACCTGGTTCCATTACGCTGAGGAATGCTAAAAGCACGTTCTAGTACCAAAGCACATGAAGTTTCAGTCTGCTCCGAGTGTACTTTGAAGAGCTTATGGAGAAGTGTTTATAATCGTATTTGGATAGTATAGCTGTTCATAAAGGATTTTAATACGGGAAAATGAATATTTAATATTAACGTAAAGCGAATGCATAATTTAGTACTATCAAAGAGTAGTTTGCTTGCGCCATTGGTCAAGTCATGGTCAACATAAAGACATGGTATGAAAGTTGAGGTATGTAATAAGTTGATTGCACGTGAGGCTAGGGTCTTTTGTATAACATTGGTTGGTTACGTTAGATGTTCTCGTGTATCATCGTTCAGAGCCAAAAAAAAAACTCCTTTTGATTTCAGGAAGTTCAGCAAGCTAACTGTTTTTCACTTGGCTTCTCCAATAAGTCTTATCTCAGACAACGATCCAGGCTTCATGCCCTCGTCCATAGGTAGCCCCATAGGGCCATAATACTTTTCCGAATCATTCATGGCAGATATTGTTCTTGGATGATTACTTAAAGTGCTTAGAGCTACAAGAGCAGCAGGACTGGGACTATTTTTTCCATAGCTTTCAGTCTGACTCTTGGAGTGTTGAGAGCCATAGTTGTAGCTCGAATAAGCAGATTTTCCGGTGTTCGGATCTGCTGAAGAATCTGGGAGACCAATTTTGGGGTTGGCCATTTTGGGACTGCA
The DNA here is from genome assembly GCA_037039815.1 of Umbelopsis sp. M5902. Taxonomy (NCBI): domain Eukaryota; kingdom Fungi; phylum Mucoromycota; class Umbelopsidomycetes; order Umbelopsidales; family Umbelopsidaceae; genus Umbelopsis; species Umbelopsis sp. M5902. Next base: position 273,345 of record JAXQGL010000050.1, read on the forward strand.
GGAGTGAATTGTCATTAATTTTATCACCGTCATATGTGGCTTGAGAACAAATCATAAAAGCCATACCTGATGGCAACAGCTGCTTCGCACGATATACACATAAAAGCGCCCAACCATGTCCAAATTCCACCCAATATTGCGCTTCCAACCGTGCTTGTCATAATCATAGGACGTAGGATTCCATAAAGTAACAAAAAGGACGCGAAGCCACTCAAGCCAATGGCAGCAATCACGATAATTAATTTGATCTACCAAAGGCGGGGTTTTGCTTAATTTTAGACAACACAAACAGGTTTTCTCAAAACAAATATGGCAAACCTACCTTTATAATACCGCCTTTGATGGATGTATAGCGGTCTCCAGTCACGCGAAATTGATACAGATGGCGGTTTAAAACACTGATAAGTCGACTTCCTGCCCAGACAACCGAGAGAGTCAAAACCGAGTCTTCGAGAAACCAAAAAACGTAGAGGAGTCGAATGAAGATTTCAGCAAGGTGGTTGTTGCCGGCGTTCAACATTGCACCAGCAATGATAGAGCACGTATTATTTATGACAAATGGAAATAAAAGCTGTGTGAAACCAATAATATCTACTAGGATTGGTGATGGCAGCCATCCTGTGGCAATGGCTTTGTGACTCTAAACGCGACATTTCAAATTAAGATTATTTTTTTGGTTTTTGCTAAAAGTATCAGACTACAATAGTATTACCTCTGCTAGGGTTTGGGCAATACCAATCAGATAGAGGACAAAACCACCATAACCCCATTGCCAAGGAATCTCAAAAATGACTAAAGTACGTGCGTGGATAAGTTTCATATTATTTCACATGGGGTCGTGGTAAGTGAGTCGGGGATACTTACATGACCGAAAAATCATATTTGTTGGCGCTATGTCCAGTACCAGTACAAGACTGCTCACCAAACGTACTGAAATACAAAGAAATATGTAAATTATATGTTTAGACAGAACAACTTCGACATGTGTACTTACAAATACTGAAAATGGTGATCATCAGTAGAAGACATTCCACTGGTTTGGGGCGGAAAATGCCTTTGCGTGCACTATCGCCTCTTCCATAAAGGGAGTGGCCTTGAAAAATGATTCTCTTTCCCAACATGTAAAAACCTTTAATACAAATGATCATGTTGAAAATTCAAGTTAGCTTGTTGCCCAGCACAACGGGTGATATGTGGTGCAGCACAGTCATAGTTGTTCTTACCGAAGATGACTGTAAGGGATGAGAGCGCGATGTTGATGATATAGATGATGTTCATGACTTTCTCCTCGGCACAATTCTTGATGGTGAGTCGCCAGTCGCAGTGGCATATTCCTTCCGGATTATTATCGCATACTCGCCATACGGTATTGATCTGATCATTCGGATTCATTATGACAGCTTCGAAAATCCTAATTGTTCACCGGGAGATTTTTTCTGTACTGGCCGAAATGAAAGCCTGCCCAATAGTTTTCTGATGGTGATTGATGTAACCTTGTAGGTACACTGAAGTAGACAAAAGTACACAGAAATAGAAAAAGTGAAAGAGCAATGCAATGATAGTCAAAGGAAATGAACCGAAAGTTGAAATGAAATAAACCCAGGCAGCAGGAATCATTTAGGTCCCCGCTATCAACGCAGAGCGGACGAAACGTTGGGAGTTTGGCTGCTATGCCGATTGAGGAGTGATTTCAAACTTTACAACTCAGAAAAGACAGTGTTACTCAGTCAATTAATTTTTATACTTTACCTGTCACCTTCGCTGCTGGCTGACTGATGCAATCTACTATTCTGGAAGTTTACACGAGAAGGTGCATTACATTCGAACAAATCTATCTATAGCGTTTTTCTTCAGACTATCTGGTGCAGCCGCCTGTATAGCTTGAACACGACACAGGATCTATATCTAATAGTTTATCAATTAGTACCTAACCTAATTAATAAGTTTTTTTTCCCATATCCATTGAACGCACCAAAATGCTCGTAATGTTACACGTAGAGCCGCCAATGCTCAAAATTAGAAGACGAGCTTTGCCCAAAGTAGTGTCATCTGCGGACTTTCTATCGCAAGCAAATAGGAGACGCGGAACGCTGAAAAAGTATGTTCCAACTCCAGCAAAACGCGCCAGTTGTTTGTGAATGAAACTATGTACATGGTATATTTACAATATGTACCCTTAAACTTAGGGACGTTTAAAGGTGTCTAATAAGTCATCCAGGATATCCTGGTCATCTTCAGACCGTTGTCTTTTTACGCTTTTACCAGCGTTTCGGTCTTCCATTGCCATTCGTTTTAATTCTGCTCTTGAAGCTTCCGCCTACAAAACACAAAGGTGGTGATGATTAGTCAATACTTCAGGGTTTATTTTTGGAGTCAAGATCTAGATCATAGATTAATTCATAAATGCGCAAAAGCTACTTTACCTGAAGGGTCAATCTTTCGCGAGCGCTCATTCCCATTTCCTTATTGAGTTGGTTCTACGAGCGGTACAATGAGGTTTGCTGGCAGATCCTTGCTATTTCAAATTTGATTTGCTTACCTTATCTATATTTCGCTTCGTCTTGGGTATGAAAAGGCCAGCTTTTGGCTTTACCGAAGGTGCTGGTACACGTTTACCAGCGGTTGTTTGGTCAATCGTAAAGTCTGGTATTTGAGCGCCTGGAGCAATCTTGGCTCGTTTAGCTCGATATTCTTCAATCGTTAATTTTCGACTGCTGGGAGTAGTTTTTGCCAGTGACATTTCCTTGGTACTACCAGTCGAGTCAATGCCACGTTTTTCCTTATCCGGAGAAAGCTTATTATGCCCTAAATTTGCCTTGACGGTACTAGTTTGAGCTCGTGATAAACTGGCTGTTTCCTCAGTAGCGTGGGTTCTTGCGGAACCGGAGGATTTAGGCGGAGTGCTACCAGTGGTAGATGTACTACCATGGACGGATTTATCAATGTCCATGTCAACATCCATTCGAGGTCGTTTCTCGGTTAATTTGCTGGGTTTCAGAGAAGCGGACGTAACCACAGGAGGAATGATAGTCGTTGAAGAGGACGACTTCTTGAAAAGATTTTGTGGATGGTAACCAGTCTTGACACGATGTCCAAATAATGGCAACGGGCACTAGTAGCGACAGTGTTGAGTGTGCTAGCATACAATCTGCGTCCAACAAAGCTTTATAACTTACGTCTGTATGCAGATTTCTGCGCTTGGCATCAGATACCAGATCGCCCCAGTATTCGCTGCCTATTAGCGATTTTGAATGTCCAAGCACAAACAACGAGCTTTTCGCACGCGTCAACCCAACATTCATACGCCGTATATCAGACAAAAATCCGATTCCTTTTTCTACCATTTAAGATTAGAAGCTTGTGTTAATGTAGATTATCTAAGCATCCGTACTTACCATTCCCAGCTCGTACACAGGAAAATATAATTATATCTTTCTCTTGTCCTTGAAATCCATCCTGTGGGCAAGAAGTCAAAACTGTTAAAATTTATTCTTGATCTGACGAGTGGTGGTCGCTATAAAATCACTTACCACTGTGTTGAAATCGATTACATTTAAAATCTCTCGTCCATATTGTCGCTCAAACCTATTCTTGAGTTCACGAAGCTGCTGCTTATATGGAGTAATAACTCCAATACGATAAGCAAACTTTACAAAATAATTAGTAGCCGCCTTAAAAAAGCAGGAATGACTCACGGACTAAACTTACATTTATCGACGGATAGCTGTTTGCCAACAAATCAACGAGTGTAATAGCAGCTTCTGCTTCATGTGTATTATATAATGATTTCCCACTTCCCATAGACTCTTTGCCATCCAGAATGTTTAAAAATCTATAAGGAGCGAGCATATCAGATTTATGCCACTCAGCAGCTGTGAGTTTGTCCATGTCAGGTCCATCTTTCAATTTTGATTCGTAGAAAAGTTTGCTCGGAAATCGGCTAATTTCCGGGTGCATACGATATTGAATGCTAATGAGAGAGAGTTAACTTGCGCACTCTATGACTTTTTAGAGAATATACTATTGAACAATCATACCTCAAAAGAAAAACGTCCTCTGGAGAGGCTTTTTGCAAACGGACGAATAAACTCTGTTCGTAACTGAATTTTGAAGCGACCAATGATAGCACAGTGGGTGGCAATTGGTTGGGATCTATCATTCGTCGTTGGTTGAGCTTTGTCATTTTTCATCAAACACAGACTTCCTTATGCTTACCTCCAACCAAAACGCATCGTTGGCAATCATATTTGAGCGGAATGAGCGAGCTTATTTCAATGGACTGCGCTGCTTCATCAATGATGACTGTCTCAAACGAAATTCCGATTGTAGTTAACATCTCATGCCCGCTACCGCTCAAAGTACAGCTAACGACATCAGCATCACTCAAGATGGATTGCTTGGCCCTTTGCTTGGCTAGTTCTATATCTCTAGAAAATTCCGATCTTTTGTTGCTTTCTTCATCGAGCGAAACCGCTAAATTTCTCTTCTTGCTCATAAGAGCACGGCGTTGGTCATTGATAGTCGCGTACTTGACAGGGTCACCTTCAGCCTGAACCATTGCTTTATCAAGTTCATCTAAGGTTAACTTGAGTTTTCGCATTTGTTCCAAAAGCTTTTCTCGAGCATTGCCTTTCTTGTCGTTGTTTTGTTTCGCAATCTGCAAAGATTGTACCTCTTTTTCAATCAGTGTCTCCAGGCACACTTCTTTTACACTGCTGTTGATAGACTCCGATTTTCCAATGCGTACCACTTTCGGATACATTTTTCCATCTGGGCCAGCAATGCCAGCCATAAGACGTTTCACGATCTCATCGACTGCTGCATTACTAGGAGCACAAATAAGCAATTTGCCAGTGAGCTGTGTGGTTTTTTCATTTGCAGGTGTTTGGATAGAGCTATGTCCGGTTTGGCTTGCCTTCTGGGCAATGAGAGACGCTACCAGCCCAAGAATTGTTTTTGTTTTACCAGTTCCAGGAGGTCCTTGGATAAGAGTAAATCCTTTCTGCCGTTTTAAAGCTCCAGTGATAGCCTCAGCTTGCGGTTGATTCACCTTGAAAGTATTCATGCATCGTATAAGCTCTCTTTCCGAAACAGCGGTTATCGGCTGACATTTTGAGTGCAGGACCATTTCTCGTAGATCATAGTATTCTAAAGCTTTCAACGCGGCATATTCACGGTGTACAGTGGTTAGGCTGCATAATTTGAGTGCTCTCCAGATAGATTTTGGTGCCAGAGAGTTAAGCATTGTCATTTGAGACGGAGCAAAGTAACAGCGTACTGTTACATCTGCTAAATCACGTTTATAGACGGTAGATTTGACTTTAGATAGGAATCCTTTACCAATGTATTTCTTGTTGTGAGCGTCTGACTTATTGAAGAAGGTGCTACCGAAATGATTTGCGATGAAAACGAGATCATCAACTGCTAGAGATCGAGCCGAAGCAAGGGTCATCTGAATCGTAACGTCTACAAACTCATCAACATTGCAGCGACTTTCAATCATGCAATTATCTATTACATCTGATTCTGTAGCTTCCTCTTTAGCTCGCAACAGCTGCATCCAGACTTCCAGTAACAGCAGAGGCTCAAATATGCCAATGTAGTCATCAATGTCAGTAAATGATTGAGGAACACGCTTGTACATACTTGCACTAGCACCGGGAGGAACATCGCCTTCTATAGTCACGTCCCAAGATAAAATAGTTTTATGCAAGCCTCTCAAACTCGGCTTAACCTTTTTCTTCCTTTCGAGATTTCGCTGCATCTGGGCTTTCTTCTCCAGGAAGTTGGCACCAGCATTCATTGGGACATCAATTAATTTGATGGTTCGGCGGGGTTGATTGCTAAATAATGTATCTGACAACCTTTCTTCAGGGGCATGAGCCTTTTTGGATTTGTCAAAGTCGCTTACTAGTTCAGCAAATGCAGATTCTTCCTCAGAATCATCAGACTCTTGTTGAGTGGTCAAGTCACTCGTATTACGAGTTGAGTTAGAGGGCCCTCGATAGTTGGACGTGGTCGTCTTGAAATCTCTTCTTAGAGCTTGCAACTTTGATAAGCCCATGGTTGGTGGCTGAAGCTTTCGGCCAGGAATACCACCGCGGCTAGGAGCAACGGCATAAGTTGATGCATTTGGTTGCACATGAACTCGAGGCTGTCGAGATTGCTTTTTTGCTAGCATATTAGCCTTGGCTGCGTTAATGAGCTCAAGCTGGCGAGCTTTCATCTTCTCAGTTGCTTTATCAGTGGTAGCTTCGTTGTTGACTTTTGTTCTTTCAGCATCGAACCATTCTTCTGGTATTTGAGATAAATCAATATCATCAAAAGCGTCATCCTCTATGTCATCGTTATGAGACGTAGTCTTTTTGTGGGCTTGAACAGTCATACTCTGCTTTGAATCATCATCAAAAACTTCAATGACATTTTGCTTCTGCTTCGTTATGTAATCAGATAGTTTCATTTGGTTATGCTCTAGCCCGGCTTGCGGCTTAGGTGGCGTCGTGACTACGGATGGTTGCTTCGAAGCTGCTGCAAATGACTCTGCCAAGGTCGGCTGTCTAAGTTTCTTAGCTGACGGCATTGGCGATAGCGGAAATGACGGCGACGAATTCTCGGTGGATGTGCCTGCTAAGAGTGACGAGTCCAGGAAGTTTGGCTTGAAGGTGTCGTTGGGTGTAGCATTCCAATATCCATCTTCATCATCACTTTCATCGAAGAAAACTGTATTCGATGGATCATGCGGACTCAAAGCTAGAAACAGATCCTCTTTTTCGTTTGGAACGACCCTGCTCTCTGCGGCTCCAGTTGCGGCTCCCATTAAGCGATCATAAGTATCTGAAGCAACTTTGACTTGAGTTTGAGTAAGGCGTTTCAAAGACATTATCAGTAAGGGTACGAGCAGTCGCAAAACGTCGTGGCTCGTAACAAAAATCCACTCTGACAATGGGTCGAGTGCTTTTGCCAGCTCATTGTAAGATAATTTTGAGACCGATTGCGAGGACCAGCCTTGAGCATTGGTATTCTGCGTGTCTTTCATTTGCACAATTTGTTCAAAAGTACGGAAAGTCCCTATCATCTGCGATGCAATTTGCAAAACAGGAAGAATAGCTCTAATCACCTCTTTGGGCCTATAATTTTGTGCCCATGTTAAAGCAACCTTGGTAGTTTTACCTATGCATGTCCATGTGACTCTCCAGAGATTCTGTAATCTATCTTGATCTCCCGCTAAGCTCAAATCGCTGGTAGTAATCACATTGAAAAGCAAGCTGTCTTCATTTCCAACCAATGCATTCACTAAAGAAGTCAATGATGAAAATAATGGGGTTACTGCGCCAAAGGTATTACAACCATGATCAATCATTTCGGTCATGTTGGTTATAAGTTGAATCATGGCATCAAGAGCAGTGTTAGGGTTCGATTGAAAATATTTCATCAAACAGTTAAAAAAGGCTTCCTCATTAAATGCCTCTCTAAACATAGAGACAGTGTCGACTCGTATTTCTCGATCAGGAGATGCTAGAAGGTGGAGCACATGTAACAAAACAGTGTCATTCTTGAAGATGTCAGATAATCTGTTGGCATGGCGATCCAAAACTGATTGAAGAGCAATATGTACATTGTTTCTGATGAGCATCAATGAGTTCAGGACAAATTGTGCTTTAGCTTGTAGCAGGTCTGACTTTTCAAAGACTTGAATAACTTCGATATCCAGTGCTCCAATAATAGAATGTGCTTCAATGATCGAGGCGAACATATCCACATGCCATTTTTTGGAGAAGTCATAATTCATTTCACACACTGCCTTCCAAAGTCCATCACATATGCCAAACATTTGATTTCCATCCGTTTGTGATGGTGAGCGAGTTTCATAAAGTTGGAAATAAGCATTGCGTATCGCAGTGGCATCTGAAGTGATGATTTGATGTATCAAATGTTGCCCATAAGCCGACTTGGTATCTACGTCATTGCGATTTGAGTGAAGACATGCGGATAGGATAAGAGTCGCATGTGTATTCACATCTGTCAGGGGAGGAAGACCATAGGTAATCAAAGATTCGTTTATAATAGATAGACCGGTATCGGCACATCGGGAACGTACTACGTTCGGTACATCTGGGCGTTGAAAGATATCAAACATATACTCCAAAATCGCACTGGTCAACTTCTGATACACAGCTGTGTGTAAAAAGGAACGCCAAAACGGGAATACCCATTCAAGAACACCATTGAGCCTCACAGTGACTTTTTCGATTGGTATAGGGGTTCCATCTTTCTGGTGTACGACTGCCTTGTCATCGCCTTGGGATAGAAGGTGCATTAAATTTCTAAATACGCGGTTTCCGAATATACGTTCTGCATATGCAGTGTAAGTTGACAGGTTTGTCGGTGCACTGCTCCAAAATTGCTCTCTCAGCTTCGAAAGAAGTGTCGCAAATACTTTCAACACCTCGTGAAACCACACACTCCCATCTTCAATATGAGTGTATATAAGAGATTCAACATTGACTGGCGAGCTTCTTAACCACACTAGAAGCGTTGACGATGAAGTATAAGAAGCTATATATCGTAAAGCTTTCCAATATTCACCAGCTTGGTCGGTCAATTTGAATGGCTCATCAGCCGGTTGTATTTCAGCTTTAGAGTATGTTGGATTTAATGACAGAAGATATTTTAGTAGTTGTTTTGTGCGCAACTTCAGATCTTCCAGCATTTGTCCCATAAGTTCCTGTCCGCTATTGGTACATCGCTCTACTTGTTTCCTGGCAAATATTCGCAAAATCTTGTTGTGATGTAGCATCAAAGTGAATAGACCTGGCCTTAATCTGAAATCTACAGTTCTAAGCAAATTCGAATTTTGCATTGCCGTTATGACAGCAACTAATTGTTCATCAAGGTTTTTATGGCTTAAGACCGCTGGATTGATGGTGATATCATACATAGCGCAAGAAATGGATCTCGTGTTCAGAGTAGACTCGTTCGATAGCTGTACAGTCGACAGCTCCTTATAGGCTAGCTGTAGTGTCGACTGAATTCTCTCGGCGTCAAATTCCTGTAATTGTTGGAAAAATCGAGCGACATTGTCCACCGAGTATTGTTGCTCATAGCTAACGAATATTAGCTTTGAATGCATTTAAAAATTATATGAAACTATGAAAGCTTGCACACCTTCGTCTTAAAATTGACTTCGAAGCTTGATATGCGTCCACACAATAGGTACACTCTGACAATTGCTTGCTCATTCTATTCTTATATTGAGTTATATGGTCGTAAGCCGGCAGGGAAAACAGCATCATAGACTCTCTCACAAAAGGTTCTATATCTTTTGAGCACCACCAGTGATCTGATCGACTTGATAGAAAATAAGCCAGAACGGCATTAAAAAACTTGTTCTCGATGGCGTTGTCTGTGGGATTCTTCTTCTTTAATTCATAAAGTTCTTTCAGACTCTCCAGACGAGAATCACGTCCTCTATCGCCCATATCGATGAGAGAATTGACTTCAGCTGGAGTGAAAGATTATGTGTTTAGCAGGTATAGGTAATGTTGCCAACGATAACGAATCACGCAGCTTCATATAAATTTTTCGCGACTAGTTTTTTTTTCAAAAATGAAGCTTTGGCCAAAATTTACGCGTCTTGCTAGCCACAAACAATACGATATTTGATGAGATATGCTGGCGAACCAATTTGAATCATCTTTCACTTGGAAGCACTCTACTAGGAACAGACCATATCTGCGTTTATTCTTCTGTTCTAGCAACCGATCTGTTAATTATACTCTTGAATGTAAGCTATCACTTGGTGACGTTTATTTTCTTAAGAATTGAGATGACCAAAAAGCTGTAAGAGTGGTCCAGAGTTCATGTAATAATATCTAAGTGATGCACCAAGGAATCCAAACCACGACTAAAAATGTGGAGATCAGTGTTTGAATCACATAATGATATAAAGTGATCCAAGCACCTTGGAAGAGAAATTTGGGAGAGAAAACCGTCCATATAAATAGATGTTGTCGTAGTATGGTCACTGAGATGGTGAGAATAGACAAAGCTACACTGAAGAAAAATGCAGAATAGTTATAATACATTGAGTAATACGACAGCAAATGAGATGAAATCGCTGCTTTGCTGCCTTCTTCAGAAGGCGTTTCTGGTGTTTCGTCTTCAGTTTCGTCATTATCCTCAGGGGCTGTCATGGCAGTAGAGTCCAAATGCCTTACTTCACTTTCTTCAGGTTTGTAGCACAGCCAGTACCCGTCAGCGATGATAGATATTCCTGCAATCGTCCACCAAATACTTCCTGACCAATTAGACACAAAGGTCAAGAGTCCAGTAAACCCGATGTTGTAGTCATCTATGCCAATATATGCGTTTCCAAGGTCTACAGACGATAGAGAATTTGAATTTCCCATTAGGAAAAATGTGCATTGAGTCAAAGCTAATAGAATGCTCGTGGCTGCCACAGGCTTAGGCAAGATGGATGCTGCAGTGTCAGCGGACGGTGCTTTGGTATTTGAATAAAACCAAAGATGGAGCAATTCTAGCTGAAGCTCAAATACTGAGAATAGGATTGCATTATGAGTGCGTGACAGCAAGACCAGCAGCGGTGTAGTAACTCTTAACAGTAACAAAGCATACGGTTTTGGAGACACAGCTGCAACAAACGTTTTAGCCGTTACATATTTGAAAATTATATAATATAAGTTGTACTTACCTATGCGCTGGTCTGTGATATCCAGTTTTCTAACGAATTTGCCAATGAAAATCGAGACATTAAGCATGAAGAACGATGCTGCTCCATAGTTAAAAATAAGGCGGCCCAGCTGAATCTGATTGAGACGATCTGCCAACTCCCAGGTTGTCAAATCTTGATACAATACCGGTACACTGTCCAGGCTGTTTTCTGATCGAACCTTGTAGATTACTACTAATACCGAAGTCAATATAACACAAGCAAAGAAAACAAGCTTTGACGCTCCATAGATCAAACGAGCAGCTTGTGATATATCTTTAGTGCGAGAAGTCGAAATTTGCATCTGGCGTAGCTGCCTGACACACTGGAGGCAATTGAAAATGAGAGTAGCAGCTAGCAAGTGCCAAGTCCAACTGCGGTATGTCGTATTTAACCAATAGCGAACATCAATATCTCCAGCGTGTTGATCTCCAGTAGAGTTCCAGTTTTGGATGAGGCGGAACAGACCCATTTGAAGAATAGCTATACCTATCCATCTGATATATAATTGCTTCGCTGAATGCAGTTCCTGAAATCTTTTAGGAGCATTAGTATTCTGTTGAAACTAAACATCTTTTGAAATGTATACCTTTCAATTACTAGTATGATCCATGAGGTTTGTAGAAAGTAATACCAGAAATTATGTTCTTCCTCGATGTAACTGCTGGAAAACATGGACATACAGTACATGGCTAGACCCAAAAGCACGTAGCATAGGTACATAGAAGCAACCTTTGCGACGGGCTTGCCGGGAATAGAGGTCTTTATCGGCAACTCGAATGTGTTTAGACGTTGGAAATAGTAGAACGTGGATGCAAAGGATAGCAGCATTCCGAGACACATGAAGCGTAGATCGTAAGAGCTTGCTGTTTGTGACAAATGCTCATTGGCGAACTTGATAAACTTGAAAACATAGGATTATTAATATTGTTTTCATATAGTATGATCAAGGTATTCATTTACCTTGATATAAAGATTTTCCGTTCGAGAAAGGATCTCTTCCGCTTCTGCATTTTCTAATGAATTTAGTTTCAGGTATTCTTTATGAAGTTGAGTGGCAAGTTGGTGAACATTCCAAGCTTCCTGAATGCTATGCACTTCCTCTGATGACTCTAGTCTGATCAATGTAGCTGAATCCAAGTCATAGATTGAAGATGTTCGTTCATAGGAAATCCCTATATGGGCTCTTAACACTTCCCCGATTTGGTGAGCATTTAACTGTAATGCGCGTAAAGTGGGAACAGCTGAAAGGCAATTAGATCATATACGAACAAAGATTAGATACTGGAAATAATATATTACCATTTTGTGTGTTGAACAATTCCAAAATAACTTTTCCTATATTGTTCTTTGGTATTGGAAAGCCGAGAAGCGTCGATAACGTTGGGACTATGTCTATCTGCTCTATCAAAGAATAGCCATAGCGATCACGCGTTGAAAATGTCTGTCTTTGCCTAGTCCCTTTACGTTTTATTGTTGGTCTTGACTCATATTTAGGGCTCATAAAAACCATGGCCTAATAGTAATTTTAGCCAATTCCGCAAAGCTTATACCCGTCAGACTATTGATCATACTTACTGTCGACGTCTCGCTCTCAGAAGATCCACCATGATTACCAGCCTCATTCATTCCGTGGTCTCCGCAAAGTACAATCAATGTACCGTGTGCATCATGAGATGTCTTTCTGCGTTTATGGTCTTCCTCAGCAACTGTTTGGTATATGCTTCTAATGACTCTGTCCATCTCCTTTTGCTTGTCTATCATCAATGGGCTAGAAAATTGATAAGCGCCTTGTCAATCTAAAGTTAATTGACATACTCTATACCTTTCTGGTCCACCCAAATGGCCGATATGGTCTAATCCAAGATAGTGAAATATCAAAGCTTTCCAATCAGATCGTTCAAGTTCTGGCAATACATGTCTGGTTACATTTTTATCGACCTCCACGGTATCCTAATTGCCAGCGTTAAATGAAATAACACATCATTTTTTACTATGCATATAGGTACTCACAGAAACATAGAAAGATGTTGTTCCATCTGTTGTAGAAAACAACCCAGGGAATAATTTTATCCAAGTGTCATCTCCGAAGAAATTTATAGTGTTTGTCCCATTGTTACTCAGTTGGTATACCCAGTTGTCTTGATATTTCAGAGACGAAGAAGTATCAGACTCGGCAATATTTAAAATGGCATCGACAAAGCTCGGTATTGTCCCTTGAAATTATATGCAATCTTTCAATTGGAGTTGTTCACATTAATTGACATCCATATATGGCACTTACCAGTTGTGAGAGCTTTAATCCGTGGTAGTGTAACTGTTGGTGCTGTTGCTTTAGCTGTAAATGGCTTTGCCGAGCCTTGTGATATGAGGCTTCAAATCAAGTAGATTAGCAATTTAAATTGGGAACGTAAATTGCTATGACTTATAGACTTCTGTCTACCTTTGAACAAACGAAAAACCCGATGTTTTCTCAAAAACAAAGTCACTATAACACCTGGTGAGTTTTAGAATAAAAAAAGTAATAGCCTTTAATATACTTACTTTCTGAGAGCATCCACTAGGACGAACACTAGTCTATCGAACTGTGGGGCACTGTCGTCCGCGATCTCGGCAAGATCTAACCGACCTGGTGAGTCAGCTTCGGTAGCATGTCCGGAAAGGTACGTATTGTAAGGAAAGAAGCCTTTACAAAACAAAAAAAGAGCAGCCAGCTGCAATGCTGAGAGCACCAACAGCGATTGCAGTGACTTTCGAACCATGAGCTGCTGTCGCGAACACGTTGATATACAGCAAGTGTAGGAGAAGCTTTGTTCAAGAGTTTAACTTCCGCCACTGTGACTGTTATAAGTACCTTTTTCTCTTTTTTTTTTTTTAACACTGTGCTGCCAGTTTTCAAAACTAAACTAGACATGAGCTTAGACGACAAGCAGGTAAAAGTATTGAAATCTCAACAACTTATTGAGTACAATTCACTGAAACCCTTTCAGACGAAATCTGCTGTGAAAGCCCTAGTTAAGCACGTTAAGTCAAAAGAATCCAATGATCTTTTGTCTGACGAAGCCGTGATCTGGCTCATCGTTGGTACCAAAAAGATTCCCGATTCAAGAAAGACAAAACCCAAGCGATTGTAAGTCCTTTACATAATCACTAATATAGTTGACTTAACAAACGCTGATTACATTTCTTATACAGAAACTTGAAGCATTCAATCCTTCCTCAAGGAGCTGAAGTATGTCTTTTCACTAAAGATCCACAAAAGGAATACAAAGAGCTTTTAAGCTCTAAGAATGTTAAGCGAGTCAACAAGGTTAGTTTAAGCTGCCGCATTTTGCTATCTTTAGCTCGCTTGCTAATTGATAGTATCATTATTCAGGTTATGGGAATTTCAAAGCTTCGTGACAAGTATAAGCCGTTCGAAGCCAAGCGTAAGCTGTGCGCTGCTTATGGATTATTTTTGGCCGACGATCGTGTCATTCCCCTTTTGCCAAAGTTACTCGGCAAAGAATTTTTCTTGAAGAAGAAGTAAGTGTAAATCAACAATCCCTGCTGTCATGCGAAAGATGATGTTGAACAATTTTTTTTAGGCAACCGATCCCCGTCGATATGACCAAAAGCAACTTAAAGGCAGAAATTGAAAGAGCTCTGGACTCAACATATATGCATATCAATGCTGGATCCTGTAGTGCAATCAAAGTCGGAACGACGGCATTGAGTGAGCAACATATCTTTGAAAATATTTTGGCTGTTGTTCCTCAAGTTGTTGAGAACATCCCCAAGAAGTGGAAGAACATACAATCCATTAATATAAAGACATCCGACTCTATTAGTTTGCCAATATTCAATTCTCTTCCTGATGACGTTCAAGTCATTTCCACTGGCAAAACCAATAACGAGGTGGAGGATGAGGATAGTGAAAGCGAGGAGGATGAATGAACAATTCTTTAGAATCTAAAAATTTAAAATCAATAGTGTATATTTACCAATGCATGAAATCCAATTAGCACCGCAACCCTCAATAAATAAATGAGCCATAAACATCAGTCAATGTCTTCCTGTCATTTTTCCACTCATTTGGCAAATGTGCGACTGCCTTTTGATTGTAACTCCGAAGGCACCGTTAATAGCAAGGTTGTGTCTTGCGATTTGGAGTCCACCTTCAATGGCAGAACGTAAGAAACGATCCTATAGAAAGAAAAAGCTTGATTCGGACGACGAGGCTGGAAATGAAGTAGATCAAAGCACCAAGAGCGATTCAGGAACTCCCACACTAGGCCAGGAAGAAGACATAAGGTAGATCTATTGTAACGAAGCTAGTCGCAATACCTTCTCATTGGCTTACTTTTCAACACCGCAGTTCAACTATTGAAGAATTAGAAGAGATCAGAAAACTTCGCCGGAAACATGCTGGCATAGACTCAGCGAAATTGCTGAAGGGTGAAGAAAAGAAAAAGAAGAAGGCACAAACAGCCAACTCAGATCCGTGGAAACTGAAGACTGGTGGTTTGGTCGACAAAAGCGAGATACATGCTGCGTAAGTAAAATACAGCAAAGAAGTTAATATGATGCAATTGACGCGAGCAATTCTACAGGGATGATTCTGAAAAACCAGAACAGAAATTGAAGCTCGATACATTTACTACGCAGACAAATGCATTGGATGTCGATAAGCACATGTAAGAAATATCTCATATAGTCTTTATCAGTACAACTTGAAGATACTAATAACATTATCGATCAGGATGGCTTATATTGAGGAAGAAATGAAGAAAAGGAAAGGAGATTCTTCCATTGAGGAGGATGCAGAGACTGAGAGCAAGAGATATCAAGATATTTATGACGAACTCTACAAGATTCCAGAGCATTTGAGGGTGAATATTCATAAAAATATCTTCATGGAAGCAAACAATATCATTGATATGTTAATTTCTCTGTAAGGTTGACAAAAAGCCTGTCGTGGAAGGCAATGTTCAACTGTCAACGCAAATGTTGACTGCTATTCCCGAAGTCGATCTAGGAATGGAGTATGTTTATAACCATTTCCATCTAGTACCAAATTTCGTTACTAAATATTGGTATTACACTAGTGCGCGCTTACAAAATATTGAAGCAACAGAGCGAGCTAAGCGTTCATTGGCAGAAAATCAACAAAATGGCAAAAAGGATAATGGTCGGTCAGAATATAATGCCCCTAGTCGATGTAAGTTCTAACAGAGCAATGGAGGCGGAAGCTTGAACAGAGAAGGCTAACTTTCACAAATTCTGCACAGTTTCGTTACCAAAACAGAGCAGAGAAGACAATAAGTCTAGAAATGATAAACGACAGACAGCAACAGACGATGCTGTAATGGAGAGATTTAAAAAGAGAATGAGAAATTAACTTATGTACATTTTGCGGAATTGATATGAAAATTGCAATAACAATTAAGCACCTTTACCATCTAAATTTTTTTATGATTTGCTATTGCTGTTACCAAGAACAATTTGTTTGTATTCTTCCTCCTTTGTTTCCAGATTACTCTTCACATAAGCTTTCATGTCTTTCAATTAATAAGTAAAAAGTTGAGGACGTGGCAACAATGCCAGGACAACAGAATTTACCTTCAATCGACATGTTCGGTGCAAACACCAGTATTCCAGCTGTGTCAATCTCATCAATATCAGCAATATCTTCAACAACAACTACGGGTATCTTTCTCCACCAACGATTTGGATGAAGCATAGGAAGAGCTTTCTGTAACTTTTCGACCATAACAGCTTTTGACTTTTCACTCATTTTCGGTGGAAAGAACATAAGGTCATTGTCAGCAATTGACATAATATCGTTGGGCTTTATTGAAGCCAATTCCATGTTATGCGATCGATACAGCTCGTCAGCGAATACTTGCGTCAGGGAGAGTGGTGGGGCACGATTTCGTTTTGCTTTTGAGGATTCTTTGTTGAGAGTATCTATCATGCTTTGTATTGCATCAATATCTGATGGCATCACCTGTACGCCAATCTTCTTGCACAGTTCAAGAAGTGACGCTGCTGTATACCACTTTTCGACCATGGAAATTGCATGAGTTGTGGGAAACCTATGCTCCACTTTTATTATTGGACTATTGCCTCCATTTTTAACATAGAAATCGAGTTTCGTAGGCTTTTCTGAGTGTGCTTTAGTTGTATTTTGCGAAGATCCCTTCAGTAATGGACTTATAACGTTCTGCAATGACTGGAGGGACGCTGCATTTATTTTCTTTTTCACACTATCTTGTGCAAAATAGTCTGGATGTGTTTTCAAGAGTATACGTTTCACATATGGACGTAATAAAGAACTCAGTGCAGAATGAGCACTGTTTGACATGTCGTTTGCCCTGTCTGATGCCACCACGCGGATCTCCCCAAAAAGGTCGTGCGCTATAACGATCACGTGCACAAAAGCCACGAACTGATGTTCAAGTCACCACGGTAACCACGATCAATACTTGACCACATAGCTCGAGCTAAACGGACTGTAATTCCAGCCGCTTCAAAGCAATTGTTTAAAAATTCAATTCAGCAACTTTCAGTGTTCTTTTCTGTAGCTTTGGCGGACTATTTTGCTACCGGTAGTCTCTCAATCGAAGGAGCAAATAGCCTACAGGAACACCAGGTGACGCTACACCGGCACACAAACATAGAGTTGCTGTCGACAGTTTGACCTGATCGCTCATCGAGAATCCAGAAACAGCAATTGTGCATTTGTACAGTTGATTTAAATATGGTCACCGATGCGAGCTTGACGAACATCTTACAAGTGGTATGTTATTTGAAGCTTCATACTTTCAAACACTCTATTGCCGGCAAACGTTGTGTTTCAAGCATGTGTATATCATCGTCACTACATGATTGTTATCTAATGCAGACAAAGCTGCTGAATATATCAGTAATTGTAATTGTGAGCCTTTAGTAATCTTACTTTTGCATTTTCAGTCGGGTATATCGCAGATCCGTTTTCGCGTTTACCAACACACTTGCAAGAGACACAACTTTCATAATTATAAAGAGAGCAGATATGAAAGTTCAAAAGAAGAAATTCAGAACCAAGAGAAGAGTCAGCCGAAAAACGAACAGTTGCTCTCCGCATACAGATCGATGTTGAGATCTAACATACCTGCGGTCTGGAGAATTCTTGAAAGGGATGATGATGCAGAGAATGTTGACAGTGATAAAGAGATTGACGATACTGTAAGAGCCGAACTTTGGGTATTTTGGATGGACGATAAGCACACTGGGATCGTGGATCGCAATGTTTTTTTGGAACAATTAGAAGGTAAGGGCAAAACCAAGTTGTGTTTGGCAAACATCATACAGGGATGCTAACATCTTATTATAGAAGTTAAAGTTGGATCTTTCTCGTGGGAAAACATCTTTCTCAGTGATCCGTCACCTGCAGCCTCCCCAATATCTCCGGTTGCGAAGGCGAATGCACCTTCAAATACTTCTTTAAGCCAAGAATACAGATTTTTCGTTAAGGCTGTCCGAAATGTCATTGCTTTGTAAGTTTTTGCTAATTTGACTTCTTTCTCATAATGAATATAGAGCTCACGAGGTTATTGCTTTAGAAAAATGGTTCAAAAGGGAACGATACCTATAGGAGACTTCTTCATATATCAGCCAAGTGCAAAACCCAGTGTGATGGACGATATCATGCCTTCTGATCAAAAAGTGGATTCTCCTACAATAGTCCCAGAAAGAACCTGCCCTTCTTGCAGTTTCAATTTGTATTTGACATCAACAAACCTTGTATTCCAACCTGTAATTCAAAGGCTGAAATTGAGATCACTTCGGCGGACAGACTATAAAACAGATGATATCAAGACGGGTACTTATGACCTATTGGTTCATTTTTTTTTCAGGCGAAAACTAATCATATTTCTTTTCCAACCTAGTACTTCTTGCCCCACTAAGCATATCAGCGACATTGAAATCCGCTACGACAGATTTGTCTACCAAATCCGAAGAAGCGATACTAATAGATTGGGCAGATACTCTCGACATACCGGTTGAGGTATTGAAAGGTCAAAGAGAGATGCAAGCGAATATGCCTGCACTAGTTCTGGTTCAAATTGGCGAGGAAGTTGTTCCTTATCCATCAGTATTGATATTCATTTCAACATCAACAAAAGCTACACCTAGTTCAGTAGCTGGTCTGGACGGTATCAGTGCTCGAAACCATGGCTTTATTGAGGAGATGAGTGAGAAGTACAGTCGCTGGGCGTGGGAGGAACGTATAGCCGAAATAGCGATCAAAACCGGTGCAGAGGAGGCATTTGGTACTGGATCTTTCAACAAAGATAACACTCAAAAAAGAGTTGATGGCCAGATTGAATCTGGTACATCAACAATCCACACGTTGCCAACACCAATTGAATTCGCGGCACAACCTGGCCATTCTTCTGATGCTGAACACCATATAGCATCACAGCCTAGATTCACTGTAGACTTTTGGAAGTTTACTAATCCAACGGCTCATGTGACATCTACCGTTCTTAAGCATGCGTCTATGCCTGATCCATTTGGTTCGCCGACATTATTACAGAATGCCATGATGGAAACTTTGTCATCAACTTTACTAGTGACGCCTAAAATGTCCAGAGCACCAAGGCGGATTACTGGGGGATACAGTTCTGGAGCACTTCAACCAACCATATCTCAAACATGGGACATGCGTCGACAGAACTCAAAAGATTTTCTGTCAGGTCTTGATTTGGGTCAAAATCCGTTAGGACGCAAATCTGAACCGGAGGATGAAACATATCATGGGGTGACTCAATACCCATACGCAGCTCAAAGCGGTGCTCATGATTTCAAACCAGAAGAGTTGTCATATTCAGGTGCTTCAATGACTGATGCTCAGCCCAAAACCAACGTTGATAATGGAGATTTGAGTGGACTTCAGATTACAATGAATGAACAGCCAACTTCTCATGTCCCTGGCGGACACTTTCAGGACGCTAATCAAGATATACCCATGAATGTTGGCAATGATAATCCTCAAGATGAGTCCAACTTTCCATCTCCTCAAGATCATTTAGGTGGTGGTAATGTAGATTTGGCGTTTGGTATGGATAATCTTGGCGGCTATGATCAAATGGTATATGGCATGTCCAGTGGATGGGAGGAAGGAGTTGGAGATTTGGAAAACTTTGATCTGGACGTCACGGAAGAAGATTTTGATTTTTTTGAATCAACTCCAACCTCAAAAGCTCGACCAGGAACGGAGGCTGTAAATAATTCTGTTGGACCACCACAAACGAGCCTGGCTACCTCTAGTGCTGCACCCGTTACCTCGTTACCAGCAAATGCTCTAGATGCACCAATAATTACCGATTTGAGTATGGCGGTCAACGACATGGATAAGCAAAACAATTTGGATTTGGATGAGCTTCTGATGGCAACCAATGGCTTTTTAGATGAGCCTCTCAAGGCAGAGCCTGATATCAGCATGGCTCAAAATATTGTATCATCAGAGCACACAACCGTCCCTATCAAGCAAGAAGAGCGTTTAGACGATGGCGCTATGCTAGATGGATCACTCATATCTGATGTGAAAAGCATTAAGGCTTCAGAAGACGAGACCGGCAACACAATCGAAGATGTCAATCAATTGGAAGTACATGAAGATACTATCCTAGACGCTGATGCGATCATGCCTCCAGAATTTGCCCCACTATCAGTGAATGTGAGCGTCAATGATGCCAAGTATTACGAAGGAGGTAAATTTGTCTACTCGCCATCCAAGAAGCGGAAGAAGGAAAGTGGTTCCGCTAGGAGGACTGTCTATAAGCCTGACTATAAACCTTCTACTCGAAAGAAACTGGTGGACCACGGTACAAAACTTCAAACGCGCAACAAATATTATAGTGAAGCGAAGAAAATTGATCACGTTATCAATGCTACTGCACCATTGAAGCATAAATTTACTGATATCAATAGCAACAAAATCAGTCATCCGCCAATCCTGTCTGATCGTTCTGATGGCAGCAGTAGCAGTAGCAGTGACAGCAGTAGCGACAGTAGCGATACCGAGATGGAGGATGCAGAAGACATTGTTCGAGCGACGAGTCGTTTGGATATCGGTGCTGACAGACAGTGGTCAACAACTATGAATAAGATAAGAACAGCACTGCTTGTGTGGTCTGCAGGTGGAAAATCTGAGAAAGGCTTTCCCTTATTCAAACAGGCAAAGCTTCCACTTGGCCGAGTCATTGATTACGATGTTCCTTTTGCTGAAATCATAGTTAGGGAGCCTATGTATGAGCGACCAAAAGCGCAGCACTCAGCGGACGGTCATCGAGCGGCAGTGGAACTGCTTTGCCAACAAGCTGTTCTGGGTGGATATCCATTTATAGGCAATATTGCCGAGATATCACAACGTGGTGGAGAGTTCATTGATGGAGAATCTATGCAAGTTACCATTACTCGTAGGCGCAACTTAGTGCAAAGTAATTGTGGCGGTAAGTCGTAATAGATGTTGACGAAAATACCTATTTCCGCAATGCTTATGCTGTTTTACAGCTGTTTTGTCTGTTCCAGCGTTATCAGACGAAAGTGATGACTTGATTTTGGATTTCAAAGATATGCTAAACAGCATTTTTGACGTTAATAATACTTCAGAGAACCCTGAATACACTCATCTACAAATTGGACAACACGCTCTTCCAACGACAGTCAGCATCAAGGGTCCCCTCAATTTACAACAATATTATGAATTATCAGGTAAACTCCCAAACTTCAAATTTGCGTTTAACTAGCTGCAAAAGAAACTCACATTTCCCAATAGACACCACTCAAACGCAATCTAAATACGGAAAATATCAAGTGAAAAAGCGAAAGCCTGTTGAGCCTAATTTGGATGTTCTACACGCCCCAGACGTTGTGGTTGGCCGTCAAGAGGAGTGGATTGAAGGCTCTCCTCATATACTTCTCTTCTGGGAGAAGCTGCGATTGGAGCCATACTCTATAAAGAAAAACGTTGTCTACTTTGTTCTTTGCCCCGAAAGCGAAGGTCTTGAAAATATGGCAACAAACTTCTTCAAGGAATTGAGCGCTGTATATGAAGTATGCCTGTTAGGAACACATCACTCAGGGGTTGCCGGCGACCACAAGAAGGGTGTTATACCAATCTCGCTTTTAGGTACGTAATTTTCGGGATTGATTGACTATTTATGTTTGGTATAATCGCTAAAATTAAGCCATGTATTATAGACAAATTCGATAATGAAAGCACTGCCGAACAGCGTATGAGAAGCTATAGACATGCTGCTCAGAGACTTGGAGCAACCATTGGAAATTTGGGACTGGAAGGCGTTTATTATGTCATATACATGATCAATCCATTTTCGCATTCTTCGTCCTATCTTGATTTGAGTCAATGCTTTCAAAATCTTGTTGTAGCCTTTAACACTTCAAACTTGGGCACAACTTTTAGTGATAAGACGCGACCAAGAATTATCATGCAATTGATACCCATTGAACATATTTTGAGACCCGTTGCTTTTGGTGGATATACCAAGTTTGGTCTCAAGGAGATTGCTTTTTCGGTCTACAGCAAGTGTCACGTCATTGTAGAGCGCAGCCATCAACAGGTATATACATGTTAGCCAATTACGAGCACATAAGCAATGTCACTAAGCCTGTTCTCCGCAATTTTTAGTCTCGCGTCGATGATATGCAAGCTGTTACAGAGCTTTATGCACCGCCCTTTATCCTGGCAAAACCGCCACCAACAACAATACAATATAGTATCAAAAATGCATATACATCTTTTCCATCTTCCTTGGAGCACGATGTAACCATGCATGTCGCATACACCTTCAGCTTAGACAACCGTTGGTTAATTGCGATATGGACGGACGCACGTGGCGAAATGGTTGATTTTATGGTGCTGCAAATAGATGGACATCTGAACAAACCAGACTGGAGAACAAACGCCATCAAGGATATATGGGAAAGGACCAAACACATATGTGGCCGAGCAGGCTTTTCTTGGAGATATACTATTGGAAAACTGGGTCTTATGTTTGGAGATGAACTTGCAGGTAAGTAAACTCGCATAAATTAACATACCCTGACTGATATACTGACATGGTCTTGAACTAGATTGGGTGACAACGGTCAATAACGTAGAAAATGTAGCCATTGTGGCACTTGACTGCGACTCACCGTTCCGTGTCAGCCACGAGCAAGAGTCGACTAATGGCACAGAAAGTGGAAATACCCCCAGCTCATCGTCTGGAACTCCAACGCCCGAAACCTTTACCCCGGGTGCAACACCAATCAGTATGAATACTATTAATTCATCAGGTACATCGAAATCAAATGAAGTTTTTGAGCCTGAAACTGGAGAATCCTATGCGCTGTTAGTGAATCATCGAGTAGCTTATTCGCACCGGCGGCAGCTGACAAGCCATGGAATACTTTTAAACCAAGATATGCCGTTAACTGAAGAGTGGATGCTGCCATTAGCAAGCGCCTATTTGCTGCAAGTCCCCGTTAAAACATCTGCCCCATCTCGAGAGCATTTATCTCTAGAGACGCAAGCAATTGAGGTAAGTAATCACTGTGGACTGTGCTGCCTAACTTTGCTGACATTCATGTTTGCTTCCTAGATTCATCTGATACACTTACAATCGTCACAAACAGCTTCAAGCGTAATTCGTGACACTGTCAAGCAGTATCACGCTCTTTCTTATCTTAACACCGTGTCTGCCACTTCGAACTGTATACCATTGCATTTTAATCTTGCTGATCGACTTTGCCGCCTTCTATATGCCGTCACAGCATAATTCTATAATTTCTCCTTTGTTCCCATTTTTAGGCTCCCGGATTCAAATCCGTTCTTGTAATATTGCACTTAATTCTGTTAATTTTTTGCTAGCTGTCTTTTCCAGAGTGCTACACCTGACTGAAAATATAGATGAAGAGACTTAAATCACCTGATACGAGATATAGGCGACCAAAAGATATGCAGTGCCATTTTTATTCTTGATGATATTTTAAAACAAGTTGTGAAAGAAATCAATAGGGGCCTCACGCCTTGCTTCCAGTGAACTCATTTTTGAGCGCCTTCCAACTTTTCCAATAGTCTGGTTGAACCTTTTGGCACTTCACCAATCCCCAATCCGTGACGGACAGAGTCAAACACGTCTCAAACATAAAAGCTTGCGTTCCGTCTGCCACGCGAACTGGTCCGAGTTCAGCACTGGAAGCTTTCTCGTATACCGCGGAATCAGGACCGTGTGGGGTCATCACATTATGCAGAGATGCACCTCCTGGTTGGAAACCGCCAGTTTTTCCTTCATAATCTCCCAATATAAGACCCATGAATTCTGACATACAGTTTCTGTGGAAATATGGTGGTCGGAACTGGGTGAAAGAAACAAGCTTAAAAAGAAGTTGAAATTTGCATTTGATAAACATGAGATACTTACAGTGTGTTCCTGAACTGCCCAACGAGGAGGAAAAATAACAAAATCTGCAATAGCAACACCGACTGTATCTGACTTGCAAGTCAAAACAGTAAAGATTGATGGATCCTATATAAACAGTCAGCTATTGCAAGTATCAAACCCTGGTGACGTTCAAAACTTCAGCTTACAATATGATCGAAGGATGTGGAGTTGATAACGCAGAATTTAGCCAGATCGTATTTGTAAGGAGCATAATTTCCATGCCAGGCCACAACATCAAAGGGAGTATGGTCCTGCTTGGCCACAAACAATTTTCCCAAGAACTTGTTTATTATTTGCCAATCTCCATTCTCTTCTTCGTGGAACCAGGCCTTGGGGGTAAGGAAATCGCGAGGATTTGCAAGACCATTGGCACCTGGAAATATTCAAACCGTGTTATTTTACTCGCCAAATAACAGAAAGATGTCTTTTTCATCTCTTACCAATTGGACCAAGATCTGGTAATTCAAAGTGTGCTCCAAAGACTTCTAATATGTAGCCACGTCTATTTTAATAGTAAATATTGTGTAAGTACGACGAGTATTTAAGAGCTACAAACTGTGGCATAAATGTACTTACACAGGACCATCAGGCAGATCAACAGAATACCTGACACCACGTTGGATAACGCATATTTCGTTGGGTTGAACCATGATCTTTCCGAACTCGGTAGTAATGTCCAGTCGTCCATGTTGCGGAACTACAAAATTACGATTTTGTTAATGCTGCAATTCACGCGAAGCAAAACCTTTGCTTATCATTGTTTCTACGTACCAATCAAAAAATCGCCATCAGCATTGTAAAACGCTTTCTTCTCCATATTCTTATTGGCATGATAAACATGTATAGCTAATCCATTGCGTGTAGCCGCGTCGCCAGCACCAGCGACAGTGCGAAGACCAGTCACAAAGTCGACCTGTTCGTCGTCCTTTGGTAAGTCAAATGGATCCCAGCGCAACTGATTTGGAGTGATATTAGCAGCTGCAAAACTGCAAGTCAGCAATTGATTGGCGTTCTCTAAGGGCTCAAATGGCTCATGAACAACAGAGGGGCGAATGCGGTAGAGCCAACTGCAAGTATGAGTTCATACGCTAGGGTTAGCCAACAGAGTCGAGATTTAAGTCATGATCTTCACTGCCTTACCTTCGCTGATTGTGAGATCTAGGGACTGTGAATGCTGTCCCGGATAGTTGTTCAGCATACAAATTGTATGGGCATTTTTGTGGCGTGTTTTGGCCTATATACATCAGATTTTAACGTATGTTCTATACAGTCAACCGCGGTGTCTTTTACACTACCTTTAGGTAGACTATCAGGAAGAGCTTCTGATGTGTGGTGGTTGTTGAAACCTTCCAAGTAGTGATATTCGTCAGCAGGCATAGAAAAGTGAGGAGTCGATTTTCAAGGATACAATGGCCAAAGCGGGTCCAAATTATATGGCGGAGCCGTGGGAAAACCAGGCACTAGGAACATGAATGTTTTACCGGTGCTGATATCCAAATTCCGCGAAGTTATATATTTTACTGCTTGTTCAAACGCTCAAGCACATGTATGTATTATATTACGTGCAAATATACCTTCATCTTTGAAATCTATGGAGATTACTAAATCCTATCTCATAACCCGAATCATTTGACTTTGTGTTCACAGTCGCTGTCTAGAATTGTAAGAGGAAAACTGTCAAACAAGATATTTATCATTCTGTGTTGTAAATGAAAATGCAAAAAAAAAGAAAAAAATGTACAGCAAAAAGGTGGTGTATGGACAAAAAGGACGTTTCTATAGTTATTTACGCCAAAAGTTGGATTCAGCAGCTCTGCGTCGCTTATACAAGTTATCTGTAACGTCGTGAGGCAACCTCCGTTTCAATAGCTTGCTATCCGCTTGTCCGATATTCAGCTTGTTTCTATTAGTTTTGTCCTTTAACGCAGACTCATTATTGCCAGCTTCTGTAGACACAATTTTTGATTTGGCCATAGAATCCGTTGTTACTGTACGAGGCATTGTCCTCAAACTCTGATATTTGGCGGTGATGGATGTTGGGTATTGTTGGATATCTGAGGTATATACGGTATCTTTCTCTTGCTTGATGGGCACTGATCCACTATCGTACTTTGGTTCTGATTTTGGAAGTTCTACTTGAGAAACAGGCTTTGCACTGTACGCTTCTTCCAGTTGTTGCGATGGTGATTTAAGTGATAGTTTACTCTCTACTGTTTCCGCATTAGTAGACTGCAAACGGCGGATCATGTCTTCATTAGACAAACGCGGTGCCAAACTAGCTGGTATATTATAACTTTTACGTATGGGCGTGGTGCCGGTGGAAATGTCATCCTTGACTTTAGATCGCAACAAAACTTTGACTTCGCTCTGTAGTTGCTCCATATGATTATCAGTCGTTAACTTATGCCTCTCTGAGGCTTCCTTATTATGTTCGATCTGGAATTTCATTACATCAATAAGTCGATAAATTATTTGAGCACTTTACACCGTACTTACCCAGCTATTGATGCTTTGCACCTGCTCATTGCTTTGTGAGATGATATCCGACACACGAGATGATACACCAGATCTAACGGACAAATTAGTTTTTTGCATCTTGCTTATTTCTTCAGCATGTAAGTTTAGAACTTGATCCTGCTTAGAGCGAGCTGGATTTCGAAAGTTAGAGGTTACCACTCGCTCATGCACATATTAGACTGAATAGACATCTTACCAGCTTTGACTGAGCTGCTAATTTTCTCATTAACTATAGATAGCTTCTCCGTTAGCTCATCTCTCAACGCCTGCATTCGATCATGGTAATCGTTTTGCTCTACTCCCAGATCTTCAATATCTCTTTTAAACTGCGTAATCAGAAGATATGCTCGTTAGAAGGTGCAATGATCAAAGGGCAGGTTTTACGCTCACTTACGGCAGCAAAGCCATCTAGTTGTCCAACCACCTTGGACCTATGTTCCTCAGCAGCTTGTATCTTGCATTTTTCAGCATTCACCAGCTGATCAATCTGTTGGTCATGATCGTAATGCAAATCGTCTAGCATAGCAGCGTTCGAATGCAATGATGTTTGTACGTCAAGCATCGATTGTTGCAAGTTGTGGTGATGTTCGCTATCGTATTCAGCCAGTAAGAGAGATATGTCGTGCATAAGTTGTTTTTTCGCTTTGCTTCGATTTTCTTGCTGTATTTCTACGATTTGTTTGAGCTGATCTTCTTTCATTTGTATGAAGTATTTCTACATTTCGAGGCAAAGGGTCAGTTGTGCAATCCTCATACTAAGCTATCCAACTTTTAGTTAAAATACCTCGTTTTCTAAACCAGATGTGAAACGTATTCTCATTTGTTCCAAATGCTCAAGTTGTTCAGTAGAGGCTCTTTTCAAACCGTTGACGTAAACAGCCAGCATGTCGCTAAGCAGGGATTGCTTGGCAGCGAGCTGGTCGTAAAACTTTTGCAAAGCCGTGTTGGTAACTTTGATGAAAGCATCGGCTTCTTGCTTAGCAACTTCTTTGGTTCTCCGGGTTGACTGCTCAATTTCTCTTTGAAGACTCATCAACACATCATAAAGCCCTGTTTGAGCAGCGCCACCTTCTTTCGCGAGATTGTGAAGCGTATCGGTATCATTTTCTAATGCCTTGAGTCTGTTTTCCACGCCATGATTGATAGTCGTCAAGCTCTGTAAAGGGTTTGTGAGTAATGAAATACAATACATTGTTTCATTGCTGTCGATGATGCTCACTTTCTGCAGCCCTGTCGCATGATCTTTAGCCTTTTCTTGAAGTTCGCTTTGCATATCATCTATCAGGGATTTAAACTGGAGCATTTCGTCGAAAATTGTCTGCGCCTTTATGTCAAAGTCTCCTTTGAAAGCCTGAAGTGCAGCGCGGTTTTCATCATGTACCAATCGCTGACGATCTACAAAGTTGTTAGTTACAGATATACGTCATGCACTCAAAGCAGACACACGTACCAAGCTTTTTGAATAGTCCGTTGTTGTCTTGAACTGTGGTTTGTAGCGTGGAGATTGTTTTTGTCGCCAAGCTTTGTAATTTGTCACCATACTCCTCGTGATATTTTCTCAATACTATCTGTTCTGCTAAGGAAGTCTTTGTTTGCTCATGTTCGTCTTGGACTTTCTGCAGCCATCTCGTTGTTTCCTGAAGCTTGTCCTATTGGAGTATGCCATTAGTAACAATTATGAGCGTCTTTAAGCAAAGCGAGCAATACTCACATTGACTTCACGCAGTTCCTTTTGTTTACCAATGAGAAGCTTGGCTTTTTGCTCAACCTCTTTAGTTAATCTCTGAACACTGTCTTTGAACACTTCGATCTCCTTGGTAATCTCTTCCACTTGATCTTTTTTACTTTGATTTTCGTCCAATAAAAGCCGATATGAATCTGAAGACATAAACACGCCATTTTTCTCGCGTGTAGCCTACATATTTTGTGAGATGACATAAATTTCAGGAAATTTTTACCCATCAATCTTACCTGTAGATCTGATTTCAGTCTCTCAATTTCATGTATGTATTCTTTTATCAACTCTTTCTTTGTCATACGCTGATTAACCTCTGGTTTATTACGGATATTCTTGGCGCGGCTTGCATAGTCCAATGTGCTCATGATTTCCTCATAGTGGATTTTTGCAGTCGATATTGTGGCTATAATGCAAGTCTTTGTTCTGCCTCCTAGCGAATCTCTTAGCAATCGAGTAAGCTTGCTCTCTCTATTAGTTTAACGAGGTATATTAGCAGACAATATGAGTTGAGATTGCGTAGCATTGTGATGTTTACCGATATGGAACATGAATGGAATGCTCAACAAGGTGGTTGATGACGCGACCCAAGGTCAAGAGACTTTGATTTATCAAGCCTGCCTCTCGTGCTCTGGCATTTTCTGCCCCTGAACGACCTATATTCTCAGAACCTGCCAGGTCTACTAGATTCAATTTTCCAACTTTAAGTAGTTCTTCTCCATCAGCGAGAGTCTCCTTTATATGTACAGTCAGTGTGTAGACACAATGAGAGCGACTATATGACATGCGCGTTTTAGAAGTTGAAGATTGGTTTGATGTAGTCAATTTCCATTTACTTACCTTGATTTCTCGTTGCATTTAGTTGCGGCAATACGCCTGTTTCTACTTGCTATTTGTACTGTGCGTATTCCATCTTCAGCGCTATTTATCAACGATTCTTCAAGACCTTGCACAATGACACCGCTACCATTGGGATCTTCAAAGATTCGAAGTTTCGGCCGATCATCGTCTGGATTCAACAGATCTTTCAATTCTTCATTGTACAGCTCGATTGATGACATTCTGACAGCATATTCCGCGTCTTCTTGATCCAATGCATCAAAGAGATTGTAAAGAGTACGAGGTATTATTCCCGCATCTCTAGTGATGTAACCCTCCTGATCATCCAGATCACCTTCCATGGTATATCTAATCAATGATTATTAGTGTTGGTTCAATCTGCCATGTTTGAATTCAGATAACTCACGTTTTTCCTGTGCCAGTCTGACCGTAAGCAAAAATAGTGCAGTTGTATCTGTTTTATCAGAATGATGATGAGATGGTTTAGTTTGTATGACTTCTTCGCTTCAAACCAACACCTTACCCCATGAGCATTTCCTGTAAAATTGGGCTGACTACTTCATCATACATATGCTGTTGAGTAGCTTCTTGACCAAAAACGCGATCGAAATGGTATGTTTTGTTTGTCATCTTTACGGTGATATCTTGAGAGTTTGTCACCGCATCCACAATGACGGGGATATTGTCAGCTATTTCTTTTTGAGTTCTGCCCCTGTAGTACCAGAATGTTTTAGCCATTTTACAACTGCATGAGCTGCAAATGCCTGAATTCACTGACCTACAACGAACGACTACTTGTATGTTTGTGCCTTTCTCCTCTTTCTCATTTCGCATGACTTTGGCGTAACGGCTGTTAGGTATGTTCGGCCGTGCAACATGATATGGCATGTGGTCTGAACGACCAGCGCTTGAGCCACGTTCGTCACGAGACATAGTATAATCGTCTCGCATAAGATGCAAAGTGCTAAATCTGTCGCTAGTATGATATCAGTGCAAGTGGTGGTCAGAGAAATGGTCGCCGAAATGAAGTGTTAGTTTCAAGAATTTGCTCACGAAAGACTGAGAAAGTCACGCACGCGTCGCGCGAGAATGTTTTTAATCTCAGCGCGTCAATTCTCATTTTGAGGCTCCAACAGCACTCCCAGCGCACTTTGATAGAGTCAGGCCCTGTTAACAAAATTTTTCAGAATTGTTAACAGAATTGCAGGCTTATACCAGCGGTCAAGAGAGCAACATAAGTCCTAAATAATGTCGCAATTCAGAGAAAAAATATAGTCATGTCTATGGCTTAAATGTATGAAATGAAAAGAAGTTAATAGGTACTACAATTACAGAATGACTATATTTTCAGAAAACATAGAATGGAATAATGATACGAATTATTGAAATTGTCACGCTTAAATTATTATACGCGAGAATTAGATCGATTGGCCTTGCGTGCAGCATTGATCAGAGGGGTCAAACTACGCACTGGTTCCGCTCTCTTGATGAATGGATGATCGATTATCTCAGATGCTAATGGTCGTTTTTCCGGATCCACTTCCAAACATTGGTTCAAAAAATCTCTCAAAGTGTCGCTGAGCGCTTCAGGATGTTGCAGTTGTGGAGTACCGGTTGTTGCTATCAAATAAAGGGCTCTCAATGGATTCTCGTTTAAATAAGGCGGCTCCCCATCCACCATTTCGATTGTCATAATGCCCAGAGACCAAACGTCCACTTTCGGGCCATACTCCTTTCTTGTTACTACCTCAGGCGCCATCTATTTATCGCAAAGATACAGAATTATGTTCGTGTTTAGAAGTACAGTTTGTATGCCAAGTATATCATTTACTAACCCAGTATGGTGTTCCAACCATAGTCGTCCGCTTAGAGCGTTGCTCATTCAACTGTGCACAGAATCCAAAATCGGCTGTAATGCTGTTGATAAATGGATTATTGGTATTTTGTAATCATTGAGTGTAAACTTACTGAGTTTTATGTTTCCCTGTAAACTGAGAAGTATATTATCACTCTTGATATCGCGATGGATCACTCCCTTGGTATGCAGATGAATCAATCCTTGTAGCACCTCCTTACAGACAGCAGAGATTTGCCCTTCCATCATCATGTTACACGTAACCACGTCAGTGAGACTTCCACCCTCCATATATTCCATGATCACCCAAAGATCTCCATGCCACAAGTATGAGTCTATAAAGTTTACAATGTTGCTGTGGCGAGAGTCTTTCATGATCAAAATTTCATTGATGATCAATTCTTTCTTTGGCTGCTTTTGCAGATTCATTTGTTTGATCGCCACAGGCGTAGTACTATTTGCGGGATATGCAGTGTAAACTCCACCGGATGCTCTGTTAATGGGACAAAAGGGCCAAAACAAACCATTAATTAGCAAACATTCAAGCAATCATCGCGTTTTGCATACCCAGAACCCACCCTTGTCCGATTTTGACCATATTGGTATAGATAGCAGTGGGATCCTCATCTTTACATA
This sequence comes from Umbelopsis sp. M5902, assembly GCA_037039815.1. Taxonomy (NCBI): domain Eukaryota; kingdom Fungi; phylum Mucoromycota; class Umbelopsidomycetes; order Umbelopsidales; family Umbelopsidaceae; genus Umbelopsis; species Umbelopsis sp. M5902. The sequence goes on from JAXQGL010000050.1 coordinate 305,135, forward strand.
TCTCTTTTAACCTAGCCAGCACCTCTTCGTCAGGCATAGAAGGTTTTCTTGCCGTCCTCCTTTTGCTGCCTCTAGCTGCAATTGCATTGGAAACGGCCTTTTCTTCCCCCTTACTCTTTGGGCTTCTTGTTAGCTCAATGTCTAATTTCTTCAATGGTTTTGATTCAAATGGTTCATCTGTTGTATGCTGTTGTGCTCGGCCTACTTCATGTACATTTTTGCCAGGTTGTAACTCCTTTTTTGGTGACCTTAATGGAGCCTTATCTTTATGTGTAGAACGGGTAGGAGGTGAAGATAGTTCTATATCCTCCACAATAGGCGTTATATTTGATTCAGATAGCTCTATAAAGCCAAATTAGCAGTGTATACAAGCATGATAAATACTTGGCTTTGACTTACGACTCTGTTTAGGAGTTGGTGGGAAGGAATGCGTCTGCTGAGGTGGACCTTTCGAGGATTCTGCTGAAGGTTTCTCTTGTTTCGTAATGGCATTCATTTTCTGTAACCGGATGGTATGGACCGAGTTGCTTGGAGGCGATGGAGGAGGTCTAGGACTTTCGAATCTTCTTTCAGGATATGATACATTGGACCCAATAGAATAATTTGATGAAGAGTATAGCGAATCAGCATATCGATAGGTTGCATGACTTGATTCAGCGGTTGTCAGCTTATTCCATATGGCTTCCTGATGGCGCTGAGAATCTTTATAGAACCCTATTGCGTCGAGTACAGCCTAAATAAAAGATCAGAGATGTAATCAGTAGTGTTATGCATGTTCATTTACAATGATTTAGGTTTATAATTACCTGTGGGTGTCGCTGCTGCTCTTGTTCTGTGATTCCGCTATATTTCAAGAGGATTTGCCAATCTGGTGGCAAGCCTGTGAACTGTCCACTTTTAGCATCAAAGCCAACGTGGGTTATGTGCTTGGCATTATATGGTGTTCCTATATCCATTGCTCGGTTTGCCTGTTGGTCCTTCGACATCAGTTCTAATAAATATGGTATAATAAGATTGTATGGTAAGTCGTCGACTTTCATAAAATGTCAATTTTTTTTGCCATACATACCATTGAATCCAACAACCATTCGTTCGATAACACCTCTAAACGAGTTGCGATCTCTGCTTCTGATTCCTTCGCTAGCAGCGGCACTCACTGTGCCAATTTCGTTCACATCCACAGTCTGTATTTCGCTTGCAATGCTGTTCCTACTGGCTATGGTATCATCACTAGGCACGCTATCGCATCCAGTAGTGTACAAGCTCTCTCTTAGAGTCTCGGTATCACTGGTATTATTATTAACACCTCTATACATTGAAGGAGATATTTCATCGCCAGCCCCGGCCATTGTCCAATCAGTGTTGTACATTTTAGGTAGGTGCTGTGAAGACTCGCTTGAAGCCATATGTGCTAAGGCGGGATTGGATCTTGGTGAGCGAAGCACTTTTGGCGTCCAACTTTCATGAGCTCTTCTGACTTGGTTTAGACTTGCTATTGATTTTCGTGCGTAGGAATGCTGTAGGGAATGAAATGACGGTCTCTGTAAAACTAGGACAAAGTTGATATACAAGTTGACAAGACAAAGCATTCTTTGCAAATTTGTTAAAGATACCTGATTTTTTAGTGCCAAATACTGGTGCAGAGGCGATCTCTTTCTGTCTTGATAGAGTATTAACAGGGTCCTCAAAAGAAAGTGATGCTGTTTCCGACATTGAAGGCGGAGTTTACCTGTGGCGATCTCAGGTTATTCAGATATGTCAAATATGACCCAACCTGGTATACCTCTTGCAATCTGTCCTTAACACTGTGGTAATGCTCTTACCAATGTGACAATGGTGTTACGACTTCCAAAAAGTATTTACTTGGTAGCCTCAAACTTAATATAAGTGGTTACTGTTGTTGTGTTGCTTTTGCTGTCAAAATGACAATTTCGAGTTTCGTAGAGTAAATGGAGCTTTGCAAGTAGTGGAGATGGCAGGACTGCGTGAAAGGAGAAGAGACTTTTGTTTATGTTGAGGTCAGACTACATAATTATCCATTTTCAGCTCTCTTGATCCAAGGGGCTGTCTCTTTTTTACGACTTGTTGCGGGAAAGGAGGTCAGGGACAGATGCTTTATTCCATTTACCAGCCAACTTTCTGCGTGTACGCGTCAAGACCTCAAAAGGACTTGTTATGAAAACCTTTTATCTTTCCATACGCTGCTATTTACTTGATTGTTTTTTTTTAGGCATTTCCAAGCACTCATGACTTCTTAATACCGAATGAGAACAGACGTGAAGGCGAAAATTGTGATATGGACCAATCACCAAATCATATGGCTGAGATGGCCGCAAGGAGGAAGTATAGAGCATGCACGTCGGCCTCAGATATCGAATGTTTTGGTAATTTTCGTCCTTACTTTATTGTTGACACAATGGGGAATGGCGGATTAAATTTCTTGGGTTGACCCGGTGAACGACTGTTCCGACGTGAGGTGATTTCGGGTGGTGACTTTGTTCGGCTAATTCATTGATGCATGGAAGATTCAATAAATATTTCTCCATAACTGTTATTTCCTTGCCATCACTTTTCACAGATATTTTTCTTTTCAAACATGCCAAGAACTATTGTTATATGTTACGACCATTCTCCTTCCTCACGCTATGCAGTTCAATGGGCTGTCAGCAATAAATTGTTTCTTCCAGACGACTCTGTTATTCTCGCAACCGCTTTGGAAGAAGACGTGGTTGCTATTGAAGGCGGTTCCTTAGCAATTCCTAATGTTGTTGGCGGTGCTGGCGATTTCATGGTCGCAGAATACACTGAAAGAGTTCAAAAGATGGAGGATGATGCCGAACGCGAGCTCAAGCATGCAGTAGATACCGTCCGAAAGCACGTGGTAAGTACCTGATGCAATACTTAACACTCAGTTGCTCTATGTCACCAACAACTGGTTTCGAAATTAGGGGAGCGTGCATGCGGTATTGCTACGTGGGGAGCCCAAAACCTCGCTTGTAGAGTATGCCACTAATAATCGGGCCGATTTAGTGATCGTTGGACAGCGCGGTTTAGGCTGGCTCAAGAGGTAAAGGAGATTCGTTTATCAGGCTATATGCATAACGGTACTAATCATCTTCCCTATGATAGAAAAATTCTCGGGTCTGTCTCTGATCATCTATCGCATAACCTAAAAATGCCTATCCTTATCGTACGCGACAGCAACTGATGCCACTACGTACTGGTATAACAAACAAAATAGCGATGTCCTTTGTAGAGCGAGAACATTTTATATTATAACTGCCAAAGGCCGAAATATACACTAATTATAGCCAATCGACTATTTATTAGCCTTAGCAATTGCAGCTCTGAAAGTAAAGATTGGAACAAGAAAGGCCGTTGTACCTATGTGCAATAAAGTAATGATTCAATTTCACAATATACATCTCCAGATTCAAGTCGTCACCGTTGGCTCGTTTTTACTGCCCGTTTTTACTGGACTGGGGGAAGAACCACTCAAAACTAGAAGCAATGAAATAAAAGTTGTAACGAAGAAATGGGGTTGAAAGCTGACATAGGGATGATTGATGTTTAAATGAAAGGGAAAAAAAGTGGAAGAAAAACACCATATGACTTGTTGAAAACTACTAACGTTGGGATGCTTCGCTTATGTCGATTAACCTAGTATACTGGCTGTAGGATCATCTCCAAGATCCATTGCGCCCAGTGCTTGTGGCACCACAGCAGATGGTAGCTCGATCGCCGAACTTTCTATCATCTCTGTGTCTCCATCAACTTTGGTTTCTCCTTCCTTCTCCATATCATCCTGTATAGCTGGTGCAACTTCCAAACCAGCAGATACCACAGCCGCTGACTCTGATGCTGTTGCGGCTGCTAGTACTTTATCGTTTGAGACAGCGTGTAATTCGGGCTTAGTAGTTACTGTCTCTTCGTTCACTGAATCCTTGGTGACTGATGAAGCCGTACTCTGACCATCTTTACTAGCGGCTTCACTTGACTTTCCAAGTTTTTTACTTCCATTAGCATCCTTTTCTTCAGCAGCACCAGCAAGTAATACGACCTTCCATTTTTTCATCAAATGAAGACATCTATCCTTGAGTTTGTATTTAGCGTCATTAGGAAATGTATGGGCGCAGGCATTCTTCATCACTTTGCCGATTTTGGTTTCCTAAATGACAGCGTTAGTGGTATAACCCACTTAGCCCAATTCCCACATACAAGTCAAATGTACCTTCAGGATATCGTATGTAACTTCTCCCTGTAAGGCTTCAATTTCATTTAAAACAGCATCAATCTTGGTATAATCCTCCAGGGAAATGTCCTCCTATTAAATCTTTAGTGAACCAACATGCAAATTGTTTTGACTTGGCTCATTGCTCTCACCTCCTTCTTTTCATAAACCAATTTTTGCAATTTGTGCCTGAGATGATACAACTTCTTTGACTTTTTAGCCTCTGCGTTCTCTTTTCCGCCTGCTGGTTCGGGGCTTTTGGATGGTTTGACTTGCTTTTTCTCGGCAACAGCTTTTTTGGGTACATCAAGTTTTTGTTCACCATTTGTCTTTTTTTTTGGTTCCTCAGTAGGTTCTGTGATACGCTGTGCATTGAAGAGTAGTGTTAAACGATGAATTTTCCCAGAGCGTTTATCCTAACCAACAACATACACTTCTTTTGGCGTCTCTCTGATTATCAGCCTCCTCTGTGACGACTTGACTTTGAGTTCCTCTGCGCTTCCGTAATGTAGTGGTAGCGGGTATTGATGCAGCTGGCTTCTTTTCAGTAGCAACAGGTTTTGTCGCTTTTGCTGGAGTAGCTTTTGCCTTGGTAGGTGCTGGCTTGGCTTTGGGAGCTGGCGTTTTCTTTGCTGGTGGGGTAGGAGCTTTCTTTGCAGGTGTGGCCTTTTTCTTTGATTTGCCGTTATTTTCTTCTGTTCCACCTTCCTCTTCTTTCCTTTGTGCTTCCTTCAATTTCTTGATTTCCTTATCGAACTCAGTAGGATCCAACGCTTGCTTAACCGCCTCAGTGAGGTCCTTCGTCTTGAATTTATTAGCTTGCAAATCGCGCTCAACAACGCTGCGATCGAAAGGTCGGATTGAATCTGGACCGAAGAAACCGCTGTCAAGGAAGTACAATCAGTGATAGTGAGTCATAAAAGACTCCACATTGCCACGAATATGTCCTTCCCCAACTTCAACCATTGTGCTTAACACGTAAAACCAGACTGTCTGTCAAATTACTACTTACTAGTCTTTGGAACCGAAGAAAAACACGGTCCACATGGGTCCCTTTGTCTTGCTTTTTTGCTGCTTTACCTTTGAAGGTAGCTTCGTATCATCCTCCACCTACGAGCGAACCATGGTTAGCATTAAATATTTATATTATATCGTTACTTCTTGTTTCGTGGTGGTGTTTCTGGTCCTCGTCATAGCATGGCTCTCCTTATCGGTTTCACATATTGTCTTCCTCCAAATTGACTCTCGCGATGACCATAACTATAGATTTGTAGGTCTCAAAAAAAACATGTCGCTTACCCGAGCAGGCCACCAAGGATAACCTCGTAATTTGGCAAACACTATGGATCCGGGTGGATACTCTGGGATTGCTTTAGGGGCCATGCGTGTAATTTAAAATTGAAAGCTATTGAACTTGACTTTGAAAAGAAAAGATCTCGATTCACGCTATTGATTTGGCTTAATTAACGCAAATTCAGAAAGGGAAAAAAAGATTAAGAGAGAGAAGAAAGCGTTGAAAGGAGAGTTGAAGCGTAGCACGCGTGCATGAGCGATTCCGGTGCCCGGACTTTGAAACTCCAAGGCGTGCCTTGTTTCCTCATAGTAGTTGACTCTTAACATAAAAAGTTCGCCATCGCATATAATTGTCTGTCAAAGGCCAACTAATATCTCTGATAATGAAGTTTAGAAGGTAACATCTTATGTTGCATTCTCTACTGGACGCTATCCCTTTCAATGACGTGCTATTGGGAGATGTGAAAACGCTGAGCTTAAAACGCAATCCTGCTTGGCCCATATCTCGCTCATCAGTCAAGTTTAATCGACTAATATCATATAGCTGCTCTACCGCCTTCATTGAGTTTGATTAAACGAGAAAAAGAATACAAGGAAGGCGAGTGAGCAAACTTGCAGCTTAAAAGATTTTGAAGAGAAGGAAAATCAGAGAAACTTGCGCTTTATGATTGATGATACACAATTTTTTCATTTTATTGCTCAAATATTGCTTGCTTTTTTTTTTTTTTTTTTTTTTTTCAAATGCTAGGAGAGATCTTGCTTTGTAAATAAACTATTGAGTTATATTGAACGAAAAACTTCAATCTAGTTACTTCAAAGAGAGGGTATATGTACTAAACCTATGTGCCAGCAAAAACCTGTCTGTTGGTTCAAATGAAGCTAAAGGAAGACTTTCAGCTTCTTTCCAGTTTTTCACATCAAATTATTTTCCGAGTTTCCCAGGATAGTTGGCGCCGTTTAACAACGCTGCAAGTCCAGCACGAATATCATTACTGTTGTTTGCAACTGGTTGCGTAAAAGCTGGTTCGCTATTCCTCATACCCTGAAAAACACGCAGCCGACGACCTTCGGGAGCTTGGTTGTCTTCATTGTACTGCGGGGTAGGAGCTAAATTGCCCATGGACAGTATAGCGGAATCCTGTAAAATACCAGATCCCATTGGTTTTCCTTGTGTATTCATCATGGGAACACCATTGAGGATGGCAGGCTGCGATACAACTGGCTGAGTTTTCATTCCTGGAGGTACAGAAGGCATGGCGTTATTGAGAATACTTAAATGCATAGATGCTTGAGGGCTCAGCTTGTTGAATGTGGGTTCAACATGGTTAGGACTGATGCCAGGTGGTCTGCTACGCATATACGGGTCTTGTCGTCTCATTAACTCTTCGATCAATGTATTCGTTGCTCTCGGTACTTGTCTTTGTGGAGACATGGGTTGAGCGAATTGGTTACTCATAGGTGGCGATTTAAATCCCGCCATTTGTGGAGGTAGTATACCATTAGTCGCGGGTGACCTTTGCATAGGTAAGTCTTCTGCTGCATGGTTGAGATTCTGGAGTGGCGCCATATGAGCCGTAGGTGATTTTCGTAACTCAGAAATGCTCTGTCGCAAACTATCCCTAGCAAGCGGTTGTTCTTCAGCAACATCGTCCGGAGCAAATGGGTCGAACGGTCCATTATAACCTGTTTGGCTATAAGGCGATACGCTTGTTTTTAAAATTGCGAAAGGTGATATGGGCAAAGTATCCTTGAAACCATCTTGTACTGGTTCTGGTTCATGTGTTGCTTCATCCCGCAGTGCTTGAACGCCAACAACCTCCTCTTCCAAATCATCGTCTGCACTTTCATTAAACCTCGATAGGCGAGGAGCCGAATTTGACGCTCTAAATGCGTTGCCAAGAACATACTGGGCGAAACCAGCCAACTCAATGTCTTCTTCATTATCATTTTCAGCTTCTTCACCAGAATCGGAAACCAACTGTGGGACATGTCCATCTGACAAACTTCGTTCTTCGTCTGCGGTGGAATTGGCAGACGGCGATCTCACTTTCTCTTTCCGCTTCTTCGTTCCAGGTGGTTTTAACTGTGATTGCAATTTAGCAAAGGCTGCCGCAGCCGCCAATGGTGGACCAAAATTATCAGGAGTTACAGCTAGCTGAGATGACTTCAATTTTGGTGTGTTGGGGCCGCTACCAGTGGCCCATGATACAGTTGCTGGTAATGCCGACTTTTCATCCACCTTTTCTTCATCAGAGTTGGCGGCAGAGACATCCTCGAACGATTCATTTGACGGTGATGACCCGCGCTGGTACCTGTCACCTTTATTCTTAAATTGTATATGTGCAACCGATTCCAGTGTTGCTGGTCGACGCCCTCCTTGATATGACGATGACATTGGTGGGAAATCTGCAGATGTTGGTGGACGAGTATGTTGACCAAGCACTTGAGGCTTCGAATCAACTTCAGTTGACATCTGATCTCGAAGATTTTGTTTCCCTAAGGCTAATTCTTCCTTGGAGAAACTGTCGGCGTCTTCACCGAGGTCATGCAGATACATACAAACGGGGTTTTGACATGCCATGTTTCGCAAGTAGTAAGAGCAATACTTTGTGGTTCCATATGACGCACTAAGCAAAATTAACAAGCATGAGGCTTATTAAGACTAAATCAGGAAAAGGTCAAAAAAGAAGTCAAAGTTACTTACCGTAGTATCCTACCCCCCATTACACTTCCGTCTACAGCTGCAATGGCACGCGCTGCATCCTCTTTACGCGCATATGTAACATAAACACCCACACTTGGTAAAGCAGCTGCGCCATGTCTGGCAGCGACCGACGGTGGAGGTGGACGTTTGTTGATGACTACTTTAGAGATCTTTCCATACTGCCCAAAGAAATCGTTCGACATAATTGTCTGTGAAGGAATCGAGGTTAGTAAGTCTGTATGAAGAGATCGAACTTTTGTTCAGCTCATGACAGATTGAAGCCTGATTGTTACCTCCTCGTTCGCATATTTGGGATTTAAGCCAATGACATAGACAAGATTCTTTTGCACCACTCGAGTGTTTTCTAAATGCCTGCGGTTGGCTTGCTCCATTTCCCTCTGCTGACGCTCCTTTTCCTTCTTTTCTTTCTTGATACGTTGAATTCTGATGCAAATATATTTAGACAAATGGTAACAGGGCAATGTGAGCAAACATAATGCCAGCTTTGAGACTCAATAACTTACTCATCCGTGCTTATTGGTGTGAACTCTACTGTCTGCTCAGAATACACACGACGACACCTGCATGCCAGTAGAATGGACTCGTGAGCATATTATATATGGTAGGTGTACACAATGTTCAGTAGGCTACTCACGCTGGACAGCGACCATTTAAATTTTCCCGTATATGGTGCCAGCAAAATCGGCAAATCTAATCAAGCAAATTTTAGTAATTAATTCAAATTGCCGTGCGACTTGTCAGGCATTGGTGTGCAGTGGTAACAAGTCTAATGTTATCAAACTTCATACCTGGTAACCACAAGGACATGGGCGAAAGTTGCGATCGGATAGATCGAGCTCTTCCATACATAGTGGGCAATCGTAATCTTCAACGTCTGACATGATATCCTCACTTTATACTAGCGATTCACAATGGAACGATATAGAAGGTGCGTTAAAAGGGAGTTGAAGAAAAAAAAACCGCTAACCACCCGGTCACGTGGGATCACCTCGTTTCCGCTGTAGTGATTGGCCGAAAATAGTAAACGATACCAACGCCAAAAAGCACAGCATTTAATGGCATTTATAACGTGCAGAAGACAAGAACCAAATCAAGCAGTAGAATGATAACTATTTTCCAAAAGTCAAAAATGAGCAAACAGGTGTTAAGCATAATATGGTAGTTTCAAAGACGAAACTAGCCAGCATGGTATATTTTTAATGGGTTCCTTGTAAGTTAATCTTCCAAAAAAAAAGAAGTACAAACTGTCTCAAGTGGATGGGATAAGATTTGTAGTTCTTAAAAAAAAAAAAAAGATTATACGTTCAGGAAATTGTAAGATAAAAAATATACCACAATGAGAGGGCAAAGAACAAATTTCATGTTAAGAGCCTTCGATTCGCCACATAAAGGGTTGGGTTTGATGGTCAGGTTTGACCCCGAAAGAGGAAGACGGAGCAGTGAAGGTATCGGGTTTTAAGTGATGTAAACCACTCGAGCAAATTGGTCCGGCATCCAAAACATATAATAGGATGATGTTGTCCAGATACTTGGGGAGTAGAAACAGCAGAAATAAAGGAAAACGTCAAATCCAAGAGTAACAAAACAGAAGAGCAAAAAAAGAAGGCTATCGTACACGGAAATATTAAAAGGATTAGCAGAACGACAATACAGTCAAAAATCAACCAGTTGGCTGCTGGCTATGTATGACGTGTAATGTGGTTCGTAGCTAATGTAAGAAGAAGGATGAGAGAAAAAAAAGAGAAAGGAATATAATAAAGGAGAAAATCAATTCGCAAATAGCTGACGGTAGCAAATATATATACAATCCAGATTGCTAGGCGCAAATTGTTTCTGTTGTAGTTTTTACATGCCACTTTGAATTTTAAGCATGCTTCGTAGGTTTTGCTGAATTTCCGACAAAGAAGGAGTGACATCATGAGATAACTTGTGAGACGTAGTCATTTTGAAGGGCAATTGTTGCTGATGATATGGTACATGATATCGAGGCATTACATTATGCTGGTGACTTGTAAAATCGGAGTGATACGGATGCGAATGGATGGGTGGCTCCGATCTAGGGCGTTCGGCGCCAAGCATGTCAAGCAAGTCCAGAGATTTCTGACGAAGTACTTGAGCGTTTTGCTGGTTGGTATCATAGTCTTCCATTGAAAAGACATTCTCTTCGCGGGCTAGGTTTTGCATAGGACGAAGATTAGAAATGCCAGCAACTGGCATGGGCAAAGCGCTTGGAGCAGGAGAATTCGAGAACGTGGGCCCAGCATAAAGAGGATTAATAGCCGATTGCCCAAACATAAAGTCACTGGGGGGTGTTTTAGAGAGAGTAACGGTCTTGACCGATTGTTTCTGGGGAATCTCGAGAATGCTACCAGAGCGTCTACGAGGTCGAGGGGGTCTAGCAGCATTTTTAACAGGTTTGCTGTTAGGAGGAACAAAAAATAAAGGGTGAGTAAATGATGATTTTCCAAAAAGAAAATCATTGGGTATATGGCTAGCATACTTTTTTACAGGAGGATGAGTCGATGTTGCTTCAGCCTTGGGTGAGGGAGACTTCTTTCTTTGACGATGCTTTGGCGATGGGGTGTCGGCAATAGAGCTATCTGATTCTCCAGTAGAAAGTTCAGATGTCAAGTTCAAGTCAGCTTCAACTTTTTCCAAAGCATCTGTCACAGCGTTGATATCCTTCCGCCTTTGGTTACGACGGAACTTGGCTGACGGAAGATTGCTTTTCTTATAATCTCGATTGTTAGCCTGCTGCTGCTGTTGCTGCGACAACTCCTTGGGAGGTGGTAGGTTATCGGATCTTTGCATCACTTTGACTGAGCCATATGAAAGCTCAGCTTTCTGGTCAGTGGCTTGTTTTCGGTTTGCCTTTTTCTTGCCGTCAGCTACTTCAATGGGGGTGGATGATTTCTTATCGCCTTTGTTACGAGTGGCTTTGCCAGCTTTCTTTGCTGGTTTAGGAGAAGCATCGACAGGTCTCATGGGAGATGAATTGCGAGAATGTGACGTTGAAGGTGATTGGTTTCGAATGGTTACTGTGTTGTTCATGGTTGCAATAGTCTATATGAGTACTATGAGAATATGTACGTTGTATATGGTTTCATTCAAATAAAATGGTTTAGTTTAAAGAGAAGGAGAGAAACTATTAGCGCCGTTGCGTCGGTTATTTGTTTTTTTCCAAAGGATGACTGTGGTTTTACAGTACATATATACCGTGTTTCAGGTTGGGCTGTAGAAGTAGTATTGTAAAATTATTTCCCGTTCATGTGACCGATATAGGTTTGTTAGATCATCCGATAGCAGGCACATTGAAAAGCTAAGGGAGCTTTATGTACAAAATAGAAAAAAGAGCAAAGAATATGTTACATACAGAGAGAACATTCTGATTGGTATGGCTAGGGAAAGGTAGAGAAAATCCATAAAAGAAAGATTGAAGGGGAAATATAGTATTTCAGTGCAACTTCTGCTATATACATTCAAAGAATAGTTCAAGTACTATCGAAGAGTTATGTAGAAATTTTGCCACTGCGAACAAGAAAGATATCGGTGTGTGTTGCAGCAAAAGCCAACAAGAGTGGAATGCTAGATCTGTAAAATCTAGTCAAATCCTATATCAGTTCAAGTCTTGTTTGGTTGCCATCGTGTATAATTGTGTATGGCTCTTTTTTCTTCTCTTTATCTTGAGATTACCTTTTTTTGGGGAAGAGGGGAAGTATGTTGAATGCCTTTAATAATACGTTATGTAGACATGAATAGGGGACAACTTCAGCTCAAAGAGTTGAGTGACGTCGTCCGCTCTTCATGTTTTGTACTTGGGGACTCAGCCTGCAAGTCTCCTCAACCTTGAAATGCCTCTTCAAAGCGTCTGTTCGGGCAAATCCTTTACTACAACAAGGGCAGACATATGGTTTATCACCAGTATGAACTCGCATATGTCGATGTAAATCATGGTTTCTGGCAAAAGAACGAGGGCAGGTAGAGCAAGGGAAGCGTTTGACAACTTCTGACGACCCGGAAGAAATGGAGGAGGATTTTCGACGGGATTGTTTCTTAGCAGTAGACTTACGTCCAGTAGACTTGTTTTTCTCTTGCACTCGAGATGAGCTTCGTTCAGAATCCATATGATAAGGTTCTTGTTGAGTAGTGGATAGAGATAAGGGTGTTTCATTTACAAATCCTGCTACAGTAGTATCCTGAGATGATGACTGTTGCTGCTTGGGAGATGACAAAGAAACTGGCATATTTATTGTACCCATGGGTTGAGATGTTGGCACAAAAGAATTTGAAGCCATATCATTGTAATTTCCAGGTATGGTGGACGCAGGATCGATAGTAGGCATGAAAGCATCCATAGTTTGATACTCTAAGATGCCAGGTAGCATAGTCATCAAGTCATCTGCATTATTGATTATTGGTGATAAATTTCCTGTCTCGTCGTCACTGCTGATACTCATGGAGCTATCTGACCAAGCGCCCGATGGATCATTAATCAATGGTACGGTAGAAAAGCTGGTGGTGGGTGGTGGGAAAGACAGACTGAGTGGGTAGACTACCGGAGTAGTTGGTATTGAATACAAGTAATCCGGTTGATCATTGTTCTCATCTTGCTGTGTGATTAGTTCTGAACAAGCAAATGATAGATTTTGATACGGTGTGGGTGTAATAAATTGTTCCATTATGATGTACAGTTGATGGGGAAAAGAAGTGGTAGTGGGAGAAGAAGAAAAGGAATAATGGAAGATAACAAAAGAAAAGATGCGAAATCGACAGGATTTCAAAGCTACTTCTTATTTATCTGAAAGGAAGTTTCGGTTTGCTTGCTTTTGGGAAGTAACGCAAACTGAACGTATTGGATGTCTGGTGGGGGGGGGGAGAGATTGTACGAGGGGGGTGTTTAGAGTTCCAAAGCCTTGTTACTTCAATAATGACTTGCAAACTCTATTAATTTCATGCTTGGTGTGATTTATTTTTATTTTTTGCACTGCACTGCCTTTCAAGCTGTTGACATTTCGCATAAATGTGCAGGAACATGTTTGAGATTTTTTTCTCTACTCAAATTTGCCCCATGGGACAGTTTAGAAGCATAAATTATTCCCGAGAACATTTTGCAGGATTTCTCAGATTAGTGTAAAAAAAAAAATGAGGAAATGAGTTATTCCCAGATAAACAGGAACATGCAGCAATTGATGTCAAAAAGAATATGCTACGTTACCCATTGGGTAGTTCCCCAAGAAAAAGCGAGGACAGAGGCGAACTTATGGGGGGTTTGTTAAAGGAACACAAAACATAATTGAGTTTCCATGAGGAGCCCTCTTACCTATGATTTAGGTAATTCGTCATAAGGTTCTTCTACTAATGTCGGTTCTCAGATGAGCCCCAGCGAGATTGGAAGGAAGATCGCCAGTAATTTTGGTCTATATTGACAAGCTTAACTAAAAGTGTAAGTGATGGTGACGTTTTCAGAGCACCATTAGTACGGATTCATCAATGACATTTGGGGGAAAAAGAGCTTGGCATTATAGGCAACTCTCAGCATCACACATGGCCGCACCACTACTAACATGTCGCTTTATCGGGAAACCAGACTGGGTAGAATTCCCACTTGTGTTGAGACAATAGCCCGGACCCGTTACCTCTATGGTCTGGTTTTTCTTTTTTTTTTTCTCTCGCTATTGCTTTCTTTATAGATAGTCATGTATGTTTCATTTCAGTTACGAAACCCCTGACTATTTTTAAAAAAGCAAGGCAAATGCAAATATTAAAAACCAATAGAGAACAAGAGACTCGTAGTAAATCTATAATATGGGTGCTCCGCTCACAAATAAAGTCTTGGAACTGATAAGCAAACAGTAATGTCTATGCGTGATCAGTCTGATAAAGCGGTTAGTGGAATAACAACTTTAGTGACCTAAACCTCCAAAATACATTGATACCAACATATTGGGTGTCAAAAGATTTTCTCTTGTCTCCCCCCCATCAAAAAGCCTTATGCTAAACTGATCCTCAATGTTTTTTGGTGGTGTGAACCCCCAGGAACACTTCCTTACATGGACCTAACCGTTTGACAACGATGACCAGCAAATTTGCATCTCCGACGCTATCCACTTTTAACAGTGTGCGAGAAAAAAATTTGATTGTAGTACTGTTGCAACTTTTTGAGTTTTATCACATCTCAAGTGATCGTAAAAACTTCCTCTTTAATATATTTTTTTGGTTATTTAAGGTTAGCGAAGACAGCTGGGAGTGGTTTCGCACTGTATCCCCGCGCTAAAGAATTAAGCAATTTGAAGCAGTATTTGCAATTACAATGTCCGTGATTCTTGTGTGTAATGCCTGCCAAAAGGAAACCAGAAAAAAAACACGGCTCTTTATCGATCATCGGCGAATTTTGGCCTTAATCAATTTAGCTTGATGTCCTGGTTGATTTTGTCGACCATACACTAAAATTTGTTTATCGGCGATGTGGCTCCAGTAAAGCCCCACATTCGCGAATTGGTGAGACGCAAGGTTGTTCGGATATAGCTGGCCGAGGTGGAATTCCCCAGCGTCATGGAACAGCTGAAAAATAAATGGAATTTTAGCTCCTTTCACAAATATACAGGTTATCATCCCCTATGGATTGTCACAGGAATCACGAACGATCCTTACCAATAGCAATGATGAACGGTCTGTCTTTGACAAACTAAGATAGTGCATCGTCATAGATACATAGTACATTACTGTTGCAATGACATCAAGGAAATCAACCAAAGCAAATAATTAATATATAACCCTGACCCATAGTTTGTGCAGGGAATAATCACCCCACCCGTGAGAGATGCAACTCAGAATCCCATAATTTTTGCCCATCTGCTTACCTTGGGTAATATCAAGCGGTAATTTTAACAAATCCCATCCATCAAGGAACACTAGCTGTATTGGCCCTATGATTTTCGATAGCCGATCCGGCTGCTTGGTAAACCTTTCCAAAAACAGTAAAAGCGAACGAAATGTTCGGCATTGTACACAATGAATCCTTGACAACACATGCTGTGAAGTCTAAATAAGCAAGGACAAAGATTCATTAATTTGGTGTTGCCTGGTTACATTGAATGCATCTTCATATGACTTTGATGAAGCTAATTTTTTTTTGGACAAAGAAAACTACATCGTATGATGAAGTCCACTTACGATGCCACGCTCCCGATAAACGCGATACTTGGGCAACAAATACAATTCTTGAAGCTGATAAGCGTCGAATCGATTACCCATATCAACATAATATACTAATGTCTCTCTGTTTGTTTCTTCCATAGACAGTAACATGTTTAAACAGATCTAATTCAATAGGGGGCTTAATGAGAGCTCCCCTTTCCGCCGTATCGTCATTCATAATTTACCTCCAATTTCTCAATTGGTTCAAGTCCATATATTTCTGTGATATTATCAGAACCCAACTTGCTCGATAAAATCTGGTCTAACCTGAAGTATAGGAGTTGAGTGACGATGTAACATCGACACTTGAGATTTTCAATAAATGATGCCTTACAGAGGATTACCGGTGCTCAGCGCAATATCCAAACTTGAACATTGTTCTTGCTCCCATAAATCAGCTGCGCTTTTTTGTAAACATGTCGAGGCCTCATAACTAATATTTTGTTGCAGCTGACAAAGAACCTGATAGGAAGACGATTGTTAAAAATTGCAGGGGAGCAGATAAGCACTGTTGACTGCCATCTATTTTTTTTCCTGCATGCAGGGATTTCCGCGTGATGAATATTCACTCACGTTATGAGGGATGGTTGTGCGCTTGCAGAGATTAGCATCATTGGAGCATTGTTGAAGATCCTGTACTGTCAGGGAAATATGAATGCCGAGGTTTATTATTAGTATGGTTGTTGATATCAAATGTTTGGTCATAAGATGAGCATGCTTATTATGGCACGATATTGAAATAGCCTCGTTTCAAACATTAAAAAATTTATGAAGTACCTGTGTTGATACCGAAGCTGATGAGCGTCTGAATAATCTCAGAATAACGATGCTGCGCTTCAGGCGGCATCTTATTGAGAATGGCTTTAAGGCTGCTCATACTCAATAAAGATCATGATATGCTTCAAGAGCACTTATTTGTTTGTCTTATGGGTCCTTCTGTTCCAGAGCAGGATGAGATCTAGTCTCTAAATGAAAGCATGCATAAGTTTTGACCCGCTACAATAATAAAAAATCAGTAGTGATAAACGTTGTACGTACTGTTTATGGTGTAAACTGAATTGTGGATGAATATTACTAATGCTGAGCGATCGCGTTCAATCAAGAACGACCGATTAGAAAACGTATGTTTGGTTGAAAGTCAGCCGCAAGTCGGCTCATGTTTATTTACACGCAATGTCTTTAGACGTGGATTGGTCGAAACTAGACGATTCTCTAGCAGCAAAAGTACGGGACTTTCTCAATGAGCATTTCAAGAACATTACGAAACCCTCATTCATTGGTGAAGTGGAAGTTGTTGGCTTTGATTGGGGCATTGAGCCACCACAGATAGAAATAACGCATATTGGAGAACCATTCGATGAATTTTACGCGGACGATCTAGAGGACGAGCAGCCCGAACCTTCTGAAACAACCGAAGAGATTCAAGAGAACGCGGCAAGTTACATGAAAGCAAGCAAAACTGAATCCGTATCGGACCAATCTCAATGGCCAACTGATGTTTCTGAGAACAACAGCAATCCATACTTCGCGGCAGGCTCGCAAATATATGGCAGCGGAAACAATATATCCAACCCAAACATATCAATTAGCCAGCATGAACTTCGTAATGGATATCCCATGCCTTCTACACCGACTTTCAATGCCTACTTGCTGAACAGCTTTCACCGGTCTCCCCTTGTAGCACCTCATCACCCATTCTCTTCCACACCAAACTTGTTTTCACCAACGCAATCAGCACCACTATCACCAACCTTATCATCAACCACACCGAGGAATTCAGGTGCAATCCCCCCAGTAAACATTGAATCGCGACATAGTGTTGCATCGGCTGGTAATGGTCTAGATTCCTCGTTGTATCGGTCTGATGGCCTCACCAACGCAGGATCGGCCCTGGATTTGCAAGACTGGATAGATGATGTTGAGTTCCCTCGTCAGATTGGTGGGACAGGATCACAGGGGGCATTGGATGACGCATTGGCGGCAGCCGTAGATGAATCGAAAGCTAAATTGGAACAAAGTAAAACCGAAAGTGATTTTCAAGTCCACTTTTCCATTACTTATAAGGGGGACATGGCCATGACAATTCTCACTGAACTGCGAATGAATTATCCAAGTGTCATGTTTATGAGCTTACCAATGCAACTACGTGTGACAGCCTTGGAATTTGAAGCTGTAGCAGTGGTTGCTTATCTCAAAGGCATGAATAGAATCTGTATATCCATGCTGGAACCGGAAGATTTGGAAGCTGATGGTGTTCCCACCGTTACTAGAGATTTTGGAAGGTTTGTATTGATTTCCGCCACTTCACTATATAGGCTATCACTTTCTGGGTTGAAATCAATCAATCATGAGTTATGACTTACACACCTCTCATAATGAGCAGTTTATTACGAAATGTGCAGATAGAGTCTGTGGTGGGAGATGAACAAAAACAAGGCAAGTGTTCTCGTATTAGGAATAACTCAATTTGTCACAGATAAATATTCAGACATACTGATCTCTTTTTTATTTGTTACAACTTTTACAGTTTTAAAAAATGTCAACAAAATCGAACGATTTATTATCGACCAATTACGCAAAATGCTGGACGATGAACTAGTTTTCCCAAGCTATCAATGTGTACAAATGTCATAGGCTCTGCTGTGCAATTTGCATCTAGATTATAATGTATTTAATGACAAATGCGATAAACCTGTAATATAACATAGAAAACACCTTTCCAATTTCGCTTTGGCTATTCAATCGCACGGATATTTTCATACACAAATTTGTATTAGTTCTACAAGCTATTTTATTATCAAACGCAATGCTGCTTAGGTACCTCTTACGTTGAAAGAGTGGTTTATGCCGTCTTTGCTAAGCCAGAGTGTCGAAGGAGTGCATCAATCTCTACTTCTCGTCGACCTCGGAACATCTGCCATACATCTTGCGGGGGTGTTCCACCCCCCAGGGCTAGAACGGTATTGCGGTAAAGCTTACCCATATCGGCAATTCCTTGTTTGTTAGATTGTGCAGCTGCCTCTTCAAATGCTGCATATGCATCTGCAGAGTAGGTTTCGGACCATTTATAACTAAATTATGTTTTGTCAGTCGATATATGTAGCAGAAACAAGCTTACATAATAGACGTATTTACCTATAATAGCCCGCAGCGTAGCCCCCTCCAAAGATATGGCTAAAGCTGCACAGGAATCGATCCTCCGGAACGCGAGGATAGAGTACCGTTTTCTTTGCTAATTCAGCTTCTACATCAAACACACTAGGACCGTGGGTTGCTGCTGATGGGTTGAAATGAGCATGCAATAACAAGTCAATTTTTGAGAAATGAAGCTAGAAAATTGATAAAGGATAGAAGATCGTGGAAAATACGGGTTGGCTTTAGCAAACAAGGTAAAGTTTTGGTGGCAATACGTTGCATATCGCTTACCTGACGAAGAGTTGCTAATCCACTTAGGAACTCGCGGTTCTTGATAAGGGCGTTCACCATATCCACTTCCATAGGTTCGCCGGTTTTGTAATGACCTGATAGTCTATGAAGCCATTCGCGTTCGCTGCAAAAGTTTTCCATGAATTGCGAGGCAACTTCTACGAAATCCCACTCCACTCCATTTATACCCGATGCTTGGGGATAGTCTACAGTAGTGAGCATCTTTTACGCAAACAAAAGCACCATCAGTCACATATTGTACGTCACATATGAAGGAAGTATGGATACTTACATGTTGTAAACAATGTCCAAACTCATGGAATAATGTCTCAACATCGCGGAATTTCATTAATGATGGCTCGGATGGAGAGCTTGGCGCGGGCTGATTGCAAATTAAATATGCTAGAAAGGTGGACAGGCACATTAGTTTTTCATCAATAAGGTGTTTACACGGACCAGGATAACATACCAACTGGGATGCGCACAGAGCCATTTTCATCTTTGGCGCGGGTAGTAACCGTGTCCATCCAGGCGCCGCTCCTCTTTTCTTCAGGTCGAGAATAGAAATCTCCATAAAAGTAAGCTCTGACTTCTCCATTCTCTGTGACCTTAAATACTTTGACATCCGGATGCCAAGTAGTCATTCCTTTTGCACGCTGTTCAGCAGCATCCATCTCCTCCACATCAATACCAAGTACCTCGCGAGATACAGCAAACAATCCATCTAGTACTTTTGGTAAAGTGAAATATTGTGCTATGGTTTCCTCATCATATCTAAATAGATGCTTGCGATACTGTTCAGAAATGTATGTGATGTCCCAAGCGTTGAGAGGGGTAGGGTGTCCAATTTCCTCAGCAAATTTGGTCAAGTTGTCCAGCTCTTTCTTGGCAGGTTCAACCGAAGCAGTAAAAAGCCTGTCGAGCAAATCTTCGGCTGCAGGTACAGTTTGTGCCATTTTGACAGATAGTGACAGATCAGCATAATTCTTGTAACCCAAAAGTTCAGCTTCTTCTTGTCTAAGAGCCAAAATCTCATTAATGATAGGCTCATTATCGAGCTCTCCTTGAGATGCCTTGCTAATATTTGCTTTATAAACCTTTTCTCGGAGTTCTCGGTTGCTGCAATTCTGCATGAAGGGACCATAGATAGGGAAGTCGAGGGTGATACAATACGCGCCCTCTTGCTCGATGCCCAGGCGCTTGGCATTCTTTGAGAGTGTTTCCATAAATGTATCGGATAATCCGGTCAAATAAGATCTATCCACAACTTCTTTGTAAGCCTTGGTGGCATCCAATACATGATTGCCAAATGTCAAAGACAGTTTGGACAGGCGTTCACGAATCTCATTATATCTTTTCTTTTCTGGGGAATTGGGAGCAAACCCTACACCGGCATGCTTCATATCCCTGAGAGTTTGATCAACAATACGCTTTTGAACAGCATCAAGGGAATTCCATGCGGATTCGGATTCTCTTAACTTTACCAGAGCATTATACTTTGGTAATGATTGGTTCAACAACAAACCAAGCTTCACCATCTTAGGTTGCAAAGTTTCCAAGGTCTGTCTGATATCGTCCGAGTTCTTCACACCATTGAAATGCGAAAGAATACCATATGCTCTAGTGATATCATCTTCCAATTGCTGCGCTGAGGCAGACAAAGGACATTAGCTGATGGAGACCATTAGAAACAAAAATTGTCAACTGTACTTACTCAAGCCAATCGAGCCCTCCCACGTAGGGGTGAACGATTTCTCCAACTGCTTGAAGCGTTCTTCAGCGCTGTCGAGAAACTTTTCAAAGATGGGTACGGCAGTCGCAGGTTTGCATTGAGTCAACAGAAGCTGAAAGTCAGGAAATAAGTGCCAATCTAAAAACGGATTTTGAGACACCTGTGTTGCCATCGATCGACTCAAGGAAGGCATAGATATTATGGTTGAGTTTCCGGGTGGAGTGCAGACTGATCGAATCGCTCGGTGAATGGTGCCACGGGCGCTGATTTCACCTGCCATTCGTGATGTTGTTGACCACATGGCACTGGAAGGACGGTTTAGTCGGTTGGCAACACCTCGAACATGTCTGGAGGCAAGTTGGGACACGCTTTGACGCAGCATTATGTTCAGGTACGCTATTAAATACAACAGACTGGGGGGACGACTTTCAAATGAGTGACTTTTCTTTGTTTCTCGGATGCCAGTCACGTAATACGGCTGCTTGTCCATGAGCTTAACAAAGACACAGCTCCTCAATACATTCAGTGTATAGTTTACCAACATGGGCATAAATGTCATCCAGTAAAAGATAAGCATGCTAAAAGAGGCTACAATTTATTATTTGAAAGATGAGGGATGTAAAAATATTGGCTACTTTCAAAGCGCAGGATGTTTAGGGCCATTCTCTATCAAAAAGTGAAAACTTGAAATCGTAGTTTTTATCTGCAGAATCATCGCTGGCTAATTGTGAGCTGCCTCGCCAGTGTCCTTGCTCCAATCGGTGTGACATGTTATAAGGCTGGTAGTTATAGGTAGGCGGGACTGATCTAAAACCCGAAGGTTGAAAAGGTTGTTCGTGTAATCGCTCTCTTCCTACCAAGTTTTTAGGTGAGGGATTACGAGGTAATGAGCTTTGCTGGTAGTGTCTTCGTTGATTCATGACAACTCCACTGTTGTTTCCATACATCGATTCCGAATGAATATTATAACTTGGCACCTTCGGATAATAGGATGGTTCCTGCCGGGGCAGTATATCGAGCTGCAAGCCACTGGAAAACGGAGAATACCAATTTGATCCATAGGAATGCGATGAGTAGGGTGATGATGGTCTAGCGCTGTCAGCAGGTGAGGTGTTGCTTTCTTCAAATATTTTCTCGGTCTCATTATCATCGTGCTGTTCGCGGATATGGCTATCTTCGCCGTGTTTGGACGTCATGCCAGCTGGTGCCGGTGTTTCTTTTGCGTGTGACGGCTCAGGCTGAACAATCTTGTCGTTAGAAGCAACTTCATTGATCAATTCTTCATTTCGTTTGATGCTCTCATGATAGATTTCTTTCGAATGAGGTACACTTTGTTGAGGAGAAGTTTTAATTTTGTTATAGACCTTTGTCTTTTTCTTTTTCTTTCCCTCAACTAAGACAAAAGCATCTTTAGAGTCTTCCATTGACACCGTGGCCGGCATAGCGTCCTGATGAGCATGAGTACTGGGATCGGCCAATGTTTCATTCACAACGTTGAGCTCTTTTGTAAGACTTTGATCGACTGTAGTTGTTGATGCTGTTATCTCCTGTGAGCGATCATTATTATATTCACTCCGTGTTTCGTCGGGATTGTTGCTAAGGTCATTGCTTGTTGCCTTGTCCGAAGTATGGTGGACTTCATTCAATACACGTTTATCAGACTGTACATTATTGGTATTGAACTTCTTCTCGACAAAGGAATTTGTGATGGCATTATTGCGACGAACCGTGGTGTCACCGATAGTCAAGTTGAAATTATCTACGACTTCGACATTATCCTCAGGCGAATTGATTGAACCATGCCCAGTGTGTGCTGGCATAAACGAAGAGCCATTGGAGCGCGAGCGTGGTCGAGTTAGTCCAGTTCGGTGTACCCTCAACATGCTATAGTCATTTGTGTGAGTTGGTAGAGATGTGGTAGCTTCCGACACCTGTGGCGACTGCTTAGACAATTGCCAGGAACGGACGGCTGGTTGCTTTTCAGTAGACTTTAAGAATTCGTGGAATTTTTTGGTGTTTATGTACATTGTTCCAGGGATTCTGTATTCAGCCAACTTCTCCATACATGTTTCGTAGGCATCTTGTCCACGTATCTGTATGTGTGTGACCCAACAAAAATAATTGGTTCTGGTTAGTTCCATTGAACACAAAAATTTCGAGTGGGGTTTTTACCAATGTACTGGTGTCTGCCATGCCCTCCGCAAGAAACAGAAGACGCTGTACATACCTTGTATCGAGCAATTCTAAAAGCCAGAATGCATATCAAAACTATAATGGCCAACAGAATAGTAGATGAAGCTGCAAAGCGAAGCGGCATCATTCGTAAATATTGAGTTAAGCGGTGCATCCAGGCACTGCGGGACCCTGGGGCATTCAGGGATATCTTGTCCACGGACGCTATGGTCTGCGAATCTAATGCCGAAAATTGGCTGTGAGAGACTCCATGATACTGGGGAGAATTAGCACCAAATGTTGCTGAATGCGAGTTGTCCATTGTGAATCCAATGGATGCAAGTGCTGCGCCGACCCAAATCCTTATTTGTGAACATATTGACAACAGCAAAATGATAAAGAGTGAAATGAGGATAAGAATAACAGGCGAAGCGACAAGCAGCGACGTGATTCGCAAGCCTCTCGTCCGCATGTGTCGAATCAAAAGGGGGGGGATTGAAGAAGTGAAGGGCTACGTTAAAAGAAAGTTTTTTTTATTATATTTACTGTTTGCTGTATGGTGAATACCCTAATGTTCTCAAAATAGAAATAAAAGGCTGACTTTGCATGTTCAACAAATGAAGCAGCCAATCATATTTGAAAGATGGGACTCATTTGCATAGCTGAATTTCGTATTTCTTTTGGTTGATCAAGCAAATGTTCATATTAGGATTGGACTCATTTGATAGCTGCCGCTCTTTTACTATCGCGTTCCTCTCCTATAGTTAATTTAATACCTCTGTGCTTTGGTAACGACACCCAAGGACGATTTTGATCCCCAATAACAAAGATATTGTCAATAGTAGTTGCAAATGGTCGATCCAAAGCGTCTTTGACATGAACAATATCGCGGCCTCCCATGTGACGCTCAATATGGGCAATGTTACCGACTCGTCCAATATTTCGACCTCCAATAGCCAGACAGAGCTTCCCGACGCTGAACTTGAGATAATCAAGAATGCGGTTGGTATTCAAGTCCAGTCGAACAGTGTCGTTCACTTTAATGGCTGAATCCGGATATCGTATAGTTCGACCATCATAGGTGTAAATATAAGGAATAGCTTTCCCACCAATCTTCTTCTTTCTAACCTTGCAAAGTTTGTACCCGGTTTCTTCCTCGGATATACGATGAACCGTATAGCGGCCTTTAATATCAGGCAAAATCCGAAAATGTTCACCAATCTTGTCAATACTGAGCACATCTTTTTGTGTAAATCACATATATTAGTTCCTAATTTGGCATATGAACCTATAAATGTCCATATTAAATGAAAGTTTTACCCATAAATCCAATAGGAAAAGCCATATCAGTGCGCACTCGATTGTCAACCTTCACCAATCGTTGTTTCAATATCAATTTGGCTTCTCGGTTGTCGTGCTTAATGGTGAGTCTTAGTCGGTTCTGAAGAAATACTGAGAGCGGTAGACAGCTGCGGGTCTTGTGAGGACCGCCAGACGCTTTGACAGCATAGCAGCCTAAATGTTTATACGAAAAGAAAAAAGGCGGCTGAATAGTTGTTTTTTGGTTCTTTACCGAAAGGGATAATCTGATTACCACCCAGTTTATCTAGCATCCATGCTTTAGGCGCTCGCAATCTTTTCAAGAATTTTCTGGGAGATCGAGGCTGAACAATAAAAATAATCAGAGCATTGATAATATCAATTGATAGTCGAGTCAGTGTCTATACCATATTTCATATATATCTTGCAGGGAAAGAAAGAGGGTAAAGAGGAAGTGGCAATCAGATACTCTTGCTAGGTATTTGCATAAACAGCGCCCCAACCGGTTTGAATTTTTACCCCATATTTCTTGCATCTCACTTACAAGCTGCTTGTTCGATTGAAATTTTCGTGCTTGATATAGAGAGTAAATCTTTGTTCTCCTTGCGAAGAGACACAAATTGGTGTTTTGCTATATTTCATCGTTGTAAACCTAATGATCTTAAAACGTCTTTAATATAACGCCGTTAAATGGATTGGTCTAGTTGATCCAATAGATTTGAAAGACAAAGAATGGCTTTATTTCCTAATGCTACTTTAACAAGGTCAAAATTTTATAAGGCTGGTATTAACCATTGGCATGCCCTTGAAATGGCCGGGACAAAATTTCCATTTGCGGTTGCTCCTTTGACTCTCAGCACTTGAACGTAATGGCTGCTCAGGATCCATTCAACGTGGTCAAGACGTAAGCAAGCAGTTATGCTATAGAACACAACGTGTTAAATTGAAAATTTTAATTTTGCTGTACATAGAGATGTTGAAGCATCTTTGAGTAATGCTACAGCTCTGTTTGATTCGTGGAAGAGAATCTACAACACTGTGTCATCGCCAAGCAATGAAGAATTAGCTTGGACAGCAGACGACTTGAAAGCAGCCCTCGAAGCCATCAGTCAGGACTTGGAAGATTTAGAGGAATCTGTATCAGCCGTACAAGCGAACCCTGAAAAGTTTAAAGTCACTAGCAGTGAAATCCAAGCACGTAACAACTTCATAAGTCGAACGCGGAGTGTCGTAAAGGAAATGGAAGATGTATTGAAGAACCCTCCCCGCAAAGAGAAATCAAAGGGCAAAAATGTACGTAAAAGCAAAAGATCATATATGCTTGGAAACACATCAAAATAGTGCTGGCACTAAGTTCTCTACGATAGAGTCAGTCTGGCAACAAAAATTACAGTTCGGGAGAATATGCCGCCAGTCCCTTCGCTGACGATAATCAGCGATACATTGATAATACAAGTGGACAGCAAGCTGTAGGTTATCATTCTTTCTCTGATCATGCTTTGTAGTTTTGTGGGCTTACTCTCAGTCGTCAAGATCATGATGCAAGAGCAAGATACACAATTAGATAGTATCTCAGGGACGCTACACAATCTTAAAGATATTGCGGGTACAATGCATCAAGAAGTTGAAGATCATGCAATGTAACTTTCATAAGGTTGTTAGACATGCCTTTTTCGTGGTCTGACAATTCACTTTGTAGTTTATTGGATGACTTAGATCAACATGTGGACAGATCGTCCAGCCGGCTGAATCGAGCTATGGATCGAGTTAAATATATACTTCGAAAAGAAGAAGGTAGATGAAGTCTTCATTTCACTTCTCATACCAATAATTGACAGCTTGATATCTTTGGCTAACGTTTGAAAATTCCATCTAGAGTCAAAATCAGGATATTGCGTATGCTGCCTTATCATTGTATTAATCATCTTGCTCATATTGGTGCTTACAATTTAGGCAAGACTAACAACATAACCCTTGAAAATACATATAATGCCTTGTAATAATATTCTAATGTGTATTTTCATAAGTTGCCTTCAAGTATATGAATACCATTTTCAAAAAGGATGAGACAACGACAGACATGTTTTAGATGATTTGAAGGTTTTAATGACATTATGCATACAGCGCATTGGAAAAAAAAATGCGAATGAAAGAGAAGAAAAAGGGTTCAAAAACAAAATGTACCAACTATGTGAATTGTGTATCATCAATTACAAGTATGCGTCTCTGACAGGTTTGCTCTGCAACGTTTGATAAAAGACAGTGGGTTTAACCTTGAGGTTTACTCTTGAATGTGTCATACATTCTGATCAATTTTCCTTGATCAGTTTCATTTTGTGAGAATGCGAAACCGCGCGTCTTCTTTAATCGTTGAATCTTGCGAACTTTGTTAACAGCTTGTCGGAAACGATCCATTCTTGGTCGATAATCTGGCAAATTAAGTTTCTGGATTTCTTGTACAAAGTGATACATTTGAGGTCGATACATTCTCTTGTAGCTAAAAGGAGCACACTTTAACATTTGAAGCAGGATTAAGCGATTATCGTGAGTTTGACACTTACAACTTCCAAATGTAATCTCGAGTATTTGCCAGCAGTGGGATAAGTAGAAGGAAGAGCCAATAGTTGACATTACCAAAAAGCACAGGCACAATGCCCTCATATTCCGTGAAGATACCCCACGGCAGCATGGGACCCACATAGGCAACTAAAGGCATGTACACAAACCAAATAACCATGGATCCAGGTATCATGATAACTGACCACTTGGTCCAAATGCTACAAACGAGAGAGTAAGTAAATGAGGCGGCTCAATCAACTTGCATGTAAAAATTAAATTGTACTCACTCTGTGATCAGACATCCCTTCCAGAGAATGGCCGCAAGAGTTGCAGTGAAAATGGTCGTTCCGACCCACCATTGACCTCCAGACCATCCGTTCGTAAATACATCATCGTTCCGGAAAGCCAGCATTCCGGCAAAGAATAGGACCTGTCCAACATGTTGTTAGAACTAATGCTAAATGCTTTAGAAATGTGACCATGGTTTTACTTACCAAAGAATGGTATATGGCATTAGCAATCCAACCCCAGAAACGCTTTTGGTTGAAGAACTCGTTATTTTGGCCGAGCATGTACATTTGAGGGTACTTGTCTAAAAGACGAGCAGACGCAAACTGATCAAATACTCCGATTGCCAACGGCGGCAAGATGGTGAAGATGACGTTGAAACATGACATTGTCCATGACTCGTATAGAGTTTGTCCAGAAAATCCATTGAAAATAGCATACTAAAGCAATACACATATTGGGATCAGTATGATGATAGATAACAGCAACTTGAGCTATTCTTTCAACTTACCCAGAATTGAGTCAAATACAAGGCAACGTTCTTGTAGAAAAAGTAAAAGATCATTTTACTCAATCTTTGATATGCCCATGAACCGTGAACCAAAAGAAGCTTGCGAAGAAAACGGAATTGAGAAATGGAAAAGTCTGCACTTCGTGCAGCTTGCAGACCTTCCACACCACTAATCCCGACACCAACATGTGCAGCCTGAATCATAGAAACGTCATTGGCACCATCGCCAATCGCCAAAAGGATGGAGCGCGAGTACTTTTTGACGAGTTTGACAACTAAAGCCTTTTGTAGAGGTGATACACGACAGCAAACCACAGCTTTACATCGTTTGGCCAGATCCAAGAAAATCTTTTCAATGTCCTTTTCCAATGCAAATGTCAGTGCCCGGCCATCGATGACCAGGGCTAGTGGATCATCTTGGTGAGGCGCTTGTCCGTTGGTAAGTTCTTGAAGTTTGGCTTCAAGGAAGGTCTTTGTGTCAAAATGATTATCTTCGTTGCAAATGATGAGACTCATATCCTCGTGTAACAATCGGCAACTGTAGCCAATGTTGATGGCAGTTTCTTGTCGATCTCCAGTCAAAACCCACACTTTGATACCAGCTTCTTGAAGCGTATGAATTGTATCGGGTACACCATCTTGCAGTTTATCTTCGATAGCAGTGGCTCCAAGAAGGAACATATCCTGTTCAATGATTTCCGCTGCTTTGTCTAATTCTTCGGCACGGTTGGTCAAAGTCGTAGCTGCGGCATCATGAATCTGTGACCAGCGATTATATTCTTCCTCAGGAATTTCACGCATAGCCAAGCAAAGCGTACGCAAACCTTCAGTTGCAAAATCCTAATCTGGCATGATGAGCAAGACAAATTCGCGACAAACATCCACATAATACTATTGTTTCTTTACCTCTAGATGTACCAATGTTGGCTCAACAAAGGGATTATTTGCGTTCAGTCGTTCCAAGATGACAGTGTCGGCGCCTTTGCAGTAAAGTTTAATTTTGCCGTCTGGGCAGCGAACAATGACTGACATGCGCTTTCTAGTAGAATTGAATTCGCAGACATTCAAGATTTGATATTCTTGATCGACACCATTAGCCGTACAATTGATTGAATTTGGACGGCGAGCATAAAATCTAAATCCTAGGGTGCTGGCGCCATCTACCAAAGCTCCTTCGTCTGGAGATGCGGCTTGATAGATAATGTCTTCAGAACCTTCCTTTCGTTCAGGAATAACAGTGTGGCAAGTCATTAATAGAGTCAAGAATTCATTGACGATGTTGGCAGATTTAGATGTCGTCTCATGATCTTTTAGTTGTTTGAACGTAAACTGTCCTTCCGAATCTTGGTCATGTTGAGCAGCGCGATCAGATTCAACCTTTTCAGCATAGCGAAGTCCAGCAATAGAGCATTCTCGGAACTCCATCTCGTTACATGTCAGTGTTCCGGTCTTATCTGAGAACACATACTCAACTTGACCTAGTTCTTCAATCAAACTACTACTGCGGGCTACAGCAGGAGTATCAGTCTTCTCATAGTACATGTCTAGATCCTTGTCAATCAGCATAGATTGGACGTATTTGACAACTTCCATCGTTACCATCAAACTGATGGGAATGAAACTGTTGAACAGAATCAAGAATGTCAAAATCTGATTGCCGAATTCTTGAGCTTTGTTGGTGGATGCTTGGTTCAGATAACCCATTGTGGAATCCTGACGAACAGATATCACAAAATTGCCAGCTGCACATGCAACACTCATGATGACAAGAATGATAAATAGCGAAAGAATGTTTCTGTTCGTAATTTTGGTGACATTTGATTGCTTGGTAGGCTTTTTGCTGCATTCAAGAGATTATTTTTAACTACTGTCACTCACAGGCTGGCAAAGAAGCAATAATTTGAGGACCATACCTGGAATTCAACATCAACTTGGTTTCATGACCAGTGAATACTACCAAACCATAAATCCACGGAGTGTTACGAAGTTGAGCCCCTCTTAGAAGAATCTGCTGCGGGTCGATTGGATAGTCTTTTGTTTTGCCGCCCAGATCTTTAGAAGGAAGTGATAATGTGCCGTCGTAGTTGTAGAGTCGGTTGTTCGGTTGCTCTGATTTTAAAACGCCGCCTAATTGAGATATTTGCTGTGGAGATGTATATTTGGCCGTCTCAGGTAGAGCTTGCTTGATCTTTAAATTGACCTCACTTTTTGCAACAAGGATGTCAGCTGTTGAACTTGCTTGAATCTCGATATAACTAACTTACCCATCAAGATTACTGGTTTCAATATAGCATAAACCTTCTGGCTCGGAACTACTTAACAGCAACAGATCTGCTGGGAAAAACTCTGATCCTTCTATTCTACAAATGTCCCCAACTCTGATTTCTCGCCACCGTCGTTCAATGAATTGGCCACCAGAAAGTACTTTACATATGCGTGAATTGACCTCGGCATCTGAACGATGAACACCCTGTTTGAGTAGGTTTTTAGCAACAGTCGGAGAGTAAGTATAAGATTTTCTGTATCACTTACCCAATCTTCGACAATTTCCTTGATAGCAGTAATGATCAAAACAATAACGAGAGGGATCAATGTAGTCCATTTCGAAGTTGGCGAAACATTTGGAATTTGCTATGATAAGGGGAAAAAGTTTAAATGAGTATGTGCGGAACATAAAACAAGCTATATGCCATGAAGAAATACCTGAATGCCCGAAATAAATAAGAAAAACAAATTTGCGTATTTGCTAAACTCCACGTAAAGGAACTTTGGCAAAAACGTAAACGCGCTATACTTTGCAGTAAAGACCTTGTTATGCAGAAACTTTTGCTCTGCGTTCAAGTTTTCGCTATTGACATAAATTAAGCGTGGACCAGCCGCTTCCTTATTCTTTCGCCGATTGAAACAGTTTCCAAAACAATCACTGAAGCTAAATTTCTTCTTTCTTGGCGTGCGTTGTGATTTCTGACGGCGGGGATTATCATCGCTTTGAAGTGATCTGTACTCTTCGCCTTGATATGTATTATTAGTAGATCCGAGTATTATGTCGTTCATACAATTGCTAGACATCAATCCTTTCCGGGCATGTGGTGGCGGTGTCGTAACGTAATCGTTTTCATATTGATTCATATCACCAAAGGATGCCTCCAGCATTTCAGTTGATTCGTTGTCGTGAAAAGTTGCGTACGTGGAGTTACGGTGGTTATGAGACGATTCAAAAGATGCAAAGGAAGGTGCAGCTTGGAAAGGTGGATTTCTATGATGTGATATATCGTCTATTTTTGGTGTTGATACAAATAAAGGATTAGTCGAGATGAAGAACCGAGAGGAGTGCCATTCAGACCATCTACACGAGTGATGAAGCTCTTTGGCGAAAAAAAGGGGGGAGATTAGCTTACCGCTGTCTGCAGATGAATAACCTTGTCTAGAAGGAGTGCTTGAATACTTTTCATCAAAAGTGTTTGAGTCGTGCATATCAAAAGATTCAAGTGCAGGTTCGGTTGGTCGTCTGCTGTACGGATTAGTATATGATTGCGACATGGCGCTGAAATGCCACCACGTGGTTATACTGTTGGATGGGTTGTGTCAAGTTCACGGAAGACGAACAAGCGATAGTCGTACGTAGTATGATATCTAACAGCAGAATCTCAGTGTGCACCGATTAGATGAAAAGTTGAGAACGTTGCAAGTGGTTTTGGGATGAGCCGGGGTTATTTTTTTTTCGTGCAAGCCAGAATAAAAGCGAGCAAAGGGCCAATTGTGGCTCTGTGACAGTTGGTCTGGGTCCCTGACTGTACTCAGTAAAAACAGGCAAATCAGTTTCTTAGCCCTTGATACGTCTAGTGTATATAGATATTTTTGTTCGGTGAACTCAACGCACGTTCATACATTTTATCTTGTACCTGAGTAATTATTTTAATGCATAAGTTTCAGGTACGCGCCTTTGTTTCATGGCTGAGTTTTGCATCATTGAATAGAGATCCAGCTCGCTTCTGAGGCTCGAAAGCGAAATTGAGAAAACGCAGTCATAATTTTTTCAGCACCTTCTTACCATGTCAACTTCAAGTGATCATGAAGACGATTTTGCCGATCTGTTTGGGGTAATTACCACCATATACATACTGCTCACTTCAACAGTTCTAGTAACAAATTACGACAGGCGTCAGACGATGAAGAAGTCAAACAGCCCCAACATACTTTCCAAAAATATCAAAGACAGCCCGAGCTAGTGGTTGGTGGTAGGTGGATTTGATATCTGTATTCCTCTATATGACTATCTAAATTAAGGATGACTGAATACTTCGATAGATACCCCATCAGAATTGGAACTAAGATTGGTAGGGTCGCATCCTCTTTGGGCGCATTACTTATGGAACGCTGCAAAAGTCTTTGGAAATTATTTAGACGAAAACAAAGATCTTTGCCGAGGCAAGAATGTGTTGGAATTGGGTGCTGGAGCAGCTCTTCCCAGCATTATAGCCTCAGCAAACGGCGCTACGAAAACTGTTGTGACGGATTACCCAGACCAAGAGTTAATAGACAACATAACATATAATATAAAGTCCAATCTACCGACACAATTCGAGAATCAGAGCATTTGTGCAAAGGTACGTTTACTATGCAAGTGAGTAAAAAGATTTGGAGAAAACTCAACGAAATCATTTGCAGGGCTATGTTTGGGGCACAAAGGTTGCAAAGCTGAAAGAAACATTACCCAATGCCGAGACGAAGTTTGACATAATCATCCTCAGTGACTTAATTTTCAACCACTCGCAACACCATGCTATGTTACGTACTTGCCGCGAATTAATCAAACCAAAGACTGGTCTTGTTCTTGTATTTTATACCCATCATCGGCCTCATCTAGCTCACCGTGACTTGCAATTCTTCGAAATTGCACAGAGACCATTTAACCCAGAGGTTGATCCAGAAAATTGGGAGGAAGTTGGATATAACTTTCACGCTAAGGAATTTCTTACTAAAAATATGGGTGTCATGTTTGAAGAAGACCAGGGTGATCAAGTAGTACGTTCAACTGTTCACGGTTGGAAGCTCTGGCTGGACTAATTCAATAGAATAGAATAAAAAAAAAATATGTATTGCGTTATGCACCTTGAAAAAAAAATTGCATTTGAGGTCGGCGATGATCATTACTATTGACACTTGGAAAATTAAGGAAAATGAAGAATTGCATTGCCAGGTATTCCAATCATGTTGGATGAAAGTGCAAGAATTGCGGATAATATTTTATCTGATCTATTTCAATGAGCGAGAAAACTAATAGTAACGCATTCCATGAGCTTCGGAGAACGCTCAATATCGCTAATCAGTGACCGCCCCCCGCCCTGTACTACCATGAGACACCATAAGCTCAAGTGAACCTTGCTAAGTTCTCATCGGCTTGACCTTGCATGCGAACATAAGCTTTGCGGCACATTTTAGTAAAGTAACAACTTGCAAAGTTTGCATATGTCCAACAACCATTCTCGCCATCACTCCTTTGTCCGCAATGATGATTGGCAAGATTCAGATGCTTTAGGGTATGTGTGCACACTCCTTTATCTGTCCTCTATTTATATTTTAGTGTGAACTAAAACTTTTTGTTATTGCAGACGTCAAACAATCCCCTCGTCTCTGCTCAGCGACGCAAACCACCTCAATAACGATAATCCTATCAATGTATCTTTAATGAGAATGCCACTCGAAAATGATGCTCATAACAAAAATGCAAGACCTTCCAACGACCCTCGCCACCACCTTATTCAGTCTGCACGACGACGTCGGGCTGGTACCATGCCTTCCATGCAATTTATTCCTGAAAATGGAGCTATGGGTCTACCTGAACCCCACTATTCTATGCTAAACTCGGATTTGTCGGGCAGAAATCGATCCGGTTCGCTGACTTTGCCGTCTGCCTCAGTGTCGGCGGCATTTGGAAACCCTATCTTTAGTACCTCTTGGGCAACAAACGAGTTTCAGCCGCAAATGATACCTGCCAATGATCAGTTGCTTGGTGAAGACGATACCAATTCCATTGTTCAAACATTATCAACGCTTGGCTTGGACGACAGTGATGTGGTTAGAAAGAAGAGTGCTTCCTCTCAATCTTCGGCACAATCATCGATGATAAGATCTCCAACGGAGTCATCTATGTCTGGTTATCATACTCCAAAATCACCTTATGGTCCAGAAACTTCACTTTACGAGCCTAGGGTAGCACCATCTATTGTCTATGCCGGTAACAATGCATACAACTCGACTGAAAGTTATCTTAGCAATCAACTTAACCGACCAAGGTCGGTCAGTGTTACTGTACCAGACCGTAAGCGAGAGGGAAATTTTGGTCAAGCCATTATGAGTACTACTCAGTGGGGTCCAAGCGTGTATCAAACACAACCTCAAGCTCGAGCCGGACCTTCAAACTTTCAGTCTACTCGCAACCGAGCGCTTTCCGTTGGTGACACGGAATGGCTACGCGCTCAAAACGCAAGATCAGATATTGACCAGAATCTGGATTTTCTTCCTTATATGGACAGAGGCACCCCCACGACTGGCAATGCAGTAAGCGTAGCACGAGGGAACAGAAAATTGATATTAAATATTTACTAAACACACATAATTTCGTTTGTTGTAGACGCCTACAAGATCACTGTGGATTGGTTGCATAGACTCTTTGGTCTCTCAGGAACAGCTGCTGCAGACTTTCAGCCCGTATGGTTTGATCGACAGTGTAAGGTTGATTGCAGATAAAGAATGTGCTTTTGTGAATTTTGTTCATATTGAAGACGCCATTCGCGCCAAAGAGGATATACTTACACTTCATAATGGTCGAATTGGCGATACTGTTGTTCGAATTGGATATGGCAAAAATGATGGTCCTCTTTTGGATTCTAGTGTGCTGCAGCCAACTAGAGCACTTTGTAAGAATCGTTTTTTTAAAACAAAAAATCAATGCTGAAAATATTTACTCATGCTTGTCTACGGTAGGGTTCGGTAACATGTCTATTACGCTAACTTCGAACGATTTATACGACGTATTCAAGCAGTTTGGGGAAATCGAATCGGCTAGAGTTTTGACTCAAAAAAATTGCGCATTCGTCAATTTCAAATACTTGGAAAGTGCTATCCGTGCCAAGGAGCACGTTCAGACCACAAACTTGCTAGGTCCAAATACGAGGATTGGCTTCGCCAAGGTGCCCACAGCTTCTACTGTGAGTTCTAACCCGTTGGCTGATCATAACCTTACCGACGAACTGTTAGACCCTGCTGCGAAAATGGCCAGCTCTGAAAGTCGCGAACTGATGAAGGCTGAGCTTTTAGATATCGTCAGGATGCTAGCGCCAGAAGAAGCTGTGAACCAGCTGCTAAGTGATGGTAAGTTACTTACCTTAGTGTCTGGCAAACATCAATGAATTGAACGACTGATCAAATTTTTTTCACAATGTGAAAGAATTTGATATCTTGAAAGAATACCATGATTCCATTCCGAATGTCATTGAATTTGGATCTGAAAGAAGA
The DNA here is from genome assembly GCA_037039815.1 of Umbelopsis sp. M5902. Classification (NCBI taxonomy): domain Eukaryota; kingdom Fungi; phylum Mucoromycota; class Umbelopsidomycetes; order Umbelopsidales; family Umbelopsidaceae; genus Umbelopsis; species Umbelopsis sp. M5902. The sequence continues at coordinate 340,107 of JAXQGL010000050.1, forward strand.
TTGGATGCTGCTGCTTTGCGGGAGTTACGTAAGCGGTTGGACCGTACTGATGCAGAGACTGATGAAGCAAACTTGGTTGCTGATGAATGCATGGAGGAGATCGTTGAGCTCAGCAGTGGTAAGTGACTAGTACACATCTGTATTGCCATTTTTTTTTCTCCTTTATCGAAACTCTGAATGATTGACTCTTGTCTGCAGATTACATCGGAAATACTGTCGTACAGCGACTGTTCGAATTATGTGATGATAATGTTAAGACCAAGATGCTTGAATATATTGCACCGCATCTTGCTGCTATTGGCATTCACAAAAACGGAACTTGGGCTGCGCAAAAAATCATAGAGTGTATTACCACCCCTGAACAGGTATGAACCAATTTTGCTGAACATCTTTTTGCAGCTGTAGTAGTGACACAATCTTTCATAGATGAAACTGATCAGGGTGCATGTCGGTCCGTACATTCCACCCCTTCTCTTGGATCAATTTGGCAACTATATGGTGCAATGCTGCCTTGCCTTGGGAGATGAAAACAACCAGTTCATTATTGAAGCTATTATAGAGAACATGAACGAGGTAGCTCAGGGCCGTTATGGATCTCGAGCTATACGGGCCATTTTAGAAAATCCTTCAGTATCAAAAGCACAGCAGAAGCTGGTGGCTGCAGCCATGTTGCAGCATGCGGCGACCTTAATCACAAACCCAAATGGAACTTTGCTACTAAACTGGGTGATTGATTCATCTGGATTCCCTGGTCGATACCAAGCTTTAGCCAACAGGCTGGCACTCAACGCAGCGTATTATTGTGTACACAAGACAGCGTCAACTTTGCTCCTGAAATTAATCAACCAATCTCAGGATTTGAATGCACAGAAAACGCTTTTATGTTCAATCTTTGACAATGATAAGAAATTACCCGAAATCTTGAGTGATCAGGTGTGCGGCTTGCCATTGATTCAAAAGATTTTAGGTGGAGCAGAAGTGGACGGTACGCTTAGACAGTATGCCGCTGATAAAATTCGGAAAAACTTGGAAGTCCAAGGCTCCAGTAGTGGACAACGTGCATTGCATGATCTCTCAGGTCAACAAAAATTCTCTCCTCCTGCTCACACAAGTGGAATGGCTCCAGTCTCCACTCTATATACCACACATCAGACTCCAAACTATTATATGGGCCCTGGGCAATCTATGCTTGCCTCCATGGGTGGCACCGACTATATACCAGCTCGTGCGAATAGGAACCATTATCAACCCATCCAACCCGTAGAATATCGCACTCAACCGAACAGCCTCATACAAGACTACTTGTAGGAAAACCTCTAAAAGGCCGCAATTGAGAAACCCTGCAATGTTTGGTGGATTTCATTGTATATCAAAGTTTTCTGATCTGATTTGCCTATATTATTCCGTTCATATTTCAACAAACAAAAAGTATCGCATTTCTGTACATGTCGTAGCTGCTCAACCCTTTTTTGATTTCCTCTGTCCTCTCCTTTACTGAAATTTTCAACTTTGCCTTTCTTACATGCTTGCAGTGAATAATGCTTTTTTATTTTTGCACACTATGACAGCTAGTAGTAATTACTTACTTATCGGTGGCAAATATTTTATTATTTTTTTGAGCTACTTTTCTGTCATTTGTCAATATCAATGTCCTTCACCCAAATTTAATGTCGTTGTGATGATGCTTTTGAACAATCTTTCGTTGGGTGGAATGCAGGAAGGAACCATAGTGTTATAGCAAATATGCAATGTTGCCACGAGAAAACCCTATGGCTCGCCTTCATAATCTACTATATCACCATTTTGTGACGATGCCTCTCGATGATCCATGGAATCCCCTCCATCATCAATTGCCTGTGCTTCAACAGACGCCTCCCTGTGGCCGGCAGATGGCGCTTCGGAAAGAGCATCATCCTTACTTTCCTCAACACCTTTCATTGCGTCACTTTCAATTTTCGTTCCGTTCGCTTTTTCTTCCCCTTTCTTTTCGCTCTCTGTATTTGCTTTCTTCTGGTTCTCCATCACTTTCTCTAATTCGCTTTTGGCTGATGCTTCTTGGCTTTGTAATTGCGCCGCTTGCGCTTCAGAAAGCTTTGCTGGTCGGTATAATAATTGCGGTTCGATTGTCGTCTTGATATACCGACTTAAATGTACTCGATGTTTAACATTGGCAAGAGCCTGTTTGTTACGAATACATTAGAATCAATTAAAGCATATGTCCCTTCTTTTCAGCAAACATACCAATTTTTGTGCTATTTCCTGTTTACTTCTTCGTTTCTTCTCTTGCTGTCGTTCTATATGCTGTTCTTTGTCTTTGGCAATAGATTCTGCCAGCTCTCTACGCTCCCGTTCAAGTTTTTCTTTCAGCTTATTATCGATCTCTGCACGTTGCTTTTCCTAAAATTAGTAATATTAATAAAACTCGAAACATGAGGAGGCGTAAAACAGGATGCTTCAACGTACAGCTGATGACTTCGTTGACGTATCTGTTTTGAATTTGTTGAGCGTTCCCATAAGTACGCCGAACATTCGCTTTCCACGCCGCTGGCCATCCTGAGTCATCTCTAACCGTGGCCGTTTTTGTGACTTTTGGAAACATTCAGTATTTGATTGTGATCATTAATAGCAAGATCTTTAATCATCGAAAATTCTTACCCCGTCTGTATTCTGCCCGTTCGTTTCGGTTTGTTCTTCGGACTCTCGCTTGCGTTGTGAAGTTGCCTCTGCGGAGGCAGGTACGACAATGCTAGAGCTGACAATCTTCTGCCTTGTAACATAAAGTGCCGTTAGAACAAAAGCTCTCGTGATCTGTTTATACACGTATATACCTACTTTGCTTGTTCTAGATCTGGACTTGGATCAGCCATTATTATTCTCGCAGAAGGCTGAATTTGCTACGGAACTAGTGACAAGTACGATCTTTGCACACAACTACCATTTTCGACGTCACAAACTCGCGAGCAGCAAATTGAGCGGGCTTTAAACCCTCAAAACCTCACCCCGATCAGGAACAGGAAGCGCCAAAGTGGAGAGCAGTGTCGGTCATCCGTTTGACATTGAGTTTGTAACAAAATTTAGAGGATGGCTTCCACTTTGAACCCGTCATTTTCTTCATCTAGTCTCAACACCCAAACGAATCTATATGAGTTTCTGTCAGAGCTTGTGTACAAACGCATTGCTACCATCAACTACCTTCGACGCACACATGAAGGCACGACTCACTGGTTCAACACTGTGCTACTGTCTCGGGAAGACCTTAACTCGATGTATCCGAATAACAAAATGAGTGGAAGGTACACTAGACTTCTATTAGATGATTAGCTAATCAACCATATTGACCGCTCTTTTTAAGCAGAACTTCAAAGTTTTTCACGCTGGGCGTGTCACTCGGTCCTATATTGGATGTTACCAATCAAGTAGACTATGTTAAAGCACTTCACCTGCTCTTGCATGAATTCGAATGCCATAATAATGATCATCAGAAACCTAAGATGGTAAATTAAAAAAAGCACCGGAATTGTTGCAATGTCCATTACTGACCAATGCAATAGAAAAATATCTTTCGGAAAACCAGAGCCAAAGATGATCACAGTTATGTCGATGACGGGGAATATACTCATTTGCTTACACCCAACGTGGTAGGTTGCTGATCGTTGAGCAAGATGGAAAACACTATAAAATATTAAATCTTATAATCTTTCCATAGCCCTTTGAACTCGATTATATCCAAACCTGTTTCACATTATTTGATCTGTTGGGGGAAGCATATCATAAGCTGTTGGTTGGAACGGAGTCCCTTTGCACTCAATCTTTCTGTGAACAAGTTCTAAAGTGTGATGCAAAACTTAAAGTAAGATTAGGGATGATTCTAAAGGAGTAAGAAATGCGTACTTTTCAGCAATAGTAACCAAATAATTCCAGAAAATTGTTTCGATGATAACAAAAGAGCTTGATACACTTGCGCGGAATGCCATCAAGGAAGAGCTCAAGTTGATTGATCCACTGAGCTCCCTTGGGAAGATGTCTCCAATTGATATCGATTGGGATAACAACAACAAGATGTCACCCGTTGATATTTCATAAAATGGCCCATACCTAAAACATTTACCAACAATCATTCACGAGGATGATTCTCATTGTTCGACACCATGCTCTCCACAAGCAGACACAATTGATTCACATCTATAATTTCTACACCATATCCGTACGCTAAACCAGAAAAGCACAATCAAATCCCAGACAGATGTTGGCAGGGCCACATATATTTGAATAAAATACATACTAGAAATGTACTTTCTCATTTTAATTTTATAGTAAACAATTGCGTGGCGTAAATTGTACCAGCAAACAGTTATTAAGTACAAATATTACAATACAATTATGAGACAGGCTCCAAAATGAGCAGTTGACACTTCTGTAGCATCGGGAAGAAGTCGAGGGGAGTGGCGGTATGCGAATTATCCCTGTCTGTCGCTGCTGGGTGTATCTTAGAGGGTATAAGTCCGGTCATAAACACATCTGATATATCACAGCCATCAATAAGCAGTAATATTAACTGTTTTGAAAATCAATATCAATATGTTAGTTACATAAACCATCTGCAGCTTAAGCAAAACTTCGGTACACTTAACCCTGAATATTACTTGTAATTCTTCCCATTTTACAGACTCAACGGCGGAAACTTGACTACTTCTTTCACATATGATTGATAAGTTGTTCCAAGTGGAAGATATTTCTCTTGCCAGTGAAGGCATTTCGTCTCGAGCCTTACAGCATTTCAATAAAAAACACAGGATGCAACTGCTAGCCAAGATTTTCTCAGTCATGCTGGAGGTCGCGCCTACGCAAATAGATAAACAAAGCTCCACCATGCCAGAAGCATCTTCTGAAACCTTTGTGTCGTTGAGCATCTCGCGGTCAAAGTTCAAAACGCTTCCAAGGATGCATGATATACGAAGTAATGATTCATGGGTATATAGAGAATTCAATACATATCTATCAAACATCTTGTCATTCGTAGATGGTGAGCTCCGAGAAATAGTTGACTCCAGTTGAACATTGGTATGCCGCTTCATCATAACCATGAATGCTATATGAGATATATTCCACAATGACGATTCCAATTTCGAATACAATTCTCCACACTGATCATATGACAGGCTTCTGAGGAATCGGTAAAGTCGAGTATAGGTTCGAGGTACTGGCGATATCCAGGGACTTAGAAGATACTGAACAATTTTAGTATGTAATGTTACAAGTGTGGTTGGTATTCTTGTCATATCCAGGCACTGCCGTAAGATAGCAGAAGCTACCTCGTCCAGGTGAAAGATAAGGCAATCGATGCATTTTTCCGGCGATGATTCTCGGTTGAGCTTAGAACATGCTATCTGATCAAAATATTTACATATAGCTTTTGCATCGTGTTTCGCCAAATTCTCAATGCAAGTATTCTTATGGTTATCCCGTCGTCTTCTGCCATCGAGTACCCTATTTTCTAGTTCAGCCAACTGTATGGTGAGCTCCTGTTGGAATTCGGTGGAGCTCAGCTCAAACTTATGAGATCTCCGCATTGCAGCCAGGAAAATATGACTCAAAGGATCGGCATCGGCTCTGCACGTTTTGTAGTGCCTCCATAATTCGTTAAGTGGTAAGTAGTAGAGGATTTCGTTGATTAACTCAATCGGCAACGTTTGCATGTAAGTTCAAGATAAATAAGCGTAGTATTTCCAGAATATCATCAGCGGAAGAACAAACTAGGCTCAGACGTCACTTGACCTCTGTGCGACTATCGAGGAATACCAATCAACAATCCACAGCTTTGCGCACTGTAGAAAGATCATACATCAAAGCTTGATATCATGAATGTAATTTAAAGAGAAAAATGCGTTTTGATTATCATTGCATTTGTTTCACATAGGTCAATACACTAGTAGCTGAGAGCTAAATCTGGCATGTGGATATCACTATTTTAAATACCATATACGAAACTGCCTACAGAAATAGAGGAGTCATAAAGCCCATCTAGTAGACAGGCTTTTTGGCAGCCATTATACAGTCTCTCAGCACCCTCTTTCAATCTGTGTATTTTGAATAGATTTACAATGCCCTGGTTGCACAAAGCAGACTGTTGAGAAGCTTGCAATTTCAGGGTGGATGGCAAGTCACAAAGTGCCTGCATGTGCCCTGTCAAAAGAGACTTCATACGTGTTACATAATGGTCCCTAGCACATCTGCAAAGCATAGACAGCGCAGCAAAAATAAGCAAACTGACAAAGCTATACCAGATCCGACTATTTCAGAAGAAGAATTGCGAAAGTATTATGCCTCCAATAGACGATCGCGTTTGATCATATTTGCAATTTGCATCTTGTTCCGCCTGGGTAACGCATCAGTAACACGAACATACGACAATCCCGACGAGTATTGGCAAGCTCAAGAAGTTGCACACAGACTTGTTTTTGGATATCCTTTTTTTAATCATTAATTTTTGCATGACCCATATCATTCGGTGAAATAAGCCTTGACTCTGATTTGATTTGTGAATACATATGGCTATCTCACATGGGAGTGGAGAGAGAGAATTAGAAGCTTTGCCCATCCACTCATATTTGCTGCACTTTATAAAGTACTGCAGATTTTGAGGCTTGAAGACACAGCTTTCTTTGTAAGGTTCATTCTCATGGAAGCCCAATCTGTCACCTCCTTACTGAATTACTATTGATAGGTAACAGCACCACGATATCTTGAGTCAATACTTGCGGCTACGGCTGATTTTTACATCTACAATCTCGCCAAAAAGTCGGTTGGAGATAACATAGCACCGTCGGTTGTAAGCAGCTTTGTCGATGTAATCAAGGTGATTTTCCATAGCAAGACTAACATTGACATCTAGTTGTTTTGTACTTTGGCTTCATTCTTCAACTTTCATATGGCTGGCCGCACCTTATCGAATTCTCTAGAAATGGTGCTTACAACAGTCGCGCTCAATTATTGGCCATTAGACGGTGTTGTTGTCTATAACAACTCAGATTGGATTCGGTAAATGGCTGCAACTATATTTTTCGAGGAAATAACAAGTTTCACTAACGGACGAAATTTTCTCTCAGTAATTTCCGCGTCGCGCTTGCATGGGCGGCATTAGCCTGCGTTATTCGACCAACCAATGCCTTGCTATGGGGTTTTCTGGGCCTGAGGCTCTTGTACAAAGCTAAGCCATACCGTAATGCCATAATTGCCAACACCGCAATCATTCTTATAACCTCGATGACCTTTGCAACTGTACTGGATACGTGGTGTTACGATGGGCATCTTGGGAATTTACTGAACGAACCTGTGTTTACTCCAGGCAAATTCTTCGAACTAAACGTGGTTTCAGCGATCTCAGTTTTCTATGGAATCCATTCTTGGCATTGGTACCTAAGCCAAGGCATACCGGTGGTATTGGCAGGACTTTTACCTACATTCTTGTTTGGATGGTATCGAATTGGCAAAGATACCATTTTGAAAGAAAGGGTCGCCCCCATGAAACAACTCATCGTTTGGACGGTGCTTGTATATAGCCTACTGGCTCATAAAGAGTTTCGCTTTATATACCCTATTGTGCCCATAATGCATATTATTGCTGCATATGGCATATCACAGTTGCCAGGACGATGGAGAAAGTGGATTATACTGTCGATTTTATCTCTCAACATTCCTTTGGGTTTATACACCACAACAACTCATCAAAGAGGTGTGATGGATGCAGTGGAATGGGTCAGGATGGAGGCCATGGAGCTCAGAAGGAAATATACAGATTATGACATGGAAGTAGCATTTTTGATGCCCTGCCATTCAACGCCTTGGCAATCAATCATGCACGACAATAACACCAAAGCTTGGTTTTTAACATGTGAACCGCCACTAGCAAAGTATGTCAAGGCTAACTCTCACATAATATAAAATAAGCTGGCTAATTGTTTTCGTTGAAGGGTTTCTGAGGATTATAAAGACGAGGCTGATAAGTTCTACGATGATCCAACCATTTTCATAAAAGAACGGATATTTTCCACTTCGTCGAGAAAATCGCCTACACAGATTATCGCATTTGACTCCCTGCTGCATATGCCGAGCCAAGACAATGAAAATATTGGCAGTCTCTTACAAACTAGAGGAGGTTATGTCGAGGTAAGCTTATACTACAAATCTTCTCTGGCTCAATTAGCATACTCATATATTTATAGTGTCAAAGGTTCTTCAATTCCCATTTTCATGATGACTGGAGACGAACCGGAGACGTTGTAATACTTTGCCACTCTGATAACCAATAATAAAATTTGACCTTATTACTTCCTTATAAGGCAATGTATAGGCTCGAGCCAAGCGTTCAGGTCCAAGGCTTAATTTTTGTATTTTAAGGCTCAGTTGCCCAGGCTTGGCACCACTTTTTGTTCTGCCTCGCCAACTATGTCAAGAGTTGAATCTCTATATCCCATGCTTCCAGTTGATTCACAGTTTGAGCTCACGCGGCCATTAGCTACGGCTCATCGGGATTCAAGTCAATCAATTATTCCCACAACATCCACGTCCAACACACCGCCTCACACTTATTCACCAATACGAGGAGACAAACCTGCTCAGTCGGCAGATATGAGCAACTACAAAATAGTTCTTGGTTATGATTTTGGAACGACATTCTCTGGAGCCTCCTATGCATATTGCCAAAATGAAGAAATATTGGATGTTCAACGATGGTAGGTGCTGGCTCATAGGAATCACAAAGTCATTTAGAACAGAAATTGATAATTTGCTTATTCATTAGGCCGCAGAAAAAGCAACTTGGCTATCCCAAAGTACCAACTGCTTTGTTGTATGAGAAAGGTAGTCCGCCTAAGCTCGTGGATTGGGGTCATGGAGCTCGAAAATTGTACGCGAAGCCCGGAGCAGCCAAGAAATATGATCTTCTTACTGGATTTAAACTGAACTTGGACGAAAACTTGAATCGTCCGTCCGTAATACATGGCATGTAAGCCAACATTTTCTTTTCATGTTGATTTCGCAAAGACACAAAAATTCATTGCTATGTTAGACCTGTTGCAACGGCAATTGCCGATTATTTGCGCTGTTTACATAAGCATGTTGTTCAGGAACTAGGCAAACAATTTGCCAGAAATTACACTCCAGATCAATTCCGATATTGCCTTACAGTTCCTGCCATGTGGTCTGGTACGTTTAAGACCTCAAGCTACACGATCAAATATGTAAATTGACATTCATACTTACAAAATTTAATCAGATCGTGCAAAAGCGAAGATGCGAACTGCTGCTATTGAAGCTGGACTTATTGCAAGCAGTGACCCTTTAGATCGACTAATGATCACTTCGGAGCCAGAAGCCGGTGCCATATACTGTGAAAAGTACTGCCAAGAAGCCAACATGAGTCCTGGTGATCGATTCATGATTTGTGATGCTGGCGGTGGTACGGTTGATTTGATCGTATTGTAAGTCTCTTAGTAGCTATCAATTGGAATAGCCATTGCATGTTTTCTAATTCGCTTTTAATAGCGAGATTGAAGAGCCAAATGAAAAGAATTCTCGGCTGAAGGAGATTACCAAAGGTATGGGTGAGAGCTGCGGAAGCGTCTTTTTAGATCAGCGATTCCAAGCTTTGCTCGAAGAAAAACTTGGTTCCGAACTAGAGCGATTACCTCCTAGCTCGCTCAATCAAATGATGGACAATTTCATTGATACTATTAAAGTGAGTTACCAGCATTTATTTCTTACACCACTGACATCAGCCTGATGAGTTTACTCGATTACAGCCTGAGTTCGACGGTGTAGAAAGCGAAGAACATTACCTTGCGCTACCGGCTTCTATAGATCTAGATGTTCTCTCATCTAGAGGTGTAGAATATGAGGATGATGTTTTGGTCATTAGTGGAGAAGAATTGAAGTACAAGGTGTTCGACCCAGTAGTAAACAATGTGGTAAGTTGAGAAAGAATTTGTCTTAAATTTGCCAGATTCGGACAATAACCTCGCGTTGTCCCACAGATTGATTTAATTCGCATACAATTGGATCAAGTGGAAGGAAATCCACTTAAGACCATATTTCTAGTTGGAGGATTTGGTTCATCTGGATACCTTTATAACAAAGTGAAGGCAACTTTTGAACCAGAAGTTTCACAGATTTTATACCCATCTCGGGCAGCCCTCGCCATTGTGAGAGGTGCTGTGCTGGCTGGTCTACACCCTCAGCCAATAAGCACTCGCATTTCCAGAAGAACATACGGCATTAACGCGGGATTACCATTCGATAAATTGTTAGATCCACCTAATACAAGATTTGTTCGGCCGGATGGGTCTGTCCGTTGCATAACGCGGTTTTTACCTTTTGCTCACAAAGGCGACGCGATACCCGTAGATCAATGTATAAGGGAACAAATGTACATTTATTACAATTCGATTTATTCCACCGATCTTCGACTTTATGCAACTGAAGAAGATCAGGAACCCAGGTATTACGATCAACCTGGTGTCAAGCAGGTTGCTGCCATCGAGATACCCATTCCAGTCTTGCCTGGCGTGGAGCGCGGCCAGCGCGTAGGCTATGAAGTCCGGTAAGATATTTGAAGTTTTCTAAACAAACACTAGCCTTTTTTTTCTAATTTATTTTTATTTTTCCGTAACCCTGTAGAATGTACTTTGGTAGAAATGAGATCCGCATGGAAGCTGAATTTCCAGGAGGAAACGTTTTTGCCGTCAATTGTGATTTTGACGCACTAGATATACGAAACACAAGCTCATAGCAAGTCTATACCAACTTAAAAAAGATCTCAATTTTCTTCATATCTTATAAATCTTACAAAACAATCAAAAAGCAGCAACGTAGCATAAATTGTCAAATCCGACGGGGAAATAATTTTTTGTCTCGGGAATATCAAAGTGAAATAAATTACCCGCGCTTTGCAACACGCTCAAAGCTTCATGGGTTTCTAATATAATAAATAAATAACCGTAATTCTGAATAAACTTTTCAAATTAACCTTCTTGTAATGTTTAAAAAACTTAAGGCTAAATTGCAACATCAAGGAAGTAGCAATGATTTCCCGGGCACTTCTGGGCAAACAAACGACTTCCAAGTTAAGGCGTCTACAATTGAACAGGCGCTGAACCAACAAGGACCATCCATTCCCGAGCTCTCCACTGATGGTCCAAGCTTGGTTAATACTGAGCAGTGCAAGCAGCTTTTACGTATCACTGAAAAGTTTCGCGTCCAAGAAATCCCTGTACTCAATGAGAATCTCTATGGGGAATACAAACGGTCTGGGGATAGAAAGTCTTATGAGGATCCTTATTTTGCTAGACGAGCCGAAATGACAGCTCACGCACTTTCCGCATATGTCAGTCCGCAACCCGAGCAACATCTCAACGAGCTGCAGAAGCATATCGACGCTATTTGTAACGAGCCGTGCTGGGTTGTGCCAGCACACACAAGATGTAAAATTGACTTGTTCAATGCTGAAACAGGCTTTGCATTGGCTCAAATTGTGGACCTTCTGCGCGACAAGATGGATGGCAATCTTGTCAACCGAGTTTACCAAGAAATTGATAAACGCGTTTTGACACCGTACGAACAGTTTGGTAGACATGAAGAGTGGTTTTCAGCTGTGAACAATTGGAACGGTGTAGTCAACTCATCAGTAGGATCCTGCTTTTTGCTCGTGCCCATTGATCCTAAGCGAGCTGCCAAAGGCGCTTCACAAGCGCTGGAAGGATTATCTCATTACATCAACAAGGGCTTCGGAAGCGATGGTGCTACCACTGAGGGAGTTGGCTATTGGCAATATGGCCTCTCCTACTTGACTGCCTTCTTGGAACTTTTGTCAACTCGAACTGGCGGAAAAGTCGATTTACTGACCAATCCACGTCTTGCTACCATTATGTCGTCAGCAGCAAAGTTGCAGCTTGGACCTAACAAATTTGCTCCTTTCGCTGATGCAGACGAAGAAAAGATGACTTTCACTCCTGGTTTCGTGTCAAGAGTCTCTGATCGACTCGGCCAGCCTGAATTGAAGAACCTGCTTGCACTGCCGCAAGGGGGTTCGTTCTCGCAATCCACAGTGGCTATATCAAAGTCGGCTTTGGTATTCCGAGACTTGGCTTGGTGGAACGGAGATATGCCTCCGGCAGACACTAACATTGGTGATTCTGTCCTGGCTGACACCGGCATAACCCGCATGGCCATCAAATCTGGGTCATCACCTCCAATGGTTGTAATAGCTAAAGCTGGTCACAACGGAGAAGAGCACAATCACTGTGATGTTGGATCTTTTGTGGTCCACTTCAAAGATGCAAATTACATCACGGACCCAGGAAAAGGTCTGTATAACAAACAATACTTTGATGTCAAGACCCGTTATCAAACTTTGTGGCCGCGATCCGACGGCCATTCTGTTCCAATCCCGGCTAATAAGCTACAAGGAGTTGGAGAGAAATTCAGAGGTAGCATTTCCGGCGTCAATCAAGAAGGAAACGGCAAGTCGATCGACATTGATTTCGCTGGAGCATATGAAGATTGTCCAGACTTGACATCTTTAAAGCGACATATCTCTATACAAGATGAAAAAGGGCGCTATGTTGTATATGTACAAGACACTGCCAACTTTAGCAATCAACAGCCCTTCCGGTCTCAATTTATGACTTTCATGGACGTCAACCAAGAAAATGATAAATCTATCATCATTAATGGCCCTCATCAGGCTATGAGAATGACTGTCCTAGAGCCTGAAAATGCTACTCTTCATATTGAGGATTTGAGCGAGGAATCCCAGAAGCAGAAGAAGCCAAAGCCCTTGAGGAGAATTGTCGCAGATGTCCGAGAACCTAACAAGGATTTCTGCATCAAAGTTAAGCTCGAAGTACAGTAAATCCAGGTTGTACAGCGAATTGTAAAAATGTTCAAATTTTTAAAATATGTATTTTGTCAATAAAAGAATAGCTCCACTGCCGCAGTGGTTTGATAGATCCACTTATATTTATGAGGAATTTGAGACGAGACAAACCATATTGATCGAAAAGTAACAGACATTGCTAAATAGTAAACGGTTAAGTATCATTGGTGAGAATTCGAAAAAGCAAGTACGGAACACAATTTATTGGCGTGAAAACAGATGGTTGCGAGCTAAATATTTAGAACTCTATGACGAGGATGCGGTGCAAGTATATAGTACATCAGCTCTAATTACATATTTCGCACCAGACAGAACAGGGCTGCCTTCATGTAACAAGCTTCCTGCGGTATTACCGTGGGGGAAGCACAGTACAGATCCTCGGCGAGGTGACACACCATGAGCCTCCAAAATACCTTCTTCAGCAGCAGGTAAGAAGAATGTGGTCGAACCGCCTTCAAATTCTTCGTTGAGATAGATCAAGAACGTTAGACGCGACCAACGAGTGCCTTCATACATATCGTATTTGTAGCTGCCATCAACTGGATCAAGTCCACTACCAGGCCAAGCACCATCGATATGAGGGCGATATATCGCGCCCGGCACGTATCGGTATACCCGCCAGCGGGAGTTCAAACCAGCAACAGCTCCACCACTCATTTCCTTAGGAAAATGAGGTTCGCAGCGTTTAAAAACGGTGCCAAGGAAGTCCTCATCTACGAGCCAAAAGAAGTTGTGAGCCAGAATAGATACTGACTCGCTGGCGCTGCCAACAATGGGTACATCGGGAGTAAATCCAACAGCCTCGGCGGCAGAAAGGACTTGATCGCATTCTGATGTAGTTAGTACATCCTTTAACAAGAATGCTCCTGGCACCTGAGGCACATTGATACGCTCGACTGGAGTGCGTACATCGTCTGCAGTAGTTCTGATTGTGCCGGGCGCTGAATGATATAATGTGAAGTCATACTGATTAGGAGTTCGTCGCTCCGGTCCCTTCTCATGGTGAACCACACGGAATGCCGACCGATATTGTTCAGCTTGCTCTTCAGCTGTAAAAACATAATATTAGTGTTGAATGCTTCTCTCTATTCGACTTGTTGTGCTACGTACTGTAAAAGCTGCCTGCTTGGATTGCATCATACACCTTAACTAGTGGCTCAGCACGGGGAAAGGCAGACCAGGATCCATTTTGTCGAACAGGGTGATGTGTCTCTGTTGGCTTTGGAATCAATTCTGGATCAGCTGTTCGCAAGATACTGTCCAGAACACGGAAAATCTGCGGGTCCGCATGCGAGCCATCTCGCAGTGACGCTGCGTCACAATCGCGAACCCATCTCTGTAAGGCACCAAGCTTCGGTACTTGTCCTTTGCTTCGCATTTCCGCCAAAGCTACAAGAGCGTCTGCCCAGCGGCCATCGGTAAGAGCATCTGATATTCTTCCACTTAATGTAGAGCCTATCAAAAATGAAGACATCAATACACGAAAATACGACACGTAGATAATCCAGCCATACAAACCTTTTCCTGTTACAGCAAAAGCTGCTTCATTTGCCAAGTGCATAACAGCTCTTAGCTGTTTGAACTCTTTAGAACGAATTAGGTCGGGATGATCTTTCAGTGTATTTAAGCTACGAATGGTAGTTGCCATGTCGTCGGCTGAAATCAAGCCACCAAACTCCAAAACCCGATTCTCCTCTTCGTGCTCAACTAGTACTTTCTCGGTTGTCGCATTTAGCAAACGACGGCGCTTGCGTTCTTTGCCTAGTTTTCCCATTATGAGGTTCTGTGGTAGGAGAATAGGTAAGAAAAAAAAAAAAGTCAAACTATTTTCAACAGTCCGATCAGCCACAATTCTCCAGCCACACACTCAATCTGGAAAACCAGTTTGCGCCACAATATCTTCCACCTCACTTTCTACAATTTTCAAAAAGTAAACAGTTGTTTAATGAAAACTTGTAAAGAAAAGAGGATGACGATAAGAAAAAGGAAGAATTAAAGAAAAACTGTTGTAAAAATGAGTCTGTTTTTTGTGAAGGTGATGATGTATAACTGATAGCATTAGCCTAGGGACGCACTGCCGCCAAAGCTGTATAGGAAAAGAAAAAGAATAGAAAAAAAAAAGTCATGCAAGTGCATTGATTTTAGCAACTATGATGTGGAGACGAATTGTAAACTATGATATGAACACAGATTTGCTGGGTAGTTTTTACATCGCTAGTTTAGCATCGTCTGGATCTTGTACCCATATGCATCCAGATTGATCCAAATTCCCATTGATATCTTCAAACTCTTCGCCAGAAACCCATCGTCGCCATGCTTCGGTATAGCCAGTTTCCAGATTTCTGGTCCATCTTAGGGTATCAAAGAGTCTGTTTCGATCACGTGTAGTGTAGAGTCGCTTTCTAAGATCATGGAGCGTGCCTTTGCCTAAGCGCTGCATTTCACCGTTTATCGAGGTATAGTTGTATTTTAGACTGTTTGCTAAAGCAACGGCTTTATCCTCATACTCCTTCTCGCTAGAAACAATCATCTCATCACCAAATCCAGTAGCGCGAGCAATGCTAGCTCCAACTCGAGAGCACATTTTGTGCATGTACTTTGGCCAGGTCAATATTGGTGTGCCACTCCAAAGGATATCCGCAGCCGTAGTGTGGGCATTGCATTCCGGAGTATCCAAGAAGAGATCAGCGACGCGGCCGCGATGTATGTGAATGTGTTTTGGTGCTACATCGGTAAACACGACCCGTTGAGCTACTTCAGGGCCACACCATTCCACTGCTGTACGTAACAAATTTGCTTCACCAGCTGGAGGAAAACGGAGTAACCAGATGATCGAATTCGGTACCCGCTCGAGAATACGAAGCCATAAACGAAATGTACCAGGTTCCAATTTGTACAATTGATTGAAATTGGCAAAAATAATAACATCGTCTGGCAGATCTGGGAATACCTCTCGCCTCATCTTCCAGCGCTTGCTTTCCTCAAGCTCCCAAGTCTTGGTATCTGGTATATTGTCAATTTGAACAGATTGAGTTTCGCCTTCTTCGCGAAAACCTTGCTTATGATCATTGACAAAATATGAATGCGGCATGTAAATGAACTTCTCCGAGTAGACAAAGTTATCTGCTGAACATTCGGGGTCGATGTCACCACTGAAATCCGAGTGATTTTCGCTACCTCCTTTCGATCGACGGTATCGCCACTGTTCACAGCTGACAGTCTCCGGTGGACAGACAATGGGATCAGCAATTATCCAATCGCACCAACCTCCAGCCAGAGTACCAGCGAATCCCATGAAAGAACACTGTACGGGGCAAGGTCTTGCTGCAGCGATTTCATTTCGGGCACCTTTAGTATATCCATTTAAGTTGATCAAGATATGTATGCCATCAGCATGCAAACGTTCTACAATCTGCTGGTTGTTCCATGTTGAAACATCGATGAAATGTTCTGTTTCTGATTTAATTTTGCTGCGGTAGTTACTACCATCGGAAGCTGTAGTAGCATAACAAAACACTTCAAATCGTTTCTTGTCATGAAATCCAAATACTGATTGCATCAAATGTGCAAGAGGGTGGTTGTTAAAGTCGGAAGACAGATAGCCTAGCTTGATCCTTGGTGCTGGAGGTGGTGGCGGTGGATATACATGTGCTGGTACCCACGATGACGACAGTGTGGTATGAGAAATGCGTAAAGCATTTCGATGAGAGATGAGCCGAATTTGTCTAGAGCTGAGCGGATATGTAAACGTATGGAAAGGCAAGACAGTCGGCACAGGAGGTGTTGGTAATGCTGCTGGAATCATAGGGCGTCTGTACTTTTGAGCCGCATTTGATGACACCAGTATTGGAGCCAAAGGGTTCGTCACTGGGACGTCTACAATTGGACCATAATGGGCAATGTACCAAGATCTCTGCATTCGTCGCATAGTACGCTCGATGAGTCGTATTATCCAGCCACCTTCATTCATCTTGTCCGTGGCACTATTGCTAAGTGAAGATAAAGCTTTCTTCATGAGTATCTTTTTAGCCAGAGTCCTGGACGTCGCATCAGTGTGTCCAACAGACCGGACGGCACTATCAACTAAATTTTCCAGATAATGCAGTCCGTTTTCTTGCTTGAGTCTCAAAACACCTGCTCCCCAAATTACACCTTCGTTTAGCTGCTTGTCCACTATTTCAACCACTCTACCGATCCAGCCGGTACAAGTTTTGCTGTCTCCAGTACTGGGTATGAATCTTCCAACTTGATCGACTCCATGTTCATTTCCTACGGTGCCACGTCCTCTCCAATCGCAAATACCACCCAGGGAATTAACCAAACCGCAAATAGCGTCAACAAAGTTGGCATTCACTTCAACAGCTCGCTTGTACCATTGAACGGAATCCTGCACACGCCCCATGTCTTTTACCGCATTACCAAGATTTGCCAGTGCAACATCAAAGCGAGGATTGCACTCGACAGCTTTTTCGTACATTCGTACTGCTTCATTGAGATGGCCCAAATCTTTGAGTAACGAACCAAGATTGGTATAAAGGTGAGGGTGTCTTGGATCGAGTTGCAAGCCATATGTATAATACTGCAAAGCTAGCGAGCTACCATTGATAGGTCCTTGTTGTTGCACATTATCATGCAAGAAGACAGCCGATGCTATGGTCGCGCCCGATATATTACTGAGGATAATTCCAAGATTATTGGCTGTAGAAGGACTTGGATTAAGAGAGAGACTGAGATAATACAGCGGCAAAAGAATGGCCATAGTGGGCTTCGTTGATGTCCCATCAGTAGCAGCAGCTGCGGCAGCCTTGGGTGATGCGGACGATGATGGGTTCATCATGTCTTGGAACATCTTGGCTAGTGTCAACAATATAGTGGATGTTGTTTGTGCCGCCTGCTGGTTGCCGACACTTGGATTGTCTGCAGCTGTGGTTGTACCATTATCTACGCTAACCAGACCAGGAAGAACACCATGCGTTTCCGGGAACGCCAACTCTAACAATCTAGTGACCTGTTCAGGCCGGAGCAGAACAAGTGGTAGTGAATCCGAATCAACTAGAGTGCCTTGACGAACAGTCTCATTGACACGGGTCTGACCAACAGCGCAAATGACCGTATTCACAATTTCCAACAAACTCCTTCCACCAAAAACGACTTCCAGACCCTATTTGCGAAAATGTAAGTATATTGATAGATATTAACTCAATAATGCAGGTTTGCACGTTTACCTTTTCATACTCGATTCGAGCCCCAATCATATCGCCCAAAGCATATTTTAAATTACCCTTGGCATAAAACAAATTCTGCAATCTAGGGATCTGATGCGTTGGCAAATCTTTTGGAGGTTTGATGGCTGATTCAAACCGCCCAATTGTAGTGGTCTTGTAATCGGTATCTTGTGAAGCAGATTTGAAAAAGAACTGCTCTACAAAATCACACACGTTCAAGGCTTCCCGATATCGAGCAGCTTTACCGTCGTCATGTCCAGCATGAGTCGTAGGAACCAGCTCCTTTTTGTTATGATCCGATGTGCCCTGACTAGAGCACAATACGCCCACCAAATTTTCAACAGCGTCCCAATAGCCAGGTCTGAGTTTGACAGCTTGATACCACCATTGCTCTGCTTCCCCTGTTCGCCCCATACTCCTCAGCGTTGTACCGATATTACTCATTGCCTCAACATATTGAGGATCTTGCTTGAGAATTAATTGATTGTAGTGCAATGATGCTTGATAATTTCGCTGAGTAAAGTATACACAAGCCAAAAGAAGGAGTGTGGGCAAATGAGTTGGATGCATAGAGTTCAAAAGATGCAATAGCTCTACTAAAGTTGGATTGTAGGGGCTGGAAGCGTACAAGCCGTGGGCATAAGCTAAAAGCTGATCGCGGCTGCTTTCCGAGCAATCGATAGCACCTGTTTGCAGCATTTGAGCAACCGATGGTACTGAAGTGGCATCTATGTTCGAACCGGGAATGAAGATGAATACATTGTCGTGATAAAGATCTACCTTGAGTTATACTTACATTGTGATGGTTGTGAGGTAGAAGCAATAAATGATGGCGTTCTAGAGATCGAGCCACTTTGCCTGTGTGGATGTGCTCTACGCTGCATATTTTCTAAATATTGCACATCCGTATTCGGTAATGTTTGATGGGCAGCGACGCCTATAGTGGACATAATTTGCTGCTGTTGTTGCTGTTGCGAGTACATATGCTGCAGAAACAAGGCTTGCTGCTGATGCTGCTGCACCTGTTGCTGCATAGTATGCAGGTGTTGCCCGTTTAAGGCAAGTGGATTTGACGCTGCAAAATGATACATTGAAGGCATGGTCGCTTGTGGATTGATTTGACAATTTTGTTGTTGCTGCAACAACCATTGTTGCATAGCTTGCACATCAGCAAATCCATGACCAACCATCAAGTTTGCAGCGGCGGCGTTCATACTGTGCCATTGCTGCCTTTGTTGCATCATTCGTATATAATCGGTATCAACATGAGCTGAAGGGCTCTTCATCCGCTTGGGATCTTTGTATTGATCCAACCAGGTATTGGAGCCTTCAAAGTAATAACTTGCCAAAGTGGGTGATTGTGGTGGAACCATAATTGAGGGATGATACAGTTGTTGCTGTGTAAACGGCTGCTGTTGCTGCATAGCCTGCTGATATTGAAAGGCTAGGGGATAAGTTGATTGTCGAGGCTGATTAAATTGATTATCGCTTGACATGGGTAACGGAGAAGTGGAAGAAACCATGGATGGCTGATATGATTGATAGGAAGGAATAGTGCCATAAGACAAAGACGAAAGAGGGTGAGGAGCTTCCGGTAGAGCTTGCCCATATCTTGAAGATGAAGATCGGGCAGCATCCAGGTAATTCTTGCTCTGCGAGGCTACAGGTTGTATTCGATATAAGTCGTCACTGACAAAGCGTTTGGAAGGAGGTGGAGGTGCGATCGTCTCAAAATCTACAAGAGTAGAGGTAGGACCTTTTGTAGAAAAGGGATCTTTACGCTCTTTCCAAGTCTCATCGCCAGCGACATTCAAATCGCTGACCGAGTTTATAACTTCTTCTTCTCGTCGACTGTCTTCTGCTTCCTGTCGTCTCATAGTGGACTGAGGCCGATAAGCATATTTTTGATTATGAAGGCTGTTATAATTTTGATCAAAGACACCAGGCACGGTCTGTTGGTACAGCATGCCAACAGCGATGACCTAGAGCCCAAAGCACTATATAAACTGAAAGCTAAAGGTATGAACAAGGAGGACGGTTTTTGTGGTCTGAGACAACAAAGTTTGCTGACGGAATCTTAAAATTTAACGGGGAACAGCACTGGGCGCTAATGAAGCTAACTTTTTTTGTCGAATCTTGTATATGAGTGTCGCATTGCTTGGAAGCAGTAGGGATTTTTTGCTTGCTGCGTCTTTTTCTTTGGCCAGTCTTCACACAAGTCTATCTACTCGTCCTATTATCAGAAGATCAGCAGCATTTTTTTTTGTTTGCTGTAATTTACTGCCTCCTTTATTCATGGTACGATTTTCTAAAGGTGAGATAGAGCGCCAAGCGACAAACCTGGTACAACAATGCAACCAAAGTCTGACTTTTAGCACCATTGACATTCAAACACCACTGCCACGCAAAATTATCTGGTGCGCAAGTATCATCATTCTGGCTCCACAGGTTATTTCTATTAATTGCCAATCAATGTTGCCTTTCCATTAATCAGTTGAAGGCAAGAAAGCCCGCTAGTATATGTGGTCAAGCCCAACTTTCCTCGACCTCGATCCAACACAAAACCGATTTTTTAAAGCATATAATAATGAGTACGGGACATGTCTGGCCCCTTTTTATTTTTGATCTAAATGGTAGGTGAAAAATGTGAGATTACTGTTGTGGGGAATGTGTATAAGGGATATATGGGGAATATTAGAGGTGTTGGTATTGTCTATTTCGAATTTTTGCACCAGAGTTTGTATGCTGAGAGGACACCGCTGATGAAACCTGTCCAGGCTTGGAAGCCAGCAGAAAATTGGCAATGGAATAAATCATAGCCACAGAATCCGCCATCCATCATGGTTTTGGCGAGCGAAAGACGTAACCAGAATAGTTTATCTTCCATATCTTTCCATTCCTGTACTAAATTTGCTCGATCACTCTTGTCGATCCAAGACAGTTCGTCATACAAGGCGTTCTTTTTCTGGTTTCCTTCGAGCTCCCTGGTTTTGAATGGAGCATGAAATCGTTGCCATTCATTCATTCTGGCCTTTTGTGCCACTATGTCTCTTATCATAAAATGGGAGTCGATCAAAATGGCCGAGAACCAACATCGATAAGACCAAGGTTCTGCCTTCTTAGCCCATGAAGCAGGCAAAACGTTAATCTTGCTGAGGCAAAATATGTCATCTGCTAAATCATTGCCGAGCCCAAATACTAGACCTAGGATGCGCAAGAACGATGATATCCGTTCGTTTGACGTCTTTGGTAAATTTTTGGGGGATGTATAAGCAATATTATAAAGCTCAGCCGCTGGCTCAATTATATGACCAAGACGAATTATCTTTCGAGTGGTCGAGAAATTCGAGGCTAAAGCTGCCAAACTTGCATATATCGACCGCTTCTTTGATATTAATCCATGGTGCAATATGATCTTGATAAAGTACTGTATGAGCTTCAGTGCCTTGTCACGGCCGTCAGTGATTGTCAAGACTTTGCGTAAAATATCTAAAGGTGGTTTTGACAGCGGAGATTTGACTGTCGCACTAGCATCCTTGAGAGCGAGCAGAGGTGGAGTGAGTGGTGGTGTTAAAGTGTGAGCGTTCTGGATCTCACTGATTGTAGTCATTAGGAAGGTAGAGAAGACAAAAGCCAAGCGGCCTCAGCCCCGGCAACGGAGACAGTTGTATTTTTAAATTGCCAAGTATCTTCCGCGGAATATGCTCATTTTGGGTTCCGCGGCTCGCTCCCCATACTCCCTGCCAGCTGTTCCTCGCTCAAACCTACCTCGTGTTTAATATGAATATCGCCCTTCAGCAGCGACTAATACCTGCAATATGATAATGGGTACTATATTTTATGATCCCCTAGGTTTGCGTGACAAATCTCTCGAGATTATCATTCGGAAGACCCGTTGTTTGAATTGAGAGATATGGAAGTTTGCAGGATAGATTGCTCACTTAGCAAGTCATGAAAGTATTTCGGATGAACCAGAACTGTGAGCTCTTGATAAAATACATGTTCGATAGATATTATTCTTTGTTGTTATTTTACATATCTTGGATGGCTGGGATCTATAAATTGTATCCTTAAAATCGTCCAGCGCATAAACATTTCACCTGCATAAATTGGGAGAACTATTGGAAAAAACAACTAAGGGGTCCCCTGTTTCATTCGTAGCCTTCGTAGTTAGTTTTGACTTTGATGCGCTTGCTTCTGGTGACAGACAATCTTGACCATTGGTGACAGTGTTGAAAGAGCAATGATATTTCTCTTATAAGATGTAAAGCCCTTTTCTTTTTGAAAATTTTCAAAATGGTCTGTACTTTTTAGATATCCTTATATCGCAACTCTTTTGTAGAAATGATGATAAAGTCCACAATATCTCAAAAATTTTAGAAAGTCTTTATTATAGGGTTTGCATGATAATGAGCGAAAAGCGCTCTCAAACATCATGTTTTATCGTAAGGCCAGCAAGTCTATCTGTGCAAGCAGATAACTGAATGTAGGTCTATCTCATAGTAATTCTAAGTAAAATCTTACTTTGTACTTTTACACGTAAAAAGGTCAATAAAACTCGTTTAAAACTGCCTTACATAGTCCCATTGCATTCAATTACGTTGACTGAATTGACAAATTTTAATGACATTTTAATGTTTGCTGCATATTAGGCTTATGAGATCCTCTTTTGGATCAGCAAAATAGATAATTGGTCAAAGTATAAAATATATAATCTATGTACAGGAGCATATAATCTATGAAATGGTCTGAAAAGGTAAAGAAAAAGTTCCTGTAAAGAGCAGTGCTATGCATCGAGTCTCAAATCAAGTATCATTTTGAGTGCGTTGGTATAATCAAACTTATTGCCCACTTTGGTAAGGCTTGAGAGATATACTGGATGAGTGACAGACTACTAAAGCATCACACATTTTATGGATATCTCAATCTTAGGACGTTCATATCCAGTTAACAGATTTGATGGATTGATTGCTTAGGCATAACTTGTCCCGCTAGACGTCCTTTCATTTCTTTGACTGTTTCTTTTGCAAAAAAAAAAATAAAAACAAGGCTAGCGGCTGCTAAAAAGAGAGAAAAAAAAACGTGACTGCTCTAAAATTGCAATGATTATTTATGGTGGCCACTGCAAATTATGAACCGGTCTCTTTTCTCATCCATCCGTTGCAATGGTAAATGATTCTATCCATCCATCCATCCATTTGGGATATCCATCACCATAACTTCTTGCTAACATCATCTTCTTCTCTAGTCTCACAGGTATGATTATGTTTCAGGCTGCGTTGATATGGCGGCAATGACTTAATGTTATCCGCTTCGAGCCATCTGTTCGAGTCAATGAATTTGTCTGACACCATGTCTATTCTTCCCTCTCTATAGAAAGTTCGAGGCTCCTAGACACGGCCATCTTGGTATGTATTTCGACTTTTTGAATATTTTTAATGCTGCAATGGTCATTTCTAATAATCCTTTGTTCTTTAGGTTTCCTTCCTCGGTGTGTAACATTTCCACTTGGATCTCGATCTCTAGGTCCCGAGATTTTTGTAAAATGTCAAACTCAAAACTAACCTGAAAATTTTTCTTTCAATTTTATAGCAAGCGTTGCGCTTCCCACCGTGGTCGCGTCAAGTCCTTCCCCAAGGATGACCAATCCAAGCCTGTCCACTTGACCGCTTTCATGGGTTACAAGGCTGGTATGACCCACATTGTCCGTGATCTTGACCGTCCTGGTTCCAAGATGAACAAGAAGGAGATCGTCGAGGCTGTCAGCATCGTCGAGACTCCCCCCATGGTCATCGTCGGTGTCGTTGGTTACGTCGAGACTCCCCGTGGTCTTCGCACTCTCACCACCGTCTGGGCTGAGCATCTTTCCGATGAAGTCCGTCGCCGCTTCTACAAGAACTGGTACCGCTCCAAGAAGAAGGCTTTCACCAAGTACGCCAAGAAGTACGCTGAAGGCTCTAAGGAGGTCACCCGTGAACTCGAGCGTATCAAGAAGTACTGCTCTGTCGTTCGCGTCATTGCCCACACTCAAGTCCGCAAGGCTAAGGTTGGCCAAAAGAAGGCTCACGTTATGGAAATCCAAGTCAACGGTGGCAACATTGCCCAAAAGGTTGACTGGGCCCGTGAGCACTTCGAGAAGGAAGTTGAGGTCTCCTCTCTCTTCGAGCAAGACGAGATGGTCGACGTCGTTGCCGTTACCAAGGGTAAGGGTTTCGAGGGTGTCACCGCTCGTTGGGGTACCAAGAAGCTTCCTCGTAAGACCCACAGAGGTCTCCGTAAGGTTGCCTGTATTGGTGCATGGCATCCTTCCCGCGTCATGTACTCTGTTGCCCGTGCCGGTCAAGACGGTTACCATCACCGTACCGAGATCAACAAGAAGATCTACCGTGTTGGCAAGGCTGGCGACAAGAAGTCTGGCGCTACTGATTTCGATATCACTGAGAAGGATATCACCCCCATGGGTGGTTTCCCTCACTACGGTATCGTCAACGAAGATTTCTTGATGATCAAGGGTGGTATTGCTGGTACCAAGAAGCGTGTCATCACCATCCGCAAGTCCCTCATCACCCACACCAAGCGTTCCGCTCTCGAGAAGGTCTCCCTCAAGTTCATCGATACCTCTTCCAAGTTCGGTCATGGTCGTTTCCAAACCGCTGCCGAGAAGCAGGCTTTCATGGGTACTCTCAAGAAGCAATTGTAAATTGTTTAACACTTTACACCGCAACCTTGTCTATTTTACATGCTTTCTACTAAAATTTTCAATAAAATAAAAGCAAAGACATTGTGTTTGATGAGAAATTATGTTGTTGTTTTGCGACTGACAATTGTTTTTATCTAAAAAAAATCGCCATCAATAGTACAGGTATTTTGACATGAAAAATTGCAAGTCACTGTGCACATCTGCAATTTCAAAACGTCTGGTACGGAGATTGGGTAATTCTCCCATTAGCATAGAATGGAGTCCCAGGGATTCCCTAGAATACATAGCATATTCTTTGTAGTTTTCGATAACGAAAAGGGTCCGGTAGTGCTACACCAGGTTCCGGAGGGAACGATAGTTCCGCATTCGCCAGAAACAAACCCTTCCAGCTCACATCCCGAAAACGATGCTTTATTCTGCACAAAACCCATTATAGATTTCGACGCAATTAGTGAATATATTATCACCAAGGAGCAACTTAACGGCAGGCTTGTCACTATATGCAACAATAATTACAAGGTTATGGGAGTTCCTGTCCGTATTAAAGATCATATCCGATATATCCGCAATGAATACCGATTCAATCTATGTTTCGTGTTTGAGCGAGACGCTGAAACAAGTAGTTACGAGCCTATCGTCCAAAAGATCGCTACTGTCCTGGAAGTTTTAGAAGTAAGAGTCTTGTTAATTTTTGTTAATTATACACAGCAATTGACCATGAGATGATAGAGAGAATGTGATTTCTTAACGTCCGAAAAGACATTGCCTGGAGCAGTTACCATACAAAATGTTATTGAACAAATGTTGGAGGATTTGAACAGCTATTGTGAATGCCAGATACCTATAAGTGAGTATATGGAGCAGTTCCTTCAGACATGATTTTGCGTTGCCTAACTGACAATGATCCTGCAAAGATGCCTCAAACACCATCAACCTAAAGCTGTTCCCCACATATCCAAATCCGACTACTGTGCAGAATTATCATGTTCCCGTCTGCACTGTAGATCTTGCTTCCATGATGTCCATCAACTGGGACATCACTATCTGCAAGGTATGTCTCTAATCGATCCCAATTACGACGAGAAAAAGCAAACTCAATTTTCCACCTGATTATAGGTCATTAAACATATCAACGGCATAAGCTCAGTGAGGAGAATTGCCGACAAGGCAGATGTAAAAATTGAATGGGCAAGACAGAGCATCGAACACTTGTTGTACGTATGTTGTGCCATGTTAATCAATGAAGGGTTGATACTCATATGATACACCATACAGATATTACGGATGTATCATCCTCATTGATATTTATCAATTTTCCAATGTATATTCTATAAAACCAGAAGTTATGCAACTCTTGGATGAAAAAAGTGGACTGCAAGAGGAGTGCATTGACTATGTCACACTTCCAAACCATCCTCCGCCATCCGTTCAACAACTCTTCAAGCTTTATTGTGGTTTACAGCATGGTGTAACTTTGAAGAAATTAATCGACTCCAACAAAGATCGCGTTGCTAATATTGATTTGAGGTAAAGCGATGAGAGTTTGTGCATGCTACTCGGCCGCAATCTAATGCAATTATACATTATATAGAAGGATGGTCACCTTCGGGGTTATCAAGGGCCTCATATATCGCGTATACAAGTATCCCATATTATTTAATTTAAGCACTGCCACAGCAATATCACCGAGTAATGCGCCAACCAAGATAATAAATCAAAACACTGGCAACGCCATTCATTCACAGTTAATACCCTTTTTGGACGGACATCATCACTACGACGAAATATGCACAGAGTTAAGATGCTCACCGAAAGAATTGGATGAACAACTAGGTTATAACCCTGATACTCTCATCAAATCAAACGATGATACCAATCCTGACGCAACTGCTGATGTCAAGCCGGCTGGTTCTGGTGTTGACGATAACGTGAACTCTACAAGTTTGGATTCGAGAGAGCTAAAACGAGACTCGAGTAATCCAGATTCATGGGTAGTTGAATTCATATTTCGATGATATGTCAAATAAAAAAAAGTATCATCACGACAAGTAGTTATTAATTTTGTGATTTAAGAAGTCGTTCTCCATTTCGGCATTTCAGGAGATATCTACATTTAAAAATATAAAAGCCAAAAACCAAAAAAGAAAAAAAAAAGAGCATCTGAAAAAATTAATGATATGATGCGTACTGAGAAATAAACTAGGTAATAATTGTTAGCAAAAGTAATACGATGGCACTTGTTGGTATTGCCCATTACCAAGCTGTTGCCAAGTAACTAATATCTGTGGTGGAATGTCGTCTTAAGCTCTGATCGGTCGAGAGACGAGCTGGTATCATTTTGGGGTAACGGTAGGCGGCAAATTCGTCGATTGAATCACGATAGCTAGTTCCAAGCTTGCTATGCGGCTTGTCCTTCTGATAACTAAACCCGCCTATTGAGTTTCTCTTTGACTTTGGGGAAGTTACGCTGATCCCTGAATCATAATCTTCGTTGACGCCGAATTGCTGGCCGCGCCGTCGATGCTGCGAAGCGGTAGTTCTAGATAAGACAAACCCTGCTTTAGATGATTTGGAATTGGCCAACATTTTAAGAGGTTCTGAAAGTTTTTCAAATATGTTGAGCAATTTGCTCCTTCGTATTCGGCTCTTCTCATTCCACACTTCTTCCTCCTCTTCTTGGGCCTCTATGACATTGGACAGTAGTGTGGTGCGACGCCTGCTCGCACCCAATGAACTCGCAGAAACATTGTTTCGAATACTATGAGCTAAAGACAACCGGGTTTTGTTCATTTCGCACATTGTCTCTCGGATCAGTTCTGAGTCTCGCGGGAACTCTACAGGCACCATCTCCTGAGCCTGAATTTGTGCATTCTCGCGCAGCTGAGCTTCCGCTTCAAGTATATTCTGTTGCATAGTAACATAACACAATATAAGCTGTGCCTTGGTTTCGCGCGAAGAAGGGCACTGAAAAAAAATTTGCCACACTTAGTAATTCGTTCATCTTGGCCTACGTAACAACAGAGCAAAGCTCTTTGAACAACAAGCAGGTTACAAATATCCATGCAACCCAATTGATAGGATGACCATTCTGATATAAACTTACTTCAAGTGTATGTGTCCGCAAATTCTCTTCAGTTAAAGGACTCTGATATGGATTCAACGTGGAAGAGGGAGCAATGAGAGACTCTGGAACCTTGAAAATCAAGTTGACATTGGGCGGTTCTAGCTTAACCGAGTCAGTGTGTATGGACGTAGTACTCATATGCCGAACTTTTGTACTAGTGCTATTGTTGTGAGCAGCCAAGATGTTAGGAATAAGTTACAGAGTGGGAGATGATATTTGGTTTGGCTAAAAGTGCAAAGCTAGAATGCTGTTCGGTGGCGCTTTACTACCCAAAATGAGTCAAGGCCACCTGAGGAAAAATCACCCATTGCTGCTTAATTTTTTTTCTCGATATTTAGAAGTGAGACATTGCCTTCAATTGTGTCCAAGAATATATTGGAGATCGCCGATCATGAGTCAGCACCTTGTAACAATCTACGCTATTCGATTGAGGTTTTTCTACAAATAAGGGCTTTTTTAGATAGAATTGAGTGGCAAATTTGATCATTCGTTGGGACTGGCAAACGATCAGGAGACCAGCAAATCCTGAAAAGTGTGTGTCTCCGCATCAGCAAACATTTGCGGAGATTCTGTTTTTGAACGATGCGGTCGAAAGTATACTTGCCTCACTTTACGTGGATGTCTGCCTGCCACACAACGTACGATGAAGCGACCATATCACCTTGACTCACCAATATGCCCTGCAAGGTTGGATATAGTCAATTGTTGATTTTCGCATATCATTAGAGACAAATAATTCAAAGTCTGGCCGATGGACGATTCTTTGCGGTATTCTCCTGACGCAGCATGGGACCAATGATCTTCTGAGCTGTGTAGATTTAATATGGAAAGGGATGATAGCCTAAAAGACGTGGCTGGCAAAAGTGTAAGTAGAGCAAGAAATTGATAGTGGCAAGCTAAACATGTCCTTAATAGGTTGCAACCGCTGGTGGGGCAGCAAAATGCCAGAATTGCATATAACGCTCATCATACTTTTCCTCTTGTCCTGGCAAAAACGCATACACAGAGTTGAGATGGAAATTATGGTGTTCATGTTGTGGAGAGTAATCAAGTTGTGAAGGATCTACTAAATGTATTCAAAATTTATCTTTGAAAATGCAGGAGCATAGGAGAGGCAATTAGAATTTCCGCCTAATTAGCCAAGCATATCAACCTGATGAAGTACATGAACATATTTCACCATGAAATTCACTGTAGATGGATACAGCTGTAGATTAATAAAGATGTAAACATGTAATTTTGCTTTACAATAATCGGGTTAACATAAAAACGAAAATATTGAGACTCAGGTGATTCGTCGAAAGAATTCTAATCTTAAGGGCCAGCTCTTCTATCGAATTTTGGCTCAGAGCACGGACATTGCAGACAGGGGGATACATTTGAAGATGGAACAATTCCAGACAGACTCCTCCACCTCGCCACTGAATGGCTATACTTCTGAGCCGACAGTGGATCAGGCTTCTCTTCAGCCAGCCGCAGCAAGCAATCACAGTTTCGATCGACAATTCCTACGAAGGCTTGGCCGTTTATTACGTTTGCTGTTTAAAGGGACCGGCGGCTCCGTATTCAAAACAAGCATTGTAGTGCCATACACCCTCTTTCTTTTTCTAAGCTGTGGAATTGAAGTGCTGGTTTGGTTTGTTGGCCTTATACCTAGTAGATTTTATGCTGTGCTGGTGTCTTTGGATGTAGCAGGTTATTGGAAGCTAGTTCCACAGGCTTTGCTTTTGGTACTGTCCGTTGCCCTGGTGAGTTGAGAATTGAGATTTGAGGACGGATCTGCATTGTTTGAGTCAACAACAAAGGAAACCAATTAAACAAAAATTCAATAGGGAAAAGCCTTGCAAAAGTTTGTTAGCAGTCTACTCGCTCTGAAAATCAGACGAATTTTAACAGAGCAAGTTCAAGCCAGTTATATTAAGCCAAAAACTATTTATCGCATCCTTTCATTCCATGAAGAAATAGACAACCCGTAAGCTATTAAGATTTCACAGCTTAATTCTTTTATCATCGTCGCTCAACTGCTCTCATACGCATTGCAGTGATCAGAGAATTGCTCAAGATATCGACAAGTTCGCAGAAGCAGTCCGAGACATTGTTGAGCCTTTGGTTATTACGCCTGCACTGATTGTATATTATACATGGAGATGCTGGGCTGTAGGAGGCTACATTGGACCTATTTCTATCTACTTGTACTTCGCGACAGGGTCTTTGATCAGCAGTTACCTTATCAGACCAATTGTCGAACTGGTGTTTAGAAAGGAATCCCGGGAAGGTGACTTCCGGTATGTATCGACGCAACAGTGGTTAAAGTATGTTGTGCAGTGTATATTGATTTCATTGATTCTAGGTACTTGCATGTTAGACTCAGGGAATATGCGGAATCGATTGCCTTCAGTCGCGGAGAGAACGATGAGAAAATCAGAGCACAGGGCTCATTAGAAGAATTACTGACCGCTCAACGCCGAGTGATCAACCGTGAACTCCCGCTAGAAGGTATTTATATGCCACCTTGAATATATGCAGTCGTGGAATTTGCGCTAAATTAGCACTAGCCGTCAAGCAGGTGCATGCGTACTTTGGATCAATCTTGAGCTACATCATCATTTCTATACCTATTTTGTCTGGAAGTTATGATACCAGTGATCCTAGCAAGCTAAGCGAAATTATAAGCAAGGTGAGCTATCATCTCGAGACTGTACAGCTCTGAGGCGTGCCTTTAACACAGCATATACAGAACACGTTTATTTCCATGTATCTTTTGTGGAAATTTTCCTCCATTATTGAGCAAGCAACCAAGCTATCTGATCTCGCAGGTTATACTGCTCGTATCTCAGAAATGTTTGAAGCAATTGGTGTGATTGACAATGACCTGGAAAACGTGGAAATTGATTTTCCGTACCAGGATGGCGGTATGCAAAGGTACGGACGTGCAGCATATGAATTTGCTATTAGTATCTTATCATTAACATCTTTTACTATGTAGCGAGCCCATCATTGCCTTTGACAAAGTCACTATTGTATCTCCAGCTAAGAAGACTCTCGTTCATGACTGCACTCTGCGCTTTTACCCTGGTACTCATGTATTAATCACTGGTCCAAATGGTAACATTCTAACAAAGTCCATGTTCACAGGAGATGATGATTTATATTAACGTTTTGTGTTAGGATCTGGCAAGTCGTCCATGTTGAGGGTCATGGCCGGTTTATGGCCTTGCAGCAAAGGTTAATATATTTTCGTCAGAATGGTAGACGAAATGTTATCAATTGTTAATGCTATGGTTTTAGGAACTGTTCGGTTACCCAACAATCATGGAAACAAAAGTATGTACTTTTTGCCGCAGGCATCGTACCTGACTTTTGGTTCCCTTCGTGATCAAATCACATATCCAAGTTTAGCTTCGGACAATGAAAGTAAGTGAACAATGAGCATGCATCAGCCATATCACCTCGATCGTCATCTAGTCATTACTCACTCGTTTGCCCACAAGTATCCGATCAAGACATAAGGAACATCTTGAAGAAAGCAAGACTATCCCATTTGGAAGATCTTGTCGAGACTTTCGATACTGTATACAGTCAAGAATGGTTCAAGATGCTTTCACCCGGGGAGCAACAAAGGCTTGCTCTATGCAGAGCGCTATACTGGAAACCCACATTTCTCAGTAAGTTTATTGTGTGACGAAGTCGTCATTGGTTCTCTTACCGATGATCACGTTGTAACCGCTTGCTTGACAGTCATGGACGAGGCAACGAGTGCCATTGATGAAGATACCCAGCGTTATCTTATACGTTTAATTCATGATTCTGGAATAACCATGATCTGTGTTAGCCATAATTCATCTACCAAGGATCTATTTGATACATATATTACATTCAGCGGTAATGGAGAATATCGCGTTACAAATAGTAGAGACTCTGATGTTAACGAAGACACCATGGCCAAAGCGGTCCTACGGGACCCTTGGTCCGCGTCGGAAGAATAAAATAACGTTCTTCCGCAATATATTCAGGCACCTTTTTTTTTGTTGCTTTGACATTGCATATTAATGTACTGAGCACTTGCTCAACATGCCGCCTAATATTTATGAACAGAACAACGAATACCGCTCTTTTGAGACTGAAGACCGAGCAAGAGTGTTGTTCAAGGTCTCATATAGATTCTTTTTGTTAACAATGTACACTCACATTATTACTAACCGTGCACACTGCAGCTGCCTGCAAGGTTAATCACTGTTGCCCACACCATCTTTGCCTATGGTAAGTAAACGAGACTTCGGCACAAAGCAAGTATTTGTTAGGTTGCTTAACATGTATCAATTAATAGCGGCGTTCTTCCTCGCACTTGGTTTTGGTTGTACTTTCTCGTATTATAAGATTGTGCAAAATGAACATTATGGATATCCAGAAGTATGATTACAATTTCAACTCTTAATACTATTCCAGGATTATCTTCTCATTCCGTTATTAACAGGAATGGATACCAAGTGTCAGTGCCACTACTGGCGACAGATATCCAGCAAGAGCAGTGTTTCAAATCTTCATAGCTTTGACTTCCGGCCCGCGGTTTGCCTTAGTCTTTCTCTGGTATCTTTTCACAACCAAATCAGCTCGAACCTCATCAACGGCATTTGGAAAATTTCTGTTAGCAATAGGGCTTATTCGTACCGTTTCATGTGGAGGATGGGTATACATCACTTCCTCAGACGATCACGATACTCATGATATTGCTATGATTTTGTATCTGCTATGTACTTTACCCTGGCAACTCGGCGTATGGAAAACTACACCAAGATCCAATATGACTTCACGGAAGTGGCGAAAACTATTCACTTTACTATTTTTTGCAACTTTACCTCCTATGATATATTATTTTATTGGACATAAAGTACACAGAATTCCAGGAGGTAAGCATCAAAGTCATTCGCTGTCACAAAATTTGGTTTCCAGATATTGAACTGTCAATTGTTTCTTTTAGCATATACCAAATATGCTTTCTTCGAATGGTCATTGATTATTTACGACGTGGCGTTTGATGCTGTCAGTGCTTTAGATTTTCAGAAATTTGAGCTGACTGTTCGTGATTTATCATCATATCATGGACATGAAGATTTGGACGAAGATAAGCGTGGGTTCGTTGAATAAATCTTGACACTCTATCACTTAAAGCTTCAAAGATGTTACTAATACTTGAGATATTGATAATCGATTGATCAAATGATAATAGTGACCGTTTAGATATACCAAAGTCTCCCAAAGCCTGGGCAAAGCTTCAGGGATATGTTGCTGAGATTTACTTTGGTATGAAGTGATAGATATTGTGGCAAACTCATTCACAGCGGTTTTTAACCGAGACCCTCCTTAGCCTTCGTTTTCTGGTCTATGCTGACTTCTCTTGGTCTGTTAATTTGGTAAGAACTTGTCACTTGCTCAACTTGATAGTACGAAACATCCAGCTGATGTGCTTATGTAGGTACTTCCCCTTGTTCAACATGGGTATCTCTGGTTATGAGGTGCTGCTTCTTGTCACAATCTCGCCATGTCTTCTCGGAAATCGTTCAATTCAAACCAATGTTTACAAGGACAGATTTCTTTTCCATCTGATTTCACTCGCAGGAATAGCGTCTTACCTCATAGAGACGCCATCGACCAGATTGATCGTCACTGCGTTTGGTGTTTCGGTCAGCGTACTGACTTGGACAGCTACTTTCATAGGTTCCAGCAGCGACCCAGTCAAATTTGAACGAAATGTTTTAATATGGGGTACCGGGTTACTATTCTTCAACTTGGTAAAGTTAGCTTGGGCAACGAAGTCACCAATTTGGCCAACAATGAAAGCTTCCACTGGTGGTGAGTAAACTATCAAATCCTCATTCAATTTCTTCAATTATAATTACTTCACTAACATATCTATACAGGTTGGAATGGAACGGGTCTATTATTGGGTGTTGCTGCTGCCGTAACCTGTATGATCACAAACAAAAAGGATGAAAAGTTTCAAGATGGTTCTCTATCGTCTCCACTATTGAAGTCAGCTCCGTCGAAGGATACATCATGGCTTTACGCTGCTCTTGGATTTGGTTCACTTTTATTCGCTCTGCATTCCATGTTCACTGATTCCTCATTAATTATGCGATGGACTGTCGCAGGATATCCTAATTACGGTCCATCCCCAGTACCTTGGGGCGTAATAACCATCTTTTTCCTCTCTGTTGGATTGGTTCTGTCATTCAATCAAGAGCTCGCTGCCAATGGCTTTTGGTATGGGTTTGGATGCTTGTCTTGTCTAATCTTCTATGGTTGCTCAGGCTGGCTGGGTTACATTGGTGGTCTACTCCTCGGAATGTACAGCATGTCTCTTCTAATTCTTATGGCCCGAGCGATAACGATGCATGCTTCCAAAAAGACCCTTTTGACAGCATATATGGTCTATAACTTTTTGTGCCTGGCTCATGTGTGGGTAGTGGCATACGAATTTGTTCCCGGCGGCGTGTACGCTCGCGAACGGACCAATTGGGTCCTTTTCAGCACAATGCTATTCCTTGGTTTTGGTGTTTACAATGCTAGAGCCGTAGTGAGACCACAAAGACCAGAAAAGCAGATGCACAGGAACCTGTTGCAAGAAGTACGCAGCCATATTGGCATTTTGCTCGGCACCATATTAGCTTGCTCTTCAATTATATCCTTTGGAAGAATTATTACATCCCGCAGTATCATTCCTTACCATCCAGAACAAAAGTTGTTTACAGCTGGTATCTGGACTATTCATTTTGCTCTTGATAACGATATGTGGGCTAGCGAACGCCGAATGAGAGACGCTATTCGAGATTTAGAACTTGACGTTGTTGGTAAGTGATATGGCAACTTTTCAGACTTTAAACGGCTGCCTCTCATCTTCTATTTTCACTTTAGGATTCTTGGAGTCAGATACTATGAGAATCATTATGGGCAACCGAGATTGGGCACAGTATATCGCAGAAGATTTAGGATATTATATTGATTATGGTCCGGCCACTATGAAACACACCTGGGGTTGTCTGATGTTATCTAAATTCCCTATCAAGAAATCCGAGCATCATCTACTGCCTTCACCCGTGGGTGAATTAGCATGCGCTATTCACGCCACATTAGACGTGTACGGACAGGACGTTGACTTTATCGTTTCACACAATGGTCAAGAAGAAAACCCACTTGACCGACAACAGCAAACCACTGAGCTTGCTCGTATAATGCGAGAAAGCCAAAATCCTTTTGTTTTCCTCGGCTACGTAGTGACCAAACCACTACAGCCTTTGTATCATACCCTGTTCGATGACGGGAGAATGCATGACATTGAGCCGGCGGACGACGACCGCTGGTGTGAATATATAGGCTATCGTATGCTGGATAGAGTTGGATATGCAAGAGTCACTCACGGAGGCATAACAGATACGGAAATCCAAACAGGAAAGTTCCGTTTGGAGAGTGGAGATTTGCAACAGTGGCGCCCCTCATATTTAAAAGAGGAAGAAGCCAACATGCCTGTAGGGTTGAGATATCCCGAAATGTTCAAAAACGAAGGTATCCGCAACCACCGCTTCCACGTGCTTCCAAACAACGAGCCGATATATTACAAATCTAGTCCTTAGAAGAAAAAGAAATTCGAAAATAAAACTCACAATTGAAAGGCACGCAACCCTGTGTTTTACTTTCCTTCAACTGTAAGCGATAGTAAACTGTTAATCAAGCCGCAGACAGTCTGAAGTGTGCATACACACAAATCAATGGAAACCAGAAATCAAATGGTCACTGTTGCCTATCGTTGTAAAATCATAAAGTTTTATTCGCGTTTTACAAGTTATCCTTTTATCTTGTTTCCAAATCACTAGCAGCACTGTCTAAAGCAATACTTGTTTGAACGTATCCTGATCCAATATAAAAGTATTCAAAGAAGTGTTTATGAAATAAGCTGTATGCCGAAAAATAGAAATAAATATCTAAGTGGGTGTTTCCAAAGATATCTTTAGAAGATTGAATATCAAAATGGTATTGTGAATGAAAGGGTGAATGACTGAAAGAATTTGTCCATATTTTAGTGGGTTGCAAGCATTTCGCATTGCTAAGTTCTTTGGGTTGTTATTCCACATTGATGTACTCGTCTAGTGACCAATCCATCTTTGATTGCTCCTGTTCTTGTATTTGTTCAGAAATTCTCTTCTCATCTTCCTGAGAGAGACTATCCAGCTTTTGCATTAGCAATTGATAGGGCAACGAGGAGAGTAATTCATGCAAACGAAGCGCCGCTATAGAGATTGGGGAGGTCCTCAAAAGATCCGGTGATACCATTTCTCCAAAGTATTCCTCATCGTCTTTACGTTGTTCAGGGGAATTAACAAGCTCTGGTATATAAATAGCGGAAGAATCAAGTGAGTCCTCAAAGGCGGCTCCGTCATTATCCTCATCACCAGACTGAGAGCTAGTAGATGTCGTAGATAACGATGGTGTTGTTGCGATTGAATCAGCAGAAACTTGACTGTCAGCATTATTCTCATAAAACGTCGGACAGGAATAAACGCCTTCTAGACTCTCTATCAGAGTATTCGCAGCATTTGTGATGGCACTCAAGGGTGGACATACAACTTCAGAAGCTTCAGAGGAATCGTCATTCGAGTCATCAGGAATAAGAAGTGCTTCATCTTCCAAAACAAGGTGCGATTCTACAACTGGCTCAATTGGCTTGAAAGAGAAGTGGGCCTCATCGAGAGATATATCTGGATCGTATATTGACCTCTTGCTTGGACTAGACAATGGGGTGATTTCGGGCATTGAAGGCTTGAAGACTTGCTTAGGATCTGCAACATCTGTATTAGCAAGTAATACGGCTGTATCATTGCTTTTAGCATTCAGAAAATCTGTTGCAATGCAAGTGTCTTTATCTTCGGTAGGACCGATATCGGTCCTCCTGCTGTCTGTTTTAGCCGTCATATAGATCTGATCTTGCTTCTGGTCTGTAAAGATGTTAGGAAAAGTAAATTGAATAGTTTTGAACTTTGAAGTAGCAGCTGTATGTGCAATCACTCTATCGTCAGAAATTTTGTCTTCAGAACTTTGCTCATCACTTTTCTCTATTTTGATGGCGCCTTGAGTCACCAAATTGTGGATTCGATCCTTCAGCTCAGATATAACAATCTGTCGAATAGGATCTAGATCCAAACCACGGGCTTCAGAATTAGTATAGCTTTGATCTCCACTGGTGGTCTTTTGTTGTTTTGGACTGTCATGTTGTTTGTTCTTGTGTTTGTATTTACGCTTCTTTCTTCTATAAGCAGAATGATCAGAAGCTCTAGTATCTGTGGGTGGTTTAGCTCTCTTCTTTGGTTGATATTTATAATCCGGGTATCTATGGGTATGGTAGTCAGCAGCAGGAATATAGTTTAATACTTTACGAGGAAGCGACTTACTGTAACTGGTGAATCAGCTTTTCTTTTTCAGCTAATTCCCTATAATGTAGTTTCACTGCGGCAGATTCTGTGCGCCAAAGTTGAGCAACGACTTTAGAGATAGACCTGCTATCCGGAAACTCTTTGCTGTCTTTTAATTGCGACGAAATATCTCGACGATAAACCAGAAAACAGTTATTTGGTCTGGGTATAACATTGCCGTGTCTAGTGAGCTTCAATTTTATATTATCTTCTTGTACAACGACGCTGCTTTCACTAGATTCATCTAGCCAACTCTCATCCACCGAGACATCTGACATAGCTACAGATGGATGTGACAAAGAAAAAGAAGTTATAAAGTCATTTGTTGGACTTAGGTATTTTAATCTATCCTTTCGTCCCAAAAAAAAGAAAAAAAAAAACCTAATTGGACACGGGAACCTCCAAACACCAAAATGGGGACGAAAGTGTATTTGATAAAACCAACTGATCGTCTAGCGAATAGGAAGCATTCGGATTTATCTTACATCCACGTAAAAAGTTCTACAGCCCAGCCATGTGGAGAGTCGCGTACCTAAAACGGAAGCAATTTAACACAAAGTGTGTGGTGCTTTTCCGACAGGGTGTTGGCCAATTTTTTTGCAACGCTGTAACTTTCGTTCACTTCCTTCTGAGGCCATGCGGAAACAACAAATTCGCGTAGTCCGTAAATAAAAGCCAATATACACAATTTTTATGGTTATTATATATGCTCAATAACATGAAATTACATGACAAAGTTGCCCGATTTTACACCATATATAGTAGTGCTGTGTAAATTGATGTACGACAAACAGGTCGTTTTACGGGTTGTAGAATTTTGCATCAGAAAAAAGTTAATATTTGCTCGAGCATTCTCGAACAAATTTAAAGCAAATCAATTTATCAAAATGTAAATCATCAAAGTTCATTACCATCATCTCACCTAACAGTAGTAATTATATGGATGCCGAACTTAGGCAAATGAAGCTTGGACCTTGACTATGCTAAATTAAAGTTAAAGGTATGTCTTGGCTGTGATTTCTCGAGGCGGCAATACCGAGCTTAGCTAGTACTAAACTTACGACCGCGAACGAAGAGCACAGAAAAAGTTTGAAATTAGCTAAAAACCACACTTAAACAGTTCATGGTCGTACTAGTAGCATGGGAATATCTTTAGCCCTTTGCATGTTCTGTGAATTGTAAACAATTGCTAAATATGGCGGATGTGATGGTACCATATCTTGTCGGCGAGGAAAGGCAATGCTAGACATATTGCGAATGTTTAAAAAAGTGTTGATTAAAGATGACTTAGCATAAAGGGCGGCAGCTGTGATATATCCGTCGATAGAACTGCATTTTACTAACGCCAAAGAGAGACATCGTCGATGATGATTTCGTGGGAATGCTGATAAGTGATATTCGCCAAATAAATGAATGTTCTTACACGTTGAGCTCATATGGCCCTTGCGAACAAAGCTGCCCGCAGCTGGAAGGTCACTGTGCAACCCGAGGCGGCAGTAAAAAAGACTGGTTTTTAGAGTGTGTGCTCGCCCTGATCTACTACCGGTTTTGGTATCGCTATCAAAAAGTGGTTGGTATGATAATGGCTTACCAAGCCAATGGTCTATAGCTGATTCGAGAGGACGATCAACCACAGTTGAAGTGAAAATGGCCCACACGACCAAAGTCTCAGCAGCAGTGCGGAATCTTCGTCAATGGCCGAAAAGGTGTACTGTTCAAACAGCCCACTGATGGTGCCATCCTCGCCCAACTTGATTCCACAAAAAAAGGCACTGCGGCTAAAGCTACTTTTTCCAAGGCAGCTGTGATCCTACAAATATATCTACAACTTTACTATCCTCGTACCTAGCATTAATGGCATCATAACAAGATTGGCCTGAGCTATTCAGCTGGGTAAATCTTGTATGAATATATACGCTCAAGTCCAACCTTTTATCATGTTGTAAAGTTCCTGAGCGCGAGTGGCTGTATGTGTAAAATATTTTTTAGTACTTTCCTTGACATATATGGCGAGGTGGTGGTGTAAAATGATAAGTTACTGGTACTACGTTGAGGCGGATGACCATTTGGAACAGGCCGCTTTATTTTTTTAAAAAAAAGCTTTTATAGTAACGGGAATAACTATACTATGATTTTGAGAAGAAACAAACTGTACAAAACCTACATGTTGTAAATTAAAAGAACATTGTCAGGAAGGATAAGTGGTAATAAAGGTATCTACGTATTGGAGTTTTTAGAAAGCAAAGCAAATCAATTCTCTCTTTCCTTGCGTTTTCGGGTTTCTTTGCCTTTGCCCTTTGTTGCACTAGAAGAGGACTGAGCTTTCGGTGTGGGATTTTCATCGTCGCTGATATCATCCTCATCAACCAAGTCATCCTCATCTATATCGTCGCTGCTTTCTTCGCTTTCTTCAGAGGCAGCTTCAAAGTTTTCATCTTCATCGCTGTCATAATCATCCAAATCGGCTTCCATAAAG
This sequence comes from Umbelopsis sp. M5902, assembly GCA_037039815.1. Taxonomy (NCBI): domain Eukaryota; kingdom Fungi; phylum Mucoromycota; class Umbelopsidomycetes; order Umbelopsidales; family Umbelopsidaceae; genus Umbelopsis; species Umbelopsis sp. M5902. Next base: position 380,024 of record JAXQGL010000050.1, read on the forward strand.
GCAGCTAAATCTGTTTTGCTTTCTTCTTCTTCGTCATCTTCGTTAGCACTTTCAACGGCATCGGAAGATTCTACGGCTTTGCCTTTTCCTTTGGATTTGTTTGACGTAGGCTCGGGCACGGGCGATGAGCTTGATTCAGCCACGACTTCCTCCTCTTCCTCTTCCTCCACCACCTCCTCCTCCTCGTCGTCCTCGTCGTCATCAAACACTGACATGACGGCTACTTGTGCTTTGGTAGCTTTGGGACGAGAGCTGCTGGCACCACCGTTTTTCAGCAAATCTCCAACAGCAAGTTTTACACTTTCAACAACTTGTTCACGATCCTCCATGAACTTGTTGTCATCAAATCGGTACTTCTTGGTTGGAGGTTCTTGCAAAGCTTTCTCAATCTTTTCCTTCAACTTCTCCGCTTTTTGTCGCTCTCGCTCTGGAGCTTGCTCGAGGTATTCGGCTAGCCTGAAAAGATAATTGTATCAACAAAACCTTCTAGAGCGGTTGACTGGTAGTGAAGTATAATTTATTACTTACTTCTTGGCGTCATTAACGGCTTTAACACGTCTACCTTGCAAATCACGGCAAGCGTCGAAATTTGTGGATTTTTGCGCGTTCATTCGACCACCTTGAGCACGAAGCATAGAGCCAAAACCTCCCTTACCGCCAAACATGCGGACAGAGAGGTTGTAAACAATGGGCCCCTCGGTGTCGTTTGGGTTAAATAGTAGTGAATCATCGTCTAAGGTTTTTCCACCAATAGTAGTAATTCGCTGATCAGCCAAATCAATGTTAGTTACTGAGAGAAGTCTTAATTTAAGATCATTGACCGTTGCAATGCCCTCTGGGTTAAAACCAAGGCAAATTGGCTTCGAGTCGGTGAAGCTGTTGACGATGGCCTGAAAATTGTGATGCATGATTACCGCAGCGTTAAGTCAGCTTGGGCTGCAAGCCAGGATAAGCTTCATAAAAAAAAATTTGATGACGCATTGAAGTGATAAATTGAATTTACTATGTCAAAAAACAAATTGGTAATGTATGAGTATCAACCGAAAGTTGTAGCCGAGTTCGTTATGACATGATGATAAGAAAAGCTGAACACTGTATTTAATGGTGGAAAATATTCTGCCGCATTTGTAAGAAAAGGAAAAGACAAATTGTAGTTTGGTTTTTTAGAAAAGGATGTTGGAAAGACGTATAATTGATTTAAGATTGCTTGCACTCGGGTGCATTCTCTCCTCTAGCAGGTCGCTGAAAATAAGGTATGTAAGGGACTTGCTGGATTTTTGAGATCATTTCCAGGAAAACCACTTACAGTTTCATCATCATCATCATCCTCATCATCATCCTCATCATCGTCTTCATCTTCTTCGTCTTCATCATCATAAAAGTCATCTTCAAAGTCATCGTCACCCTCATAGTCGCCATATTCCAAGGCTTTGCCGGTGAAATAGTCAACGGCATGGGGAATGATCTTTTCTTTGAATTCCTCGCCTGCATCAACAAAAATAGTAATAAAAAATTAGTTACCGACGCTTACCAATTACAAACAAGCAACAATGTCCGCGGAAATATACCCAAATCATAATCCTGTTCAAGCTTCTCATCAAGGCCTTCAGCTTCATCTTCATCAATGACATCGCCATCAGCGGGAACAGCAGGTGGGCTGAAGAAGGTGAAGAAAGTCTCAGCGGGAACAGTGCGCTTGACAACGCGAGTCTTGTTAGTATCTGTTGCACAGTAAAAAGAATTAAATAAAAAAAAATTGTTAATAGAAAATATTACGAGCGGTAATCGGTCAAGCAAGAAGAATCTTACCCTTGTGTCGTTGCTTCTTGGTTTCAACAGTGACAGTAAGGTCCTTGCCCTCTTTCCACTTGATTTCAGTTCCTTCAGCATGATCGTAGACAAAGTCACCACCATAGCCAGTTTGATCTTGATAGAAGTAAGTCTTTGTCAAAGTGGTGTTTGTGAAAAATTCGTTCTCTTCAAAGTCGAATTCCAATCGGAATCCAGGCTTCTCGATGTATGACATGCGAACATCAATGAGGTGCTTGAGGACTTCCTCGTCCTTCTCAGTGATGATTTCTGAGAATTGAGGGTGGTTCTTGAGGGCGGTAAGCCAAAATTCGGGGATACCAGTGGTCTTCTCGTCATCCTCCTTTTCTTTCTTGTCTTCTTCGGCAGCAGCATCTTCGTCTTCACCATCGGCGTTCTTGCCAATCTCGACTTCCTCATCAGTGGGCTCAACCTTACCAACAACAATATCAGTACGCTTTTGATACAAAGGACGATAGAGTTCAAGGTATTTCTTCTCAAGCTCCAAGATTTCTTCTTGGAATTGAGTCTCAATCTCAGCATGCTTGGTTTGCAAGTACTTGAGACCATTCAAACGACGTTTGACGTCTGAGGGGAGAGATTCAATGTAGCCGGAAGAACGTCCAATAAGACTACCGAGTCTTCCTTGCAACATACTCAAAAGAGCAGGGTTAGCTGAGAAAGCGCCAGCGGCACCTTGAGCTGCGGCACCTAGTTTATATCAATGACAATATAGAAAATAATGAGATTGATAAGAAAATAATGAAAGTTATTTCAAAGCGTTAGTCAAATTTGGGCTTGAGAAAATGGCTTGTTGACGTCTAATAGTCTAAATTTCAAACAATGTACGCACCAGTATTAATTGTCTCCATGTCTTCAGAAATAGATTCTACGGTTGGGCGATAAGTTGAGGTAATAGGAGCTGGGTTGCTTGGTGTGTTTTGAGGTGTGGGAGCGGTAAATTGTTCGAGCTTCTTGTTCTTGATTTCAACACCTGCTTCAGACAGATGAAAGAGGAAAAAAGAGATGAGAAAAGAAGAAAGAAAGAGATAAGGCAAAGATAACAAGCTTTAAAAATAAGAGCTTTGCCGAAAATATTACCTGATTGCTGCTGATCCATCAGAAGGAAGGAAGGAGGACAAGGTGGTTTTGCGGTTTGAAAGCCAAGGCTTTTGGGGCAAAAAAATAAAGCAAAAATTTTGTCAGATTGCTATAAAGGCAAGCCTGCACAGCGCATCCGTGACTGCTAGTGTCTTGAACTTGTGGGCTGGCGATTGGGGCAAAGAACACGTACGATTATGCCTACCAATATATTCACCCTCACCTAAACCCTATGATTACAGATCAGACTTCAATTTAATCATAAGTAGTGATGAGAACGACCTAAAAAAAGTCAGTAATGTTATTCGTCGCCTACTTGAATTTCGCTTTTGCTTCTATTCTCTTCATAATCTATACTGCGTTGTCCCGACTCCGCCAAAGGTTGGGGAGATTCCTCTTTCCTCCCCGAACCCGCTTTTGTACTTTTGTTATCGAGTTATGTAAAGATGTTTTTTTTAAAAGGTTTATTTGTAAGTTCGTATACTGTCAGGTTTTCATACGGAGAGTATCTAGAGGTCATCATTTCCCTGGTCAAAAAGATAATTGGCCGCCAGTTCTATAAAATGCCCATGATACGTGACGTTAGAACAGACCGCACAAAATAATATGAAAATTGGCTACCGGACAACATCTTGTCTCTAACATACCTTCATTTTTATCGCAGGCAAAGAATGCCTCAATAACTAAGGCACGTTCAAATCCAAGACCTTCCAACTAATGAATGCAGCGCTTTTAGGAAACGGCACGAAAATACTGAATGGTAACAGCCTTTCTTTGTTGTGGACTTACTCGATCAATGGCCTCCTTCTCTTCTTGAGTAACTTGAATGACCTGTGACCCAGGAGGAGCAGCCATACCTTCATCATCTTCCTCTGAACCTTCTGCGAGCATTTGAAGAAAGGCTTGAGGGTCCTGGTTAATGATCCGCAACAGATCAGGGTTACTTTGACCGACTTGCTGCAAAAGAGGTTGTAATAAGTTTGGATTAGATTGAACAAGTTGTCGCAATTGTTGGAACTGTGGGGCGGATCTTAGAAAAGACAGATCGTTTGCTCCACCACTTTGCTGTTGTTCACGTTGAGCTTGCTGTGCAGCGGCTTGGAATAGATTTTGTGGTGTATCATCTATGAAAGATAGTGGTGAGTACATATAGAACTTCCTACATATATAATACATCACGATGCAATTACCTCCTGTGTCAGTTCCAGCCACCTGCTCACTGTCTTCTTCCATATGTTCTTCACCTGTCTCTTGTGCTGAAGCTGATTGTTCTTGCAACAAGTGCTCCGGTATACCCTGTTAATGAAGATGGTCTGTGATTAACGCTCTGCCAATCTTCTATCTGCTGTAATTCTGTAGCGTGTTCTTACACTGAAGAGGTATTCAACAGCTCTGTCTGGATTATTGAAACTTGCTCTCATAGCTTTGATAACCTGTTCACGCTCGAAACCCATTTCTACCATATTTTGGATGGCACTTTCGTACTGCTGACCGGTGACTGTAGATGATATTCCGATCACATTAATACTCGATAGCGTCATCTTGCAAAATCCATACAGCATACATACCAAGCGCATCAGAAGCGTTCCATGGCTTGGTTTCGTCGCCTGTGGAAGTGGCCTTGCTTTCGGCAGGGGCCGCCTCTGAGGTGCTACTTACTGGCGCTTGGGTACTGGTAGTACCTTCGCTAGCTGCTGAAGCTACAGGTGCAGCTTTTTTTTCTTCCTTGGGAGTCTCTACCTTTGCTGGAGTACTGGGTGTTGAAGAAGTGCTGGCTTTTGTCGCTTTGGGCTGGAAAAAACAAGCTTAGCACGAGTACGGGATACCGAAAAGCCAATCAAACCAAAAAAGTACCTTGGACACCATCACAACTAAGAAGTCCTTCTCGCTGATGTTATAGCTTTCAACCGTATTGTCGTCTGCAAGAATCTTGCCTGTACAATTGCGCGTTAATAGCTTGGTAATCGAACTTGCGATCGGTTACTGTGCCAAGTACCTGAATATATAAGCTTTTGTGTCTCAACTTGGTGACCTTGTGTTTCTTCGATCTTCTTCTTCAAATCGGCAACCTACATATTTAGATACTGTTATGTACTGTGCTACAGCTGTACCGAACGCATAATATACATTGCCGACTTACAGTGCTGGCGCCGTCAACGTCCAGTTGAAACTGCTTTTGTTGTAGTGTTTTAAATGTGAGTTTCTAGACATTCAATGTGTTAGTCGTGTTGTAATTTGAACAGCTTTTTCAGAACCTTCGTTGATAATCCAGCTCTCACCATTTGGGAGGTTATACGCAAGTTACTGTGCACTGCCCAGCTCCTGCAATTTTAAACTTCTTCGCCAGTGCTACATGCGTCACCCAATTTCACACATATAAAGAAATTTTTGAGCGTTTTGACCTTTAGCAACTGGGATAAACTCAGCTCTTTAAGGTCGAGTCTACATCGCTCCCCAAGCCTGCTCAATTTTCTTCAAGCACGTTGCTCTAGTGTTAATTGACATCTTCCAATAGCTGCCAATAGCTCTATATTGTACATATTGTAGCATTATTGGGAACACACTAAGCAGCCTGGTTCGAGAATTGGGATAGTTACATGCTGACAGCACAAGCTTCTCTGACCATTCCAGGGAACAGCACCGGCGAAAACACTAGTTTAGATAATGCAAGGAATCATATGACTTTACAACCACAAATGCCAGATATTAACACCTCAAATGCGGCTTATCAAAATACAGCACAACCCAGCAATAGAAAAGACCCCATCGAAGTCGCAAACAAAAATAATCGCATTTTGGCCAAGGTTTGTCAAGACCTGAACCATTTCACAACGTATGGTCCGGCAATTGATGAGTTCTATCATTGGTGTCGGGATGTGCGTGCATATCACCCTTTAAATGAGCAGGCCATATTACGGTGCTTAGAGGTATGGATCGGCCATGTTTATATCAGTAATGATTTTACTTGCTCATTTTTTCTCACTACAGGTCATCAAGAGGAAAGCTCCTAATTGCGGGATGTGGTCAGCTTTGCGGGTGTTTAGAGTAGCCATGTCGCATAAAAACCGGTTATCCTCTCAGTTTGATGGTAAGTTTGCATATATCTTATAAGTTGTTTTACCGGTTTTTGGACTAATGTATATAATTAGATACGGTAAGCACCTGGTATGAAGAGCTCAGTAGAAATTCACCAGGATACGAAACACTTTCAAACCAAATGCAGCCGACACCGGTTGGAAGTTACTATAATACCAGGCCACCTGCTACTAGTGCTATGCCCAGCTCACAAATTAATCTTCAGCAAAGTTCTCCAACTATAACTCAGAACACACACCAATTACATCCGTAAGCAGTTCAAAAGTTGGCTTTAGCATGCCATCTGTCATATTCTGATAACTTTAAACTTTCATTGCAGATTTTACAATACACCGCCATCTCACGCATCGCCTCAGTCTACGCAACTTCCACCCACCTCAACAGTCCCACTTAACGCATCTTCTCAATCTATGCATTTGCCACCTACTTCGTCAACATATTCAAACTCGGTCATGGCACCTGTAAATACCCCGAATAACCCGAGCTACACGTCTCACTACCAGCAGGCTCTAGTACAATGGCAATATATGTGGTTATCGCAACAGCAGCAATTTGCTGGCTCGCAAAGCTTGAATATGACTGGCCAACCTAATCAAAGAGTTACTCCGGCATTGGACTTATGGATGAATGCAATTGATAATTCAGGACAATTGATGAGTCCAAGAGACAATGATACTCAAATTAGACGACCAATGACAAGCCATATTCAACAAAGTCTTAGAATGCCACTCGTTCGTACAACCCAGCAGATGAATGCTTCAATGGATTCTCTCAGCGTTGGTTATTTGCGACCGATTGGCCGAGCTTTGGCACCGTTTAAATTGGAACACAACCAACCAGTGGCTAATGTAATGCTTAATATCAACGCTGACATATTTTCTAAACTGTGGAAACGTACAATGTTCACGTTGCCTGAGTCTGGACACACAGATAGCCAATTGCCGATTACATTCGTACTGAACTGTAGGAAAGCTGATGGCACAGATCATAAGTGCGAATGGCCTGATAGGATAGAATTGGCCATTAACGGCAATACAGTCAATCCTATTCGCGTAAGTGGTTGCCTCATACTTTACGTAAAAAAAATCACGATCAGCTTATGATAACATCCACTTCATTCAGAAAAGGAAAGTTCAAGTGCCGAACAAACCAAGCAATGTATGCATGCTTGTTGGGAAAGACCGCCCGTTGGACTTGACAACATTGTTGAGGCAAGGAACGAATACAATTTCCATCAAACAGAACGTATGCGCCTGCGTAAGTGAAATCAGTCCAATCCCTTGTTCAAAAGACCAAAATTTTTGCTAAATGCTAGATACAGGCATATCTTTTTGACATATCAATATATTTCCAAGAGTCGGAAGACCTGATTAGGTCGCGTGTTATATCTAAAATTTCAGATATGTCGCGAGGTCAGCGGCTGGTACACAAACTTATTGGCGTGAAGGGGGAAGAGGATGAAACTACAACGACCTCTACGGCAGCGGCGCTCCCAGTAATAACAAGTGAATCCGAACCTGTGGAAGTCGATGAGATAGAATGCATGCAAAAATCTATCAAAGTTAGTCTCCGTTGCCCTATCAGTCTACTGAGGATAAAAGAACCAGTCAAAGGTGTAAAATGCCTTCATGTTGAAGTAAGTAATATTGCTGTCCACGATGCCATTGTTTTCTATCACTAATATCTTTGCTACTGCAGTGCTTTGATCTAAACTCTTATTTGTGCGTTAACCGTGGTTTGGCAAAATGGAAGTGTCCTGTTTGTAGCAAAGTATCCATCTCATCTGATTTGCTATACGATGAGTACTTTGAGAGTTTATTGGCAAGCATGGGCGACGATGTAACGCATATTGAGTATACATCTGATTCAAGAAATTGGACGGCCGTCGGGTTTGAAGCTGCAGACGATGACGATGATGGCAGCGATGGCGAGGGTCAATCAAGTAGCCCAGTCACGAAATTAGAGCCTGTTGCAGTGGCACAGGCAAAGCGAAAATCGGATGTTGACCTTGTCAATCTTGTTAGCGATGATGAGGATGAGACTCAAGATATGAGCAATGCAAACAAACGTTCAAAAAGCGATATTGTGGTAGAGCAGTTGAGCAATGCTGAGGATCGTTCGATCGGTAGTGCGGCTATATCTTCTATACCAGCACCCAATGCCGAAACTACAGTGTTTGGTACGACCAGTGTGACTAATGGCAAGGTTGCATCAAGTGTCAACAGGACTTCGTTTAAGCAGATTAATACAACTCCCGGTGCCTTGACCATAAATACTTCGGCATCGAGATATGCATCTAATTTTGGTTCTCTGTCTTCTGCTTCCACAACAGACTTCACGATAGCTGGCATAGCAGTACCACCAACAGCATCGCCCACACAGCTTGCACAAGATGGACAATCATCTTGGGCGCGAATTGCTGGCTCTTCCACAGCTGTTTCTACATCACCGCAAATATCCACTAGCAAAACCATAAATAGGGAGCAGGTTAGAGTCAATACCCCATGCTCTTTATATGTACCAAAGAAGCTACCTAAAAGGTGACAGTCATTGAAGTTGTAGATTACCCGTGCTATTTCCTTCACATTTAGCATCAAATAAAAATATCCATAATAATCATCTCCGTTATCGTGCTACAACTTTGTTTGGTCCTACTTTTTGGAATTATGATATATGAGCGAGTTGACAGCTTTCAAGTTTTACAGCGAGACGCAAACGGCCAGGCACAAGTTCGCTTTAACAATGAAATCCTGACGTTCGTAACGGGAGGACCGTACACTATAGGAGCCGCCAAAGATGTCTATGTTGGGGATATTTGGTTACTGGCGGGACAGAGCAATATGAGAGGATGGGGCAACCTGAGAGATTACCCTGCTCCCTTTTCTTGTAAACCTGAAGAGCCGAACCCTAGAATCCATTCCTTCCAATCTTGCGAATCTTGGGCTTTTGCTAAAGAACCACTTCACAATCTAGTGGAATCGCCGAGACGCATTCATAAGATGATACCTGATCCGACTAACGGCGGACCCGGAACACCAACCGCCCCTGACAATTATACTGGCACCTGGATAGCTAATAAAGGTGCCGGACCAGGAATATCTTTTGCTTCAATGTATGACTCGGCACTTCATGTGCCAGTTGGTTTGATCCCTTGCGCACATGGAGGTACAACTATGGCTCAGTGGTCCCCTCATTATGCAGAGCCAAGTCAACCTTCCTTATATAATGCAGTGATAGAACGCGTGCAAAGCATCGGAGGCGCTGTTGCAGGCATGTTATGGTATCAGGGCGAATCGGATGCAATGATTATTGAAGCTGCTTACCAATACAAGGATAACATGATCAACTTTATACAAGCCATTCGAAGAGACCTGGGACACCCAAAGCTGCCAATAATATACTGTCAAATCGGGCGATTTGTATCAGATGAAACACCTGTCGGATGGAACGTAGTGAGAGAGTCGCAACGACAAATTGCAGAAAGCAATATTGAAAATGTTGCAATGGTTGCAGCCATCGATACCACTTTGGATGATTGGATACATGTGTCTGCTTCCGGTTTAGTTACCATTGGTAGACGTATGGCACAATTGGCTATAGCAATGAAGATGGGCCAAGGACGAAAAAATTGTATAACCGTATCGAACTTGACTTTGGAACATGTCCAATTTGAGCAAGACCCAGAAGCAGCGGGTTCTGTTAGAGGTTATATTGTCTTGGACTTTCAGAATGTTAACAGTTGGGATGTGTCCAAACCTATATATGGATTCAGTATAAGAGACTCGGAAGGAAAGGATTTGAAACTTATACACAATGTTACTACCGAGCATCCTCCCCATTTGGCAGAACCAAGGATAAGGTTACACCTCACCCCCATACACACTCGTTACGAGGGCAAGGAGCTTTTCTTGTGGTATGGGTATGGCAGAGATCCAATTTGTAATCTCGTCGATAAGGATGATATGGCCCTGCCGTGCTTTGGCCCCAAACCATTTGTAATGTCCTTTGGACCCAATTTGATGTGCTTGGGACCACATCTAACTTTAGCATAAATACCTATTGTATGACCCCTTTTCAAATCAATACATATGCTTAAAGCGACCAGTTCGTTTGTCAAGGGCTATAATATTTAACGACTAATACTTTTACAAATTATGATTGATCTATGAATAGCTTGAAGGTGTCTCCCATATCTAAAGATTGATGGAGACATCCTCGTAATATGAGCTCGACATCAAATACGGGAACTCCATACTGAAGATATTCTTTGCATTTGTCCTTGTCTTGTTCACAGGATATCACCAGTAATTTGGCCTCGCTCTGCGAGCTCGCGTCTCTCAACTTTCTTAGAGGCAGAGTGTTTAAAATCTGCAACGCCATATTAGTACACTCGCGTTAGTCAGAATTTGTTACTGAATGGTTCACTCACTTTTCCACCGGCACATTCCACGATATTCTTAAGAACTGATATAGATGGTTCAGTGTTCTTGGTGACGTGAATGTCATAACCTTGAAGCAACGTTCCAACTTGACGATTCTTCGAAGTCACTGCTGAGTTGCGAGCTTTATTCAAGCTCTCAGAAACACTGAATTCCCATTTCGCTTCTCCTTCTTCATCATGCAGTCGGAAATCAGACTCCTCTTGAAGACTCCCAGATTTAATTGATGCTGTTATCCAGTCTGATGTAACAATCTGCAATCCCATGTTAATGGCGCAGATAAATTTGGGGGTTCGACTAACTTTATCCACTACAAGATGGGTGCAGTCTCGTATGTCGCTAGTCCATTGAGCTCCCAACTTGTTCATTTGCTAAGGAAAGAGCTCGTGAGATTACATTCAAAAGCTGCTAGCATTATAACATCCTTACCTTCTTTTGACTTTCAGTTAATTCGGGGTTGAGTCCTGAGCTCACATAACGAACAGTGCGATGTGCAGAACTGAGACTCTGTGATGATGCCTGTCGTCTTCTCTTTGACGGCGTGGAAGGGGTGGGCTGACTATCATTTTGTGTACTCTCCTTTTCATCACTCGATCGCCCTCTAACTTTTTTAAGGTGAGAAATGGACATTGGGGAGTTTTCAACATCCATTGGCTGGTCAACAGTAATGGATCCTGCAGTCTGTTCTCTATTTCGAACCACATCACTTGGTTGGCGTTTTCTTCCTGTGGGTGTAGAAGGAGCGCTTCCATTTGCTGACATTTCGTTTGATTCATGTCTTTGTCGCTTGGGACTAGATCGCTGCTCTAGCTTGTATGCATTCATGTCAGGCACCATAACTTCGTGCAAGACGTTTGAAGCATTGATTGCGGCTTTTCTAGTCGCTTTACTTATGATTTTCACTTGTCCCACGCCGACCGTAGCATCGCCTGAGGGCGTTTGGATGATGCTATTTCGATTAAACGCAATTTCTTCCATTTGCACGTCTTCAGCTGGGGTCTCCAGCTCCAAGTCCCACCAACGCGAGATTTCCTCACGTAGAGCAGGAGTCTCTCCAACTAGGTCTTCAAGGACGTGGGTATCTGGGAAATATACATATTTTTCTTCTGCCACGGACTTGCAGGCCCACTGCTGAAAGCAATCTTCCAACCACAAATGATTAACAACATCCAAGTTCCATTGTTTGCCTGCCAAATATTTTTGACCATGTTGACTGCATGTCATGTTAATATCGAATATCATTCGATGTGAATGGAAGGGTTATCTCACCTTGAAGTTATTACATGCGTATTATCCTCAGTCAAGTTTGGGGTATATGTAGCACCGAGAGCATGTATAAGTCGGCGAACATAATCTCTTGGAACACCGCTGTAGTTAGTTATCGTGATTACCTTAGCGATAACACTTATTAATATGTGAGCTCTTTTTTGCAAATGTCTATCTCAAACATACCATATTTTGCATCTCTGCGATACCACTTTTCGGTAGTGGGTAATCTAGCAAGCTGCGAGTTGGCGACTCTATACGATTTCGAGCCAAGGTATTGCTCAACCACCAGATGCTGCCAACAATCTTGCCATCCATACTGGCCTGCTTGTATTCCTCCCCAAATCTCCAACGTCCAATATAAATATCGACGCCTTCCGATGAATAGCTTGTTTCGTTATCCAACAAATGCGCTCCTGCAGCATTGACGCATTCTTCCAATATAGATCGCATTGCTTCTGAGATGTCAGTATCTGCATTTAAATATATTCTCATGTCTTTCATGAATGGACTGGTTGGTGCGCATGATGAAAGAACGTCTTCGTTAAGTGGATACGGATGTATATAGCCCTTGGCCGATGTGCTCTTTGGTAATGGTGTTGGTCTACTTTCCTCATCTTCGGTTCCGTTAATGCGACGCTCAAAAAGCTTGGGCTCAGGAAACAAATATTCAGCCTATCATGTTACAAATTAGAACAGCATCTAACATTGATTTGATTATATAATATCATATTAGCAAACCTCGTCTATTCTTCTTTGAAATTTGACGCAATCATATAGCCACTGTGGAAGCACAGCTTTTATGCCTATCTCAGCTTTCTCCATGATAGTTTCGTACTTTTTCTAAAATCTCTTTCAATATTCTGGTCTCATATTTTGGGAGAAAGGTGCACTATGATAAATGAAACTCGACTTACCCCCTCTGCGGCCATGGTAATTAAGTGGGTTACATCAACAGTCAAATCATTGCGGTAATCTGCACCAAAGGCAACAGCCCCGCCAAGGACAACCTCGCGATCATGTTTCGTAAGCTGTTATTGAGTTAGCAATAAATCAAATTTATTGACATCGATAGAGGTACTTACACCGGAGGTGCACACCACAAGCCCAGAAAGAAACTTGGCTGGATCTGGTGAATAAAACCTGGGCCTTTATCCAATAATCGGTTTAGTATGAGGACAGCGTGATTCACAAAGCTCATGAATAATTTACCTGTGAACGTGGCCATTTCGTATTGCAGCATAAACCCATTGAGGCTGGAAATAATATGATTAGTCACATCAGTGGTAAGCAAGTCCACTACTAGGTCTTCTGTCGCATACCGTAACTACAGCGACGTTATTCTGGAGTGCGTTGTTATATCCTTCAAAATTGATGTCGTTGGCGAAAATATGTGTTGTTGTACTTGCTTCAAAGGGTAGTGGCGACGTGACTGCATCTTCGCCAGCTGCTTCCACTGCATTTTTGGCTCCATTTCCCAATAGAAGTTGCTCAAGCTGTTTCGTCTGACATTAGAAGGGAGAAAAACAGGATTGGTAGTCAAAAGCCATACATACCGAATACTGGAGATTCCGGTCCAGTAGAGGTCCCAAATGATATTTGACCCCTTCAAACAGAGGTTTGTCACTAGGATCGCCTCTCGCTCGGCCGATGAAGGACTGCGCGCGTTCCAAGACCATGTTACGCGGAGCAGGACAAAACTGATCGCGCTTTTGTGACTCTTTAAACAAGGTCCTTAAATTTGCAGGCGCTGCTCCAAAAAAAAAAGTTTGCTGTATCATTCCTCTAAGCAATGTCTGACGAACCTGGACAAGAGATCATACCCAATCTATGGGTGGGAAGCTATCAGTCGATAACCTCGAAGCATTTTCTAGAAACGAATAATATACAAAATGTTATTTCCGTTTGTCCTTGCGACGACACCTTGACTGGATATAACCAAATGGCAAGTTTCAACCCTTATGGCAGCTCCCCAGTATCCTAGCCTTTGTATACTGACTGAAAATAGGTTATATCTATCCTTGATGTCGCCGAAGAAAACATTATGAAACACTTCCCCGATTGTAACCAGTTCATTCAGACATCAATTGATAAAAACCAGAATGTGCTAGTACACTGTGAGGCTGGCATGTCACGAAGCGTTACCATAGTCGCTGCATACTTGATGTGGAAAAGAAACATTAGTCCCAAAGAAGCCATCTCAATCATCAAACAAGCTTGGCCAAGTGCCAGCCCTAACAGTGGATTTTTCAGCCAATTGGAACTCTATCACGAGATTGATTATACCGTCGATCAAACTCGCACAGAGTACCGTCGCTATCTCATGGCAAACATGGCTGAAGAGCGAGAAAGTAAGTTGTAGAGATCATCATGGACCAGTACATCACATGTAGTACTAACTCAAACATCAGTGCATGGCTATGTTGCGGAGATGACTCTTGCTGCTGATCCTGAATTTCACAACTCTTCATCATATTCATTGCGTTGTAAAAAGTGTCGGTAAGTAGTATAAGTCTGTCGAGCCATTTTGTGCGCCTTAGCTTATTTGACATTCAAAATTATGCAGCCGAGTGTTGGTTGACAAAGATAATATCATTGAGCACGAACCGGGCAAAGGTCAACAGGCATTCTCATACCATAAACGAGATTCTTCTCTCAATATTACTGAGACAGCTAGTGGCGACCAAGGCGAAATTAATACGTCCGCAAATGTGAACGCATCTCTTAACCCACTTCTTGCGTCCTTGGCTACCTCTAAGAATAATTGTTCTTCATATTTTATTGAACCTATGGAATGGATCAGCAATCTTGACCAATGGAGCATCGAGGGTCGATTAGACTGCCCTAGATGCCACACAAAATTGGGCTCTTATTGTTGGTCAGGTGCTCAATGCTCTTGTGGTAGATGGGTCACACCTGCGTTCACTTTACATAGAAAACAAGTAGACGAGATGAAAGCTGTTCGATTACGATAATGCTGCTAATAATTCCCATGTACTGTACTATATAAGAATTGTCACGCCAACACCACCATTGACCATCAATAGAATCTGCATTATACACACAGATCCACTCAATATGATTTGTCTTTAGAACTAATAGTGCTTTATAAGTGACATGAACTTTCACACCAAAGTGTGATGGAACCTGAATTATATCATTACACCTCGATTTGAGACACCAGGTGAGATGCCTGGATTGTTCATTCCCATTCCTTGCATTGGCTGTGACCTATCCTCAAGAGAGTCCCACAACAACGTGTACTCTCGCTTGATTTTCTGCCACGTACTTGGGTCAAAAAAGACATACACATCACGTTCGTAAGCATTTGGTGAAGTTCTTCGGAATGGTTGCACTGGTCGTCCACTTTCATCTGGCTCCTTCGTCAGCCACAAACCGAGTTCCTTATGATACCGCCAATTACGAGCATACCTGCATGGAGCGACATTAGCAAGTGAATATACCATACATATGAAATGTCATCTTCGTTGCTTACAATTCTTGTGCCGCAGCTTCCTGCGCAACGTCCCTTGGTAAGCAGTAGAATACATAAAACAAGATTTCGTCAGAAAACGTTCTCATTCGCTGTTGCGCTGGAGGTGTCGCTTGTACGCTTCGATAGCATGCGGGCAGATGAAATTCTGGCTCAATGTTGAGCCCGGCGGGAGTTTGATTATCGGACCACGGCGAAATGAATGTCGAGTATATAGAGCTAAGAAGCTCAAGACATGAGTATGAAATTGACAGGTTGCCATATGTATTCGGATAATAGCACTCACTCTGGCGTGTTCAAATCCAAGCCCAAGGTAGTCAAGTCACTTCCGAGTGCCAACATACTCAAATCCGGATCGGTCATTCGTATCACTCCTAAAAGTCCTAATAAACCATACGGATCTGGTGCGCTCTCCATCTGACTGCTACCTGAGCCTTCAAGATTGACAGCAGAGACGTCCCTTGACAGCTTGTGTATACTGTCATCTCCAGATAATGAAAGATCGCCTTTCCGAGATCCTGGTGCCGCAAAGTGTAAGCTTTGCTGATTTGGCGTATCAAGAACAAGCTGATCACGGTTCTTTAAGAACACTGTTAGTCGATATCGTCACTGTCAATGATTGTACTGAGTCAACACTCTTACCCATTGCGTTGATGTATTCGCTATGCCGAGCTCATGCTGCTTATTACCTATACAGGATAATTCTGTTAGTCAATATACAGTATCAGGTTAGTGCAAGATTGGTTGTTAATGTCCTAAACTTACCCTGACCAAAACCGTTCATTAAAGACATTCCTGAAGACAATGGACCGTCTGGCCGCGACAAGCTAGAGTGCTCTGTTTCAAGGTCAACAGTTAGTAATACATCAGAAATGAGAACAGTGTTGTAGCTGAGTCAAGATATAAACCTTTTAATGCCGGAAATTCATCTGCTGTGAATGTTCGCGATGACATTCGTTGCGTCGCTGATGGTGATTGTTCGCTTCCAGCGTGGTGTGATGATAGTGAATGGAGACCCATGTTATAACCACCTAACGCTGCTGAACTCTGCGGTGAAAACCCGCCAAATTGATCGTCGAATTGACGATTACTAGCTTGCACTTGTGCCGTTGAACCAGTAGAAGTTCCGGCAGTAGAAGCATAGCTTCCGAATCGATTCGGCACAATAGAACTTCGTGGAGAAGTCGCGGAAGCACTTTGATTCAACGATGAATTCACACTACCGAGTGCGGGGAAATCTGTCATATCAACACCTGACCGAAACATGTTGCTAGCTATTAAAGAAGCTGCTAGTAAAGTCTAATAGTGTTTTTGCTGGTATTGTCCCACTTTTAGAAAAATCGATCTACGTCACTTTGGAGAATTTTTTAATTTTGGCAGCAATACAAATTTATGTGATTGATTATCCTGGCAAAACGTTCATGCTTACGGGTGTTTAGTTGAAATATTCTGTTAAGCTATCTCATAATTGAGCATTGAATTGATGTACAATTTATATTTCCTTCAGTTCTGAATCAGAAGAGTTTTAATCCATTTATCTCAAATTAACGACTAGAGAGGTCGATGTTTTAGATATTTAGAATTGTCAGCTAATTTGACCATGCTTTTGCACTCAAATTTATTCAAAGATTCATTAAATTTAGAAAATGAGATACATATGGACCCGTCAATATATGTTGTATACGAATGCTTTGTTACTACTCAAGACTGAAGACTGTCACAAGCATAAACATGTACAAGGCATTGAAACATCTTGAGAATATCTGCTTCGTCGCAGTTAATGATAGCACAAAAATTGTGAAAACTGTATTATATGCTTCCCCATCTCTCCATCTCAAACGATAAATACTTGTCTTTCCAGATGGGCATATATGTTCTGATATAACTGTATAAGAGCAATACACGCACATTGCAAGAATGGTGGCGACGGGATGGCTGAGTTGACTGCTTTTTTTTGCATTTTTCTGTTGGGACAGCTCGTGCTTCGAGCTGCCAGTTGAAATAACATTGTTAAGCATGCCAGCATCCCAGAAAGCTACTTTGCTCGTCCAAGCATACACGGGAAACACTGAGTCTTCTCAGGATGTCAAGACCCTTGTGGCCAAGAAGCCTGAACTACTTGGTACCACTCCCGAAGAGAAAGCCGAGGTATGTATTACCTGTCTCTTTGTGGTCGAGAAAAACACCAACTTAACGCTTAAAATCTAGGTTGATTCTTGGATCGCCTGGACTGAGAAAGTCTTTGATGCTGCTGGTTGCAACATTGAGGAGGCTCTTGAGGTTTGTCTTCTCCATTTCTTAGACATCAGAGTTACGGGTCGAACTAACACCTTTGTACATAGACTTTGGACAAGCACCTAAAGAACAATACCTATATTGCCGGAAACAGCTTCACCGTTGCAGATATTGTCTCTTTTGCTGACGTTCACTCTCGTGCTGAGAAGATTGCTGTTACAACCTATCCTAACGTTCTTCGATGGATCGACCTGATCCAAAACATCGTTGTCAAAGGCAATGCTGCCGCCGAAAAGGAGTTTCCATTGATTGCTCTTGACCTTAACAACGTACCCGAACCAGTCATTACTGTTGCTGTATGTCAACTTTTAAAGAGAAACGGCTATATGGTGCATATTAGCTGACCATAATTGTTTTACAGAAGAAGGATAAGAAGACTGAAGTCAAGGCAGAAGCTGCTGCTGCAGGCGCTGCTGTTGCTGCCACTGCTGCTGCTGCTGCCGCCACCGTTACTGATGCCGTAGTTCCAGATAAGAAGAAAGAGAAGAAGGCCAAGAAGGAAAAGAAGGAGAAAGCTCCCCCAGCACCCGCTGCTCCCGAGCAACCAGTTGTTTCTCGCCTCGATATTCGCGTTGGTCATATCGTCTCTTGTAAAAAGCACGAGGATGCTGATGCTCTCTATGTTGAGCAAATCGACGTTGGTGACCCTGAAGGTGTTCCCCGTACTATCGTCTCCGGCCTTGTCAAGTGGTATCCCGTTGAGGAAATGCAAAACCGCACTGTTCTTGTACTTTGCAACTTGAAGCCTGCTAACATGCGTGGTGTCAAGTCCCAAGGTATGGTCCTTTGCGCGTCTCCTGCTGATGGTACCAAAGTCGAACTTTTGGCACCAGTGGATCTTACCAAGGTCAAGCCTGGTGATCGCGTCTACTTTGAGGGTATGGAAGGTAAGCAACTTAGGTTTTAACATCTTGATGGTGAAGCAAGCGGAGAGCTAAATAAACTATTATCCTAAAGGTACTCCCGAGAACGTGTTGAACCCCAAGAAGAAGTATTGGGAGACTGTTCAACCCGATTTCAAGACCAACGGCGAGACTTTTGCCTACTTCCAAGACAAGCCTTTCTTGATCAAGTCTTCCTCTGGAGAAGATGTCAAGGTCAAGGCTGCTACTGTTACGGAAGGTCTTATTAGATAAGCTCTTTTCCTTTTCAACTCACAAAATTCTAAAAATGTTTCGCAAAAATGAGATATTGTGCGTTGCAATCATAACCATGATATATTATATATAATGTAGAAACGCAGTTAAACAAATACAAATTCAGCTAAAAATACATCAATGAAGGCTTGAACTGCCATAATCGTGGCAGCAAATTTCCATGTCTGAGCAACTTAGTAAATGGTAGGGCGCCATTGAGGAGCTCCTTCAAATCCATTCTTGCCTTGCTCGTAATCAACAAAAGCTTGGTAGATCTCTTGCTCAGTGTTCTATAATGGGGCAAATCGGTTTCGTTAAAACTGCAAAATTCCAAGTATTGTATAAAATTGAGAATAAAACTCACCATAACGAAAGGACCATACTGAATGATAGGTTCTTTGATGGGCTCGCCAGCAATAACCACGAATCTGCAGTCATCTGACAGTGACTCAACAGGGATGTTGGTACCGCCGTTGTCGCTGAGAACCAAGGTATGATGTGCTTCTGATTTGTGCTTATCTCCGCCAAACATGCCTGATCCTGTTAGGGTATAGATGAATCCGACATAATTCTTTGGGATAACTTGCTCCATCTTCTTGCCCTTCTTCAGTCTAACGTCAATGTACATAGTTGGGGTCACGGTTTTGACCGGTGAGTGTACACCATAAGATTCTCCAGCAATTACACGGATATCAATTCCTTCCTCTGGTGTGACTTTACTAACATCTTTGGCCAAAAACTCTTGATAGTTTGGTTCACCTAACTTATCCTTGGCTGATAGATTGACCCAAAGTTGAAGGCCGTGTGCCATCTCATCACCGCCAGGCATTTCACAATGAGCAATACCCTTGGCTGCTGTCATGTATTGAAGATCGCCAGGTCCAATACGACCCTTGTGGCCCTTGAAGTCTTCGTGCCAAACTTCACCGTCCAACATATAAGTTACAGTTTCGATACCGCGATGACCGTGCTTTTGGAAGCCTGCAGGCTGAAAGAAAAAATAGAGACAATTTTCAGTATGAGTGTAAACGCACATCTACTTGTATAGAGGTATCTCTGCCATGGTTAGGGCAGACAGACTTACCTTTTGGACATAGAATTCGTCAAGCATAAGGAATGGGTCAAGATTGCGAAGAGCACGTGTGCCAATGGATCTACGGACCCGAGCACCGACTCCTTCGGCTTGCTCTCTTGATAGAATAGACTGTACAATTTTACGACTTGTCATTGTTGAGTTGTGAGTTGCTTTTTAGAAAAGTGAAGAGAGTTGAAATTGAATGACCGGTCATTATATACTTTTTTTTGACCGGTCGAGAGCTGACAAAGGGCTGACGCATAATTTATACTCGGCGGGATCTCAAATTTGTCAGCGTTGGGCCGTTGACTCAGCCACCCTGTTAGGCAAAATGCTTATGATTGTGGCTGACAGATCAGATCCAAGCTCACGGACACAAATAGAGCTGCTTATGCTATCGATTAAGTTTCAATGACATTTATGTGAATCCTGCGAATTGTTCTGCATCAGTGATCCTAAATTCATGCTTTCCTATAACATCGAGTTATCCGAGCTGTGCACTACTTTGTAAAATTATGTAACATTATTTCATACTTTTACACTTGAAAGATTGTTGCTAATAAAAAATTGTAAGCCAGAAGTTTTGATCTTCTCGGTAAATAAATAAACCACAGAAATTTTGCATATAATTGTAAGCAGTCAATGAGAAGATCAATTATATGCTGTAATTTCACAGTAACCTGGTAGCTCAATGCTAAAGAATCGACTTGCCATATTTGGGATTGCCTTAGTACTGTTGATTTTGGTAAAGTTTGCAGAAATTTCATCTCATATCTACGACAGGCAGGGCCTAAATTTGCATGCAATCAGAACATTTTTTGTATGTGATCATAATCAATTTTTGCGCTTACTTACCAATATTGCAAGAAGCAATATGCCCCCTCCCGACGTAGTTAAGGGGGCAGATGATGCAAATAAGCGTCAGTTTCTATGAAAACGTGAAAAGTCGCCACCTGTGGCGAGTTGAAATCTATGGAAGCCGCATTATCAGTATGACACAAGATCATGTTTTCACCTTCAACATCAGAATTATTATTGTTTTCCATGCTGGTTGCTCACTACATAAGTGTTTGTCTGCAGAAAATTCAATTTGCGAGACGTTAAATATCCCTTGACTTTGGAGCGTAATTATTTGTGCGTCAGCCTAATTAACTTTCAATCACTGTTTTAACTAAAGATGCGGAGCTCCCCTACACTTTCTGAAAACACAACAAAAGACACAAGTCAAGTGATCGAAGATCATGTAGTTCACATCTAATCTCCAATTTCACTTTTTTACGAGTTGCTTGTAAATTTGTTATGAATGATTTACTGGCTGTCCGCTATTCACCATTTGCCAGGAGCGACATATCGTGTTCGCAATATCTAATTGATATCACAGTCTCTTAGTGATGAGCCTATCTTTTATTTTGTAAAGTTCTTGTATTTTCTCATTGTAATATATGATTTGTGTGATATTATAGTAGACTACTGCTTGGATTCTTCGGCATCCAAGTCAGAAACGATTCCTTCCTTAATAAGAAGCTCCTCAAGATCACCAGATTGGTGCATATTGAGGAGAATGTCGCATCCACCGACAAATTCACCTTTGATATATACTTGAGGAATAGTGGGCCATTCGGAGTATTCCTTCACACCCTCTCTAAGTTCATTATCTTCAAGCACATTAAAAGTCTTGACCTTCTGGAGATCGACTCCTTGAACTTGCATGATTTGAACAGCGGCACGACTGAAACCACACTACATCAAATACTAGTTAATAAAATATCTCGGCCCAGCTATCTGTGAGCTCATATATCTACCATAGGCTCCTCGGGAGTGCCTTTCATAAATAGCACAACTTCGTTCTCCTTGACAGCCTGAGAACATAGATCCTTTAGGTTTCATATCAATCATCAGTGCCATGTTTTAAGACAAATACCTGGTCCAACTTGCTCTTTAAGCTGTCAGAAATCCATCTTGCCGAGACAGGAGCTGCAAAGCGAGTGTATGTGGTGGGTCGAACTAAAGTGGTCTATCGAAATCGATTACAACCATTGATTAGTAATTGGGACTTAAGATCCAGCATATAGCGCAATGAGCTACTGCGCCTGCTTTTCATTAGAAAAGTAAGTAAGAATTGGAATGAGATTTACCGTTCGTGTAGCTGCACGGAAAAAGTTCATGTTTGAATTATTGTACAGGTCTGACAGTTACTTCCGGAACCGGGCACTTTTTTGTTGCTTTGTACTCATGGTCTTCCCGTCACGTGTGTGATCAAATTTGGAGAAATAATTTTCTCTTAGAGTGCGATCTTTTATTTCTAATATGAAGGGAAACTTTGTACAAATTATTTAAGATATGGCTCTTATATTGAGCACCTAACTTCATCCACGGCTTGCCAAACTTCTTTCAGCAGATTATCGGCTACCGTGAAGCTATCGTGTTGTTCCTCTAATTTTATCATTACTTCTGTATCAGGATTTTTAGAGTGGCTGCCAGAACTCATCTCTCTATCCGACCAGTTTCTTTCCAGGCTCGACGGGGTATCATCTTGATATGTAACGGAGGACGCAATAGAATTTGAGTCTCTGAAATTTCGTTCTTGTTTGACCGGAATATCTAGCTCTGGTGCTGTAGAACTCGTACTATATGAACATGCTAGTGCATCGTCTACATCCATGTCAGTAACAAGATCAACGTTTTTATCTTGGCTTCCTACAGATTTTTGAGATTTAATGGGAATTTTCGACTGTTGCTGAGGCTGTCTTTGAAGCTGAGCAATCGCTTCCTGAGCTGTGCCTTCCATGATACTAACAAGTCTTTTACAAAGCTCAAAATCATAGGAATAAGCTGACGAGCTTTTCGCAAGCTTAATGGATCGCTGTAGGCTAATTTTTGCAAATCTTTGGAATCGAGCATCGTTGTAGGTCAGAAGCTTGAGGTATATAGTATTTGCAAACACTAATGCCAGTATGGGAAGATTGCAATCCTTGCGCTTGTTAATCATGACGTCCAAACACTGCGTAATTGAATTCGCCGCTTGTATACATGTTGCGAGGCACTGCAATGAGAGTGCAGTAGTTGGTGCTGAACTAGCAGGTAGAAAAGTTTGGTACAAAAGAATCTTGTTGATGTTGTAATGAACATGCAAGTTGATGATGCAAAAGCCAGTCAGGTCATCAATGTTTACAGATAGTTTGCCTCCAGCGTCATGGAGACCCAAAGTCGGACGCTCACTGGTATGCAGTAACGTTTGTGGATCGGGATTCTGCCACTCGAGCGGCACAGTGGCGTAGGAATCGAATAATTTTTTCTGCAAATTAAAGAGATCCAGCTGAAAGGGAGCTTCTCTACGAGATGCTTCCTGTGCAATTACCATCTGAGACATCAAATCATGACGCAGTACTTGCAGTTTTATAAGATGGTGCCATAAATTATAGATAATGTCCTGGGATGGAGATGGGGCTGTCAACGGCGGTGGCGGCATGATGGGTTGGGAAGTGGGGTAGTACTGATTTAGATGTACGGCATCACAAGCGCCACCTTGCAATACTTTGTACCAAGCATTGTAATAATATATTATCCACAGTGTCAAGTTCTCTGACCGGTTTAAAGTGCGATTAGAGTCGTATAAACCTAGATCCTGTGCTAGTGCAAATGAGATCCATTCGTATAGATAGATGCCATTGAAAAATCCATTTTGGTGCATGGCATAAGATAGTAGAAACGTTCCTTGGATATTTTCAAGAGTGGGGCTATCAAAGCAGTCAGAAAATATCTCCCTCGCTTGAACGCAATATGCTGTAGAGAGCGCTTTTCCCATCGTATAATGTACAGCTGAAAAGCCAGAATCGCCGCTCCAACAATGGACCTGGAAAGCATTTCGCGCAGACATAGCACATATTGCATATGTGAGCAGCTGGGATGGTTGGTTTTCTGAATCGTAATATCGCTTTAGGAAATCGTCGGTATCTAAGCAGGGAAATCGTGTACTCGAGCAACAGGGAGTACTACAAAAAAGCTCAACTAATTGGTTGGTCAGCTGTTCAGACGTGTCTATTGGGTATCCTTGAGGTAGAGAATGCATCGAGACGGACCAAGCGTTCCATATGGCAAAGGGGAAAAGATCCTGCCGCGCCTCCCCTAATACTAGCTGGTGTGAGGTTGGTTCTGTGTTGCTGTTTTCCATATGCTGCCAGTCAGCTTCCGTAACCATACTAGCACGGTCTGAAATCGATTTTGGTATGGAAAGAAACGAGACAGCAAATTGAGCAAGCAACTTGTGCAGGTCGGTGAAAGATGTAACATTGCTTTCCATAGAGAGACCTTGGTCTTGTTTCGAATATACTTTCCATGTAAATGGTGGCTGAGGTTTCGGTTTGGTGCTCATGTCTCGTTGGTTCGGCTTCTTTGCTAACCATTTACTTTTTCCATCAAAAAAATCGTGCCACTGATCTACTGCGCGATTCATAGCATTCAAAACGGTCGAAACATGATTAGCTTTAGGCTCTGTTTTAGTATATACACATTCAAATTTGTTTCTTGCACATCTCGAACAACTAGGAAACGTAAGGTCGCATTGCTGCAAATCCCTGTAGCATTTAGAGCAAGGATATACAGAGAAATTTCCAACCAAGGCATCCGAAGGAACATCTTCAGAAACCGCATGTGAGGAGTGCTGTACAGCGCTGCCTTGTTCCGATTTAGGTCGCTGCTTCAGCTTCTCATGTAGCGCTTTTATCCGAGTACCTAGATTATCGGCTGATGATTGCAGTTGTTTGAGAGAAGGTGCTGCTTCCGGATAAATACACTTTATTCCACGTCGTCGACATCTTGAACATGCTGGCTTGTCACGATCACATGAATGACTTTGAAATCATATAATTGCGTGGTTAAACCCAAAGGTGATACAGGAGCAAAGACGATCAAATGTGCAGAAACCTACCGAAAACCTCGACATCGATAGCATGCAGCGCCTGCATTACTAGACCGGTCTTGCTCAGTTTCGTCTGTCATTCTTAGTATGTTGCGAGTTTCGGATTATCCGATAAAATTGAAGGGGAAAAGTTGAAAACCTTTTGTGGGCTTGCAATGAGCCGGAATTCGGCAGATCCCAGCCGCCGGTCAAACTCCGTTAATTTCTTTGCATCAGCCTTTCCATTATGTTGAACAAGTGCGCTAAACAAGAAAATTAACCAAAACAAAAGACAATGACACCTATCGCTGCGTTGAAACTAAAAATTCAACTTAACAAAGTAAGTTGAGGCTATTTATTTATTGGCAATGAGGCAATAAAAGTTAAATTAAAATGGCATCTGCGGTACTGACAGATTGATCTCCGCCTGACTGAAACAGGGTTTTTTGAGCAAAGGTAGAACAATCAAGGTAATTACATATGCTGAATTAGGCACGGCTGCACCATTTACTTATTTTGATTTTCAAGTTATATATACATATTTCGAACGCTAAAAAATATCTTTAACCCCATACGTCTTCATTATATCTACCAGCTGACATGTATTCCATCAATTTCTCGCAAGCCTCTTCGTCAGTCTGTGCTCCACCAAAACTCTTGGCCATTAATTCGAAACTACGACGAACATCTCTGCTCATCGGTCCCGATCCGCAAACATAGACATTAGCCCCGTTGGTAAGAAGTGTCCATATTTTTCCGGCATTAGCCATAAGTTGATGCTGAACATATTTTCTTGGGTTGTCTTCTCCTAAACGGGAGAAAGCGGGATATAGCTTGGTAATAACTCCAGATTTTTCGTAGCCCTCAAAGACAGAACGGTAAATAAAATCTTCGTCAGGGTGGCGACATCCGAAAAACAAATGAGCTTCAGCCTTGGACTTGAGCATTTCACGCTCTTGCATGAAACCCATAAAGGGTGATATTCCTGTACCAGCGCCAATCATGATGATTGGGGTTTCTGGATTTTCGGGCAAGCCAAAAGTGCTCTTGCTGGACTTGATGCGTGCACGAAGTGGGCTAGGAGGTTGACTACGAGCAAGGTAGCCAGAAGCGAGACCATAATAATGACGGTTGGCGAAAACATCATCAACTACACCGACAGCAAGATAAGCAGTATCCTTGACCTTAAGTGGAGAGGAAGCGATGGAATAACGACGGGGCTGCATAACTGAAACTGCGCACAAGAATTCCTTAAGATCAAGCTCCTTCAAAGGAAAACCTCTTTGGAGATCAAGTAGGTTGCGGTACTTCTGGATGAACTCGTTATAAGCTTTTTGACCTTTCTCGCCTGGAATGATAACGTCTGAGAAGCTGGCAGCAACATCAGGATGAGTGTTCTGCAAACGAGCCGCAAAAAATGCCAACAGGTAACGAGATGGAGCAGAATAGATGTCGGCATAGTACTTGAGAGCATTTCTAACTGTGCATGGTCCAGTAATAGAGGCAGCCAAACTGCGGGAGGAAACTGTGCTCTTGTCCACACTTGTGATCTCGAAAACAGAGTCCAGAATAAGGCCGAAACCAAGGGCGATAGACTCTACAACATTGTCCGCATTCTCAGGGTAGACTTCAAGATGATCGCCAGTGAGATATCTGTGCTTATCCGTATCCGGAGACTGTAGTTTTGAAATGTCGATTTCGATATGGCGAGTGCTACGTTTGGACTTCTCAACGTTTTGAAGCTCACGGTTGACTTGAATTTCGGCATTATAATCGCCGTTGACATTTTTGCCAGCCTTGTCCCAAGCTTCACTTTCGGAAGGTGGGACAAATCGAATTTCAACTCCAGAAGTAGGGTCTTCGGTCGTCTTTTGACCGGGAACAAGGGAGGCAGAACCTTCATTAGTGGCAATACCATAGTATGTCAATGTGTGAGTCCAGAAGTGAGCACACCTTTGTGCAATGAGTTAGACGAATGTGCTATGAGCATCATATCAATGATAGAAACTTACCAGTCATGGAATTCCCCATCCATATCCTTGTCAGCATTACCAGAACCAAGATCATAGAAACGTTCACCGCCGAGTTCATCCAAGCGGGAATCGCATTTGATTGGGAATTGCTGATATGTTCTCCAGTTTCGGTTTCCTAAGCCAAAGACAGTATACAGTATTCCTTTGAGTGGCAGATCATTATCTTTACTGGTATCCGTAATGAATTTATCAAAGTTTTCAGCTGAATCAGGAGGTGAACCATTGTATGTTGCGGTACAAATGACAACCAAAGCACGGTTGTCTTTTTCCTGCTTTGCTCCATTGTACTTTCCGGTCTGTAAGACTTCCCACTTGTCCATTTCACATAGAGTGATGTCCTTGAAACCAAAGGATTTGGCTTGACTGGCCAACTGAGAAGCATAGTCCTGGGCGGTACCGGTTTGAGTACCATACAAGAAGAAGACAGGAGGCAATTCAGCTGTACCAACATTGGTTGCAGCTGTAGGCATTACCATCTGAGCCTTGCTGAGGTTGGGGCTACCAACTGGTGTAAGCTTATTATCTGCTGTGGGACTGGGCAGCTTATCGCGAGGCAAAATTTTCATCAGCAGATTGAGTGGACGGATAGTAGGGCTCTTGGGATCATAGCCGATCGGAGGGCCATCATATACGAAGCGGAACTTGAGAAGAAGCATGGCTAGAACGGTCTTGGCTTCTTGAAGAGCTAAAGCCATACCAATGCAGGATCGTGGACCAGTGCTAAATGGAAGCCAGGCGAAACGCGATCGCTTCTGTTCCTCCTCTGGAGTCCACCTACTTGGATCATACTGAGTAGGATTGGGATAAATCTTTTCATTATAATGCAAAGAGTTCAATTGCACTGTAACTCTGTCGCCAGCTTTAATTTGATAACCTCCAGGAACAACAATATCTGAGCGTAGGATGTTAGCTTGATTCAGTCTAGGTAACGTCACTTTATATATTGTTACCTTTTTTACAGTATTTTGCGAGCGCACGTAGTGGCGAATACATGCGAAGTGTTTCCTTAAGTACTTGATATGTATACTTCATGCTAGAAGACTGTTCGGAGGTCGGTAAAGAATCCGGCGTAATACCAAGGTTGACGACTTCTTGCAGAATCTTTTGCTCAATTTCAGGGTGGCGAGAAAGTTCATACAAAGTCCAGGCTAGTGTATTGCTAGTGGTTTCATGTCCAGCAATCAAGAAAGTAATTACTTGATCGCGAATGTTCTCATCCGATAGACCCAGGTTGTTTTCATCGCGAGCAGTCAACATAAAGTCGAGCAAATCCTTGTTGTCCTCGGAAGCGTGAGGATGACTCTTGCGCTCCGCAATGACCTCATCAACAATACTGTGCATGAGATTCAAGGATCGATCATAGCGTCTATTAACCTCTAGAGGCAAATACTTGATAAGTTTAGACTGAGTTCCTCTAGCAAAGGCTTGTTTCATACAATAGCCCATAGCTTCAATGAATGGATGGTTCTCGCCATAACGATCATCAAGAAGATGGAAGTCTAAAAATGGTATTAGCAGGTACATCAAGACAGCTGAATGCACCTAGTAAGTACTCACCATAACCGAAGCCGACTTTGCCAATTGTTTCGAAAGTCAAGTTGGTGGTCCAATGAAGTATTTCAACATCTTCATCAGGGCTATATTGCTGAAACACTTTAATAGTCTGTTCGCCAATAACGCTCATTTCATGCTGATAAGCCTAGAAAAAGTTATCGGTGTTAGTTCCAGTTTTTAATTTACTTTATGCGTCAATGCATGTCTTACTTTGATGGCTCTCGGTGAGAAAGCGGGCATTAGAAGTTTATGGGCAAGCTTCCAATCCATATCGTCACTGTCAGTAGTGAATAAACCTTGACCTCCGAAGGATTTGACTTCTTGAAGACCGCCATAGATCTTCTTTGTAAAGTATTCGCTTTCTTTGACCCATAATTCTGCCACAGCAGGATCGTTGGTGCCAATAATTTCATTTCCGAGCAAGTTGACTTTGACAACTGGGCCATACTCATCAAAGAGTTTTCGCCATCCTGCAAGCCTTGAACGCGTTGTGAGTTAGATTGTTTCTCTGTCCTTTTTGTTGCTAGAAGTACATATACTTACATATCGGGAAGCAACTGATACAAATTGCCGAAATATGGGAGAGTTCCAGCTGGAACAGCCGGGAGCTTGATCTGGTCGGCCAAATTGACAAGAACAATTTGCTGCTTGCGAATTTGATCAATGGTGGTTAGATTATCACCATTGACGTCCTCCAAAATCAAGTCCTCTATGCCATTGGAAATGGCTAATTTTTCTGCGATACGTGAACGAAGATTTTCCATACTCGCTCCGTCGTCGAGGCGAACTATGGCGCCATCTCGTTCAACATTATCGGTGCCTTTGATGGCTACGATAAATGTTGTAGTTGACATGTAGATTTTGTAAATAAAGATATTTAGTTGAAGAAGTTTGATAAATATGCCGCCACGCTTTTTATACAATTTGGGGAAACAGGAATTTTTACTGAAACGGACATCAACTATTGCATTGAAACATGATTGCTTATGGAGGGTTATGGTCGGGAACAAAAATTTCCTTATTTGGTGTGTTTCTTCACACATCAGCTTGCTGCAGCAAAAATTTTACGGCCCATCGAAAGAGCCGACCAGCTTTTTTGAGCTTTCGGCAGGCGGACCTTGATTAGCCGGACATAATGTTGCTGACAGACGTATTAGTTATTGTTTCCAATTATATGAAAAATCTGTACATGTAATATGCTTCTACAATTATAGATCGGGATTTTGCCTTATCTCTGCCGCATTTTGTCGTCGGCATGGCCGCCACGACTTATCCGAGAGTATGACAACGTATCTACGCCTTGCGACCATTTAAATTTAGTCGAGTTGTTTATAATCGCAAAATGATCTATTGCCATCGCTTAAAAAGAACACTTCCAGCTTATGATTGGGCCAGGTCAATCAGACACATGAGTGGTACATTGCGCACAAGTAAGGAGTCAATTATTATAATTTCGTTATTTTGTACAATATTGTAGTGCAAGGCCCTGTGATATCTAAAACCTGTAACTAGGCTTGAACTTCTAGACTACCAGCAACTAATTCAAGGATTTCATCAGTTTTCTTTCCAACATTGTTCATATCCTTAGCAATGGCTTGCCAGCGTTCACCATGATGGGGCTCAGCAGCCACACATTTTTGAATCACAGCGATTTGTTGTTCCTGAATTTCGGGTGTTTGGATGCAGTTAGCAAATAATATCGTAGAACGTGAGAGAAACGATATTTTGGACACTCGGCTTACCTCTGTACCATGTTGCAATTCAAAGCGATACCACCAAGCATATACATCGCCTATATCCGCATCAATCTTGGTCGCTTTTTGAAACCAATCTCGTGCCTTATCTATTTTGCGTTCGGTCCAGAATAATCTCGCCACAGCAGTTACTATTAATGGATCCTGTTCACATTTCTTGAGCGCATCCACACTCTTGGATTTACGTTGAGCACGTGGCTCCATGTATATTATTTCAGACCATAGCAAACTGGAGGTTGGGCATTCTTGAAGTGCCTTGGCTGCCAAATTTCTAGCGGCATTGGTATTGTTTGCTCGGTTTTCGATACGAATTGCCTCTACCCATAACTCTGCAGTTTTAGGGTTAGTGTAACGTCCCTTTTCCAACGTGGAACGTGCCTTGACCAACATTCCAGCTTTTTCTTCGAGGCGAGCGAGGAGTATCCAAACAGTCACACTCTTTGGACAAGCTTTGACTGCTTTATTCAGTGTTTCACGAGCTTTTGCTTGATTGTTCAAGTCCATGTCCTCAATTTGAGACTTGATCATCCAAAGCTTGTCAAATGCCGGGTATTTTGCAAGAGCTTCGTCGAGAAGTTCCAATGCTGTTTGGAAATTCTTCATTTGTCTTTCAAACACTGCTGACTTCATCCACACACGTTCAGTACCAGATTTCTCTCGGGCATTCTTGAGCAAGAATTGTGCTCGTTCGAATTCATCGTTTTCGCTTTCAAGCTTGACTGCAGCCAACCAAATTTGCTCGCTATTGGGATTGGCTGTGAACGCTTGCTGAATGATCGTACGAGCACCTTCAACATCACCGGCCAGCCATCGCTCCTTAGCTCCCATGAGCCACAAGACTTCAGCTTGCGGGCAATATTTAACTGCACGTTGGAGCAATTCTTCCAAAGACTCTTTGGTACCATGTCCTTTCTCAAGATAAGCTGCTCGTCGCCAAATAGATTTCTTTTCAGGGAATACTTTGAGCGCATAAGCATAGATGGCTCGTGCACATTCAATTGAGCCGTGTGCAATGCAACTTTCGGCATCATCCATCCATGTCTTCTTACGATCTTCTTCTTCAATGTTAAGTGCGAGAGTAGCCCGAATGATCGACTGACAGGTACCAATAGCTCCAGTCTTCTCGCAAGTCTCAGCCTCTGCTAACCATTGCTCTCTGTCCATTACTGTTCCACTTTCACTGAGGACATTAACGGCACGCTGAATAATCGTGTCTACCATCTTGTCATTTCCTTGCTGTTCTTCCAATCGGGCAGCAGCAATCCAAATTTCGTGTGCAGTGGGAATATTCTTTCGTGCGTTGTTAAGCACCTTCTTTGCATTAGCGTAGGATTCTAAGCGCGCCAAGGCCAGCCAGAGCTCGACACTTAAAGGAACCAATTCAACAGCTCGTGAAAGTAGAACCTTAGCATCATTTGGATTGTCCTCCATGTTAATTGCCGCTCGCCAAAGT
Organism: Umbelopsis sp. M5902; assembly: GCA_037039815.1. Classification (NCBI taxonomy): domain Eukaryota; kingdom Fungi; phylum Mucoromycota; class Umbelopsidomycetes; order Umbelopsidales; family Umbelopsidaceae; genus Umbelopsis; species Umbelopsis sp. M5902. Next base: position 411,425 of record JAXQGL010000050.1, read on the forward strand.
TTAAGTGAGTTGGGGATAAATTCCAATGCACGTCTAAGAACTCGCTTTTGTGCACCAGGGTCGGTTTCCAAGTCAACAGCTTTGAGCCAGATTTTAACGGATTGTGGTATATGGCGAACTGCATTTGCTAGAATGATCTTTGCATTATCTTTTGTGTTCAATCTTGCGGCTTCCAACCAAACATCCTCACTCTTGGGGCATTCATCGCACCCTTTGGAAATAATGGTTCTAGCTGTGCCCATCTTACCAGCCACTTCTTCCAATCTTGCAGCTGCGATCCAGCCTGGAGCATGCTTGGGATTGGTAGTAATAACTGAGTTGAGTAGAAGCCTGGCTTTCTTCAAATCACCAATCTCAGCGTCGCTTTTCAATACCACACTGTTCAGATCGGTAAGGTAACCCTTTGGATCTATGTTGGTTTTGCCGGAAACTGAATCTGACAGCTGATCAAGCTTGAGACCTAGCACTTTGTCTCTTGCTTCACCAATTTGTTTGAAATCTGTCATCATTCCACTATCGAGACTTGGAGTTGCAATGCCGCCCAGACTTTGATCGGTCGCATCGATTGTATTGGCAAGCTGGTTTTTATCTCTCTGAGCAGCTAAAACCGAATCAGGAACAGGAGTGAAACGATCGGCTTTGGGTTGCTTTCGCTTGGATTTTCCCGTCAAATTTCCAGCTTCGGGAATGGCGTTCCAGGCATCTTCGTCGATGGTTGATAATGTTCGCTTTATATCTGCAAATTGCTGCGAAATTTTTGGTCGCTCCGATCGATATTTTTCAAGCTCTTCCTTTTCTCGAGCTTCTCTTCTTGCCTTTCTTCGCTCGTCCATTTTTGCGTCAATCATCTCCCAGACTTTATCGGCTTCTTCATCGTCTTCTTCATATGGTGCTCCCGAGAAAAGACCAACTTCATTATCAGGATCCTGAAATCTTTCATCATCATCGTCATCTTCCTTTTTAGCTGCAGCAGCCTTTTGTGCTTCTCTAATGTTGACAAGCGAATTAATCAATAATGGATTGCTTTGCCAACTTGTACTGTTTAACCTTGGTACATACCCTAAGTCCTGTGCTTCTCTTGCTGGACCAATATCTGATCGCGTGGTGAAACCAGTAGCACCTCTTCCTAGACCAGCAACATAGTTGGCAGGTGCTGGTTTTCCAATGAAATCCTTTGTTGCACTGAACATTGAATCGGCAGTTGACAAGCTTGGTGCCTGCTGAAGCGAGGTAGCTTTGCAACATATAAAGTTAAGCAGTCACTCTGACATCATCAATTTGATTAGTAAAGTATTCTTTTGCATTTGCTTAGTCGGAGTAAGAAAGTTCAGGGGTCCGCTTGAATATCCTAATCCCTTAACATGTTGAAAGTCAAAGGTTATTGTCGACAGCGTCTTAAGAAAGGACATGTTTAATCAAATATCAATGATAAGTCTTTGTAATTCTAATATTTTAGAAATCAGCTCATCAAAATTGTAGTATGATCGCCTCTAGAACGCGATTTAGTGTACATAAACTTGATTTATTTCTATATCAGTTTATTAGATATGTTATTCGCTTGTGATTGCTAAACGAGCAAAAAAGTTTTTTTCAAAAAAAAAAGGTTTATGGAAAAGCAAGGAATAAGCAATTATAAAGGAAGTATGCAATTTCCAGAAACTGCTATGTTGGAAAGGAGGGAGACAACATTGTCCGAAATATTCCAAGCTTCAGGAACAAACGTAACTCAGAAAACCTCACTTAGGAGGTGATTATATAAAATTGAACATTCCAATCAATTTATAAGGCATTGGTAACAGCCAAGGTTTGTTAGAATAAGAGTTGGCCCAGTTCGGACGAATTCAGTGTCATTTCCTTCTGTTTTAGCTTCGATTGCCATTATTGCTACTATTTCTTTGGTTTCTCCTTATGAGCCTAGAGCAAACCTTCCTCCTGTTCCCCGTTTCCCTCAAACCTCAGTTATTGTATTTAAAAGACGTGCACGAGTATTAAGCCTAATTTGCATACCTCACGTTCAAGCCTCACTTCTTTTGGGCTGTAAAAAAAATAGGTAAGGCCCCTGCGCACCTTTTATGCAGCCTTATGCTGTAAGGGTTTGACAACCAATATTTTGAATCTTACCAACACTATATTGACAGACTCAATTTGCTAGCAAAACTTTTTGACTCTATACCGCTAAATCACATACCTTTCACAACTCACAATTCCTCAATCTACGTTCCTGTTCAAACACCGATCCCAACATGTCCCGAAGAACGGGCAATGACAACCAGACCGACCAAGTCCAATATTGGCGCCGATCATCCAGTGACGATATTATAGAAGAAGAATACGACTTTGAAGAAGAAGAAGAAGACGATGATGTCGACGATCGTATTGTGGAAGGGGACGAAGACTTACGATCGAGTATGACTTCTTCACCAAGTATTCCGGACTCAGATATTGATTTCGATTTGGTCTACGCCCTACACACCTTTGTAGCTACAGTAGAGGGCCAAGCTTCTGTAGTCAAAGGAGACGCCTTGACGCTTTTAGATGACTCTAATTCATATTGGTGGCTCGTAAAAGTGCTCAAAACCGGGGAAATTGGGTATATACCCGCTGAAAATATTGAGGTATACTATCCGTTTTCGATCATTGCGGCATTTGATAAAAGCTTTGCTAACCAACTTTTTACATTTAGACACCCTTCGAACGATTAGCTAGACTTAACAAGCACCGAAATGTTGAGGTTTGTTTCCCTTCTCTACTACCAATGATTGTTGATCGCAACTCGGTTTAACATTACTTGTCGCAATTCGCAGCTGACCTCTTTACAAGCGAATGTGCACATCATTGAAGACCTACCGCCCAAAAATACTCGAGGAAAGTCCGTCACCATGTCTACGGGCATCGCTTACCAGTCTCACGTCATTTTCTTTGGTGAAGATGCTGATGACATTGATGAAGAAGAATTTCAAGTTTGGGTGGAAGAAATGCATGACCACGCAGACAGTGATAGCAACGACGATGATATAGAATTAACCGAAACAGCGGAAGATGATATTATTGAAGTCATACATGAAAACATTATTACGCCTGAAGACCGAGCAGAACTTCGCCGACATTTGATAAATACTTCACAAGTCATGCAAGACCTGACGAACAATAGCGGTATCTCGTCCACCAGTCAGGAGAACAAACAAGATATACCTGATCAATCGTCAAACGAACGAACATTAATCACCCCTCCACTCCTAAATACCAAGATAACACCAATCAAACCTACCCATATTCCTATAAACAATAGCAATATTACCCGGACAGCGCCAGTCACTCCAGCACCTGTGAAAAGAAATAGCTTGAAACGCTTATTTTCTCTGGGCAAACGCAATAAGAACGATAGTCCGCTTCGACGAAGTGTAGCGATGTCGATTCGTGACGAAGATATGGATAACAATTGGTCAACTTACGCAGCATCATCCATCGACGAATGCTCTCAACCAGATGAGATGTCTGTTTCTTCCTCACGACAGAATAGTCTGGTGTCAGAAAACAGTACACAAGTCACCGTATTAAGAGTTTTTGCCGGCAATGTTAATTTGGGAACCAATTACAAAACTGTAGTAGTAGATTCAAACACCAATGCAGAAGACCTCATCAAAAGAGCTATATCAAAGTTCAACATACAACAAATTGAAGGCAACCATGTCGATTCACCAACCAGTCGAATCGAATACTATATGAGTGTCAAAACACTGGATGGAGGTAAACACCAAAAGCACCTCATGGGGTTATATGGATATCATGTTTAATATATCGTTGTTTTTAGATGAAATTACTCTAACTCCCCAAGACAAGCCATTGTCAATATTTCAGTCTTTGACAGCACATCTTACAACACCGTTACCTTCCTTAACCCATGTAAATCAACTACGCGAAAAGTCCTCGACAGTAGAAGTGACTAGACTTGGTGTGTCTCGTGCACAAAACAAAGTCAAAGGAAATTTCGGAGAAGATTCCGTAATTCGATTTTATTTGCACAAGCGCATAAAGCGGATACATGAGCATGATGGTCAAATATATATAAAAGTGTCCATCTATGCCGACGAAGAAACTTGGATGACCCCCAACAAGAAGACTTCTAATCGATCGTCGTTGATTAAAAGTAAGAAGAAAGGCTCTGACAATACTGCTGGAAAGTATCGAGAGCGGATAGACAAATTGATAGCAATTCGATCAAACGCCACGGTCACGGAAGCAACAATAGTTGCCTTGGAGAAATTCCATATCTTGAATGGGGTTGTCGATGGAGTTGAAGACGATGAAAATGATAGAGCGCTCATCACCAGTCTCAGTGAGGATTTGGAGCGTTATTGTATGATATTGGTCAGAGGAGATCAAGGTAAAAAATCTAATTCTAGGATCTTTTATGACTAAACATGCTTTGAATCTGTTTTAAGTTAATCTTTCTACTCGATATATAGAGACATATCTGGATCCTAAAGATATGTTGGAGAACATTTTAGAAAGCCAATCAAAACATAATCAAATCAATGGCTCTTCTGACACATCCGATCTAAGATTTGTTCTAAAGAAGACAGGAAAGGCTATCGCATCTTCTAGTAGATCATCTAGCAGGCAAACAAGTCGAATTACAATAGCACAATCCACCACACAAAATGGTGCAAGAGATTCAATGACGTATACTGCATTAAACAATCGACGACATTCTGTATCAGGAGAAGAGACTTCAAGACATTCTCGATCACAAGATAGTGGTTCCTTGAGCTTAAATGATCATGCCCGCAATGTTATGAGCAAGCTGGATGCAGCATTATCAAATTTGGAACGAGATCGCTCAGACCCCAAATCGAAAAATGCCCAACTGCTTCGCCACCCAACCTTTCCACTTAATCAAAGTCAACAGCGTCGACCGCTGTCAACCGCCAGCAGTGATTCCAAAATCTTAGTAGATCATTCAGCCTCATATGCCAAGGGTAGCTCGCAAAATATTGAGCAGCTATTTAAAAAGCCACAACCAATAGGAAAACTTTGCAAAATAAGCGAATCCTCCCCTTCATTATCCTTTAGTTCCTCGCCATTATCATCAAGCTCTTCACCTGCATCCGGTAGTTCGCTGTCAGATATTTTTGATCTACAAGAGATGATGTTTTTAGTTAACAATGGTATAAGCTACCTTGAATCCAAAGAAAATTCTAATTGGGATGATGCTCTTCCTTCATTGCCCTCGCCCACCACCGCTACTGAACCTAATATACCACAAAGCAACGACAACCCTCCACGAAATCCCATGCAAGAAACCAAGACCCCAACCCGTAACTTTTCCAAGCTAGATGAGCTAGAAATGGTAAGAAAACTGTGAGATCGCAAATTGATATTTGCGCTAATGCTGAACACTCAACATTTGATCATTGTTAGGAATTACAAAAGATTACCGCAGCTCGAGTCTTTTAATATATGATATCTGATTACGTCCATATATAATATATATATATATAATTTTTGTAAAGTAACACTCTTACTTGCGTTTATTCAATGTTTACGGTAAACTCAAGTCTTTGATTTATATAATATGTCAAGTCCAATAAAATCATCATCCTAAGCAAAGGACAATATGCAACTTCAAAACATTTATATCAAGCAACATTTGGTTTTGCCTGTTAAAAGCCCACGCCAAAAAAGACAAAAATCTCGCACATTACCGAAATTTTTTTTCCTTGTTACCAACAGACTGGCATATCCTTGCCTGAATACCAAATGCATGACTACAAATGACAAGTAATGCAGAACCAGAGACAGAATTCGCAGCGAATGACGATATAGACGTAGAGGATGTTGAAGACACAGTAAATGATGTTCAGAGTGGTCGACGACCCAGCACATGGTCAAGTGGATATTCTGATTCAGAAGAAGAGATTGGGGAAGTGGCATCGGGACGAGATCGTAGAAGATTTAGCTATTTTGACCAAGATTCGTCGTCAGACTCGAATGAAGAGGATTATATGCCCGCTGTCAAGCGACATAGTGATGCACCAATGTCTTTTACCGAGCGGCGAGCAGCGGAGGAGCTTATTCTTGATCGTATTACGAATCATTTGGACGCTGACAAGTTACCCGGTATACTGTCCATTATACAAATGAACAACAATGATAATGGAGCTGTTGAGATTGATTTGTCTTCATTGACACCAAGGCGGTTACGAAGTGTGCTAGAGTATGTGGAAGCATGTCTACAAGAGCAAAGTGGCGGAACCAAAGTCAACTTGGACAATTATATTGTACGAGATGAAAAGCGAATAGCAGATTCTCCGGTAATAGATGAACCTAAGGATACGGTGTCTAAATCATCTTCTAGTAAGAGGAGTAGAAAGTCAGAGACTGGAGATTATGCTCCACCAAAGCGCAAACGAGCTACCAACAAATCAACAAAAAAACGAAACAAAAAGAGCTCTCTGATTGACTTGTTACCACCCATCAAGCCTGTTTCAACTGAAGAGATAACAGAAACACTAGATCCCACAAGTGAAGATGAGTATGATGATGATGCGGCGTTAAAGAAAGTTTCAACGACGAAAGATGAACCGATTGTTTCAATCAACACTGGACCAATATCACTAGCTGAATTAGTATCAGCTACAGATGTTGATGGTACTACAACAGGTCAACCAAAGACAACATCAAAAAAAGCCACCAAGAAGCCTAAAGTCACCCGTATATCCACATACACGTCCGCATCCACTAAGATAATACAGTCAGGCGAGAGTATAGCCAGATCAAGACCCAAGAGATTAGCAGCTTTACAGAGTATGTCAGTCGTTGATGATTTGTTGCAAGAGCACAGTGACGAGGAGGACGATGTAGAGGAGGGAACTGAAATTATGTGGTCCCCTGCTAAAACTGTACAGGAGCCGGTCGCATCGCTTGAAACTATACGTACCCGCAGTAACGAGAATGACGAGGACGAGGAAGACATTGATGTGCTTGATTGAAAAATGACTGCTGTTGTTTTTTATTGTATATTTTTGGATGTAATTTGTGATTATATATTTGTTATTGATGTAATTTTAACATGAAAAATATAAAAGAATCTAAAACATCATATTATGCTAATTGGATTCGGACGAAAACAATTAGTGCTATGAATATTGTGAAAATATTTAGAGAGTAAGGTAATGAAGCATTAGAAGTAGAATAATCCAGCTGTATGGGCCACATTATCGGATCCCGTGAGAGTAAAGTCATGGGCCGGAGAGGCATACCATCAAATCGGATCAAGGTCAAAGTATCATTATTCATAATATAGCCTGCAAAGGTCTCTGGCTGATAGTAATACTGAGCTGTACCATCCCAATTGCCTCCCTGCATGCAAGGGTTAGTCAAATTCATTCGACCGTCGGCTTCAATTGGCGATGTGTTGATAGTATGATTAGATGAAGTGTTAAAGGTACCGTGTTGCCATTGTAATACATTGGTTACACATTGAGGGTATGAACCTATACTCCATGGGTACAATTGAGTACTGTATATGCCATTGCCTTTTCAAAATGTCAAGGTTGCTTACTGTTTCCAACTTTGGTATAATACGCTTCTTCAAAGTAGCCGTTCGAAGTGAAGGTGATGCTAAAGCCGGGATGGTTTGGAACTGAAAAATTACCCCGTACTGGGTTGATGAAGCTGGGTCCACTAGTAATTTCACCGTCTGTAGACCAGGTGCCAACCAATTCAGACGGTATATCAGAAGTATTGGAGGAAGTATTGGAGGACATGTTCGATTAATAGATGTCCAACAGTTAGAATGAACGAAAAGCCAGACAAAAAATTTGACCAAAAGTTTTTTTCGCATTTTAAAACTGATTGATGCAGCAGAAGCGAAAAAGTTGTTTCATATCAGCGGCTGGGATTGTCTCGGAAAGTCATGAAGGCATCACAAGATGGTGATATGTTAAAGCAAACATATCTATCACCCTTGCTCTTCACAAAAGTGTCACAAGCGGCTGGCTTTCTGTGGTTACTGACAGATATGATGATCGGCTCCTCATTTGTCAGACAATGAAAGCGCTGGCGATGAACGAACCCCTTATATTCAGGTCAGGTCATGAATATTACAGTTGGAAGCTATGATAAGCTGTCTCTTCACATTGAAATAGAAGTAAAATTGAATATTTAATATAGATTATTAACTATAATTGCTTCTATTAATCCGATTATTGAGCCATAATAAGCGCCTTTCACTTATTGGTTCCGGGACTGAAAAGTGGAAGTTGAAAGTTTTTTAGAGGTCCATTTTTTTTTTAATATTTTGTGCAAGGGTTCTCCTTCTCTTTATCTCTACTTTTTAAATCCTCCCCATATATCAACACTTCTTTCGAACGTCTACTTACTGATCAATCAAAAAGTAATTAGCGTTCGTTCTTCTTGTTTACTATCCAGTTTGCTGCCACCACTTTACACTCTCATATCACTCTTATTACTGTATAACCCGCCATGAAGGAGGCTTCTACTAGTAAACGGAAACACTCTGATGAACCACCTGAATCCCCACCAAGCAAAAAGCTAGCTGTGGAAGAGCCTGACGTGTTGTCGCAGTTGACAACCATCTTGGACCAAATCACTTCATGCTCTACTGAGATCCCTGCTTTATACCTTAGCACCCTCAAATCCCTTATGCAACAGATCGAAGGTGATTGTGCGGATGAGTCTAATACCAAAGCACGGGAAATCATGGACCAAAGTGAAAGATTCTTGGAAGAATGGTTTGAGAATCTGGTTGATCGTTATGGTGCCGACGAAGAATTCATCTTTGATGAATCGGCCGATGAGGAAGATCATTTAGCCATCGCCCTTGCCTTGGCCGATGAAGATGAAGAGGATGAAGAAGTTGACATCGATAGTATCCATAACTCTCCTACTGAGAATAGCCCTAACCAGCCAGTATTGGCATGATTTTAATAACCCCAATATACTTATTGAGACTTTTTGTTAACAACGACATGAAAATGTTTGGGAGGCACATGTTTGCGGAGTAATTTCAGCCAGCCAAGGCATATACTGAGAAGGCAGAAAACCCAAGTGCTTGGATTTTCTTCTCTTTTTGCCATATAACTTTTTTCTCTTTCTTTCGATGTCTTCAGCTTTATCTCTTGACTCTCGTGAAGTCAATGTCATTCGTAGAATACTGCAGCATGACAATCACGAAAACAGAGATAAGATGGCCGATTTTATGGCCAAAGATCCTCTTTATATTCCTCGCTATAATGTCCCGCTCAGCACCGAACGCGAAATAGCTTTACAACGTTTGACCAAGCTTGCAAAGAACCGTTTCTTTTCTGTGTTTGACTTTGAGACGAATCCTCTGAACGTGTTTGCAGGTATTGACAAGTGTTTTGCTTGACATTTCTTTTGACCGCGAGAAGCTAAGTAGGCTGCGTATTTTCAGTTCACGAGGTTGCCGGCATGTGTGAGGGTTCTTTAGCTACCAAAATGACTGTCAACTTGAATCTTTATGGCGGGTAAGATTGTCCGTCGTGTTTGATGAATTTCAATATCAACCAATATTTACCCCATATTTCCACCTCAAATACAGTACCGTGATCAAGCTGGGTACCCAAAGGCATAGAGATTACCTTCCGTTGGCTGACAACATGACGGGTATTGGTTGCTTTGCACTTACTGAGCTTGGATACGGCAACAATGCTGTCGAAATGGAGACAACAGCTGTTTATGTAAGTGGATAGGCCCAACCAATTCCCTGATTTGCCTCCTTATTCGCTAAATCGATATGTCATTAGGATAAGTCGAAACATGAATTGGTCATCAATACTCCGTCAACTTTGGCCCAGAAGCACTGGATTACCAATGGAGGAATGCATGCCAAGTTTGCAGTAGTCTTTGCTCAACTGATTGTGGATGGCAAAAATGAGGGTGTCCATGCGATTCTCACACGCATCCGCGAAGAGAAGTGAGTCTAAAATATGATTGTTTGGTCACCAGATCCGTTTAATTTATACAACAATTGAAATTTTGTTTTGTGCAGTATGAAACCCAGCAAAGGCGTTCGCATTGAGGAAATGGGTTACAAATTCGGATGTAATGGTGTTGATAATGCCAAGCTGTGGTTTGATCATGTATGCGAGATGATGACTTTTTACGCCATGTACTTCAATTTGCTGATCCATCTCTTAATAGGTCCGTGTACCAGCTGAAAATCTTCTTAACAAGTACTCTGATATCGACAAGGATGGGCATTACTCGTCGCAAATCAATTCAAGACGAGGGTAAATACTATGCGAATGAACATTGGCTTGAACTTAAAGTTAATTGTGTTTGTGCACAGACGTTTTTTGAAGGTGGCAGATCAATTGCTCTCCGGCCGTCTAGCCATTGCATCTATGTGTCTTGGTGGTACAAAAAGTAAGAATTAAGCTGTATAGCAACACCTTGCCTACGCCTTGCTCATCCACTTCCATATCAGCTTGTCTGGCCATTGCTTTCCGTTATGCTTCAAGCAGACTCGCAGTTGGTCCAACTGGAAAGAGGTGAGTCCCGCTTCATCCACGTCATATCTTGTTACCCGTATTAACATGTTGGTTCAGCGATACCCCCATCTTGACTTATCAGCTACAGCAGCGAGCTTTGATGCCATTGGTGGCAAAGACAATGGCTTACAACATTGGTCTCAATTACTGCAAAACTCGATGGGCTAACCAGTCAGCTGCAGACGCCGATGAAGTCATTCGTCTTTGCTGCGTTATCAAGCCTCTCGTGACATGGAACTTTGAAGACACAGCCACAACTTGTAGAGAGCGCTGCGGTGGTCAAGGATATCTATCGGTAAACCGATTAGGATCCTTCATTGGTAAGCTTTTGACTCGGAAAATTTTAGTAGTCCATTAGTCAATTAACCTCTTATGTAGGTTTCTCTCATGCTGGAATGACAGCAGAAGGAGACAATTGCGTTCTCATGGGAAAAGGTTAATATTCAAAGAAAAAGGTTGGTGATATCGAACAATGACTAATGTTCCTATTTGGCAGTTTCAAAGGAACTTCTTGGGGCTCTCCAGTCCAAAAAGGCATCGCTTCCTGCTGTACCCGACGCACAAAATGCCAGATCTTGGAATCTTGATAGTATCACCAGCCAACTTAATCTGTTCCGCTTGCGTGAGCAACTCCTTGTGAAGGAGGTATTTATCTTTCGATGTTTGTCATATTGCGCTAGTAAATGAACTAATTGGCCTTTCTAAGCTCGCAACTTCGATGCAAACCAAGATGAGCGGTCAAGGCGAAACTTTGTTCGATGTTTGGATGAAGCAAGAATCCGATACAATCCAAGCTCTCGCGCGTGCTCATGGAGAACGCATTGTACTTGAGCAATTCGCAAAAGTCTTGGATGACACGAATGGCCAAGCTCGCAAAGTTTTAGAGATTTTGTATCAGCTGTACGCGTTGTATACTATTGAGGGCCATCTATCTTGGTACCTTCTACATGGTCTGATTAGCGTGGAAAAGGGCCAACAAGTGTCTGGCTTAGTTCGCAGTCTGGTAGATAAACTAACCCCAGTCAGCCAACAAGTGGTTCTAGCACTAGGTGTTGATCAACGCCTGCTCTTTGCACCCATTGCCGGAAATTGGGAGGCATACCATAAGGAAGACAACGGTGGCGAGTGGACTACAGCTCTACCACCATCCAAGTTATAGATGTCTATAACTTGGCGCTATTCTCATCATTTTGAATCAGAGCCTTTTCTTTTTTTACCGAATTATTCATATGTAGCGCTTGCACTAGCGAAAATATAACATTTCAATATCAGATATAAGAAAGAAATACAAAGCTTTAAATCAGTTTGCAAGCTTTAGACAAGAATGACTATGTATACAACCAAAAAGGAGGAATTTGATGAGAGAAAAGGTTTTTAAAACATGAAAGAAATAATACGCATGCCCAGTCTAAAAGCTCTCCAAAGTCATTTGCTTTGCAACATCAGTGTTCTCAACCATCACCAAGAACTCATCGAAGCTGATCTTGCCGTCCTGATCCTTGTCTGCCTCCATGATAGTCTTGTCTACGATTTGTTGTAGTTGGTTATCCTTTAAATTATTTCCTACCATCATCTTTAGCACGAGGAACAGCTCGCCATTAGAAATATATCCATCACGATCCATATCATACACTTTGAAAGCGACTAAAAGTAGCATTGTCAGATCGTTTCTATGTCTTGTATGCCTCTAAAGTGAAATTCGAACTTACACTCCAATTTCTCTCTTTGGTTTCCTTTCGCACTGAAAGCGCTCAATCCTTTGATAAATTCCTTGAAATCTACATCGCCTCCGCCATCTTCGTCAAAAATGGCAATCATACGCGATGCTAGTGGGTTATTTGCAATCTGTGGTATGGACAAGAACTCTTCACGGTCTATAGAGCCACTGTTGTCCTTGTCGAGCTTCATAAAGCGCTTGTACAGCCGTTGGATCTCTTCGGCGGAGACTACAATATGGAAAGTGCATAATGGTATTAGATGCCGGTTGGTACATTCAATTGAGCCAAGTGCTCGACAAGCGAATAGACGAGCGCTTCGTGGTAACGACGAAAACTTACAGTTTGACGAGTTTACCATGTCCTCCAGCTGAGAGCCATTTTGTCCCATTCTTAATTGTATGTTATGGAGAAAAAGATAGGCTCAGACGAATTTCACACTGTAGGATCATCAGCCCGGGAAATTGCAAGCACACACATCGTGACTTCATTTGCAAAATTGGCTCAGAAAGTGATTTTTGATTTTATTGTCACTCGAGCGCATTTTCTATTGTACAGAGAAAAATTGAACACAGTTCTCAATGTTGAAAGTTTTAAAAAGTCTCTAATGGTGGAAGAGACGAAGGTTGGTATGAGCCATGACCATGTTGTGAGAGTCAGCGGCTTCAATGACAACTTGATCCATGACCGATCCAGAAGGAGCAGCCACGTACTTGACACCAGATCGGCGAGCACGGTGAATATTGTCGCTGAAAGGGAAGAAGGCATCGGAAGAAATGACAACACCATCTTGCTTGGCCATCCATTCCTTGCGTTCCTCGGGGGTCAAAGGCTCTGGAACAGTGTTGAACATGCTTTCCCAAGCTTCACGCTCAGCACCTTCACCAATTTGCTCAATGACATACAAATCAATAGCGTTGGACTTGTCAGCACGCTTGATGGTCTTCTTGAAATCAAAGGCGAGAACCTTGGGATGGTGACGCAACCACAAGTTATCAGCCTTATCACCGGCAAGACGAGTGCAGTGAATACGGGATTGTTGGCCAGCTCCAAGACCTGCAACCATACCGTTCTTAGCATAGCAAACAGAGTTGGATTGAGTGTATTTCAAGGCAATAGTGGCAACAATCAAGTCAGTGAGAGCTTCCTTGGGGATGCTAGCATCCTTGGTAACAATGTTCTTGAACAGAGACTCGTCGATCTTGACATTGTTACGCTTTTGTTGCAAAGAAAGTCCATAAACTTGACGAGTTTCAATCTCTGCAGGCTCGTAATTTGGGTCCATCTGCAAAACGCAGTACTTTCCACCCTTCTTCTTGCGCAAGATTTCAAGAGCAGCATCGTCATAGGCAGGAGCAATGACACCATCAGACACCTCGCGAGAGATGATCTTAGCGGTGGGAACATCGACCTTGTCAGACAGAGCAATCCAGTCACCGAAGGAAGACATGCGGTCAGCTCCACGAGCACGAGCATAAGCAGTAGCAAGAGGAGAAAGCTCCTTCAAATCTTCAACTTGGAAGACTTGCTTCTCAACATCAGTAAGAGGTGTGGCAACGGCAGCACCAGCGGGAGAAACGTGCTTGAAGGAAGCAGCAGCGGGAAGGTTGGTGGCTTGCTGGAGTTCCTTGACCAATGGCCAGGAGTTAAGAGCATCAAGCAAGTTGATATAACCGGGAGAACCACTCAAAACCTTGATGGGGAGCTCACCTTCCTTGACGAAGACTTGAGCAGGCTTCTGGTGAGGGTTAGCACCATAACGAAGGGGCATCATGGCGACATCCTTGCTGTATTGTTGACGGAAGTAGTTGGAGATGGCATCATCATAATCAGAAGTATGGTTGAAAGCCTGGTATTGGGTAAAAATTAATAAAAGTCCAGCAATCCCCTTTCTCGGTTTATGTATTTTCTTTCATACCTTCAAAGCAAGGACATTGCGAGTATCTTGAGAGACATCACCGTTTCCAAGCTCGGAAATGACAGTGGCATAATCCTTAGGGTCAGAGATGATAGTGACACGGGCATGGTTCTTGGCAGCAGCACGCAAAAGGGTGACACCACCAATGTCAATCTCCTCGACAGCTTGAGGAACGGTGACACCTTCCTTGGCAACAGTTTCCTTGAACGGGTACAAGTTGCACACAACAATATCGATCTTCTCAATATGTTGTTCGGCAAGATCCTTCTCGTCGCTCTCAATGTTACGAGCGAGGATACCTATTGTAAAACTATGTCAGATCTATTTCACACTATCTCTATATGCATCTATAGCAAGGATCAAAATTCTGACCTCCATGAACTGCAGGATGCAAGGTCTTTACACGTCCACCAAGCATTTCTGGGGCCTTGGTGATTTCTGAAACATCGCTGTAAACACGATATTTTTAGAGGGCGTACTTGCCAAGAGGTACAACTTCCGAGCAAACGTTGCTCGAGAATGTCAATGACTATAATAATGTAATATTACTTACCCAATAGGAATACCAGCCTCACGAACGAGCTTGGCAGTACCGCCGGAACCAAGCAAACGAACGTTTAAGGAGTGCAAGTTTTTGGCGAACTCGACAAGTCCAGTCTTGTCATAGACAGAGAGAATAGCTATTATCAAACGTGTGAGAAGGGGTGCACTCTATCACTTGACAGCGGCAGGGCGTATTCTTTTACCAATCTTTTGAGACATTACGGGTCGAGGTTAGAAACTAGCCACATACTTTGATCTTCGTCTGGGGGATCAAAAAACAAAAAAAGTGACTGCTACTTTGGTAAAGATGCGATTGATCAAACTCTTAGAGGTTTTTGCTGCATACGCTAGTCTTTTAATATTGCGTACCGAGTCATGAGCAGCAAAAGCGTGGTAGTTGTTTGCTTATGGCTTTAAATTACTTTTCAATACCTGCTATAGCGACTTATAGGCGGTTCAAATATCCACTCGCCTGGTCCTGTCTAGCGAGACAACAGCTAATGCTTTATAGTACGTACAAATTCATAGCAGAGGTCCTTGAGGACTCTTATCGTTGATAGTCTCGTCTATATCTGAATTGCAAGCGGAAACAGGTTACATAGGTAAAGAAGCATTTATTGCTGGTTCTGCTGCCCGAAAGTCCATCGTGTATAAATTTTGATTGGACGGGCATTCCTTTTTTTTCCAATAAAAATTTCGGTCGAAGCTGCACGTCGTTCAGTACTTTCATACAATAGATCTATAATGGTAAGAGCTTGACAAAAGTGAGATTGTCGTTGACTAGAGTTAATAACTCTTTTATCAGTCTGTGCTATTGGAGACGTCTGCAGGAGATATTGTCATAGATTTACATACCAAACATTGTCCAAAGACGACGTTGAACTTTCTCAAACTATGCAAAATCAAGTACTACAACTTTGCCCCGTTTCATAATGTGCAAAAGGATTTCATGGCACAAACAGGCGATCCTCTTGGAACTGGACAAGGTGGAGAATCTGTCTTTGGATTATTGAATGGACCCTCACAAAAATATTTTCCAGCAGAAATTCACCCAAAACTAAAGCACAAGAAGCGTGGCACAGTGTCAATGGCAGTTGCTGCTGATGCATCAGTGGCTAGCGGCGGAGTCAGCGGCAGTCAATTCTTTATCACCCTTGGCGATGATTTGGACTATTTGGACGGCAAATATACGATATTTGGTGAGGTAGCTGAAGGGTTTGATGTACTGGACAAGATAAATTCGACATTTTGCGATGAGAATGGTCGTCCCTATCGCGACATACGTATAAGGCACACTATCGTTCTTGATGATCCATTTGAAGACCCAAAAGGTCTTCAAGTTCCTGATGAATCACCCATGCCTACCAAGGAACAAATGGAGTCCATGCGAATTGGTGAAGACGAAGATATCGAAGAGCATGGTGATCCTGAAGAGTTGGAAAAAAGGCGTCGGGAGCGTGAGGCTAAAGCACAAGCTTTGACATTGGAGATGGTTGGAGATTTACCGTTCGCTGAAGTCAAGCCACCAGAAAACGTTCTGTTTGTATGCAAATTGAATCCGGTAACTCGTGATGAGGATCTGGAAATGATCTTTTCACGTTTTGGACATATCAATAGCTGTGAAGTCATTCGAGATCGCAAAACAGGTGATTCTCTCGGATATGCCTTTATTGAGTTCGACCAGAAAGACGACTGTGAAGAGGCATTTTTCAAAATGCAATCCGTGCTGATAGATGACCGCAGAATACACGTAGACTTCTCGCAGTCCGTTTCAAAACTTCATACTGACTGGATTGCCAAACGCTTGAAGAACCAACCGGAGGCAATTGGCGGTGTTGAAGGACTGGAAAAACGAAAAAGATACAGAGAAGAAACCGCTCACGAACGGGGAGACAACTATGATCTGGTATTTGAGCACTCAAAACGGCCCAGGGAAAGATCACGAGGAAGAGACGATGACAGACCTAAAGATAGGCAAAGAAGCAGAGATGAAAATGGAAGAGACTCTGGCAAATACAGCAGAAGAGATGATGACCGGCGACGGGATGGTCATCGACATAGAGACAGAGAAAGCGACAGAGATAGGTATCGAGATAGAAGTAAAGATCGAGGTAGAGATCGAGATCGAGAGAGATACAGGGAAAAGGATAGGGATAGTGATCGTAGTCGACGCTATAGATAAATAACTCAGTTGTAAATTAATTTGCACAAAATTGCTGCTAATGTGAAGAATAACTAAGCAATATTGCAATGTGACAACAGTAGGCTAAAGCACTGTTCGATGGTTTATTGATGGTTCAAAGGAGAGGAATGGTCGTTTTGACGAATGCTAATGATAGAGGTTTAAATATTTTGAGTGGCTATGAAGACCAATTAAGCGGCTGATGAGTTTCTGGTTTTGGCTGGTGCATATGCTGGAGGAGGGGTCAAAATATAATCTGTCATTGTACTGGGCATAGCGGCTGAGCTTGGCATGCTACCAGGCATATTTTCAGATGGACCAAACTCGGATGCCTCTGATCGGTCTTGATAAGCTGGCAATGAGACAGTCTCATCATTGGTATACTCGTTCAAATCCAAGCGAACAGAATTGACGAGTAAGGCATACATAGTCTATGAATGCACCGCATTAGTAATATGTCCAAGTGATATTGTATTTTCCTTCCTTCTGTACACTTACATTTCCAACCATGTTTACTAACAGGATGATGAGTCTAATCCATAATAGTGTGCTCCAATGGTCTTCGCATGTTTGCAAAACCACCTCTTGCCTTTGGGGTGAATTATGGTGGCGACCGTTGGCTCGAGTACAATGTGTCACGAACTGCTTCTTGCGCATACCAATTTCAAGCAAAGATATGGTATCATCTATGAGAACCAGAGCAACGAGGAAAAAGGCTAAAGGAACAAAGAAACTGACAATCCTCTTGCTATTCTATTATGAAAGCCAATCAGATTAGCTCATAAACCAGCAGATCAATTAGACTATCTGTAGGCGTAGACTTACTGTATAGAGACCTAGCAGCCCTATTGCACTCAAGACAATGGTTATAAGTCCCAAAGACATATGCACAAAGAATGCGTTGGCCATCACAGAATTGGTTCCAGCGCCTGTTAGGGCGATGACATTGTTGTATGATCCAACTAATCCTCGACACTGATAATGGTTAATTAGAATTATTGGACTATTGAATGTATCTTGATTTAGAAGTGACTTACTAGACACATAGCTGTCAAGAGGATAGCGCCTGTCCTAACGGACATGCAGTGACAAAACTGATTCATCCTCGGCAGCCGTGGAATAGCATGACAACGGACTCTCATTTGATTGTAGAATGAAGACCGATTGGTTGTACTGATGCGAAAGCGATATAGAAAATATTTAGTCAAAGCCGTAGTTCAAGATGAATCTAGATCGAGTTAGGGGCAAGTTAGTTGACAGGAAAAGGCAAACAACATCATCGAAGCTCGTACCCATGAAAGTTATTTGAAACTGTCGGTCCATTTTGCAAATAGCAGAATTATTAAAGGAAAAAATATTCATTAACTTTTTACAAAATTGAAAATGTTTAGTGCCTGGTTAGTTTTGATATTTGTATCGAATCACACCAAATCTTGACTTTCCATTTGTCAAATGATCTGGCATTGCTTTTGATTGGACGGTCCCGCAATAAAGAAATTGAAGAAAAATCATTTGGCGACGGTTTGACTTCTGGCCCTACGACGCGAGTGAATAAGTATCATCCACTCTTAAATAACACACAAGATTATCACCTAGCTATGATTCTGCCAATTGGTTTGTATAAGAAGCTCAGCAATCACAGTACAATGTGCAGTTGAAGCAGCAGTAGCAGACTCAAAAATGCAACCATAGCACAATTTCGGCGGTTCAACGCGTTGTCAGGCTGAGAAAACAAAAATTTTGGAACACGTCCCTTTCTCGCCTCAATGACTTCCAGCGTGGAAACCGAATCGCAACAACCTAGCCCAGAAATCGTTTCACTGATACATGAAGGCTCTAGAGCTTTTTCGCTTCATGACTACGAGACTTCCACGGCCAAATTTGGCGAAGCTTGCGAACTGCTGTAAGTAACTCGTTGACTACCACTTGATCCTTCACCTTGAGATTGACAATGAGTCTAGAGATAAACAATTTGGGGAATTGTCGCCACAGTGTGCCGATACATACTTTATGTACGGAAAATCGTTGTTAGAGTACGCGATACAACAAAATTCAGTTCTAGGCAATAAGGCTGCAGAAGAAAGCACTGCCATTGAGGAGACCGAGTCACGTAAGTTGTGATTGAAAACTCTAGGGAATGAAAGTCATATAGAAGACTCAATCTGTCCTTTAAAGAAGACGCATCTGCTTCGAATCCCAGGTTTCATTTTGAGGGAGAGCCTGATCTGCGTGAGATTGAGCCAGAAAGCGAGGAAGCAGTCAACAATGATGAAAATGAAGGAAATGCTGAAGAAAATGAGGAGGAAGAGGAAGAGGAGGGAAATCAAGGAGAAGGCGATGAATTTAATGATGCATGGGATGTTCTGGATATAGCCCGTGTCATATACGAGAAGGACGATAGTCCCGAAGCCAAGGCAAAGCTAGCAGATGTATACGTATGCTTAGGAGATGTGTCTTTAGAGACGGAGAAATTTGATCAAGCTCTACCAGATTTCAGAGCTGCAATCGACATAAAACAAACAATTCTGGAACCAGATAATCGAGAATTGGCTGAATTGCATTATAAATTGGCCCTTGCACTAGAATACTCAACTTCAGAACAACATTTAGCGGTCGAAGAAACTGAAAAAGCTGTAAAAGTACTACGTAAGCGTTTGGAAGTGTTGCAAGACAAGCAACTTGCCGAGTCCGGAGACAAGAAAGGCAAGGGCAAATCAACAGAGACTGAGGCCAATCAAGATGCCAATCAAAATACAGATATCCAAAAAGAAATCAAGGAGATTCAAGAACTGATCCCTGATATGGAAGTCAAGATTGAGGAACTGAAAAATCCTAAACAATTAGAGGCACAGGTTGACATGTTGAAAGAAATGCTCGGCCTCAAAGGTTCAACAGGGGGTTTACCTGCTGTACCAGTACCGGCGAATGTCAATGATTTATCATCTCTGGTAAAGAAAAGGAAGACTGATAGTGCACCGTCTGGCCAAAGTCATGTCCAAGATGAGGATAAGTCAAAAAAGCCAAAGATGGACGATATATAGAGTAGATCAGATGAAGCAATAGTACTACGCATACAACAGTGCAGAATGCGTATGACCAATCATCAATACACCAATTGCACATAATGTCTTATTTATTTTCTCATTTGAAGTATTTATTGAGATCTGTATTCACCAATCAAGTCGTAGTCGGAAGAAATGAACTTTATGATGAGATTTCTTACCACTACGCGCCGCGCCGAACATATCGGAGGCAGAAGGCGTTATCGGACTATGGATGAAATAAATTGAACTCAGCGTTATGCCAATACCATGATCGAATACACCTCAAAACACGTAAAATCTCGAGGAGTTATATAGTGGCGAACATCATCAGTGACTTTATGAATATATAGTCGTGAATTTGAACGAAATTTACAAGTCATAGGCAAGAAAATCTTCACACAAAACCCTTGCTTAATATCGCATCACCAATTGGCCAAAAAAGGATTCTTGACTGTCACAATTAAAGCGAAAGCTTTCTCGTCTCTCCATACTTGCCTTGCTTACCCTTCACACTATGGCAACTGAATCTATTCTGAAATTTCTCGGTCTCAAGTGGGAAGACCAGGTGGAATGCCGATTGTCCGTTGGCCCTGCTGTAGCTGAAGCGGAGTACAGCACTGGCAACTTTACTGTCGGTATTGACGCAGCAAATTTAAAGGTAGTCGTCAAAAGCTTCACGGGAAGAGTTGTTTGGCAGTGTAAGTAAAAAGATATATATATATCTCATATTATGCTTCGTAACAGTATAGCTGACATTCGAGCCTATTTTATTGCTATCCAGCGCTACATAATCATCCGTTTGTGCAAAGCACTTTAGGCGAAGATGACATGGGGGATGGAGAAGGCGGCTGCTTTGATATTAAAGAACACGATGAGCACCTTACAGTACTACAAACTATCGAGCGTGTTGAACATACAAAGAACTCTGTCACTATCAAAGGAGGTATTGGCACCAAATTAGTTCCTCCTACTCATGTAGAATATACTTTTAGTTTTACCGAGATAGCTCCAAAGCATCTACAATTTCAAGTCCGAATCGGCAGAGAGGGTAGTGGCATCCATGCCAACACGTACAAGAGAGCAATCTTAACATACGAAAGCCACAAGGATGAAGATTTTTACGGCTTTGGTGAGCAATTCTCTTATAGTACACTGAAGGGTCAAAAAGTTCCTATCCTGGTCAGAGAGCAAGGAATTGGACGTGGAGCGCAACCTATCACCGCTCTTTTAAATTCACAACCCCAAATTTTCGGTAAATTTGCTGGTGGAGACGATTTTACAACATATGCACCAATTCCTCAGTATGTAACTTCGGACAACCGCTGTCTCTTCTTGGAGAACAGCGAATATTCTTCTTTCGATTTGCGTAAGCTTGATAGAGTGGTCATTCGCGTGAATGCACGCCTGGTCACTGGTCGCATTGTAGATGGAAGGGATATGTTTGAACTCATATCTAATTACACTGAATACTGTGGGCGCATGCGTGCGTTACCAGAGTGGGCCGGTCAAGGAGCAATTGCTGGCATGCAAGGTGGCGAAGACAAAGTACGTCAAGTTTATCAACGACTCAAGGAATACCAAGTACCAGTAGCAGCATTTTGGCTACAGGACTGGTGTGGCAAGCGTGTTCAAAAAGTTGGAAAGGCTGAGCTCAAGCGGCTTTGGTGGAACTGGGAGAGTGACGATGAGTTGTATCCTAATTGGACTCAACTTGTCCAAGACTTGAAGGCCGACGATGTACGCACGCTAAGTTATGTGAATACATTTCTGTGTGATGTGAAAGAAAAGCCTACGGCAAGACGCAACTTCTATGCAGAAGCGCATGAAAAAGGATTGCTCGTACAAGACCCGAAAACAAATGCAAGCCTGTTTATCAGCAGCGGCCCCGAATGGGATGCTGGTTTACTGGATCTAACCAACCCAAAGTGCCGTGAATGGTTCAAGCAAGTGATGAAAGAATCCGTTTTTAGCTCCGGAGTGTCAGGTATTTGTTAGATCTGAAGCTATCATATAGATGAACTATACGTATTAATCGGTTTGAAAAGGGATGATGACCGACTTTGGTGAGTATACACCATATGACTCTTCCAAAGCCAAGTTCTATTCTGGGGTACCACCCGAAGTGTATCATAACCAGTACCCTCAGGAATGGGCCAAGTTAGCTGATGAAATTGTACATGAGCTCGGTCTTGAGGAAGAGGCTGTCCTGTTCCATCGGTCTGCTTTCACAAAATCTCCAGGTATTTGAATGTGATGGTACTTACCAAAATAGCAGCACCAGCTAATTCCATTCTTGTAGGCTATATGAATTTGATGTGGGCTGGTGATCAAAACACTGCTTGGGACCAACATGACGGCATAAAAAGCGCCGTAAGTATTGCAGCTTCTCGAACAAAAGCTTTCTATCAGCATTCAAGCTAACCATTATCATACCATTACTATCGGCAGGTTACTGGAATGCTTTCGGGCGGATTTTCTGGTCTTTCTATCACACACAGCGATATCGGTGGCTATACTACATTTTCAGGCGTGATTCCAGGCTTATCTCTCAGGGTATGTTTGAGGACAGCCTGTGAAAATTCAGTAAAGAATGGCCCTAATCACAAACATTTTAGCGAGACAAGGAATTGTTATTTAGATGGATGGAGCTTTCTGCCTTCACCTGTGCTTTCCGCACCCATGAAGGTAAGCAGTTTCTTTTCAATTGTCAGTATCAAGACCTTTATCTCGAATCATTTTTCCTAATATCAAACAAATTTTAGGTATCAATCCAGAAATGAATGCCCAGTTTTATGATACTGAAGGTAAGACTTTGCTTTCGTTTCCTTCGTACAACATTACGATAGTATCTCACATCGCTGTGTAGAACATTATCTGCAATTTGCACACACTGCTCGCATATTCGCCTCTTTGGCCAAATACCGTCAACGACTTTTGACCGAAGCTCAAACACAGGGTTACCCTGTCATGCGACATCCAGTGTTGTATCATCCTCAGGATAAAACTGTTCGAGGAATGAGCTATCATCAGTTCTATCTAGGATCTTCTCTTTTGGTTGCTCCGGTGTTATCACCCTCTGCGACATTTGTAAAGGTATATTTCCCCAAGGAAGACGGTGTTACATGGCGTCATATTTGGAATGGTAAATATTATCCAGCTGATAGTAGCTATGTTGCTATCGATGCGCCTATGGGCCAGCCGCCTGTATTCGTCAAGGAACCCAGACAAGATGACGGTTTGCTCAACGAGCTTATGGAATACGCAACCAAGTACTACGAGCAAGAACTAGTACATAAACAAAAGTAGTTGTGTGTATAATTGTTTTTTTTTTACAAATCTATAATGCTAAAATTGAATAAAATCAAAAAATATGGAACGAAAAAGAATGATAATACTCTACAACGGAATTTTTGTGATTAAATAGGTATACAATCTAGGAGTGAGAAGCATACAGAAATGACCGTGCCAGCAAGCACGTTTTGCTCGAATAATTATCATTTTGGAAAAAAGAAATGGGTAGGAAAATATTCCTTTCATTTACAATTGATCGTCTCCGTCCAATTTATGAGCTTCACGGTACTTGATTAAATCTGCGATTGTAATCATCTTCAAGTTGTGCTTTCTAGCAAACTCGAAGCAGTCGTCTCGTCGGGCAACGTCTCCCATTTCGTCTCCATCCTTGAGCAGTTCGCCGATCACTGCTACAGGAGCCATGCCTGCCAACCGACAAAGATCTACACCAGCTTCAGTGTGACCGAAACGCTTCAACGTTCCACCTGGCACAGCTCGCAAAGGAAGAACATGTCCAGGTCTTGAGAAATCTTCAGGCTTACTATTCATGTCCGCCAACTTTCTGACAGTCAATGCTCGGTCATGTGCAGATATTCCCGTGGTGGTACCTATTATCATAATTTAACGTTTTTTTTAATACACGTTTCTCTGACATGTGAACAATGCTATTTCACGTCCCACAAAGCCATTTTTCTTTACATAATAACTAAACATACCATGAAGATAATCCACCGAAATAGTGTACGCAGTTCTCATCATCTCGGTATTCTTTGGCACCATGAGTGGAAGATTCAATTGCTCCAGGCGTTCTGAAGTGGTAGGAGCACATATGTATCCACTACCGTGATGGTTAGTAAAATTGTTTCTTCAATGCGACACTGCTTTTCCACGATGTTTCGCAAGTATATATGTGGGGTAAGCAAGGTGAAACTTTGCTAGATTTACCTTGAGTAACGAACGAGGAATGCCATGTCCTCGGTTCTTGTTTTCTCGGCAGCAATGATCAAGTCGCCTTCATTTTCTCGGTCCTCATCATCAGCCACAATGACAAACTTCCCTTGAGCTACGCAATGGTTACTGAGACACTGGTCATGGGTCATGAGTCACAGTTGGGTGATAACATACCGAAATCAGCAAGAGCATCTTCAATAGTGTCAAACTTAAACTCCTCTTCGTATTTTTGTTGCATAATTTAAAGATAAAGTGTGGTAAGTATGGATAAGGAGAATATTTAGAGAGTTTATGAGATTTGCAAGAGTTGAGTTAAAACAAAGCTGACTTGTCGGACGGTCTTATATATTAATGGCGGCTTTGTCAGTCTTTCAGCCGGGCTGACAAATTTTTGATCAGCCAAAAATCTTAAACCAACCCATGCAAAACAAAAAATCCGTGTATTAATGATTGTATTACCGATCTCAGCCCATATTCGCAAAATCGCTTCAGCAAAAAAATTTTGATTGGTTTTACGCTTCTTTCTTCTCAACCATTCAAAAAAGCCTGATTGAATCATGTCTGGTCAGGCAAACTATCAATCGCCTATACATGCTGCCAATGATTCATGGTCCACCATCGATGTTACTGGTGTACCGACGCCGCTAAATGAAAAAGATTTAGCGGATCAACCACTTCAGCCACCGGATGGCGGACGAGGTTGGCTGGTTGTATTTGGCTCCTTTTTGGTGAGTCTATTTGTAATTGGTTGTCAACCTTAGTGGCAGGATATTAACTTATCATATGTGCCAAACAGGGCTTATTTTCCATGTAGGTTCAAATTGTCATTATAGAATTGTAAATCGTATCGGGTAAATCCTTTCAGTTACAAACCGTCCCCTTGAGTAGATTTGGCTATAATTATTCATGGGGAATTTTTTTGAACTATTACAACAAAAATGTTTATGTCGGCCAATTAGCGACATTGTCATGGATTGGCTCCATCTGCGTGTCGCTATTCTTTTTCCTTGGCCCTGTGAACAGGCTCGTTATCGCAAAAATGGGCTACAGAAATATGCTTATAGTTGGCAACATACTCTGTCCCGTAGCTCTGATCCTAGCAAGCTTCGCCTACGAGATATGGCATGTTTTTCTAACTCAAGGTGTGCTTTTTGGCCTTGGAGCATCTTTCATTTGGTTCCCATGCATTGGCGCCAGTCAGCAGTGGTTTTCTGAGCGAAGAGGTTTGGCAATTGGTTTAGCCATGTCTGGTTCCGGCATTGGTGGATTAGTAGTAGCCAATATTGCGCAGGCAGCAATATCAAATTTGGGATATCGTTGGGCACTTCGAATAATTGGTATTATGGCCTTTGTTCTACTCCTGGTCACTACCGTTACCGTTCGTCCACTGGGTCACATTAGGCAAACCGGTGGACAAGATCATATTATTGCTTGGTACTTGTTCAAAAACCCTCAATTTGTCGTTATCTTTCTGCACGGCTTAATCGCAACTTTTGGATATATGGTAATTGCTCGCACTGCGAAACTTGATTTGACTGTTCACGCGCTTATGTCAACATTCGTCCCTATTTTAGACACCTTTCTTCCTCCTTCCAGCTTATGCAAACTCTTTGGGATTGAACCCGTGGATCGGCGCTAATTTATCTGCAATTATGTCAGGTATCAACGCCGTCGCCCGCATCTTTACTGGATTTATGGGCGATAGACTCGGTCGCTTCAACTCTCTCTTTATATGTACAATGCTTTGCGGATTAACTTGTTTAGTCATATGGATCCCAGCTAAAAGTGAAGCCGGCGTATGGATTTTCGCAGTATTGTATGGATTTTTTGGAGGTGGATATGTTGCACTTTTCCCCACTGTTCAGCCTCAAGTTGTTGGATTAGAAAACATCTCGCCAGCGGTTGGCTTGCTGTACGCAACAAATTTCTTTGGTTATCTATTTGGTACCCCTATTGCCAGCAAGATTTTAGAAACAACATCAAGCTATACTTACGCTGCCGCTTGGGCCGGCTCAACGGTAATGGCTGGAGGCTTACTAGCCGGTGTCTTGCGAGTCCAACGTGCAGGATGGAAAATGGTAAAAGTCTAGAAAATTTGACGCGTCCACGGGGTTGTGGCGAAAATTTTCGGCTGTTTGATGGTCGCGACTATTACAGACATTTTCTAGTCCGGCGCATGGCATTCCTACACTCATAATTACACGTTAAAATGCTTTCAAGCCAGCTCCTTAGTCGTTTAAATCGAGAGCTTGGTAATATATCTGTCATACTTCTAATATTCTTTAATACATCGTACTGAAATATAACTGTATGCAGAGATGCTTGAACGCGACCCTCCTCCTGGCATTGTATGCTATCCTGTGAATGACAATTGCACTCATTTAGAAGCGCGTGAGTATCTTTGCTTCAGTGCAGTGTACCTTATTTTTGTTCTAACCTGTTACGTTAAAGATATTCGTGGCCCTACTGACAGTCCTTTTGAGGACGGCACTTTCAAACTTGACGTTCAAATACCACAGCGTTACCCTTTCGATCCACCGCAAATTCGTTTTGTTACTCCCATTTACCATCCCAATATCGATGAGGCTGGTCGAATATGTGCCGATATACTAAAAATGCCTCCTGCTGGCTCATGGAAGCCAGCCTTGAATTTATCAACGGTGCTATTAGCGTTAGCTGGATTGATGAGTTATCCGAACCCTGATGACCCACTAGAAGTTGACATCGTAAGATGCTCTTGAATTGACTGTTTTTTATGCTTGGATATATATTAAGCTATTTTTCTAGGCTACAGAGTTTAAAGAAAACATCTCAGCGTTTTGTCATAAAGCAAAACAATTAACTTTGAAACATGCTTCCAACGCGGCTAGCAACAGCTCCTCCAAATGCAATGGGTCACAAAGTGAAATTGTTGGCTCGGAAAATGCAGAAATTGGTTTAAATATAGGATCTCAGAGCAGCATGATAGCGGAAGAAACTTGTGATAAAATCGAATCTGCAACATCATTGCCACCTCCCCCGAGTTCCAAGAAAATGTCAAAATTATCATTATCCAAGCGAAAAGCCCAGCCTAGTAAACCAGAGAATGGCTCAAATGCAAAGGAAGCCAACGAAATTTGCAACATTAAGCTCAATGATAGTAGCAAACAAAAGGAAGTGACATCAAAATACTTTTCAACAACTACTTCCACTACTATAAGTAGTGCGATTACATTGTCTGAATCACGATTTATCAGTGCTGGAAGTAACGAGCATGACACGAATCCTCCAATTCCTGATACCAACATAGCTGATCCACTTCCTGATACAAACATAGCTAAGGATAAAGAACCAGCTCAATCAGCTAAAATAATCTTTTCGTCTTTCTCCGAATCTCAGGACTATCCAAGTCCTAATTGGCGTAAGGACGAGTCTTCAAAAACTGGTAGCCTGTCTGCCACAACCTCGAAAGTTTTTTCGACGACATCCGAATCGATCGAGATTATTGACGTAGATGAAGTGACTATAACACCTGAAAAAGAGGTAAACTGCCCGGCTGGCAACTCTATAAAGGTTGGAGACAATGTAAATACCCCTTCTCAAACAACCCTCGTGAACATTACCAATAGTCTTTATGGCAATTCACAGAAGCCAGAATCATCAGCGTCACGAAAACGAAAGCTTCTTAGCCTTGGCAAAAACAAAAAATTGAAAATGTAATAAATCAAACTGTAATTAGAACGTACAATATTTAGGCAAGAAGGTCACTAACAACAAATATTGGACAATGCGGTTTCGAACCCACTCTGGCTTGTCCTGAGAATAAAAAGAGGAAGAGCTCTAAGTGGAAAACCCCGCTCATTGTTAAAAGCAATGACAAATTTGAATTTTAAACTTCCCCTTCACGTGTGTGTACCTGCTTTCTCTTCCAACATGTCTGTTAACATTCCAAAACTTGAAACCTTTGAGCTCAAATTACATCCAACCGGTGTAGCAGAGATCATTTTCAACAGGCCTCAGCGTTACAACGCTCTGTCTCGTCAGGCGTATGCCGTAAGTTGCACAACCGTTGGCTCCGTAACCAAAAGACCGGAATCTTTACCCCACACCTTTTGAATTAGGAATGGCTCCAAGCTATTCAGTGGGCTGCCAACTGTGACGAAGCTAAAGTCACTGTTCTCATTGGTAGAGGAAAGTACTATACCAGTGGCCAAGAATTGGTCATGCCCGAACCTTTGCCAGAAAACGATGATGTAGACTTACTCACGATGGTCAAGAAGCGCTCCGAAAACACCAGGTACATAATTTACCTTGGCGATGTGCCGCATCGCACAAGTAATTATGCAAATACTCATCATATTTATATTTCAGACAGCTTGTTCGAGAGTTGATCAATTTCCCAAAGCTGCTAATTGTTGGAGTAAATGGTAATTTTCGCTAATGTCTGGTTGGGGTTGCCGTCCCTGGCAATTATTAAATTTGGAGAATATCTTTTTCATTGCGTTGACAGGACCTGCCATTGGTTTTGGAGTCACTACTTTGGCTCTTGCCGATGTTGTTTACTCTGTCCCACACGCTACCTTCAAGACACCTTTCATGCAACTAGGTGAGTTGGAATTCTGATTCTGAATGCTGATGTTTATCGAGTTTCTGACCCATGGACATTTACTAGGTTTCTGCGCCGAAGGCTGTTCATCTGCACTTTTCCCTCGTATTATGGGTCCATCCCTGGCCAACGAGATGCTGGTCAGTATAACCGAGGATTATAAAAATAATCAATTAGATACTTGCTAATATCAAGACAATCGTCCGAATTTGTAGCTCATGGGCAAACAGCTTTCAGCACAGGAGTTGGAAAAATGCGGTTTTGTTGGTCGCGTTCTGCCAGCAGAGAATTTTCATGAAGCTGTGCTCAAGCACGCTACAGAAGCTGCACAATTCTCTCTTGGGGCCATCCAAACCACCAAGAAGCTATCACGGGATGTGGATAGAGAAATGCTGTTGAAGGTCAATGAAGTCGAATTTGATAGACTTGCTGAAAGAATGATCAGCCCCGAGTCTATTGAAAGTATATTGAAGTTTGTTGGTACGTAAATCATTACGGTTTTCATAACTGTCAATTGTAATCCATGACTGACACTTTATTACAGAGCAAGCTCAACAGAAGAAGGCTAAAGCAAAACAGGCATCTGCCAAATTGTAAATTATTATCTTGATAACCTTTACCTCCAATAAACTCTTGGTCCTCCTGACTATCTGTTGTAGTCTGCTGAATATTTTCATGTGCTGACATATCTCCAGTCTACATGGTATGACTTGCTTTGAATATAGTGAAGAACCTGACCTACTGCGACAGAATTCATCACTGACGGAAGTGATCGGTTTATATCGATTTTCTCACATATTTTTTAAAAAAAAGTTTGCTCATCACTTAACCATCGTTTTGATCGTTTAACTTTTCGTCCCTCTTATATATGAAGTACTCGACATCAATTATTGCCATAGGTTTGCTCATAAATGAGGTTATGCAAGTGGCCCTTGGCTGCCAAGATGCGGCTGTGTAAGTTGTTGGCATGAAGAGCTGGCATTGAAGGATGTATGCACTCAATAAATAGTTTTACCCACAATTAGATTCAATTTGTGTATGAAGGATCAACAAGCAAATGTCAATAACTGTGCCGCAGCTGGTAAGTTTTCGACTTGAAGCACTGGTAAAACTGAAATCAGCATTTTTACGCGCATACATTCTATTTCAGATTATGCCTGCTTATGTCAGTTCCAGCAAGCCGCCCTTTCCTGCTATAACAACTGCAACGACTCGCAATCTGCAAGCCAAGCAGCCATACAGCAAGGGGTGGTAGCCAGTGTTTGCAATGCTGCGTAATTAATAACATAGCTGCTTCCTATTTTAAGATACAATGGGCTTAAATATCACTTTGTTACAGATCACAAGTTTCATCCGCTTCAATGGCCACGCTCCAAACAATCAGTCTCACGACCAGTAACACTTTTACAAATCCAATACCAACCATGAGCACTCATCCTGTACCAAAATCTGGTAACTACTCCGGTGGAGGCAGTTCGAGCAATGGAACCACAAATAAAGGCATCGGCGGCGAAGCACCGAATGGTAAACCTGTTGTAATGCCAAGTAAATCGGCTAACGGCAATGTATTGTCAGAAGGATCACGTATCTTCTCAACTGGCACTGTTGCTGTCTTTCTGATGACAATCACCCTTTACTTCATTATTTGAAAAGTCTCCTCTCGAGCTATACTGAAAATTGATGGTTAGTTCAAAGTGATTGACAAGATATCATTTGCTGATCTATGCATCTTTTTCCCTTCCTGACACTTAAAAAAACTTGCTTTGGTTATCCACATGGCTTAGCTACTTTAAATTTCATCAGTTGCATTTGCGTTATAAACCATGGTTATAAATAAATGACACCATAAGACTTGCTATACACTTTATGGGGATAAGTTGACCATTTTAAGTAACTGAGAGGTTTTAAAGTTTACCATCTACCCACAAAGTAGATAACTCTCCAGTGTGATCATTCAGGAAGTGGAATATCAGATAATATGATTTGCGATTCCCACCGAGTGCTATTACGGTGGTAATAGTATCAAGTGAAATCGTAGCAATGACATGGTTGCTTTTAGTCGGACTTTCCTTTTCATTGCAAGCTCGGATCGCAAACCGATTTGCTCAGTATAAACATGCAAAATGATATACCGGTCGAAGCTTTGGAAACTTCATTCAATATCTGTAGACCCCAGGCAGGATCAGGCTCTTCAGCCGTTCCAAGGGTGCACCACCTCACTTCACACGGAAACATTGTATTCAGATTGCCAGTTTCTTATTGCCCCTGTTCCCCTTTTAAATTACCAAATGGCTCGGGCAGATGAACAATGTTTAGCTGATCGGACACCAAAAGACTGAAGCTTCCGCACAACTGACGATTGTGGCGAAATCTTTCCAAAAATAACAGGTATTCTGGCCCATTTATATCATAGGGTTATGGGATATTTGTGATCAACGCGAGAATTCAGTCTCAAAATAACAATCCGATTCGCCACAAGAAACAAAGTTCTCAATTTCCAACATCATATTACAATATCATTATCTCAATAAAGAGCATCAAACTGCATATGATGATCACTCTCAGGGTTAAATTGATACAAAGTGCTCGGCAGGAAACCAACCGTTTGCAATCAACTCGCTACATAAAAAATTATGTCGAGACTATAAGATAAGAAAGGTCCAGGCCGAGCCAGGAAAAAATAAAGAAAATAACAGGATGGGGGCAATCGGATTATCTTGGCACTAAGGAATTGATCGATGGAAAAGCTTTGATGAAGTTGTTGTGCTGTGCCTAATATACTTGCAGCTCTCTTGAATATTTTTATAACTCAACTCAGCTACGCGCCATGAATGTATAAAAAAAATATGAGAGAAAACCCATATAAACATGCTCCTTAAAGCCATTCATCCCTTCCCTCCTCAATCACTGTTTCCACTTTTCTTGCTATCAACTACCCTCTTTTTAAGCATCGTCTTGGAAATATTTCAGGCAGCTATATCAACAAATACCACTTGTAGCATCAATTCATAAAATCCCCATCTGCCATGCACGCCTTCGTCTTGTTTGCTGCAGCTACAGCAATTTTGGCACAATCTGCGTCTGCGGCTCTTGTATCAATCCCTTTACACCGGCGCTCGGCCACTGGCTTCACTAACACGGACCTGACTTATGATGATGGTGTGGTAAGGCGTCTTGATCAAAATATGGAATAGCTTGGTCGTCTAGAATCTTCTAACAAAAATCTGGCCTTTTCCTCTGACATCATAACATAGCTTGTAGGAACTGCATCGATTGGTAAGTAATGTTTCTTTGAAGGCAATAAACATTTAGCATATTTGCCATATCATAGGAGGGACAGCAATTTTCATCCATGTATGCTGGAGCCTTTTCTATGTAGTCACTTGCCCCTGTCATGTCACTCCATATACAAAATGCCGATCACTGACATTTCCATCTTTTTTCAGGCAACCCGCCACAACAATTCGAAATCCTATTTGATACAGGGTCTGGTCTCACTTGGATTCCATCATCCGAGTGTGCAAGTGGCGATTGCAAGAATCGCGAAGGATATAAGGCAAATCAATCGTCTACTTCAGTCAGCACTGGACAGGTTTACAAACTATCCTATGGACAAGGCCAATGTATTGATGCAAAAATATACACAGACACCGTCAGCATCGCCGGAACTACTGTCGCGAATCAACAATTCGGGGCTGCAACCCGTGTATCAGGCTTTAACAGTCAGTCTTATCGTAAGTTTATAGTTTTAATGCCTTTATGAGAACCTCATTGCGTGTTCCAGAACTCATACCTAAACTTTCCACAGTTGGCGTCTTTGGTCTGGGTGATTTCTCCAACGATGGAGGTTATTATCTCAATTCTACAAGCAAACCAAACACTATCGGTTCGTCAGGTATGTTTTGAAATATATGCATTTTACATCTGAATACAAACGTTAACCCAGTTATATAGAAATAAGACGTCGCCAAACCGCTCCCACGAGTGCTAGTTATGCTTCCAATGCATTCATGGTCAACAATAACTATACATCACCACAATTCGGCACTTACGTGACAACAGCGTCAAATGGATTTGGCAAGCGATGGCATACCAAAGGACACTTTATCTTTGGTGGTATTGACCACAGTGTGTATAAAGGATCGATTGCGTACCTACCTTTGGTTGACAGCTGCGATGACAACAGAAGCCGCTTTTGGAAAGTCCCATTGACCTGCGTAAAATTCGGTCATGTAGATATCAAGCTTCATCATGATGCAAATGCTGCTTTCAGCACTGGAACCAGCTTCATTTCCGCTCCCACCAAAGTTGCTGACACAATTCATGATGCCATCAATGGTAAATACGACGCAAATGAGAACGTTTATACCGTTGACTGCGATAAGGTTGAAAAGTTCCCGGAATTGGTCTTCACATTTAATGGCTATACCGTCAAACTTCCTTCATCAGCTTGGACAGCTCGTCAAGGTGACAAATGCCACACTCTGATTCGCCGTAATTCACATAGCAAGAATTGGATTCTCGGTGGAGCCTTCACTAACACTTTCTATACCATCTTCGACTTGGGTAGCGAGCGCGTTGGTCTAGCTATTCCCAAGGGTCAATGCGATGCCAAGATCTATAAGCACGGGCAAGAATCTAAAAAGCAGTAGGCGCTGAAGTATTGCTCCCGTTCGTTGTTTTCTTTGGACCTTGTAATACCTTTTTTGTATCTGCATTGAAAGACTGTTGTATCAACATTTTCATTTTGTACGTATAGTTTTCTAAACCATCAATTTCACTTTTCTCATTTCTCCTCCTCACGTTCATTTGGAACTTCCGCTCTTTTGTAAATCAAATTTCAATCTGCATGTCCATTTCACCAAATACTCAAGCAAGTAATCTATAACCAAAAGATCTGCATTTACATATCAAGGATATAAAATAAAAACTCGTAAAGGCATGAGAAGGTCTTGACCATTTCATACTATCCGAGAAATAATGGCAAAATTTACAGTACTCCATCAATTGATGTAATTGCTTTCCTTCTAATACACATTATTCTTGTAATTTTAGAGACATTCATAATCTCTTAATGTTTTTATTTTTTCAAGTTGCACAGTTGAACCTTAGTGGTAAAATAGACCAAAATGGATGTTCTGCAGCTTTGACAAAAGGTATGTAGCTAATAAGCCACACGAGTGCTTTAACGGTAACGACGGAGAGAAAGAGTGTTGCGTCTCTTCCAGCTGGCACGACGACCAGATCCGATGGTCTTGTTGAAACCGTGTCCCTTTCCGTGACCACGGTTCTTCTTGCCAATGGCAGTAAGACCACGGGCTTCGCGGTGCTTGTGGACGGGGTTGACGATCCAGTTGATGCGAGCATCACGACG
Organism: Umbelopsis sp. M5902; assembly: GCA_037039815.1. Classification (NCBI taxonomy): domain Eukaryota; kingdom Fungi; phylum Mucoromycota; class Umbelopsidomycetes; order Umbelopsidales; family Umbelopsidaceae; genus Umbelopsis; species Umbelopsis sp. M5902. The sequence continues at coordinate 445,566 of JAXQGL010000050.1, forward strand.
GATAGCCTTGTGGTTGGGATCAACAAGGATGACCTCGAAGTACTTGTAGGTAGCGTCTTGGTTAACCCAGTAGGAGTTCAAGACACGCAAGTTAGCGCACTTGCGACCAACACGCTCCTCAGCGGTTGCTTGGAGAGAGCGCTGGTACTTGAGTTGGTTGATACCTTGGTTGACGGGCTTACCATAGGTAGCACCCTTAGGGGCAGTTCTCTTACGGTTACCGCGACGAACACGGATACGGTAGATGACATAGCCTTGCTTAGCCTTGTAACCAAGACGACGAGCCTTGTCGGGGCGAGAAGGACGGGAAGCACGGTGAATGACATTCAATTGTCTGTAAAAGTGAGGTTAGCTTCGTGTCAAACTAAAAAATCTAAAAACTACAGATCTAGAGACGCACCTGTATTCCCAGCATCTAACACGAAGCAAGAAGCGGAAGACATCCGACTGCTTCTTCTTGTAAAGTTCTTCGAGATACTTGTAAGCACCCATATCAAGACCTAAAGTTCAGAGTGAAAATATAAAGGAATTGGTTAATGACTGAAACGTTAGCTTCTCCCAAAAACACCATTAATCTGATTTGACGACAATGCAATAGCTCTCGTATCACTTGAAAGTCGTTAGGCCGGAAATGTTGAAGGATGCTAAAATTTGCACTTTGATAGAATGTTGGAACTTAAGGTGGCGAACATCAATACATCGGCGATGAATCACATCCATCCAGTGCAATACACATCAAATCCATCGCTTTGCCGTTAATCCATCCACTTCATTACTCATTGCATCCATACACACCTGCAGTAAAAGAGGGAGCTCATACTATGGCCACTGTCGATGTGCCTAAAACGGCAACTTTGGGTAAGTCACGTGCAATAGTTTGATTTTGGAATTTCGCAATCCACTTAACTGCGTCTACTTCGATCAACTTGACCGTGCTATGACCTTGCGTTCTATCGCCCTTGTCCTGGGTGCTTATGACTAATAACTAGAAATTTTTCAACGCAGTATACAGATTTACAAAATGATCAAAATACTATATACCTGGGATAGGTAATTATTGAAATCCTTCGAGTGCAGAAAAGAAAATGACACCCTATGTTAGAAGGTTATGGCGATAGTATGAAATGCTTCCAATAACATTAAATCTCGATACTCGAGTTGCTTACTGTGTTGAAAGTACGATAAAGATCATCAATTTATGTAAAGTATAATGCCAAAAAAGCTGGACAGATAATCTTTATAAATGGTAACTTTATACCAAAAATAAAATAAAATACATAATATGCACTCGCACACACACTTTAATCATATGAACAAGACGCAATATAGGCATGCAAACCATACTTTAATCTATTCTTTGTTTCTTGGAGGTATGTACATCATTGGTAGCTTCAGACGTATCTATATCATCGGGTATTTGTTCTAGATAGAGAACTTATTAACGATTTGCAAATAAAGGCAGGTACTTGGCGAATAGACAAACTAACCTTGGGCACGAATTGCTCGATCAAAAATCTGTATATGTTTTGAAGGCAGGAATATACGAAATTGGTGTAATAGGTCTAGACGATTCTCTCCAATGAAAATATCAATTAGACAGTCGATAAATGGTTCTATCTGTATCTCTCTCCTCTTGTACTGTCGGATCAATTTCTTATACTGAAGATGTTTAGCTGGACCCATAGACTCAATTTGCTTTGAGTACTTTTGTGCCTGCTCGATGGTGGCTCGTGGTAAATATTTGACGTTTGCAGTAACTTCGCTGCTTTGAGATATGGTAGTCAAAGGTTGTGAATCGTTTATAATTGAAAAGTCGCTAAAACTTTGAGGTCTGCTAGTGATCTGACCATATCCTTCTTCCTCGCTGCCGACTTTAAGGGCTTTACGTGCATACTTCCGATCCGGTGTAGCTGCCGGTTTTTCATACGCTATTGCTACCGGTGATTCGAAAGCATGTTTTTGTTTCATATTTTTAAAGAACTTGGTCAAATTGCTTTGTACTTGTCCAAAGTCTTTAAATAGTACTACATGATTTCTTAGCCAGGCTGACAATTGATTGATAATCTCAGCAGATCCAAATCGTTCATCACATAGTAAGATGGCTCCATAGTCTTTCCTATGGCGAATCACGCGGCCGATAGCTTGATTGACCGCACGAAGGGCCTGTTGTTTATACCAATCGCTGCCAGAAAGTGTCTGTTCGAGATCAAATTAGCAACTAAGTAAGCTCTAAGAAATAATACAAAGCTGATGACTGACCTCATTCCGATTAGAGGTAAATCTAATGTCATCAAGAAAATCCTTCTTTTGCTGAATCTACATAGCAGAATGTTATATTTGGTCACTTAACAAACACTCATTGAGTAAAAGAATCGCGAATAATAGGTCACCTTTGGATCGTTGGTATTTGGAAATGGTATACCAGTTATAACTACGGCACGACCTCGTCCGTCCGCAAAATCCACTCCTTCAGAAACTTTACCTCTACAAACCGCTAGAAAGATAGCTCCAGCAAATGCGGGATCTTTGATCTTGCTGTAGTATCCATTGAGAGCTTGATTGAATTCGTACTTTGTCTTCGGTTCAATAAAAACCTGCTTCTGTTCATTCAAACGATCCCAAATAGATTTTGAAGTTTGACCCTTATAAACAATATGATATCAGAAGCGATATACGCTTGTAACTTCAATATATTGCCTAAACCGTACCGTTGATTTCCAAGCATAGACACAATCCGTCATAGCTGAATATGATGGGAAGAAAACAAGTAGACCCTCTGGAACCACTTTACTGAAATTTGCTGCCGTAGACATGAGTGGAAAGTAACATATTTGTTGGTTGAAATCTCACGTACCTATTGTATTGCCTAATTCCATTTTGTATTCTGGCCGATTACGTTGAGCATAAGTCGAATTCAATGTAGTCCCAGTTGGGCCTTTGGGTACCACTCCAACGAATGCCTACTTTAAAGATTAATCAACTTGTCAAGCTGGTGTTCATCAGGCTAGTGAGCTATATTACCTGTTCAGCTGTGATAACATGGGAATTCTCGAGCCGTATAGGGAACTCTCTATCAACAGAGCAATAAGTCAATAAAGGCAGCTGACTCATTTCACGATACCGTAAGTTTCGAATATTTCGCTACTTACAGAAGCATTTCTGACGCAAAAGACGATAATGGAGAAAGAGTTCCGCTCGCTAAAATGACACACCGTACCCGACCATCGATTAGATCCTTCATTGCTAACCCAGGGCTGAAACACCAATAGCTTATTTTTCGCTCAACAAGTCCAGCCTCGGATTGTTCTTGTTGTATATGAACTTTGTAAAACTTGGTGTGTGGCATTGCGACAGAACCATCAACATTATCAAAATATTCTCTTCGGAACAACATTCTCAGTGCTTGACTGAGACTACTGAGAGAAAACTTCTGAGTGTTGACGTTGGAAGAAGCTATATTGCCAGAGGTGTTAATGGGCATGCTTAGCAATGTTTGCCTCTGTAATCATCAAAAACCTTACAAAGTGATGCTAGTGCTTCTACCGCACGGTCTATGCCGTGTTGTAAGTAGCCGATGGTTCTGCTATCTATGTCCACAGTCTCCAAGAGCTCATACATAAACATGCCCGGTTTACTCGTATGGCCTTGGGCCAGCAGTCCAATGCTCTCAATGGCCTCACGCAATTTGTCTATCCTTTCTGTAATCTCGTGAGTTTTTGTTCTGATACTCTCACATTTGAATGGATTCCATGCTCACCAGATATTACATCATAGGTTATTAACTTCTCTTCGCGTTCGAGATCCATCTCGTCGACATGTCGCTTGCACAAGCTCAACTCACTAACACATTGACGCAAAGTCGTTGTTGATAGCTCAAATGATGTAGCTTCACCACAGACACTTTCCTATATACAGTTTTGTTAATCTGCAAATGCCAAAAATGCAAACCATCCAACATATACCAACCAAGTTGTGGGCTTCATCAAAGATGACAATGGCATTGGTGAGATCAATTTGCTGAGATATTCTGGCAGTGGGATCCACCAGATAATTATATGGTAAAAGTACAATATCTGCTTCGGCTTGTGAATCTCGAGAAAGGAAAAATGGGCATGCACTGTTGAAGTGACGATATGGTCAAAATCGCTGCACACTATTTTTACCAAGATCCAAAACATTACCTATGCGTTTCTCCAAATTTTACGATATCCTCGATATCCATTGTATCTTGGCTATCATCGAGTATTTGTTTCGCTTCTAATTTATGAAGATGTTATATAGACGTGAGCTGACGGATTGGGATGAACGGTTACGTACTTTTGAGCCCATTATAATATTGACAGGATTTGCCCAACACTTTTCGTCGACATAGCGCTGTCCTAGCCGCATTGGTGCTTGCTAACTTTACTGCTTGATTGACTGATATATAGCAATTAGATGTAGTCATGAAGTTGCGATTTTGCTTTTCCACACTAACCGCAAAGTTGTTCTCGTGAGCCTAAGACACACACTTTTGGTCTGAAAGTTTGATCATTGTTAACAATTACAATAGACACCATAAGTCAACTGGCAACCAACCCAGCATACCTATATTTCGTATTTTTTATCTCCTTCACCACTTGGCTGAGTTGTGAATGAGTGCGTGACGCATAGAATATTTTTGGAGGTTCAGCTTTCCAATCCTCTATAGCGAGATTTAGCAACAAGGTCAACCGTTGGCATAAAAATTTGAAAGCAAATACCATTATCAGGAAAAGCTGAGATCGTCTGTTCGAGTTTTATTTTCTCTATCTCATCATGATAGACGCTCTGATTGTCAAAATTCTCCACTTCATGCCGAGTTGTGAAGGCCCTTCGCCAAGCTAAAGCGGCACATAAGAGTGTCAAAGTCTTGCCAGTCCCAGTCGGCGACTTTCAAAGCAAACAGCTTGTTACAACAAACAGGAAGTTGATTTCGGTGCTCACTGAATATTCTTACCTCTAGTAAAGCATTTGAACGATCATGCAATGCTTGTATAACGCATTTCATGAAGGATTTTTGAACCTGTGCGTTTCTTATTAGTGAATGTATCGAGATTGAGAACCAGAGATATCGCAAAAGTCACTTACATCGTAAGCTTCATATGGAAATTGCACATTTATGCCGTTCAAGGTATATTCGGGCATAGATCGCAGCTATAGTTATGGTTTGTCGCGTGAAGACGCGTCGCAACTTCTTTCCTCCGCCAAAATTGTCGCGTTGTCAAAAAAGAAACGAAAGTGACCCCGACCAAATTTTGGACCAAAGTAATATTTATTTCTTCGTTCCAAGAACGACTGATGATGGCCAAACTAATCTCAAAGTAGTACTATCGAGGCTCTTTGAATTTAAAATGTCACTTATTTCTTTGATCGTGGCATCCACAGGGTCTTCGCTGTGACTCTTCATATGCTTAGCATATCCACTCCAAGTCTTGCAATACAGTTCAAATTGTTTCAGTGTCATGTCTTGCTCTAAAATAGGATAAGGCGAAGCTGTTCCCGGGAATTCTTTGTCTTTGCTTTCAGGGCTGAAATAGCGCACCACATTGTCAAAAGGCTATTGTAAAATAAATGAAATTAGCAAGTGTGTATATACATTTACAATAGATAGTAAACTCACAAACGATATATCCTTGTACAAGTTGTCAACAAGGAACCGACCTTCATCTGGTGTTCATGAATATCAGCATGCGTCACATTTGAAAAAACCAAGAATAAGTGCGTACCCCAGCTAGAATTTAGCTTTTCGTATATTAGTTTGTCTATGGCTTGGGAAACCTCTGGCATGTCTTTGGCATGAGGAAGATGATAGACAACAACTGCTAGTGTACCGTTCGGCTTTAGTACTCGCTGTACTTCCTTGAAATACTCGTCATACTTGAAATAATGCATTGCTTCAAAGGTTGATACTAGATCAAGACTGTTGTCAGCAAATGGTAATTTCTCAGCGGGGCAAGCTTGAAATTGTAGATTTGGTTTCCTTTCAGCTGCCTCCAGCATCTTCAAGTGATCGTGTTATCTTTTCGTGACTCTGATTGTACATAGTATTCTTATATCACTATTGCTCACTTTTTCTGAAATGTCCGTGCCAATCACGCTCTTAAATCTATCAGCCAGCTGCAAAGCAGCTTGACCTGTTCCAGTTCCCACGTCAGCTGCTGTGTCGAATTGGCCACCCTTCTTCTGATGATAGTCATAGATCAATTCGTAAGTCCCTTCATGATAGACCGGGCGTGCAGCATGATACTGATGAAAGGTGAGTATTTACTAAAGTGAGCAAGACAAAAACATGGATAATGAGCTGCATACCAAGGCACTGTCGAAATCTTTGTTTGAAAAAGTCGCCATATCAGTGAGATATTCCAGAAATGCTCGGTAGACCTCACGTATTTATACTTTCCAAGTTGCATGGCTAAACTTATAACCTTTTTTAGACACTTGTGACTGCTAAATCCATACTTCATCATCCCTCAAACTGAGAATTCATCACTTCTCGACTGCAGCCTTCTATTGGAAAGCCGAAGGATAAGGACTTTTGTTATAGTAGGCCATCGCAAAGTGATAAAAGTAAAGTTTGCACTCCCGATATTCCTACTCAAATTACCATTGCAGTCCGCCAATGGAGCAATCGTCGGTGCGGGCTCAGCTGGAACAACTGAGGTTGGAGCATGCACGAAGTCGACGGAATGCATATAGAAACCAACTACATTCCAGACAAACACAAGAAATTCACCCTTTTCTCAATTATGAGTCTGGTGCTCCTATGCCTGATATTTGTACCAGATCAAGGCCTGGTTCATATCGCCGCATACCAGGACCTGCGCCACCTCGGTCCTGGGTATGGCCCAACCGAGCAAAAGCATTGAGCTCGACGACTCATGAACAGCGGATTATCAGCGAAAGAGTACATAAGCGACAACAAGCAAGACGGGGGCTCAGATCTCTGTGTGAAACGTGTGCATACAATTTGGGTTATCATATACTCTTTCACCAAGACTATGCTGGGCATATACGAAAGGCTGTAAAGAATCTGCCCATACATTTGAAGGAAGAGGTTCTTAGTGCTATTTCCGAAATTGGGGGCATGAACGATAGGTTATTGCCATATTTCGCTTTGACGGAAGTATCCGAACTGTGTCTAGCAAATTGTACCATTTCGGCAGAATTATTTTATAAAGAATTCTGGAAAGTTGAGACTCGACGCCAGAAACCGGTAAAGGAAGTCAAGGATACCTGGGAAGATATCGACGATGACGAGTCGGATAACATGGAGATGCTCAGTCCGCCGTTGGAACAATTTGAAGAAAGACAATTTGTAAATTTGTATTTAGTAGCTCGCTCCATCAACTCATCCATTGATCTCTCGAAGCGGTGGATCATATCCACAAAACTCACACAACTCACAACATTAGACATTTCATTTTTTCGTCCTCACCTACCAGCTCTTGCAACAGCAGAACTGATAGTTACTACACTGCCGCATCTGATCTCTTTGTCCACAGCTGGCACTTTCCAAAGAAGTAATGGATCCGCAGCATTGTCCGTGCTATCGAAAGGCTTGAGGAAATTGCAGTTTTGGGACATCGGATATCATGACTGGATCACGCCAGAGGTAATTTGCGGTAGCGCATCACTGGTGCTGATCAATTGGGATCGAGACTTGCAAAACCTGGATTTTCTTTCTCTCGAAAATATTGGGCCGCGCAAGTCCTCAGAAAACGAGGCTGCGAAGGAGGTGCGAAGGCAGTTTTATGAAGATGTGCAAGTCTTTAAGCGAGCGAAACGTCGGCCAATTGTACTGATGCATCCACAACAATACCAAATATATAACCAATACTGTGATTTTTGAATGAGAAGTTTCAAAATTGTAACATAAACCAATAATTATTTTTAATCACCATGATAACTCAATGCACCGTAGATTAAAGATATCAATCGTTTTGCTTTTCAGCCTTTGGCACTCTTCTCAAAACATTTGATTTACCTGGATTACAGGTGACAAAAAATTTATTGGTATCATAGAAATCGATACGTCATCAAATTTCGCTGGACAAGCGGTGGGGTTTTTTAGGCAGATGGCAGGCCTATCATAGAGCCTTCTCTTTTTTCATCCCACCTCAGGTGTGTAGCATCCATCCATCCATAATGATCCATCATCATTACAGACGACAAATACAACCATACATCGTATCCTGATTATTCATCGACTTGAGATATGGCGACATACAACATTGCATCAACTGAATTTTACAACATTCAATATTTAAAAATGTCGAAACACGGACATCGACCATTTATTTTCTTATACCAAATATGTTGCTAATTCCAACCAATCTACCTTTATTGAACAGCCCAGTATGCTTATTACCAAGGAGAACAGAAAGGCTATCTACGAGGCTCTTTTCAAGGGTAAGAGATGCGAAAGATCTACGTTTGCCACCCACATCGACAATCCTAACCTCTCTTATCAATAGACGGTGTTTTGGTTGCCCCCAAGGACTACAACCTCCCCAAGCACCAGGACATTGATGTCCCCAACTTGCAAGTCATCAAGGCTATGCAATCCTTGACCTCCCGCGGTTATGTCAAGACTCAGTTCTCTTGGCAATACTACTACTACTCTCTCACCAACGAGGGTATTGACTACCTCCGCGAGTGTAAGCTATCATTACATTGACGATCTCAAACTCATTGGTACGCCTAGATGCTAATATTGTCAATTTCTAGACTTGCACCTCCCCACTGAGATTGTCCCTGCCACTCTCAAGAGAGCTGCTCGCCCCGCTGCTCCCCGTCGCCCTGGTAAGCATTGATCTTCATACAACTGGACCACTTGAGTTTCTATGACTGACAAAATTAACAATTTATAGCTGGTGAGGGCCGTGAAGGTTTCCGTCGCGATCGCGATGACTACCGCCGCAAGGAGGGTGCCTCTGGCGAGTTCAAGCCCGAGTTCCGTGGTGGTCTTGGTAAGTCTCTAACCTCCTTTTTGAGCTACGCAATACATTGCTTTGAGACTAACATTTCTGTTCAGGTCGTGGCCGTCGTGAGCAACAACAATAAGCGGTTGCATACAATGTTTCTGCAGTAGCATATAGTTGTAGGCATGCTTTAAATTTCAAATACAAATTTCAAAAGTTGTAAACTATGTGCGTTGCATTGAGTTTTTCTGTCGTCGTTTAGTAATTGAGTTGTGGACTCCTCAATAAGGTCATTTGTGCTGTTGCTTTGTTACAATTTGCTAGTTCTAAACAGTTTTGTTACAAAACATTATTTAAATTCAGTAACAGGTACACTCTAATATCACATTATAATGCGAAAGTTATATGCAATCGGTTAGCGGTTTATCATAAATGAGGGCGAAATGCTGATGCTTTTGATATAGGATACAAAAAACGAGTATGACTGTTGGGTTTGGGGGATTTGATTGACTAATACGAGACTTGTGACTGATCTCAATGAATGGGGGATGCTATGGTATGTGTTGCTTTGGTTTAGTCAAAGGTCAGCTGGAAGCCAGCAAGTGGTGTTTGCTCCATCAAGTCCGGTGCGCGATATTGCGGTTGCGGAGCTTCATGAGCGGTAGTATTTACAACGTGAGAGAACAAGCATTCGGCTCCAGCTTTACAATTGCCTGCCAGGAAGTATTTGCATGTCTCGGATTCTTTGAGTTCTGACAAACGCTTGACGCTTTGATATCCATGAGAATAAAGACAAGTATCACCAGAATTGCAGAAACCTTTGAGATGATAAAAGCGACAAGGTGTGTTCTTTGATGACATGGCTGCAAGTGCCGCTGGACTAGCATCTTCATGTGCATACGGGCAATCATCTCCGGTGGTACAGATACCTTTAACATGAAAATGCCTGCAGGCTTCCTGTTTGAGATCCTAGAAATGCAAATGAACTTTAGCAAAAAAAGATACGTATTGTAAGAATCTAGGTAGAAACCTTACATGTGAGTAGGGGCAAAGGTCGCCTTTCTTACATGCACCCACTATGAAATGACGGCAGACAGGAACATTGCTCTTCTTCTCGCCAGCATGCAAAAATGTACATTTATCCCCCTGAAACGAAACACAAAGTCAATTGAGCTATTTGCTACCTGCATCTAATATCCGATAGTATACTTACACTAATGCAATAACCGGCTTCCCAATATTTACACGCAACTTTGGGTACAAAGGGGGTTTTTTCTTGTATTTTTCTAGTTTTGGTCTTTTGTTGATCGTATTTTTTATCTCTATCAGTTGCTTGCTTGCGCTTGTTGTTCTTAGTTCCTTTGGGTGATTTAGATTTTCCTAAAACTACTTCATACATTAGTGACGTTCAATAACCTCGAATTGGCGTATGATATATTACTTACTGTTCAATGCTATGTCCTGTATATCACTAGGACCCGTATTTTCTATCTGAGGATTTTTGGCATTGTCAGTCTGTCTAGGCTGCTCATGTGCTTTCAATAGCATATCGAAATCGTCTAAATCATCTTGGCGATTAATGACATCTTCAGAGTCGAGCCATGGTACATGGTTATCTATTTGGCGTGGCTGCTGTAGGCAATTCTAGTCAGAAATCATGGCTGTAAGGTGACATTTAGATGGCACAATATTTTTACCTTCTTCTTTTTGTTATTCTTCTTCTTCTTCGGCTTAGCCGAAGAGCCTGCTTGTGCATTTTGGCCCGATGTCTGAGGATTGTAAGCTTGGTGGGGACCTGGCTGATGTCCCTTCATTGGATCATGAGAGTTTGGTGACCCTGATTGACGAGCAGGTGGTATAGCACTAACATTGCCGGAAAGCGATTTCACCGCCACGGGTACAGGAACAGCTGATGGTGGGGTTATGCCTGTATCCTGCATTTTGCCATGGTTTATTGGTTCGGTAGAACGCGGGAGATAATTTGTATCAGCCTGAGGCACGTTTATTTCAAGATGGTGTGTTGTCTCATTGTTGGCAACTGAAGGGATCGGTGTTAAATCGTCAGCATGGCTAGTGCCAATGGCAACCATGCCCTGTGTGTTTTCTTCCTTTTTTTTATTTTCTTCTCTTTTCATACGAGCCAGTTGTGCCATAGAGGGAACTCCCGAGGCGAACAACTGTTCGATGGCATTAGACATTCTTTAATAGAAATGTGGGGTGATCGATGAGAGCTGCGAGACAAAGGCTTTTTTTCGTAAAACACCGTCACGGCATTTAAAATTAAAAAGTGAGGTGATGACAGCGCTCCAGAAGGAGAGGAAAATTTCTGATTGTCTGAAACCGTCCCCGCTTGAATAAAATTGCAAAACCTGCTGTATACCCTCTTTTCCCGAGGCTGCTTCTTCTTTAACAACTATTATTATGTCTGCTTGGCTATCAAGAAAGGTTTCTTCTTTAGCCCTCAACGAAATCGTGGGAAATGACGAGCAAAAGCAGGCTATGAAGGATTTACAGAATGAGTTCGAAGTTACTACTGACAAACTACGAACTATTGTAAACCAATTCATAGCCGAGATGAAGAAAGGACTTGAGCACAATGGTGCTACTGGTACGTACAATTTTTTGCACGTTATATGTGATAGCTACAATCCAATGCTAAATTTGAAACATGCAGTTGCTATGATCCCTTCTTATGTGACCGGTAGACCTACTGGCATGGAGACTGGCACTTATCTTGCCATCGACCTTGGTGGAACCAACCTTCGCGTCTGTCAAGTCACTTTGAAAGGCAATGGCGAAGTTTCCATTCAACAGCAGAAATACAGAGTCCCAGAACCTCTCAAAGTTGGAGAAATGAGAGCTTTATGTGATTTCATTTCGGATTGCATCGACTCTTTTCTGACTGAGATGGGCACTGACCCCATGGAGCAGGTTTTACAACTTGGATTCACCTTTTCTTTCCCTGTAAATCTTACTGCCATCAACCGAGGAAATTTGATGCAATGGACAAAAGGCTTTGCTTGTGCCGGGGCCATTGGCAAAGATCCCGCTTTAATGCTTCAAGATTCACTCCGACGCAAGAATCTTAAGGTTCGAGTGGCAGCTGTAAGTATTTGCAAATAACAAGTGAAACATATCGATTCAAATTAAATACTGACCTCTGGAATAGATTGTCAACGACACTGTTGGTACACTTATGGCTCACGCATATAGAGATCGTAGTACATTTATGGGTATCATTTTTGGTACCGGAACGAATGCTGGTAAGTGCACCGCTTGTGACCGTAAATCAATCAACCGATGCTAACTCGCAACAGCTTATTACGAAAGAATGGATAGAATCCTCAAGTGGGAAGGTGGTCAAACCAAAGGAGACGAAATGGTCATTAACATGGAATGGGGTGCGTTTGACGATGAGCGCCGTGTCCTTCCCGTTACTGTTCACGACAACAAATTGGACAGAGAGTCTATCAATCCACGTTTCCACATCTATGAAAAGCTGATTTCTGGCATGTATCTTGGTGAGATTGTCAGAAACGTGTGCTTGAGCTTGGTTGATCGCTTCCTTCTGTTCAATGGGTTCTCTTCTGAAGAATTCAACAAGCAATGGTCATTCGAGACAGCCTATATGTCTACGATTGAAATTGATGCCAGCTCTGATTTAGACGAAACAAAGAGAGTATTGGAGTCGATATTAGGCATTACTAAGACTACCCTTGCTGACCGCCAAATGGTCAAGACTGTTTGTCATTTAGTCGGCGTTAGAGCTGCACGCTTGTCCGCAGCTGGCGTTGCAGCAGTCATGTCTCATTGTGATCTTCTCCAAAAGGACTCCTGTACAGCTGCCGTAGATGGCTCCGTTTTCGAATTTTATCCCAACTTTTCAGAGACAATGACCAAGGCGCTGAAAGAATTATTCGGCGAAGATGTCGATAAGAAGATCAAATTCGCGCCTTCTCGGGATGGTTCTGGTTTAGGTGCTGCAGTGATTGCCATGCAGGTCTCCAAAGGTGTGTAATGCAAAGAGCCAGCCAAACATTCAAGACGTTCATGTCTACTCTTCATGTGTAAATTACAAGTTTATTCACATTAAAGAAATAATGAAAATAAGGAAAACATGATTTTGGTAACGAGTGTTGTCCTGAGGTTCCTAGCCAACAGCCTCTGTCTTTATTTCCTGTATAGGTCTATTAATCTATCTTACAATATTGTGTATGTGTGTCGCCAGACGTGAGGTTCGTTAGACGTGCGACTATGTTTGATTTCCACGAATCATTTTTCTAATCTAGCTTCCAAATCTTTGATTCTGTTATTCAGCTGGTTTATCTTGGCATCCATTTCCTTTCGATATTCGACATATTCCAGTGATGTCCACCATTGCTGAAGAGCCAAATTGGTAACAGTAGCGATCAAAACGCATTTGACTAGTGGGGTGCCATATTGGTAGATAAAAGGGAGCTGTTTTTCGGGCTGGGTGGTATATGGCCGAGCTCTTGATAGCTTTTGAGCCATTTTAAAAGGTCTTATTTTGACCAGCATGTTTGTCCGAGGAAGAGCACAAGCAAGTGAGTGTCAGCAAAACTGGCTTTCCATTCGAGCACATCGAAACCATTTTCGCACTCCGACGTGTCGGTAAATTTTTTTTCTTCTGGTTGCGAATTGTCGAGCTGTCAACTTGTTATTTTGTACTTGCTCAGAAACTTCCCCACATAATGACCATTCCCGTGGTTTCTCCTATAGCAACGGGTCGAGGACATTCATCCAAATCCACTCCATTTTGGTATGGTGGAGCGGCTTCATGTGTGGCTACTCTGGTCTCTCATCCGTTCGACTTGACAAAAGTGCGATTGCAAACTGTCAGGGGATCTAGCGCTGCGGGCATGCTCTCAACCATGGTATACATTGTAAAAAACGAAGGCATACTCGGTGTATATAATGGTCTTTCTGCTAGTTTGTTAAGGCAGGGCACGTACTCAACCGTACGGTTTGGACTATATGATCAATTCAAGGTTTGGGTTGCCAAGGATGAAAGTAAGTCATCATCATCCTGTAATTTGTAGTAGCAAATGATCTTCCAAAATTATTCCGATCATTAGTCATAGTTGTGGAAATTCATTTATTCATCCCACTTTTCCCTTCTAGAGCCTACATTTTGGCAACTGCTATTCTGTTCAACCTCTGCTGGAGCTTTAGGAGGTGCGTTTGGCAACCCGAGTGATGTAGTAAATGTCAGGATGCAAAATGATGGTCAGCTGCCACCTGCCATCCGACGTAATTATCGGAACGCTATCGACGGCCTGATACGGATATGTCGTGAGGAATCTCCAAAGGTCTTAGCTCGCGGAATTGGACCCAACATGAATCGAGCCATACTTATGACATGTTCACAGCTCACAAGTTATGATGTGTGCAAAGAATTTTTATTGGGAAATTTGCGCCAGCACGATGGGTTCATGGTGCATTTGGAATCCAGCATTTTCGCTGTAAGTAATAAGGTTGTGAGGTATTTTCGTGCTGGTCACTTGAATTCACATGATACCCTCAATTTTTTCTTCAGGGTTTGGTTGCAACCACTGTGTGCTCTCCACTCGATGTGATAAAAACAAGAATCATGAGTGCTAGTAAGCATGAGCATCAAAGTATACCCAACTTATTGAAGAATATCGTCAAAAATGAAGGTTTGAGGGCTTTATTCAAAGGTTGGACCCCTGCTTTCCTACGACTCGGCCCACATACCATCGTCACTTTCCTGGTGTTGGAAGAACTCAAGACTTGGCACGCCTCGTTCATGAGTAAATCCCAAACTGTATCTACTATCTCGCTTTCTGGTCATTAATTTATTTTTGGATCACTTTTGTAACCTATATACCCCATTCTCGCATGCACCATGCCTTGATACACATCCAAACACTTTTTGCTTTCAGTTGAATCTATATCTCCGTTTTTCTCACATCTGATGTAGATATTGTAAATTAATACATATCATTATTTTTTTGTATCCCTGCACGCATGCGCATATTGGTTTCTCCATATATGGGGTCATCGTGGCTCAGCCAGCCTGACGGCTGTCGCTCCTTGATCAGATATCTTTCGGCGTTCAAACCCTTCTCACCAACCTCACAATAGCGACCCGGCAACAGGAGGCATGATCGCAGAACCTAGGAGAGTTTCAAACTCCAAGCATATAGGAGGCACAGTATAACTTCCACTAGGGGTTGAGAGGGGATTCTTTTTTATTATTTCAATCACAACGATCAACTGAACAAATGACGATGATGATGATGACAGTCCTGTCTTACTATATTTGAGTGCCAAATCAACCAAGGGGCGTAGTGATGTGATCAAAAAAGGACAATCACTCAGTAAAATCTTAAGTGTCTAACGAAATGATATCATATCTAAAGAAGTTGAGCGTTGCATCAATGTAGTAGTACTAGCTTTGTTGTATTTGTTTCTTCTGCACAGATATAGAAAAAGGAATTAAGCATAAGGCCAAATTTATAGCCTGGCAATAAATGGCTATGTGCTGGGATTACCATACCAGGCTATCCACCCGCTGTTAGTTATGATAGTCGAAGACGTTTAGAAAATCAGGAGAGCCACAAGATTAACGAGTAAACAGTTTCGTCTAGCCACTTGTCTTCCACAAACAAAATGCATTTAGAGTATAGTTCTATCGGTTGGCAAAAACGAGCCTTGAATAGTTATGGAAGAGATCAAAGTTTACCAGCTGAGCCATACTTGACGCCTCGCTCATGGACCAGTATTGATAATACATCTGACAGTTTCACCCTTGATGGAAAGTCACCTTCTTCTTCTTCTTCTTCCTCCCACACCGGCACAATTTCGGATTCATTTTGGACAGCGAATAACAACGCCATGATCGCATTTTTTGTGGTTCTTGGCATATTTGTCTTTACACTGGGCCTTTGGGTATAGTATCACACGAAGTATAAGCTACTTTTTAATACTACTCATGTACTCATCTCGTTACTGTCAGGTTGGCTATATGATATTCAGTTGGCGGAAACGAATGTTGAGAAATCTTGACGAGGAGCACGGTTTGCAAAGAGGAGAGCAAACAACAGAAATATACTCATCTGCTTTCGGTACCACCCTCGCCAGCCAGTCCAGCGTAAAGATAAATCAAAGCCTAGTGGACAGCATATGTCCTTCGTCGAAGATAGAAGATCCCGACAGCCTTACCATGGGCAACCTTGATAGTCACTTCTCCAGTAATGAAAAAGTAGGTTTAGATAGCGAAATACTACAAGATATCAGTCTCCACAATATGTCCACGGAAAGAAAAGAGCTACTTTCGAAGGAGAACTTTTCTCAGTCAACGCTAAATGTAAATCAGCCGCCAACTGGAGAATGGAAGGAGATGTGCGCCATATGTCTGGAGGATTACACGCCTACTGATTATTATCGTAAACTGCCTTGTGGTCATACTTTCCATACGGATTGTGTGGACAAATGGTTCTCGAATACTCGTAAGGTCGAACAAATAGCTTGTCCAACATGCAAAGCAGATTTAAGCAAAACGTTTGAAGCAGCCATGGGTATAATATTATAACATTCTCGAGCTTGATCTTTTGTATATTTATTTACGCAATGACTTTTACAACCTAGATACAGCAGATGCCGCTGCCGATGGCAATTCCATATTAAACGTGTCGATTGCTGCATCGACTATTCGTTTTCGACGCTTTAAAACATGGTTCCGTTTGGTACCTGAGGAGTCTGATGAGGATGCTCTGCGCAGGCTAACTCGAAGGCAGATGAGAGCTCGGCGTTTAATGGCTTATCGAATGCAACAAGCACATTTGGCAGCAGATGGTGGTTATGCTGCATCTATGTATGCTCCATACCCAACGTTTGGTAAGAGAAAACTACATCTTGGTTTTGCAGATTGATCGGATGATATCAATAATGCTGATTTTGATCAACTCTAGCCGTCACTCCCTTCTTTTGAAGATTAAGATTTCGTCATGTCGTAAATAGTTTCAAATAACCCATCATCTCTAATGCAAACATCATATAACTTCTATTTTAACAACACTTCTCCATGTAAATACAGATTGTACAACTGATAAATCTCTTAATCACACAGAAATTAAAAGCAGATTTTCTTATCAGGAATGTGGCATACCATTTAGTTACCTAACTTTTGATAAAAATACCACAAAGCTAACTATAGCATAGTAACGGCATTTGGTGATACTGACCCGAAGACATATATGTCTTCTTTATAAGCACGCTAGTACGTTCGTTTTTAAAATATACCACTGTTTACCGGCATCTGTTTATTGTGAATTTTAAGCTTCATGATAAACAACAAGATTGTTTAGCATTAGATCTACACCTTGTCTGATATCATGGGAAGGTTGAACCTTTGGTTGACTGCTGCAGGAATTTCTTCTTCGTGATGGGTTACAATGATAAGGGTTTGGTCGGTGCGCATATGATTTTCTAACCAGCGAGTAACACCTCCAATCATTGTGTCATCAAGGCCCTGGAATGGTTCATCCCATACAAGCAGAGATGGAGATTTCACTAACGAACGGATTAGTAGAACAAGTCTCTGCTCGCCGGTAGACATATCCATGAGCTTTCTGTCAACCAAATCTTTCACGCCAAATTCATCAAATAATTTGCGAACCGAAGTCTCCTGTTCTGATGATAGTTTTTTGGGCACAACGACGTCAAAGAAACCGGTACCGGCTGCTGCCAGAGCAGTCATTTGTTGGTTAAAGTACAAATGAATTTCGGGACTAACGAGACCAATGCGCTGCTTGATATCCCAGATGGATTCTCCAGTTCCACGTTTTCTACCGAATAGAGACATGTCATTTGCATAAGCCTGAGGGTGATCACCAGTCAATAAAGACAACAGGGTGGTTTTACCCGAGCCTAACAAGATGGAAGTATAAGTCAAAAATGCAAAACAGAAAAGAGTATTTCGACATTGACGAACTTGTAGTCACATACCATTAGGTCCCAAAAGAGCCCATCTTTCACCCTTACGGACGGTCCAATTAAGGTCTTTGATAATGCGTCGTCCGCCGTAAGATACATTGACATTATGTAGTTCCACAATAGGTTCACCACCCTCTGGAATGGACTTGCTCACTTGTTTAGCTTTTTCTTTCTTGGCAGCAGTAGTCTGTGCAACTCTCTTCTTATAATCCTCGAGCTTTCCTGACCACTGTACTTGCATGTCGCCTAATTCAAGTACATTTGTTGCCCAGTTTGGCAATTCGTCTTGCGGCCGGAGAACAAGAAGAACGCGAGCTGACAAACTGCCAAGGATATCCAAGATTTTCGATCGATTGGCGACATCTAAACCCACTATAACCGCAAGTATATGTTAACACCAGTAAATGTGTGCATATGCCAAAGTCACAGGTCTCCTTTGCTTACTGAGAGGTTCATCCAGTACCAACATCTCCGGGTTGGTTAAGAGAGCACGAGCAATTCTAGCGCGTCTAGTCTGGCCATTGGATAACTTCATGAATGAGAATTCCAACATATGGTCAATTCCGAGCAGCTTCGCAACATTTTGAACGTCGCTATCTGTTCCGATTTGATCCTTCATTAAGTAGGATCGCAAAGTAATATCGTTTTCGGGATCGCTAAAATTGAAGCGTTCCTGGTAATAATGCTTTCCATAACTGAATACGGAAGAGTTCTCTCGAAAAGAAACCAATTTGACATGATCTGATGGATAAGGGGATTTCTCCTTGTTGATGAATGGCCAACGACCAGCGCTCAGAGGCTGAATTGAATGTTTGCCCGACACAGCCTATGTGGAACATGAGATATTGGATCATCAGATATGACACATGGTATTAAAACATACCTCTGCAAAAGTGCTTTTTCCAGCACTCACAGGACCAACCACGACCCACCGTTCGCCGTCTTGAAGTTTCCAATTCAAGTTCTTGAATGCCGGTTTTATGTTGCCGAAACGGTGGACATTAGCATTGTGGAATTCAATGAGAGTCTTCTGCAATGAACGAAAGGTCGTGGAGAAGAACCGCGTATGTGGGCTATACTGTGCACGTCCTAACCGACTGGAAAACATGACAAGTAACAAACAAATCTGGAGGTCCGAAAACCTTATTGTTCCTTATATATGGTGTAACAGATTGATGACTCGGTGTGATACCTCAATTTCGCGAAATCTGATAGGCTGCACGTATCCAAACGACTGCTTTGATACATCACTCGTGTCATGATCAAAGCCAAGTAACCCGAGTATCAAGGAGATTATCAATCAAAGTATCAGGCTCTGTCAGCTCTCTTTTTCCTATTTAGACATGCCAGTGAGTTAAAAGAACGGCCGGCACATATATACATGGTATCCTTTGTCCGCTGCGAGATCCGATGAACTCTTGGAATCATTAATGTGTATTTGAGTAGATTGAGACAAATTTTCTATAATAATTAATGACATACCTAGTTCATGGATTCTGTGACAAGTAAACTTGCATTTTTAAGCAATATCTTAACCTTGAAAAGAGCATAGTAACCTATTTTATGACAAAATTTAGGAAATCATTAGATTTAGGCGGACACTGAAATTCGATTTTGAAAAAGAGCATCTGCCGGGCTGGTGGGTGGATCTTTCTCTCTATCACCTAGTGGTACGTACGACTCCCTGATTGTATGGTGAATGAGCAGGCGCATAGATATATTCGACACAACGACATAGTCAATGAAATCTGTCCATCGTCGATATAAAATCCATAGCTGTGGTTTTTGTGATGTTTAGGATGGATGGATATATATGGATGAGATGGATGGATGACCTTATAATCCATCCATTCGCCAACAACCTTTATCAGCCTCCAGTGAACGTATCCTATATCAACAAAACAACTATTGTTCGAGGTTTCTCGAATCGACTATCTGCCTGCACTTTCACCTCGGAAATTTCAACAATGTGCAAACTTCGCTAATTTAATTCTGTAATTTGTAGGAAAATGGGTCGCCGTCCCGCTCGTTGCTACCGTTACTGCAAGAACAAGCCCTACCCCAAGAGCAGATTCTGCCGTGGTGTCCCCGACGCCAAGTTGAGAATCTACGATCTTGGCCGTAAGAAGGCTGCTGTCGATGACTTCCCTCTCTGCGTTCATCTCGTCTCCAACGAGTACGAACAGCTTTCCGCTGAAGCTCTTGAAGCTGGTCGTATCTGTGCTAACAAGTACATGGCTAAGACCAGCGGTAAGGACTCCTTCCATATGCGTATCCGTGTCCATCCCTACCACGTCACCCGTATCAACAAGATGTTGTCTTGCGCTGGTGCTGATAGACTTCAAACCGGTATGCGTGGTGCCTTCGGTAAGCCCAACGGTCTCGTTGCCCGTGTCAACATTGGTCAGATCATCTTCTCTATCCGCTCCAAGGACAGCAACAAGGCCACCGTTATGGAAGCTCTCAGACGTTGCAAGTACAAGTTCCCTGGTCAACAAAAGATCATTGTCTCCAAGAATTGGGGTTTCACCAAGTTGACCCGCGAAGAGTTCGTTGAGGCTCGTGCCGCTGGCAAGATCATCAACGACGGTTGCCACGTCAAGTACCTTTCCAGCAAGGGTCCTCTTAAGACCTACTTCCGTCAAGCTCTTACCGTCTAAATTTGTCATTTATTGCTGTACTTGCAATAGATTAACAAAAAAATTCAATAAATATCGAAAGCAACTGTTATGCGGTGAATCCATCTATAGTGTGTATAGCATATGCTTTGTAATAAGACATCTAGGTGCAAAAATTGAGTCACTGGCTGCTAATGTCTCAATTTAAATTGAAGGTAATGGTAGTATAAAGAAAAAGCATTTGATCGATGGTAGATTAATAGCTTTATTTATGTAATATTACAAGTGACAAAGATGCATAGATCATGATTAACGAGTAGTATTTTGATCTTCCTTCATTGCATGGGAAGAGCTTCGTCGTAACTGGATCTCCTCCGATGCATTAGAAAGATTAATGTCCAGGTCAATACTGCCTGTTGATGAAGCTACCTCGTTGTCTTCGTCCACGGGTGGTATCTCGATGGGAATCGCATCGTATCCATCATCGGTTTCATCGTGCGCTGATCGCTTGTGTCCTTTTGAGGGTATGATTCCATGAAGCAAGTGACCGACGGCGTGCACAGCTCGGTGTCGCTTCGAGGATTGAGAAGTTGAAAGTTGATGTTGGCCGCTAGTGGTGGCATCAAAATGTTCGTCATCCATTCCGGCCAATTGGCTGACAAGCGATATGCCACGGAATACCGACACTGAACTTTTGCGAGTTCGTTCGGTTCCATGTGAATTCGCATTACCATCATCAGGTTTCTGTTTATCGTAGTGGGGTGGGGCTAAAAGTGGGGTGGTATCAGTGGCGAGATACTGGTCTGCACTGTGACTATACAAGGTATCGGTATCATGCTCTCCATCATCAAGACTTTCATTATAAGGTTCTGAAGGTCCACTGGATTGAACTGAAGATCTACGAGAGATTCGAGCTGTTCTGGGTAACACATCATCTTCATTTGCGTGTTTAGATTCACCGTGTCGCCTGTTTGCCGTTATAAGATATACACCAAGAAATTCGACAAGACAACCGACAACAAAGCGCACAAACTGCTCAGCCTTTACATCGTCAAAATCTCGATATAAAACCGCACTACCAATGATAGCGGAGACTGTAAACAGCACAAACTGCGTAGGAATGACAGCTGTAGAATCAAATCTCTGCAGAGCCTTGTTCAGATACTTGATCTGAATGACAGCCGTCGATATCAATACAATTATAAGAACATATGATACAGGATAACTACAAACAAATGATGTCATTAAAATCACTGATTAGTTCGATATAATGAAGGAGAAGATAGCCTTACGTGAACATTTTATACAATGTTAAGTTAAGTAATGATGAGACACTCTTTGTTGATAAAACAGTATAAGCGCCTATAAGATAGAGCGATGCATCAGACATGTTACAGGCAAATATCGCAAACAGATAGTTTTATGGTCTTACCATAGAGTGCGACAAGTCCTAAATCAATCAGAATACTTGTCGAACCATATCTCGGGGACAAAGCAGTGAGGAACAGGATCAGGCCACCCGTTATAGAGTAATAGATGATTGCTTGCATGCTTGTCAAGTACTCCACAACAAGATCAGGCGAGAGCTAAATAAATACTTTTAGCTATCGGCAATACAGCACGTCGACGTTGTTCCGCTACGTACCTTAACCTCTTCGCTCTTTGAAGATAATACAACGACGGTTGCTCCGAACACAGCTAGTAACAACCCAAAAGCATCTCGAAACCTAAATCGCTCCTTTAGCATTAGTGGAGCTAAAATTACATTCGAAACGAGCGTGGTAGTCCCCAAAGGTGCTATTGTTGAAGCTGGGGCAAAGCCGTATGCTACACAGCAGGTATATCATCGAGTTAGTCAAAGTCAATCAAACCATCAACCGTCTTTCAGCTACTCACCAACAAAATTTCCAATCTCTCCTATTACCATTAGCGAGATGCCTATCCACCAAAGCTTAGACTTTAAGTAATCGGTATTATCTTGTTCCAAATCCGACTTCTGGCAATTTTGATAGCGATCGTCGTAGTTGTTTTGACCAATTTGCGGAGAGGAATGCGGAAGTGATCCATTCGAATGAATAGAGCTACTAGCTGATTTCTTCTGTAACTTGTTATGCTAGTGTATATTGAGTAAGCCATATCATTTTCTGTTTTGATCACATTGTAAGTTTAACACCTGAGCGATTTGGTCTATCACTTACAGCATATTTTTGAAGATTCAAAGCGACTGATATTAATATCTGATAAATATAAGAGAGATTTATCAATGCTATTGTCGGGGCTTGGTGGAAAAAAGTGAAATAAACTGAATAAAAACCCTTACATTCCCACATATGGACACGACAACACCAATGTAAGTGTGTGATTCCTCGGGTAAAGTTGGTGCGTCTCGTGGATTGTTCATGACGGCACTTTCCAAGGTTCATGTGTATATGGTTGGATGTAGCGTAGCTTTCAAGTACAGAGTAATTGAGCACTGACTATTATGATGTCGCAACTTGAATGGGCTTTCGTGGTCTGTGACTGAGCAGTCGATTTCACCAAAAAAAAAAAAACTCTGGCGGAGAGAATACAAATGAAGGAAAAAATGAGAATTTCTAGTTTTGGGTTTAAGACTCACCACATTTCCCAATAGTCAATAGCTACATACATTGAATCCCATGTTTTTTAAATATTAGCATTGAAACATTCAGGATTTGGCTTCTAATGGATTACGATGCATCGCAGTCATCGATATCTCTTTGAGACCATCTTCTTCCGGCCTATGTCTTTATAAGCTGAAAGAGCTGACCATCAATTTAGATCGGGCCCCGCTGCTATTGTTTGGTGCTGTTTCGGTTGGCAAAGCTCATCTCATTTTACTTCTCCCCCCTTTCTCTTCTCTACACTACACCTCTTTTCTTTATGGCCGCTGACCGCTTTGGCTCCTTTTCGACCATCAACAAGCACAATTCTTCCGGGAATTGGTATCAGAGTCCCGTCAATGACACAAAACATAAGAATGTAGACAAAGAATTACAGCGTATTAGGGGTTTGGGAGTTGTTTCCGTCAGAAAACGATATGAGGACGTCTCGTCCATCTCTTCGGCTTCGTCAATTTCCAATAGAGCCTCCGACTCTAGCAGCGAATTCAAATATATCAAAAATAAGGTCTCCAAGGATTCTCAATTATCTGTAGATGAGCCAACTGCGCAACCCTTGTCAAAGAAAATGGCTAGTAATAAAACTGAACAAGCTGAGAAACTGGCTGTTCAGACTAAACAGTTACAATCGGATACCGGTAGTCAACTGCCTTCCGCCAATTCTGACAAAGGCATCATAATGTCACCGCGCAGCTTAATGTCAGAGTCACCAACCACGACTATCAAAGAGAACACAGAGGAAGAGGCAAAGGCAGAGATGAAAGATTTAAAGCAAAATATTCCAGAGAGTCATAATCTGGAACCAAAACAGCCACCAAGTGACGTTGAGGGAGATGCATCGAACCATGTTGAAGAAGAAAAAAAGGGTCCCGCGGCTGCTGCTGCTGGGTCGGTAGAGTCCGTTACAGACCAGGTTGAACCCGGGCTCATAAATAAAAACGAGCAAAATTCAAGTCATGTTGACGAGAAGTCCCTTACTGTCGATAACGAAGAGGATGAACTTATGTTTACGCCGAATGAGATACCGTCGACGGAGCCTTCCTGGAACAATGAAGCTTCTGAGTTGAGAAATACCGATAATGACAAGGGAAACGATATCCAGCAAACTGTTAAGCCCAGTGAAGGGACGGCAATTGAAAGCGCTCCTATTCAAACTAAGCCTCATACCGCTGAAAAGCATAATAGCATCGCTAATATTGTTTCGGAAATGCATGTACTTGCAGAAAAGGCAAAAGAGATATCCAACGAGCAAGACCAACAAGTAACAGAAAAACTTCGAATTCGGGACAAAATATTGGAAGTGGTTGAATCTTTTCAAGTACCTGACGATACTTTGAGCGAATGCAATGACAAAGCAACACTCCATTCTATTATAGCTGACTTGCGTCGGCAGGTGCACGAACTCAATTTAAAGTGCGAACTGCAACAAGTTGACTTGCAGGAGAGGGCGGCTTATCACAGCAAGCTCAAGACTGAAAAGGAAACCCTTCAACGAAAAGTTTCAATGATGACGGAAAACACAAGTGAGAACGATTCCATATCAAAAAACCTCAACCGTATGTCGACCGGTTCCACTTTCTCGTCCTTTTCCCAAATAACAAATGGGGTTACTGCATCACGCGCTGGTAGTAGACGACTCAATCCTCGATCAGAATCTCCAATTCCTCCTCAACTACCTCCACCAAGAGATCCGCTCCCACCTATCCCGACAGACCAACAGCTTCCTCCAATTCCCTTGAAGGACACTGCCAAAAGATATAGCGGTGTACAGATTCAGACCGATCATCATGAAAGAATTGTGCAGGAATTGTTGGGCAAGTTGCGAGAAGCACAAGAAGAACAAACCAGATCCAAAGCGTTGATAGAGAGCTTGGAAATCAAATTGCGAAAAGCTCAAATTAAAAATCTAGAGCTTGAGAAATCAGTTCGAGCACTTGGTTCTGAGCGACACGAATTGCTCAGCAAACAACGCGCATCAGCACCGCCACTTGCATCTCTTCCACAACCATCATCAATTCCTGCCAAAGATAAAAAGAAACGTAGCAGGCGATCCTTCGGAAACTTGCTTAGCATTTTCAGCAAAAAGTAAATTCGTGTGTATAATGACATTTTTATTAATTTATCGATTCTTCCACTTTTTAGATATTATGTAATTTTTTTAATAAACGATAAATGTTTACACTTTCAATTTGTTAAAGAACTTTTTGCCAACATGTCAAGCGGCATTCGAATTAGCTTTAAAGTAACAGATCTTTTTAAAAAAGGGATAAAATCAATCGTGAGAGAGTAGTAGAGAATATTGCCCGTCCTGTTAGCGACAGCAGCTGTTTCTGCTAACCACCATCTTGAATGCAGCAAACGAAACAGGTGGTAATTTTGTATCCAAGGTATATTTCAGCAAGTGATAACAGTATAACAAACAGATTATCTCGGTTTGTTTCGCTTCGGACATACCCAGGCAATATGAGCAGTAGAACCGCAGAAATGGCAAGGATTTGCGCTCATTCTTGAAGTACTAAGGGCGTTAACTTGATGGTTTCCGAGGTCAGACAAGAGAGTATAAAGGAGAAAAGAGACTTTGACAGACTTCTTTCTTGTTGCAGATGAAAAATAATAATAAAAAAAAAGCTGGGGTTAACATTACCTATTTATATTATTTCGGCAAGCCCAAATAAAAAAAAAATTGTAACGAATAGATCGACAATAAGCCAGCTTGAAGAGCCAACCAGCATCAAGACTTCTATTTTCTTAGCACGGAGCAATACATGATGACAGGCAAGCCGTTTAAGGAGTTCAGGGTTGATCATTAAGCAGCCCTTCACACAACAAAAGTGTACTTAGACAATTCCAAATTTTAAACATCTGGTTCAAACAGAAAAAGCGGCGTTTGCATGTTCGACGTGACAAAAAGTCCATTCAGTGATAGCCGCTACTTTGAAATCTCCCACGAAGTCAATTGCACTCGTATATAGACATTTATGACATAGGTGAGGCTTGGTGATGTTGTTCTTTTCCTCATCTCTTTTCAACTGCCCCACGATGCAGCCCCCTGACACCCATCCAATGTGGAAATTTGGAATGCCAACAAAGGAAATCATCATATCATATCTTGCGGAGGTATAGATGATCGTGCATAGATTAAGCGAATCTTCCCCACGTAAAGAATAATGATGGTAACGTAATTGTTAAGAGATCAGACTTTGAACCAAAAAGTTAACTTTATTCTCATTACAGTACCATGGAGTCTACCAAACCACACCGGCATTCCTGTTACCGTATATGGAATTCAGCACATGCTTGGCTTTGAAAACGCATTCCGCAGGGTTATACAGGTTCCAAGACGGTGGTCATACTGAGGTAAATAAATTCCGAATGACAGTCGGCTGGCGGTAGAGAATGCAACTGGGCCTCCTCTTTACTTTAAACACCCATAGTTTAATTCCACACTACCCCGCACCGCCTTTCGCATGCAGAAAAGTTTGTTTTAAATTGCATTGCATACCTTTTGATTGGTTCTCCATCCATGCAAGTGTACTTCCACCATAACGGATGTCACGGTCGACCGGTTGTAACGATATGTCGTTAATATTAGAATCATCTGGGGTTTGTTCAAATTGTAACATTGCTAGTATGAGCACAGTAGCCAATGGGCCGTTTCGTAGCCTACGTATCGTCGTTCTAGCGGTCAGTCAAATGATAGATTAGAATCCTAACTGACAGCCACCAACTAACTTGAGAACAGGCTCCTCACGTCTTGTAGACTCATCACGCACCTGGATTGTGGCACAGTTGTCATTGCAAACAGGGAAAAGGATGCAAGGATCCAGACTTTTGTTGGACCGACCCTTACATGATGGTGTTTCAGGCGCATGTAACTGAAATAATTCGGAAAGAGCTTGTATAGAATTATGCCGAGCCTGCGTCTTACAAATGTGGTTGTGCGTATGCCTTGCAATAAGAGACAATATGGTGATGGCTAGATCCAAAAAGCCAGCAACTTTTGATACTCAGATTTGTTTGTTACAAGTGTTAGGTAACACTGAGCTCAGGTTTTCTCCACTTGAATCAGTGTAACCTGGCTCTCCATAGCTTCCAAGGAATCCTCACGCACAAATGTGACTTTTTGACGTATATATTATCAAATACTGAGAGCATGTCTATTTGCATCAACTATACACAAGCAGAAAATGGATGCATTTTCACTAGCAGCTTTGAAAAAGGCAAAATGAATGTAATAAAATGTTGGGGATTGAGCGCCCAAGTGGAAATAACATGTTACAAAAACGACAAGGGGAAAGGCTATAAACAGCAAAAAAAAAAAAGAGCAACAACAAGGAAACCCCCAAACTATCAGCTCTAAATGTCTATGCAAACTGTGTGGATTTGCTTTCGGCCATCTTCTTTGCCACGCATGCGCAAAGAGCAGCACCAACGCCGGAACCATCCTTTGCAAGTCCAAGTCGAAGCTTCTTGGTGACGTCAGGAACATCAGGGAACAACTCTTGGAGACCTTGCTCAATTCTTTGTTCAAATGATGGATAGAACTCATAGAGAGAACCATCAATGCCAATATCGCAACCTTGGTTGACGATGTCCGATTGACGAACAATGCCGGCAATACCAGCAGCGGCGAGGCGAGCAGCACGGGTACCAACCAATTCACACACACGCTTGACAATACGGCAGTCGACAATGTCCACACTGGGGATGTTGAGGGTTGAGGAAAGTACACGCTTGGTATGGCAAAGGTTGGCATCGTTATCGGCTTCAATGGTGCTCATGTAGGTGGTTTCGAATCCCCACTGAGTGTTGAGTTCCTTGGAAGAAAAGCCCTTGAATAACAGTTGGCGATCAACGAACTCCAGTATGACGTTGCGAGCAATTTCTCCGAGATACATGCCAGAGATCATCTTTTCGAAAATTTGCTTATGTGGGTTGATGGATTCACGGTCCAGCTTGTTATCCCAAGGAGTGTTGGGCAAGATGACACGCTCATTGTCGAAAGCGCCAAATTCCATATTGATAATCATCTCATCACTACTGGTTTCACCACCAGTCCACTTTCCGATGTTTTTCATTTTTTCAATGTAAGCACCGTTAGATCCAGTACCGAGAATGATACCAGCATTCGTTTCGGGTTTTGAGTAGGCATTGGACAACAGAGTGCCTACGGTGTCGTTGACTAAAGCAGAAACAAGAACGGGAACGTGTTTTTTGGCAAGGGCGTCTTGCAGAAGAATGACAGGATCTTTGCCGATAGCACCAGTGCAGTTGAAACCCTTAGTCCATTGCTTCTGGAGACCACGGTTGATCTTAGATTGGTAAACAGGGAAAGAGAATGTATAACCCAAGTGGATATCTTCCTTTTCATAATCCATGTTATGTTCAGTCAAGAATGAATCTATGCAGTCGGCAATAAAGTCTGGGAATAGAAAAAATCATGCGCCCGGGGCAGTCAGCGAAACCAAACAACCAAAAAAACGCTCAATGTAGCCAAGTTTCCCCAAACACTTACTGTACAACTCCTTCACGTCTCCAGTCTTCAAAGACTCGCTCACTTTGTACTTTGTGCTCTTGGTGGTGAAATTTCCGCGTCCTTTAAGCTCGACGAGCACCACGCGAAGATTAGTACCACCCAAGTCCAAAGCCAAGAAAGAACCAACTTCCTCTCCCGTCAAACGTCCTTCAACGAAAGAAGGAATCATAGCAACAGTCTGTTCTTCCTTGTTGAGACCCTTATGCATTTCTCCAACGAAATGCTGGCAGATCTTCTCCAAATACTCTGGGGTAATGGTAAGGGCGTTGACAGCCTTTTCAAGCATAGCCTCTTGCTGAGGAGTGCCACCTATATCTCTGACGACGTGAGCCACGGGTACCTTACGTTGTTGTTGTGAAGCCATTGAAGGGTGGTAATTGCAGTTTTTGAAAGCAGAGTGCTGAAAAGAAGATACTAATGTGGAGCGAGAAATATGGAAAACCCCAAAAATTTAAAAGCTGGAAAAAATAATGGTCAGATCATACTAATTCCCTTTTCCAGCTTGGCCCGCTTTTTTCCGTGAAAAACCACCGCGCTCCGATACCAAGCCAACCCAATCGCAACTTGTGATAAAAACAACGCCAGGATTTTGTGACACGACAATGTCGCAAGCCAATGAAATTGGTGAATGGCCTGTCTTCATTGTATTCCCATCGACCCTCGCCGTCCATTGTCTGTACACAACCGTTTCGCAATTTGTTCTACGAGTTTAGCAAATTTTGCTTTTTTACTAGGCGTTATCAGATCATATTTTCCTTTTGGCTGCATTTTGTTCGCGATGCCTTGCATCGACCAGTGTTGTTGCTTGATAATGTCTATCCTATGCACGACTTGAACAATGAGACCTTTTCTTTTCCTCACGGAACATTAATGTAAAAGCGATGGTTTTGTCAACACCAAAGAGTATGATCAAAAGCATAAAAGGCTGCTGTTATTTGAGTACCCATAAATACCAGCGCAGACATAGCATATGAATTTAATGTATGCTGCTGTCACAATCATGTGAAATTCACTCCCCTGCAAATATCTTTATGTTCTTTGAAAAATGATAATCAGGATCAAAATACACGAATGAATATGAATGAAATTAGGAATGAAAGTGAATAAATACAACGCGCTTCTTCAACAACGTGCTTATCTGAGTAATGAACGACTGTTGCGAACCCGACAGCAAAGAATTATCCAAAGCTCTTTAATCAGCGTAGGTGGATGCAGATCAATGCATTATGTATGCCTCTCCCACATATGACCAAGTTCCATCAAATTTAACTCTGGTTCTCATTACTATTCGGCTGCTGGTTCATGTTAGTCTACTCACGGTGAAAGATCCCGAGAACGTTATCCGGCGGCACGTTAACACATCGCTTTACCATCTCCTGGTAAAAAACGTTCAGATACAAACAAGTTCAACAGTAATTTATAGAGAATGAAGGTTCGTTTTGCGAATAATTCACCATAATAGGTTCAGATGTTGACCAAGAAGTCGCCAACTTGGCCGTATGCTATGTGAGGTCGCTCCTATAATATGCCACAACAATTGCTGAGATCAAAATGTAATTGTCCTTTATGTGAACAGGCATATTTCGGAAATATACGCAATGAGAAAGTGGCGGCCAGTAAAAGTAATAGCTCTACTTATCCCAAGCCATCATTATATCCAGCCAAATAACAATGGGAGAACAGAGGTTCGTATTGCAATGTCTTGTGTTCAAGTGTTGAAAACGAAGTGTATAATGTAAGCCCATTTGGCTTGGAACCTCAGCCAACAAAAATCTGGAGTGGAAAAATTTAAGAATGAATCGTCAGCCAATATTGGGGCTATTTACGTGGGGTGATTTCTTGGGCAAAAAATTTCAAGATCATCAGGAACAACCCATTATAACATGGGGAACCTCAATAATAGCTGGGCATCAGACCATGCAAACTCTATACAATGACATCTATACAACTCTCGTCGTCTTTAAATAATCTTATATCTGATTTCTGGTTTATAAGTTTGCCAAGTGAGGCAAGGCAGCCAATGATCAAATTATAAAAGGTAGTTTTTATTGTACAAAATTTTTAAAGGGAATCAAAAAGGACGATATACAAGCCAAAGAGGAGCCATTGCATTTTTAGATTTGTTATCTAAAAAGCGGGAGCAATTCAGATCAATCGTCACCAACCAGGGCTTTAATCATGTGGAAAGTCAAATCTCTGTGGTTTTTAACAGGAGTGTCATACCACAATATCATGTTAGTTTGTGGAACCATTGAAGTTCATAATTCATATAAAACTAAAACTGTACCTATTTGCCCAGTATTTGAAATGACTTTTCATGGCAACGATCCATTCTGAAGCATAGGCGTCAATCACTGTTTCGTTTAGAACATAGTCAATGCGAGGATATTGTTTGCCATCATTGCCATCAATCATCTTTTCTTCGGTGTTGAGAGATGCCTCCTCGTCACTAGTACATTCAATGTTACTAGCACTGTCATTTTTAGCTACTTTGGTATCATCGTCGCTATCATCCACATCAGCATCAGCAGCGTAACTGTCGGTAGTGCCAAGCTGGTTCTGCAATTCTTCAGTCTCTGCTGCTGCATCGTCCAAATCAAGCAGATCATCCTCTGGTATAGTCATGCAAATGGAAGCTCTATCTAATGATGCGGGTGAGGAGAAAACTTCCAATCCAATAGCTGTGGAATATGATGACTCAGAGTTGAGATCATCATCTCGAGACCCAGGACCACGTACGTCCGTGGGAGACACAGAAGTGAGAGTTTCGTAAAAGTAGGATGTTTTGTTGGCTCCTTCAAAAACTGGGGATTTGGATGTAGCAATGGCTTCCAAATTAGGAACAATGGACGAGTATTCAACAGGCACTCGAATGATTTCAGCCGACGTGGTCCGGTAATGAGGAGGTGTAGGCATTACAGCTGTCGTGGGTAGCGAGAACTCATCTCTTGTAGAACCTTCTTTATTGGTATCCTGGGGGGTATCAAGGCTTGTCTGCATGACGATGTTTCCATCCGTGCCATCAATAGCCGCCATTTGTGCATTTGGTAAATCGGATTTCAGTCCCACCGCTGAAAGAGCAGCTGTTGCAACAGTACCAGCCATGTTGATAATACTAGCTGCTTTGCTAGAGCCCTTCTCGGTAGAGGCGACAGATCTTGTTTCATCATCTGTACCTGGTGCTTGCTTGTCTTCACCAGGTGTAAGGGTCTTGCTGGAACCATCCGTGGACCCACTGTCCATGCGACGCAGGTTATCAAATTTAAACCATTTTCTATTCCAAATAGGACGTTCCTCAGACGCTGTGGTCGTTTCACTCCAAGTCGTAGTCCTAGTATGTTCTTCAGTCTCATATACAAATCGAGGACCAATACTATCGTCCGCGCCGATCCATATCCGTTCGTCTTGATCTCTTACAGAATGTGATCGTCTTCGCACCATAGTCTTATGTCTGGACGATATCCGGCGGCTCATATACGGACGTTCTGGTGTAGCTTCCGCTTCTGGCGCACTGTCATACTTTCGTCCCTCCGAGTTTGTTTCCTCTTCTCCATCATCATCAACGTTTTTGCTGGCTAAAGAGTTGTCGTACGGTAACTCGTCAGCACTTTGGACTTGAAGTTCATCAGTTGCTGGTTGAGTGGGTTCAACAACAGTCCTTTCAGTTATATTTTTGTCCATAATAAGAGTGCCTTCCGAGGTCATCATGTAACGCAAGAACGTTCGGCGGGCTCGCATGATGAGCGGAGCAGCTCCAGCTATGGATGACTTAATGCCTAAATTAGGTATTTTTGGTAATGGCATTGGAAGTATTCTGCGTCGTTGCAACTTGTGAATACGAACAGGCTGTACATCAACATATGTCTTATTGACCATTGGCTCTAGCCGATACCCTAGAGGATCAAACGGATGAAACACATTGAAAACCTTGGTACGCATGGGAGGTTGATAGTATAAGAAATCCAAACCGCGTAAAACGAGGCACGCCGCTAAACGTCACACAGTTATAATATGTCACTGAGGAACACAAAATTACCTGAAAATGGGAACTTACCAACTGGACTGCCACAAGTGAAGAGAAAGCGGACATTGAAGTCAAGTATAGGCACATTTATTTCAGGCTTCTTTACAACGTACGTTTGCTCTTCGATACTTTCCCATGGTGGTCTACCGTCCTCCTCCTTCCACTGATGAGCAAGTATATCGTACGCTGCAATGCCGCCAAGCGAGCACCCCATCATGTGCACTTGTCCGTTGTTACTTATAAAGTCCGGAAATTCTTCGACATGTTTAGCATACGCTTCGTTACATTGTTCGCATATAGTGTCGATGATACGTTGGCCATGAGGTTTTGTGAAGTCTGCATTTTTGGAAAATCGAATAAATTCAATACGATTGCATATACTGTACACCGTCCCCGTTTTGAGTGACTTACAATATAAACAATCCATCATCCAGTGATTAGTTACAAGCCGTACTTTTGGTACGGTCCCCAAAGTTGCCAAATCCATCCTATCGTCCACTAACTTGTGTACGACACTATGCCATTCTAATAAGAAGATAACCGACATGTTAAAGATCGCTACATAACATCTGCCGTATGTCTGTCCAAAGTAAGGAATACTAACCTATTGGTATAAATTTAACACGGACTTTGGAGTTAGGATAATGCGTCTCCAACAGCTCTTCAGTGTTTTTTTGTAGCGTGGCGACTAAATAAGGATAACAGGTCAGCCTGTGTCAAGTGGTATCGCTTGTCGACATGGTTACATCAATATTTCGCTTATCCCTGTGTGTTACTTACCATGTACTTTCAGGTTCCCAAACTCTTCATACTGCTGGCCCATTCCGTGAATGAAAAAGACAATATGGTCTGCCGTGTTCAAGTGAACATTAGCCATTAGCTGTCAAATGATATAACGAGCGGGGTTGGGACAAGCTTGGCTGCTGTCCTAGTTCAGAACAAACTATCAAGGAAATCATACCTGACATGGCAGGAGACGGCGATCGTCGAGGATCTGTCATGTATCCGTCGAAGTAAGAAAGATGGAAAGAAGAGTCAAAAAGCTAATTGAGAATTCACAAAAGCGAGGAGGAAGAATAAAAAAAGACGTCGGTTGTACCGTCGGGCTTCTTGAGTTCGGACCACCAAAGATTTCGAAAATGGCTTCTTTGACTGGTCGATAGTTGGCGTTTTGGTTCCATAATATGAGGTCACTATGTGATTTGAAAATACACACACACACTGGATATTTATTCGATATGCAAATTTACGCATTGATAAGAGAAAAGAAATAAAAAAGATAGGGAAGAAAAACAATATACACTGTATCTAAGCACAAATATCGTAAGGAAGAAATGAAAAAGTTAAAAACGAAAATGATGAAAAAAAAAACATTATTAGAAGATGGTTTTAGAGCTGTTTATATGAGAGGGAGTTTACTGAGGGCCAGCAGAGACTGTAA
Organism: Umbelopsis sp. M5902; assembly: GCA_037039815.1. Taxonomy (NCBI): domain Eukaryota; kingdom Fungi; phylum Mucoromycota; class Umbelopsidomycetes; order Umbelopsidales; family Umbelopsidaceae; genus Umbelopsis; species Umbelopsis sp. M5902. The sequence continues at coordinate 479,745 of JAXQGL010000050.1, forward strand.
GTCGTCTAAGGATTTCTTTGCGTGCATCAGGGCTCATGTTCTCAAGCAACTTGGCAAATCCATCGACCACAGCTTGTTGGTCAGCTGAGCCAAGAGACAAGATCTGGTCTCTGGTGGCAGTGCTCTTGATGCGGGTGATTCTATCGTTGATAGAGTCAGCATGGCTTTCGAACCAGTTGCTGATCATTTGGTCATCATCTTCCCAGTTGGATTCCTGGTTGATATCAGAAGTGTACCATTGTCGGAGCAAGGTTTGCATACCGTCGCGAGTCAACTTAGGGTTAGCAGCCAACATGGTACGGAAAGTGTATTCCTCGCCCAATCTACGACGCAATCTCCAGTAGAAATAACGTCTGGCGTTCTTCCACTCCAATGGCTTGCGGATAACACCCTTAGCCTTCATGCGGCCGGCGGTATCGTGAAGATCAGCGAATTGCAAGGCAATTTGTTGGTAAACGGGAAGAAGCTCTTGTTCACGAAGCTCCATTTGTCGCTTAGCCTCAGCCTTTTCTTCAGTGGTCTTGGAGCTATCTTCGACTTGAGCCTTGAGAATGGCATACTTCTCGTCCAGACGCTCCATAGTAGCCAGAAGCTGAGCACGGCGGTACTTGATTTCAACAATGCCTTCAGGCTCAAGAACGCCACCACGTCCGCGAACATCAGCGTACATTTCCATCATGTCTTTGTTGATAGTGGGGTCTACAACTACCCAGGCACCACCACGAAGTTCACCATTGGGAATGACATAAACGAATACGGGTTGCTTGTAGTTGCTGAGAGCATCAACAATCTGAGCACCATACTTCAAGACCTCGTTGAACATATCGCGTTGGCCACCAGAGAAACCACGCCAGTTGGCAAAGATAATCAAAGGAAGTTGTTCTCCCTTGTTGAAATCATTGATTGCTTGAGCAGTCTTGTAAGCAGAGTTGGGATACCACACACCACCAGCCTCCATAAGAAGTTGCTCGGTAGAATCAGCATTAGCAGGATCGGCAGGCACAATGTTCTCGACGGTACGAGATTCAACAGCAACAACGCCCATAGGGATACCACCCAAACGAGCACGACCAACAACGACAGTGCGAGCCCATCCAGACAAAGTCTCAACAAATGAGCCTTGATCGAAGAAACCGCTGAGCCACTTTCCGTTATCATCCTTGCCATCCAAGAAGAGACGAGGATCAGAAGGACCACGAGGAGGAGTGTACTCAATGTCACGATCGATAGGATCAGCACCAATGGCCATAGTGACAGGAGCACCGCGAGACTCAGGAACATATGAGAGCCAGTGGACAATCTTGAGGATACCCTCAAAATCGTTCTCGGCAGTCAAATGAGAAACACCATTCTTGTACATGATTTGGGTACCACCCAATTGCAAGTTGGAGCTGTAAACCTCACGACCAAGAACCTTGTTCAAAGCAGGAGCACCAGTCAAAATGATTGGCTGACCTTCATTCTGGACAGTACGCTGACCAAGACGAACAAGGTAGGCACCAATACCGACGGAACGGCAGGTAACAAGAGTGATAGTGAAGATGTCGTCGTAAGCACGAGAAGTGGCACCAGCAATGAGACCGGAACCTCTCAAGTTTTCGACACCAAGACCATCAGTAGAACCGATAACATCAGTGATACGGAAACGAGTTTCACCGTCATCAACAATTTCTTCAGTGATGATAGTAGGTTGAGCACCCTGGGTGACAGTACGGTTGACTTCAGGAGTCAAGTACAAATACTTGAAGCCAGCAGAGGGGTTTTCAGGCTCATTCCAGGCAGCCTTGAATTGACTGATGAATTCGTCAGCAAGACCAATACGAGCACCAGAGTTAGCAGAGAGGTAAACTCGTGGAACACCAAGGTTGCGAGCCAATTCAGAAGCCTTGTAGAAGACTTCATCTTCAGCAGTACCGAAAGAACCAATCTTGAACGTGATATCGTTGGCAATGACAACAACACGACGGCCGTTGGGATATTCGGGAGTGCGCATCTTGAAGAGCCAAGCAACCATACCAACAGTGTTGGTACCAGGAGCACGGTTGATTTCTTGAAGCTGACCATCTTCACCAAGCATCAGTTCCTTGCTTTCAAGAATGTTGAAAGGAGCCTTCAATGATGGGTTAGCCTTGACAGCCTTGCTCCACTCAACTTGCACAGATTGGCGGAAGAGCTCGGGGAAGTCATAAACGTATGTGGTTCCCATGAGATGAGCCTTGTAGCGGCGAGGCTGCAACCACTCCTTGGTAGGATAAGGAGTAGACAATGGTTGCATATGCATAGCGCCAGGTTCACGGCCCATGGACTTGAGAATCCAATTACCCTTATCAGTCTTGACTTCTTGATAAACATCGACCTTCAAAATGAAACCAGAAACGTTATCAACAGTGAAACGGAGAGGAATGATGGGAGAGTCTATGCGCTTGGATTGAATGTTGAAACGGATTTCAGCACCAGTGACACGCAACTTCCAAAGTCTCTTTCCGTGACGGTCAACAAAGCCCTTCAAGGCGTTTTCGACTTCATCTGCTTCAATAGCAAAGGTGGGAATGAAGTTGATAAACAAGTGGTTACAATCAGAGTTCTTGTATTGTTGACCAACAATTTCCAAAGTATCAAGAATATCGTTCAAGAGGCGATCACTTTCCGAAATGAGGTAGTCAGCAGTACGTACAGAGTCTCTGACACGACCAGGACGAACCAAAGCACGAATGAAGAAACGGCAGTCAGAAGGATTCTCCTTGGCAACAGCATAGTAAACATGCATCTGTCTGTTCTCAATGAAACAAGGCTTGATATCAAAGTTGGACAAACGAGCAAGTTCCAATTGATAAGCCATGGCAGGCTCAATGTGACGAATGGTCTGATCTTCAGAGTAATCATCTTGTTCACGGAAAGTGTAATAGTCTGGCCATTGGTTGGGACGGCAGACAACAATAGTGATACGGCGAAGGTTGGCCTTGCGGAACTCTTCAGTATGAGACTTGATCCAATCGGCAACCTTGGGCTTCCAGTAATCATCGTCATGCTCAACATCGCTGTAGAGAGCAAGATTCAAAATGTTTTCCATACGTTGAACCTTGGGCTTGGCTGGGACATTGCCTCTGTTCATCATCATAGATGGGAAAGCAGGTTCTTGCTCATGGAAAGGCTTAAGAACGCGAGACAAGTTGGCCTCCAATTGCTCAATTGACTTGCAAGCAGTCATAGCACCAGTACGGATGGGCTCTTCTTCAGTTTTGCTCAACAAGAAGGTCAAATCAGAGTGAGATGCAATACGTTTGTTAGCAGAATCAACTGCACGGTTGGCAGTAGGCATCAAGAATTTCCAGGCAATGACATAAGGATCGGCATCGACTTGATAGTCAATATCCAAAATCTTGTAAGCATGGTAAGAACGACGACAGTACACTTCAATAGCGGCCAAACTGATCCAAGGATCTTCGTGATAGAAGAAAGTAGGCAAAACATCAAAGACATTGATCTTGGTATCAATCAAATCCTTGAAAGCATCGTAACTGGGAGTGCGGGATTCAGTGCCTCCACCATAAACGCTTTCAGTAGAGGAGTTCTTGAGAATTTGATACATTTGAGCCTTGCGCTCTTCATAAGAAGGCAATTGGCAATGGATCAAAAGTTCACGAGCCTTAAGAGCAACCTTTTGGGTAGCACGAGTATCAAGCTCAGAGAGCTTCTTCAAGATAGTAGTAAAATACTTGTCAAGAGCACCGGACTGGGGTTGAATAATGTCCAAAAGGGCTAACACAAGGTTGTTCTTACTGACAACCTTGGCATGAGAGAGCACAACACCAACAACGTAATCCAAATTGTCTTTGTTTTGATCTCTGAGTTGGAGAACGACTTGTTCCTCACGAACTTGACCGTTGAACATGATTTCAACATCATAGTACGTCTGGATAAGCGAAGCAAGAACAGCATATTCATGCTGCTTAAGACCATCTTGGTAACGCTCGAAGAGCTCAGTGAGAGGAGCGATGGAGTTCTTTACGGTAGTAGCTTCAGCTTGGGTCTTGACATTGTCACGAACAAACTGTTGAACAGCAGCTTGCAATTCAGGAGCAGGGAAAGGCTGCTTATTGTTGTGAGCCTTCTCAGTAATATCAACCAAGCTAGACTCCAAGCGTGCAGGCATACGTCCAGAAAGGACAGAAAACAAAGATGAAACTTCAGAGTAAGGAAGTTCAGGGTTTCTCAAAACCTCAACGAGCTCCTTGACAGTAGCTTGGACCATAGCTTGGTTGTCATAACCTTGCAAAATAAGATCGAGAGTACGCTTAGCAGCAGTGAACTTTTGGATAGGCTTGTCACCAGCAACATGAGGAAGTCCGAAAACTGGGACTTGACCGTTGAAAGGTGTAGCTTGCTTGACACGGCTAGGATCGTCCAAAGCAAGAATACCAATGATGTCACCGGCTTCCAAAGTAGCACCAGTCTGCTTGATGAATTGAACAATACCATCTTCAGAGGCGATAAGAGGCATGTACATTTTCATGACCTCAATTTCAGCATAAGCTTGACCAGCCTTGACGTGGTCACCGTTCTGAAGAAGCAAGCTGACAAGCTTACCAGGCGAAGGTGAGCGAAGTTGAGTGGGATCGCTCTCCTTCTCCAAAAGACAGGTCTTGCCGTCAATCATGATACGAGTGGCTTGCACTTCTTCACGAGAGTAGGTGGTGTGAGACTTACCACCGAGAGAAACAAGCAAACCTCCGTCAGAAAGATCACGAACAGAAACCAAAGTCTTGGTACCGTTGAGATATAGAGAGTAGAGGTCAGGTCCAGAACGGGTAACAGTGAACTTGTAACGAACATCTTCGTAAACAAAGTCGACGCTGAAAACGGTCTTGAGAGTATCCTTGCTAGGAATTTGACCCTTCTCGAGGCTAGACTTATACTGCTTCCAGCATTCAATAGACATAGTATGAGCCTTGGAGACAGCACCGCAGAAAACAGCCAAGTTTGTATCAGGGCGTTCGGCAGTCAACTTGTTAGAAATGAGACCATCCAACCAACCAGTGTTGATAGAGTTTTGCTCAAAATCAGGAGTCTCGAGCAATCGAATGAGATATTCGACAGTGGTTCTGAAGTCACCACGAATAGACAATTCCTTCAAAGCAACAACCATGTTCTTACGTGCCTGTTGACGATTTTCTCCATAAGAGAAAATGTGACCGAATTGAGAATCGGCAAACTCGTGAAGACCGCCAGCACCGACGACAGAGAAATATCCCCAAACGTTAGTGCTAGATCTGAAGTTGAGTTCTTGCATCATACCGGAGGATGGCTTGAAACCAGCATCAGGATTCTCAGCCGTGATACGGACAGCAATGACGTGACCCTTGGGAGTAGGCTTACGCTGACTTTCTTGAGCTTGTTGAGTGGCAAAGTCGAAATCGATCTCAGAAGTGCCGTTGGGTTGAAGACCATAAAGTACGCGAATATCACGAATGCGATGGAGAGGGATACCCATAGCAACTTGCAATTGAGCAGCAGGCAAATTAACACCGGAAACCATCTCAGTGGTAGGGTGTTCGACTTGAAGTCTTGGATTCAATTCCAAGAAAAAGTAGTTGTCTTCGTGATGACTGTACAAGTACTCTACAGTGCCTGCAGAAACGTAACCGACCAACTTGGCCAAACGAACAGCAGCCTTTTCCATCTGCTCAAAAGTATCTGGCTTGGCAATGGTGACTGGAGCTTCTTCGATAATCTTTTGGTGACGACGTTGAACAGAGCAATCACGGCCAAACAAACTGATGGCATTACCATACTGATCAGCCAAAAGTTGAACTTCAAGATGGCGAGCGTTGCCAGCAAGCTTCATGATAAAGATAGGAGAACCAGGGATTTCACCTTGAACTTGGTGAAAGAGTTGTGCAAAGTTCTCGGCATTGTCAACTTTACGGATACCTTTACCACCACCGCCTTCAGAGGCCTTGATCATGACTGGGAAGCCGATCTTTTCAGCTGAAGCCAAACCCTCTTCTGCGGTACGGACCAAAGCCTTCTCGTAAACATCTTCAGAGACCATAACGTGACCATCAGGAGTTCTGGTGACTTCAGAGATACCATCACCACTCCAGCCCATGGTAGGAACATCGGCACTTTGAGCGACGATAGTGGATGAAATTTTGTCACCAAGAGATCTCATGGCAGAGCCAGGAGGACCGATGAATACAGCCTTGTTCTTTGATTTGGCCAGTGATTCAGGAAGTCGAGGGTTTTCGGAAGCATGGCCCCTAAGTTAACAGAAGAGATGGGTGTAAATATCGCAATTCGATGTCAGCGTTACACGGGTACCCCAAAAAGACTTGACGAAGACCCAATAACCCACTTCACTTAGATAACAAAGACCGCCAAAGAAGAAAGGGAGACACTTACCAACCAGCCCAAACGGCATGAACGCCAGTACGTTCAGCAATATCGACGATAAGTTCAACGTTAGCATAGTTGTTGTTGTTACTACCTCCTGGGACTTCAACGTAATGGTCTGCCGATCTGATGTATTCAGCGTTTGCTTTCAAATCTTCAGGTGTGGCCATAACAGTGAGCTCAATAGCACATTCGTTTCCAAAAGTCTCATAAGACCATTTTCGAATAGAACGAATCTCCTTCATGGCTGCCATACCGTTGTTTGCGATAAGAACCTTTGTAATGACGGTGTGACCTTCGTTGGCCTGCACAAAGTCTCGTACAGGGCCAGCAGGTGCCTTCTCAATTGTATTACCTCCTATTATCCCAACATGCTCTAAGTGAATAATCGCCCAAATGACTTGACAGATCCAGCCTCTCCAACCCGCTCCAAGACAACTTACCTAGGAAGTGATCCAAAACTGACTTTGAAGCCATGATTGTGTTGATAGTATGGATTTAAAGGTTGTGTATGTAGATAGTGTGTGTGTTTGTGTGGTAATGGGTTGGATATGTCTTGAAAAGGCGATATTAGAGATAAAGGAAAAGTTGTCGCTTTCGGGTAAAGTCTATTGGGGGCTGAGCACGGTCGTATACAGTAAGAGGTGTGTGTGTGTGTATGTGTATATATACGTGCTTCTACCGTTGTAGACTATGTCTTTCTAAGAACAAAAGGGTAGAAAAAGTGATAGCGAATCAACAACGAACAAGGAAGAAAATTCAAAGAAGTCTTGTTATAAAAAACACCAGCTGAAAAAATCCCCAGAAACAATAATTTAACGTGCCGGATTGGAGCGGGTTGGGTTAATGTGACTGTCATTGTCGGTGGCTTCTTCCAGCATCCCCAAAAAGCAGGGCAAATCCATAGCTTCGATAAATTTCGAATAACTATCATACTTTTCGTTTGGGGCATCATTTCCATCGGCAACGGTTGATAACGGATTGACCGTCTTTACAAGATGTCAACAATGATGCAGTCACATCGATAGCTTTACCCCTTCAGCGTTTATTGCTCACCTCTGAGGCTCTCCCCAACTCAGCGCTTTGACTTTTTTTTTTATTCTTCTCAGTTTTTCAATTCGTCACTTTGGTTCAAAATTACTTGCTGACTTTAAATCTGGAATCGACCATCCCAACCAATCAGGGCTTGTGTAGCCAAAAATATTGGTTGTTCCAAAAGATTTTTGGAGGCTGTCCCCATTCAAAAGCTCCAAGCCATGTTGATATCATGATTTCCTGCAGGATAAACATACAGACAAGCACTGGTCAACAGGGCATGATACAAAAATTAATTCCATTTGGGGAAGATACTTTATACCACTGATCAAAGTAATAATAGCTCTGCATCAGTTTTGTTATTTGTTTGATATATTTTGGGTAATTGGCTTCCAAGTTGAAGTGATACTGTATTGACACTGCATGACAGTTGTTATGAAGTACATCCGAGTGAATAGAACGCTCTGCAAAGCAGAAAGTGATATTACTTTAACTTCTTGACTATGTCTGTACACTTTTGGTAAAAATGGCCTGACGGACCATCAGTCAGCACTTTCCGAAATTTTTCCACAGTTCTGTTATTTTTTGCTCATTCAGAATCTTGTTAACAATCACACGTAACATTACTCTTTAATGTATACCAGAGAGTCAAATCAATTATGACAGATTCAACACCGACATCTTCAGCTCAGGCTCAGGAACCGTCTACCAATGGCGATAGTGCGTCTATAATTCCAGCTCATCACCACCATCGACATCATCACCATTACCCGCAGCCACAAATCATATATGTTCTTGCTAACCCTCAAGACTTTCCTCCGAATGCATACCCTCAAAGCTGGCCCCTTCCGCCGCCAGCTCCTTCCACTGTCGTGTCGCAGATAACTGCATCAATACCTCTTCCTCCACCACCACCGACAACGGCGCCCCATATCCCATTGCAAAGCACTAGTCAGCAAAGCCCTGTGTGCACGACGGTTGTTGACGATTGCTGTGTTGATTGTTGCCCAGTTGCTGCTAGTGAAACGAATGGCGAAAGTCAATTAAACACAGCACAAACACCTACATTGCCTTGCTGCTCTCCTACTATGGAAAGTCAGCGTATGGCTACTGTTCCATATGCCATTAGACCTCCAAATTTACATCACTTTCAATCACTGCGACCCATAGCTCCCTACGCTATAGCTTCAGTTGCTCCGTCATCAAATCCAAATCCAGTGACGAGTGCTATTAGCCATTTGCATGGTCAACACAACGTATTCGCCAGTCACACACCAAGGTTGAGTACTCCACAGACCCAGCATGGTCAACCGCAAAGACATTCTCATAGCGTCTCGACACCCACATCACCAAGCAGTATTGACGCAGAGCAATCGAAATCGCCTTTGGTTGAGGATTTACAGACCAGCCAGAGAGCAAGGCATGCTGATGACCATACATCCTCTGAAACAGCGATGCAAGACAAAGCTATTGCTGGTAATAAGGATGCAGCTAATCCTGATACCGGTGTTGACAGCACGGACTGTGACGACTCAACAATGACTGAAACAGCTGAATCCTCTCTGACGGCCTTGTCAGAAGCTGCTGTTGCTGCTGCAGATAAAGAGCGCACTGAGCTAGCTGGTCATAAACGTAAACTAGATGAGCAACAAGGTGAAGCTCGTTGCCTGTGGGCAGCTTGTGCAGCAGTGTTCAAATGCATTGATGATGTTATTCCACACCTAACCAAACTTCACGTTGGATCGCGGTCCATCAAAGCAAGCAACCAATGTCGATGGGAAGAATGCAAAACTGAAAAGGAAGATACCGACGAATTGATTTCTCATGTCTGTCAAGATCATTTGGGTGCCACCGAACTGAAGCATGGCTGCCACTGGAGAGGTTGTGAAACACGGTTTGATACCTTTGATGATTTAACCGATCACCTTTCTGAACGACACATTGGCACCGGTAAAAGTCAGTACGTGTGCTCCTGGGAAGAATGTGAACGACAGGGAAGAGCTTTCAATCAAAGACAAAAAGTTATGCGACATATTCAAACTCATACAGGTATGAAAACAACTAGACGCAAACATTCAGTACCTTGTACTTACTTTGTTATTTTGCGGGCAATGCAGGCGACAAACCATATCAATGCAATGTTTGCAACAAACGGTTTTCTGAAGCGAATATTATGACTCAGCATATGAGAAGACATACTGGTGAAAAGCCTTACCGATGCCCTGAAACTGGCTGCGCTAAGGAATTCTCCATCTCTGGAGCGCTGACCATTCATAAAAGGGTCCATTCAGGCGAAAAACCATTTCACTGTAAGTTTGAAGGCTGCGACAAACGCTTTGCCGAAAGTAGCAACCTCACCAAACATGTAAGTGCAATTGTTACTTGCTTTCATACAGTTAGATCCTATCTTTGAGCTTATTCTCTAACTTGACTGTATGTATCTTAGACCCGAGTTCATACTGGCGAACGGCCCTTCAAATGTACTTTACCAGGCTGTGATCGGCGTTTCTCGCGTCCTGACCAACTATCTCGACATGAGAAGACTCACAAAGCCAAATGAAGGCGCTAATATTGCCCTCAATGGTGTTTGGCCATTAGCAGCTATGTTTTTTCTTCTTTCTTTTCCTTTTCATTCTTCTTTTTGCTATTAGAGTACCAAATACTTCACCTTGCTACGATTTGTACATCAGTATTGCTTTCAAGCAATTAGGATTTTACTCTTTTTTTATTGCATTAATGTTCACTTATTTCCCCATTCTCTTCTCCTTTCCCCTCCCTCGCCTTTCATTTTGATGTACATTTCTCCAATCCCACCTCAGTTCTAATAAAAACGAACTCTTGTAAATTTTTTTGGCATTTCTAACAGCTATCTATCGTAATCGGGATATTGCTAACCCACTGTGCAGCGGGACAATGCGGTGGCGTCATTACCCCCATCGAAGCAGGCGCGCGGCTGGGTTAGGTGGGAAGATGCATGAAAAAAATCCTATTACTCGGGTAAAATTTGCCAACGAAGCACAACACCTGGCTATGCATATAGTGCATGCATATGTAATGGTGGTACAGCCAGTGTGACTCTAGTAAGACAAGAGTAATGAGACTTGATAATGAGCAACCCGAAAACTCGTGTAATGAATGATTTTGCATTGCCCAAATGGGTGTTGTTTACATTTATTTGTGTATGTACAATTATTGATGGGTTACATGCTCATGTCGCGTTTGATTAAAAACCAAATGTTTGAGAACCTGAGATATTAATCCATGTGCGGCCTCCACTGTGATTTTAGTACTGATTTTTTGAAAAAGATGAAAAATGAAAAGTGAGAAAAAAAAATTAGAATTCCACTGTTAGTTCAACATGTACAACGCGAAAGGTATATCGATTTTTGCTATCCTTACCTATCCTTTGTGACTTTACTGAGCTGACTTTCTTCATTCTTCCTGCGGTCTCCAAAATACGACCCCATACGCGATGCCAGACCGGACTCCGCTTGCTCCAACTTTTGTGCCAAATCTGATATTTGATGGGTCGAGTACTCACGGTTCTAAAGTGGGGGTGGAGCTATGATGAGCCAAGCTTCGCAATAAATCTTCCTTCCACATCATGATAAAACAACATACCGTCAGTAAGGGAGATTGCGATAATGTGTTGACCCAATATTTGTTCCATAACAATTCTAATAGCTGGGTATCTAACGTAGACTTGAAATGCGACACTTCCAAAGGATAGTATGACCGAGCATGAACGCCAAAATCTTCAATCTTGTTCAATGGAATACTCTGGTACTCGGATGCATTTTCTTCTGGCGGCTTATAGCCTTCTGGATAGGTTCTGAAAGCTCCAATGTCCACCTTTCCGGCTGACATGGTACGATTAGGATCAATCTATCAGAGACGTGAACAGTCAGGACATAACGAACATCTCTGCATGTCTAAAAATTGCTTGTACTTGCCACCACAGCAACAAATGGCTCTTGATGTTTTTGATTCAACATTTGAGTGCTCACGTCAATTCCAGATAACCAGCATCCATAACCAGGGTGAGAATGATACCATCCAATGACATTTTCTAACCTTCCAACCTTTGCAAGTGCTTTAAAGTTAATTGAAATGTTATGGCTAGATCGAACAACTCTGCTTTATACCTCTTTGATCTTCTCCATATATGCCACCATATACTCATATGCCTGGTCCTGAGCACTAACTCGCGTTTCAGTTCCTTCGACGGGTAGAGCAAACGCATCCATAACAATCATGGTATCACCAATGACTTTTCCTTGCATCAGTCCCATCACTTCGATGTTGCCACCTGAACGCGCATGCGTGACCTATGGATTCGATAAGGGATAAATATGCTGAGTTTTGGGCCATCATATTTTGATATCAAGAAAATTGTTCGTGGGCATTACCATTTTAATCAATGCGACGGCAGATATTCTTACTTTTGTATAATAGTGTGGGCTATTGAATAAAACATAGTGTTAGCTAACACGTCGTGACCAATGTTTGAACCACAGTGCGTTTGCATATACATACTCGGACTTCCATGGTCGTTCGGAGCCAATGGCACGTTGTTGGTCAGCATCATAAAAATAAAGTGAATCTTGGTCTGGATTAACCGTAGTAATGTTGTTTTCTAACTCCCAATTCTTTTGAGCAATGGAAGTATCTGTCATAATGTTTGACTTTGAATGATTTGTGGTATCGAGCTCAACTGGCTGTACGTGAACTCGATGGCAGTAACGTCACAATTTTCTAAGATCAAAATACGTTTTTCCTGAATTTGTCATGTCTTGGGATGGCAAATCCGATATCCACTTCTTGGGAACGACAAACCCAAACCCAACCCCCCCCCCCCAGATCTTTTGCGCCCGGCCTTTTGATGCACTTGGAAGATCACAGCCTCAATGGCTGTTTTGTACATGGCCCCAAAGGGACATTTTTTGGGGAATATATATCCGAATTTGCAATCAGCAACCGTTTTTACAACTGGGGACGTGTTTTGACGGAGTAATTCACGATACTCACAAGCATATGCTGCTTACGAAATCGGTGTTGTAGTTTAATGGGGGAGTAGATGGACATACGGATTTTACGTCTTACAAAGTCCGTGGGTATAGCAAATGCAGCTCTTTTCAAATGCAAGTTTAAGCAGTTTTGGGGCGCTCTGTGCCACTCCACTTTCGATACTCCGTGCTTGCGGTTGACTTGCTTGCTTGCCTTTCAAGGTCTAGCGGCTAAAGTTTTTCTATATTGCCGATAGCCAAACTTATTAACAATGGCAAATCCTTTAACATTCTATTTTCGTACAGCAACTCTATAGGAAATGATATCATTGAAATTGCGTGCTTGTCTGTGTAAGAAAAAAAGTAAAATAGAAGTTTCTGCTCATCGAAAAGACGACGGATCTGATTGCAGACTCAATGTAGCACGTATTCCTTATAGTGATGTACGTTGTAAAAAAACATGTTGTTGACGTTGATCCATCTCTTTCTGGCTAGGTTATCAGCCATTGTTTGTATAACAACCAATGATGTGACATTCACATCGGGTATCCCTTGTTATAATGGGTGGCCACATAAATAAAAAATAAAAAAACACAAAAAAAATTGATAAAAAAAGAATAAAATGTGTTAATAACCATCGATTACCTCTGTGGTTCTGTAGTAGCGCAAGGGAATGGAAAAGAAATTAATAAAATGAAAAAAAAGAGTTTTATTAGCTCCTAAAAATAACATTTTAATATCGTACCTCAGTTTTAGAGCGTAAACCAACTTGACATGGAAGTACGTATTCAAATTGCGCGCTCAAACGAGATTCGTTACTTGATGCAGTAGTTACTTAGGATACACAAAAAGATCAACCATGGGTAATTGTTTTCGTGCAACAAAAGTGAATTTTTTTAGTTTATCTTCAGTTAGTTACTAATGCATTAGCAACAAATCACACATGTAATAACATAGTAAATCAAGCTGTGGGTTTTTTATAAACGATACAATACAGAATATAATAATACGAATCACAAATAACAAAATAACAACATCATATTAAGAGAAGGAGGTCGAGGTGGAGGGGAGGCTAATTAGATGACAAGTTTCTTTTTTCTTTTTGCAAAAAGGAGAGAATTATCGGTGATGAGGGATGAAAAAAAAAACCATTCAAACATAAGAATCTTTCTATATTACACTGATTGCATGCGTTCTTTCTTGCTACGACGCCATTGCTTGCGAAGCTCCTTAAACTCAGTGGGTTGGCGTTTTGGTCCCTGATTGATATAATTTGATTTAGTATTGGTTTGCATGATGTCAATAGACGAATAAACGAAAGATTAACTTACGTGTTTTTGCATAGAGACATGAGCATTGAGGTGATTCAATGTACCATAAGATTTAGTACAGCCGGCCCAATTGCAATGATAAAACCGCTCAATCTCATCATATCGACGTCTTGGTCGCTTGGGTTGATTGATGCCAGGTAGAGAAACAAATGAGAAAACTTTTTGACGTTTTGAGTATGTACTGCTGTTACTATCATAAGAATGTCTGTCTTGGTTATATACAACATGATGCGGTGGTTCCTCCATAGCCATTGGCATCATTGAGCCGTCATAATTTGCTGGCGCATTGGCCATCATAGGATGATAAGCATACATGCCCTCGACTGCTTGCAAAGGATGCATTGCCATTTGATTGCCAGGTCCTCCTTGCATGGGGATCATATCCGGATTCATGGTAGGCACAGTATGAGGTGACGTAGGCACTCGAGGAGATAGAATGCGCCCCTTGGGAGCCGAATCAGGAGAATCCGTAGCATGATTGTATGTTTGTTGAGCATAAGAATCATTCATTGGAATATAAGCCGGAGACATGTCATAGGTTTCTGGATGTGGATGTGCTTGATTTGGTTGATGTGGTGGAGAATAAACCATAGTAGCATTTGGATCAGATGAAGCAACAGCTTGCATCTGACTATGCTGAGCTTTCGAAGCTGGTAATAACTGTGACAAGGGTGGCAAAGAAGGTGCAGCCTGTGCACTCATACTTGCTACGGTGGCGGTAGTAAGAGGCATGTGCGATTCGACTTGATAATTTGCGTTCATAGTTGGTCTTCTCGCATAACCTGATCGAGGTGACTCCGTGGCAGTAGGATGATACATCATTTGATTTGATGAGGTTTGATGATGGCTCTTAGCAATTGGTTGCGGTGATCGCACCGGTGTTGATGGGTATATAGTATGAGCTGCATGATAGCCATCCATCATCATTCCCGAATAATTTGGAATTGGCATGGGTTGAGGGTATGGCATGCTTTCTGTTCCGCCTTGAACCATTTTGTAATATGAAGAAGCTGGGGGTATTTTGACTTGGGATATGTAACTGACGATAAGAAGAAAAGAAGATAAACTCTAGTAGATCATACAAGAATGCAATGAATTGAATTAAAAGAAAAATCCCAAAGGGAAAACACAAGGCGATTTTATATATAAATACAGAAAGTATTGTCAGTCATTGATGTTACAGCAACGCGGGCATTTGACTTCTTTTCTTGCCTGTGCTGTGCTGACTTATATGTCACTTACCTTTTCCAGCTTAGTACTCCAATAACACTGGCCCGGGTCACTAGCCAACCCAACATTCTGCCTTGCAGTAAAAACCTTAAGCGGGGCTACAAATTTTTTTGTTTTTTTGTTTTTTGGGTTGCACACTCTAACAGAATAACAGTACTTGAGAGATCTGCCTAAAACCTGCTCTTCGGTTCAAAGCGAGCCTTTGTTTTCCGGTACATCGGACCAGCCACAATACGTCTTACTTAACAGGTTCTTTTCAATTACGATAAGCTGTTCAATGTTTGTCAATCATTACAAAATTCATGACATTGACTCATGATGATGAGAGCATGCTTTTTTTCAAATCTTAATCTCAAAATAAAAGAGCAAAAAAAAAAAAAACTGTAATATATTGAATGATCGCACAAAAACTTCGAATTAGACAATAGCTTATGATCACAGAGTAAAGTAGTCAAGATTTAAAAAAAGAAGCAAATATAATTGAAATGAAACGGGAGGAGAAAAAGGCTATTCGGGAAACATAAAAGCGGAACCAGCCAATCAATGTGCTTGCAGCTGGCGGATCACTTTGTATTCCAGTCATTTTGGTGCTCCGCTATTCCCGACGGTTTTCAGGAGGCGGAACAGGAAATTTGGCTAATCTCTGGCATGATTGGTCAAAACTGCAGAGTGATCTGCTGGTTTTCCATTTTGGGTCCATTTGCTGTGACAAACAGGACACAATACGAACAACTCGAAGTAAAAATCTCCAAGAGGTAGCTTACATGACGACTGCTTTGCTCGTCCCCCACCAAAAAAAAACACCCGCGGATAAGGTTTGATTGATTGCATATCGTCAACCTCAACCATTTTTGTACATCATTGGTTTTTTTTTCATATCGAGCAGCTCTATCGGGTCAAATAACCTTTTTTTCTTTTTGCTTTTAATGCAATGACGCGTATCAAGTGATCATGCAGAAAAAAAAAAAAAAAACCCAACCATCATAAACAGCTTTGGGCGTATTTTGTTTTTTCGATTGCATTACGTCTAGAGACGAAAACAAAAAAAACAAGTTGACAAAAAAAAGGAGAATTTTAAATTAGGTATCGACAAACATGTCTTCTTTACTCGTGCACGAAAAAATTGGGATTGACATGTCGCGCTAAACAAATCTTGACAAAACCCATTAGCTAGGTTAGCAAAGTTTGGGTTTGGCAATCGTTTTTTGTACAAGTATGAGTTTTCACGTGCACCTCGCGAGTATCATCTATGCCCAAAGCATCCAGCGCTTGGCTCTTTGAGTACTGAGATGAAGTTCGCAACCCCAAATAAGGTGAAAAACAAAAAACAAGTCTTCAACTTACTGACAACAGCACAGACCAATGCGAAGAAACAAAGTACATGCTGCAAAGATCTTTATCCTAGTCTGGCATAGGAAGCAAAGTTAAAAATTCCTGATTAGCTATAAGTAAGAAGTAGAGCTTAGTTTGCTTGGACAATTTGTACCAGTACGGCGCAAAGTGGCGTAAAGTAAAAAAAAAGATCTCGTTGCTCCAATAGGTAATCAACTCATGTCTTGTGTCGCTCTTCAGCACCAGAATTGGGGCTAAAGACAATATATAATATGAATTCGAACTAAATTCTATGCGACTGTCATATCTGTCATATCATTTGTGCACGAGTGGGAAGCGGCGCTGGTCATGAGTTTCTTTGCTTCAATAGAAGAAAACGCAACTTCAATTGACGGACCTTTAACCGATGACAGAAAAGCTAAAAAACTCTGACTTTCTGTAATGTAGCCGGATCCGGTCGTCACAATTATTTCACACAAAGCAAAAATCCAGAGCAACGGTACAACTAAATTCATTGGATACGCGTTTGAACAAGAGCCTTGGCAAATTTGGGCTATTTGAAATTTGGTTGATCATATTAGCTTCATCTCGGAATATCACCACTGCGGACATACTCATTCAGAAGATTCCCAACAAAAAGTCTGATATTCAATTATTTTTATCAATTTCTCCTAATTGTTAGTTAGTGCAAACCATTAATGGGCGTGCAGTCTAAAGATTTTATCTTGAACTTGCGACAATTATCTACTCAAACGGTTTCTTCCACGATAGCTGCATAATTTGTCTAATCCCAGACCAATAAAATACAATCCGCGATGAGCATTTTGTGCCTGTACAACTATAATCCAAAAACAACTTAGTCTGCATTCTTCTTCGTTCTCCTGGAGAAGAGATACACTACAAGAGTAATGCATAAACAACTTTGCTTGTACCAGAGTCAGAGGCGTTTTTTGCTTAAAGTATCACGAGGCTGACAGTGCTTTTGGCCGGAATACCAACACCCAATTATCTTCCTCATCTAGAGGTTAAAATAGCATTTTGTGGTCCTATACCGATAAATATGCGGAGGTAATAGTAAAACGAGCCATATTACTAACCGATCAATTTGTTGTGTATTGACAAGCCTCATGCATGAAAGATCTACCTTCAATGTTGTGTAATGCTGTAGTATCACGTCAAAATAAAACAATTCTTCAAAATATATATCATATTCCTACGCGTAGAGATTGATCCGATCATTTTCGGATCTTACATATTCAGTGACAGTTTATCCTCTTATCGCTACGTTAGAGGACTATCATCATTTGATGAATAAATAATGAGGTTCCGTGATGTAAAAAAGTTTCCAGTAAGTACACAACAATTTAGTATGATCTTGTTTACAAAAGTAAGATTAAAGGCACGAATTTGAAAGTAAATTGTAAAAGAAGAGCGAATAATAGCTACTAGCTGCTATTGGTTTCGCGCGCTGGAGCAAATTCAACTTTTTTATTATTGTAAGACACTTCGTGCATTTGGATATCTAGCATAATCCTCCCTGAAGGCAGTAACATCTCAAACGCGCGTCTTTCATTGCTCTGCTTCACTACACTTATATAAAGACAGGAATTGTTGTCTGGAGACTTGCAGATCTTTAAAAATCCAAGTATCCAAGAACGCAACGGAAATTTTTTTAAGAAAATCCTGTTAACCGACGATATACTTCCATTTTGCCAGTATGTTACGCCATAATCGGTCCACTGGGTTGTGCTGGTGTAAGGTGTTGGAATTCACTGTATACCAAGTACAATTTGCTGCGTCAAAGCGAACGATTGATGAGTGTGGCAGTCACAGTCACGTGGACTAGTAGGAGCCCAAAACTTATTAATCCATCGCATTCGGGTGCCACTTCCTCTAAACTTTGTGCTCAGTCAAAATGAAAGTTACGGAAATTCAACAGCCCACAAACACCACAGAGCAGATAACCTCATCAGAAGAGAAGGTTCCTTTCTTCAAGAAGCGTTCAGCAAGTAAAAATTTGCGGAAGCGAAAGAAGTCAGCATCACCAGAGCGATCAATAACTGCGGATGCCGATGATCTGGTTTCTGAAGTGGTGACGAAAGATCGAAAAGTTGCGTCAAATCCACTTGTACAGGGAACCAAACGTGAAAAAATTGACGAAGAAGACTCTACAGCAGTGGGAGTTCAATATACAGCCAGCAAAACCGCCAACACAGACAAAATGAGTGATGCCACTCGGTACGATACGGAGTGGCTGTTACAAACCGAGGAACAAGAAAGATCAAAGAAGAGCAAAGTTTCCAAGGAAGATGACAAGGTAGACAAGAAGCCTATCAATTCAAAAATGCAGCGTGGTCCTATTCGAGCACCGGCCAATCTGCGTGTCACTGCTCGGTTTGATTACCAGCCAGATGTCTGCAAAGATTACAAAGAAACTGGATTCTGTGGCTATGGAGACTCTTGCATTTTCATGCACGACCGTGGTGACTACAAGAGCGGTTGGCAACTGGAAAAGGAGTGGGAGGAAGCTCAAAAGAAGAAGACACAATTTGGAGGAGGAGCAGGAGATCAATATGCCATAGATAGTGATGATGACGATTCAGACGACGAACTTCCATTTGCATGCTTGATATGTCGAGAAGAATTCAAAAATCCAATCGTTACGAAATGTGGGCACTACTTTTGCGAGAAATGTGCTATCAAGAACTTTGCAAAGTCTCCCAAATGCTTTGCTTGTGGAGCATCTACTGGAGGAATATTCAATACTGCAAAGAACTTGATTGCCAAAATTGAAGAGAAAAAAGCTGCACAAAACAATGAAGGAGGGGGTGGAGGCAATGTAGAAATACAGATTGGAGGCTCTGATTCGGATTCGGACGATTCCGACTAGATAAATTGATAACAAAAGACATTCAAAAATAGCTGATGTCGAAGTAGTGTATATATAACAACCATCGATAATGTAAAAGGAGAGCAAATGAGTCAATAGATGTTGGTTTTAATTATGGCTGGAAATTGTTCTTTTGTGACGGTGTGCATGAACCCTTTTGGTACGTGGAGAAAAGTCTGTGCTGAGTACTGGCTAACAAAAATTGGCTAGGATTCGCTGGTACCTCCACATCAGTAAATGGTTGTCAAATCAGTAGGAAGCACTGGGTTGCGAGTTGTATCTTTGCTACCGTCGGCAGCCGAGATCATCTGTCTCGTAGCTCCCCACAATGTCCTTGTCGGCCGATCCCACGAAGGTATGGGCCCGCGTTTGTGAGCTGTATTAAAAATACTATCAACGTGTGAGCTAACATTGCTTCTCTAGACGACTTTCCAAAATCCATTACCGATAGGCCGATTCTCACTGCAGCGAAAACAACGTTTACGACCTCGGAGGATGTCAACCGACAAGTATCTGAGTCGTTATCAACTGGGCTAAGCTTATATGAACTCGATGCCGAAGGTCTAGCAAAGCTAAAACCCGATGTTGTCGTTACTCAGGTAACATTAAATCACTTGCAACATATACTTGACAGGCTGTATTGAATTTTTATTTTTCTGGATCAATAGGATCTTTGTGATGTCTGTTCTATTGATCTGATCACCGTAGAAAGAATTGCCAAAAAAATGAATCCAGGTAGCCTTTCAAAGTGCTTGAAATGTGTGATTTTTTTTCCACGCTTATGTCTTTTCAATAGTTCCTGAAGTTATCACACTCAATCCACAAAACCTTCAAGATGTGCTTGCAAACATAACTGAGATTGGGAACGCATTAGGGTTCCCAGAGAAGGCCAAGTCAGTCAAGACATCTTTAGAGCAGAGAGTGCTTGAAGTTCGCGAAAGAGGCAGCAAGATAGTGGAAGAAAGAGGTAACAGAGTGAAGGTTGGATTTGTTGAATGGATCGCGCCTATCTTCATCGGCGGTCATTGGACCCCGCAAATGATCCACGACGCAGGAGGTATTCATCCTCTCAACTTACCCAAGAACCAAGACGACGGAGCAGGCAAATCGTAAGCAACTAGATCACTTTCAGTATTTACTGAGCGTATCTGACATGGTAATTCCTACAGATTTGCAATTGAAGATCAAAAATTCATTGACCTTCAAGCCGATGTCGTTATAGTCGCACCTTGTGGTCTCGATATTGAAACTACCGAACGGGAGATGAACCTGATCGTAGAGAAATCCAAGCGGACCGGCGCTCCGTGTTGGGTTACGGAATATGTGAATCGAGGGACCAAGATTGCTGTAGTTGATGGTAATCAAATGTTTAATAGGCCTGGACCACGTTTAGTCGATGCTATGGAGTTTCTAGTAGGCTTTATAAATGGTCAATACGACAGCATTCCATCTGATTTCCCGTGGAAGCTATATTCTCCCTCCTCATAGGCATGATATACACTAAACACATGTACTATATATCAGTTGCTGGCACACGAACATGCATACATATAAGTGAAATAAATTTGTTCTTGTTATTATAAAACTGATTGTCAAAGACCAAAAAGTGTACATATGTGCTTCTTGCAAGCTCAATGGAAAAAAAAAATTACAAAATTGACGCCACTATTGAAGAAAGAGATATCTTTTTCTATCAGTGTGAACCAAATGGAGGGTCAGCAAATTTAACTAATAGTGGGTTCTTGTTGGAATAGAAATTAAAATCAGATTGAAGTCGAAGAAACATCAGAAAAGAAATTTGTAAATGTTGAACCGAGATTAAAAAAAAAAGTCGAAAAACTTTCTCCGAAGACAAGATTTGAAAGCAAAGAGTTTTTTGTTGACTTTTGTCTTTAGAACTCGCTTATTCTGGTCGGGAATTGGGATTGTTCAGAATTTGAGAGGCATGGTTTGTCTGGAAGCAAATAGTGGATGAGTATATTGTACAAACATTACATTAACATGAGTAGTTAAAATTACCTGGACGGACGAGAAACGTCTCATCTCACTGGGGTTCATGCTCATCTTCTTATCAAGACCAAGGATCCTCTTTCCAAAGTTGCGAGGTCGTTCCAAACCACGGAGAGTATGAGTGCGGTTGGCGTAGTAGCGACCAGAGGTGGCAGCAGAGAGGACAGAGCTGCGACGAGATCGATTTGGCTGCATATGCTCTTCTTGCGCAATAACTGGCTTAGGCTTTCTCGGCTTGAAGTAGCGTTGCAAACCAAACTTGACAAAATCAAGAGGAAGGAACCAAACAATGTTCCAAATCCAAGCAATACCAGCCCAAGTCCATCCACATCCTTGAATATTGGTAAATCCCCAATTGGCATACACAGCAATAAAGGTTGCCACCAATTGAGCAACAACGAAAGCGCACATGAGCAAAACGGAGGGTCTTTCCATGAAGAAGAAGCCGTGGGAACGGGTGACGAAAATCAAAGCTTGTGAGATAGTGGACACTTGCAGGTAAATAACAGAATGAATCTGGTAATCATTGGGGCCTGTAGGGCTACTAACACCCCAGCGTTCGAAGAAGGAAGTGGTAGCAATGACTGCATAGAATGCGACGGTAGATGCGGTCAGATACAATCCGTACACGATGGCGCTAACGAAAATTTCTCTCAAATTCCATTGATCTGGATATGGAGAGGGCCTAACACGATCAGTAGAGATAGTCATGATGGTACCGTCATTAAGGATGGCCAAAATTAGCACCATGAAGGGAGGGAAATTGAACTTGAAAGCAAACACGAGAATGGCAAAGCCGACAACCACACGAATGGTAACCGAACAGGTATAGATGGAGTAATTTCGCATACGTTGGAAAATCTGTCGAGAACCAATAATTGCTTCAATAATAACGGAAAGACCAGGTTCAGTCAACACAATATCAGCAGCAGATCGAGCAGCATCAGAAGCGTCAGCAACTGCCACACCGACATTGGCTTTAGATAGAGCAGGGGCATCATTGACACCATCACCAGTCATAGCAACCATGTGTCCAAGTTTTTGAATACGATCGACAATCTCAAACTTGTGTTCGGGATAGACACCAGCGAAACCGTCAGCGCCAAGGACAAGTTCGTCCACGTTACCATAGCCAGAGCCAGCAGGAGGTCCGTCCTTAAGAGTCTTGGAAAGGAACATATTGTCACCCATACCCAAACGACGTCCGGTTTCCTTAGCAATGGCCAACTGGTCACCAGTAATCATCTTGACTTGAATACCAAGTTCAATGGCACGGTCAATGGTTTCCTTGGTATCAGAACGGGGAGGATCATAGATAGGAAGCAAGCCAACAAGTCGGAAACCTTTTCCTTCATCTTCGATGTTGCCACTGGGAACTTCATCCACCGCAACAGCAAGAGCACGAAGACCACGGCGAGCGTATTCATCGACATCATCGTTGAGAGCTTGAATTTGCTCATCAGTCTTGTCACGAGAACAAAGGTCCAAGATGGTGTGAGACATTCCCTTGGTAACGCGACGAACGACACCATCCTTATCCTTATAGGTAATTTCAGTACGCTTGATAACGGGGTTGAAGGGCTTGAACTCCATTTCTTCAATTCCTTCACGAGCCATCTTGGGATCAGACAAGGAATTGACAATGCAAAAATCGATAGCATCTTGGTTTTCAGTACGAGAAGCATAAGCTGAAAGTAAAATAATGTCGTCGCCAGTTTGCTCGGCATAACACTTGATGGTAGGCTTATCTACAATCAGCTTGTTGAGAGTCAATGTGCCGGTCTTATCGGAACATAGAATGGTAACAGCGGCCATTTCCTCGATGGCAGTAATGCGGGTGACAATAGCCTTGTGCTCAGCAAGTTGTTTGGCACCGATAGCCAAGGTGACAGACAGGACAGTGGGCCTAGAGACATGCGTGTGAACATTTGCAGTGGCATAATTTTCTATTTTTGAGAGACTTCCATAAATTGTACTTACATGGCGATTGGGATACCACCAATGAGCAAGACAAGCAAGTTATCGATACCAGTACGATAATCATAGTGGAATGCAGCATATTGAACCAGAATCTCCAGGACAAGGAAGATGAGAATGGTGCAGATACAGAAGTTACCAATCTTTGCCAGAATAGTCTGCAAATGTCCCATTTCATCACCAGCATCGCCAACAAGCTTGGCAGCACGTCCGAAGAATGTGTTTAAACCTGTTCCGATGACGACAGCTTCTGCTTCACCTTGTTTACAGGTGGAACCAGAGAAGATTTCATCACCAGCTTCTTTAGTGATAGGAAGTGATTCACCAGTAAGAGCAGCTTGATCGATGGAAACTTGACCATGGGCCTGCGAAAAAAAAATTTAAAACTTTAACATGCGACTATTATAGTAATATATGGAGAGTGATAAACATACAGCAATTAAACGACCATCGGCTGGAATGACATCACCAAGTTTGACAGAGATGACGTCTCCGGGAACAAGTTCAGCAGCCTCGACAGTCTTCCACTCGCCGTCGCGCTTGACCTTTGCTTCGGGAGCAAGAGATGCCATGAGCGCTTTGACCGCGTTACCGGCTTGACGTTCTTCCATGAAACCAATAACGGAGTTGGCCAAAAGCAAGAGGACGATACCGACAAAATCTGGCCAATCCGGAGGACGACCTCCACCGTTCGATACGGCAATAGCAACAACAGCAGCAGCTTCCATGACCCAGGAAAGCGGATTCCACATGAAACCCAAAAATTGCAAAATCGGGTTGATTTCCTTATGCTCCAACTTATTAGGACCAAATTTCTCTATACGAGATTGAGCTTCCTCCGAAGTCAAACCATCAGTACTTGTTCTATTAAAATGCTATTAGTACATACTCTAATCATTATAACAAGACGGTGTATCTGTGTAAGTCATGTAATGTGGCAAAAGGCGCCCAATGCCGTAACAGAAAACGCCGCTGTTTCGATTGGGGGGGGGGGGGAGTGAGGCAAAAAATTTTACTCACTGCAACAGTTGAAAGACATCACCAGGCTCCATAGTTGACAAGTCATGTTTGTCTTTATCATACAGCTCTTCTACAGTCAACTGCATGCCATTGGGAACATCATTTTGCTGCTCCGGCTTGGTATTCTCCACATCATGGTCGGCTGAGCCGTTCGGGGCGGGGCTAGCGTCGAGCGGACCAATATCGCTATTATGCTCATTGGATTGCGGCAATAGCTTTTCGTTGCTTGGATCGTTGCTTGGATCGTTAGGCTCCATGCTTTAATAAAAAAAAAAGGCTGGAGTTTACGCAAGGAAAATGAAAAGTTTTAGATAATAAGAAGGAACGATACAAAGCAACGTAGAGGGAATTTTAGTTTATATTTTATTCTGTTTGAGACGCCCGTGTTTTATGCTCTTTATAAGGCAGGGGGACTGACACCTCCAATAGTGTTGATACTATAAATCCACACTGCAAGAAGAGCAACCAATGAACAACAGGGATCATTTTGTCTCACATCACGGTTTCTGCCTGTTTATTATCGCCGTGCGCATTGAATTTCATGTACGTAATTTTCAATATTTCCCTTTTCGATTATTACTTGTCGAATGGCTGCATCACACCTAGTGTTACGGTACTGTTGGCATTGTAACAGCCATCATCGGCTGGGTTTTTTTTATTAAAAAATATGAGTAATAAAGTCATACTCCTTACAATGGTTTCCATTCCAACATGCATGGGTTGTGAGAAATCGGCTCTGTCAAAATTAAGCAGCCAAATTGCTGATCGTTATAAGAATTTTTTTGTTTGGCTGCCGACGGCTCTTGATTTTTCCTTCCCGACAACTTGGAGGCTCGTTTTAACATGGAAGGAGAAACCAACCAACCAAAATATGCATCCAAATTATCAGAAAAACAGCATTTATCGCCACCAGATACACTTTTGTCACGAAAGTCTATAGCCCAGGGTATTCTCCCCATGTCCATGTCGACTACCTCATTACCAGGTCTGGTAAACTATGCATTTGGATCTCCATCTCCACAAACACGCAAGGATGACTGGTACTTGGATTCCGCTGCTGCGCCAAACCGGCAAAAGTCCAAAAAACAATTGGACCATCGACAGAGGTAACCTTTTACCGCGCCATGATTATAAAACTAGATAAATTTGAACGGCTCACGTGGAAGTACTCAGTGCCCTTCGTAGACGAAACTCATTTAGTAATTTTCAAGCATACAAAACTGAGAGCGCTCGTACCGATGAAGACCTAGACTTTCCACTAGATGGTACATATACCCCTCCGTCGTCAACTAAGCAAAGTAGACATCGCCCTAGATCTTTGTCAGAGTAAGCACGGGGTTGGTTGGCACACGATGAATAATGGACAATGGGGGTTGACGTTTGCCCTTTCTTATATAGAGTTGTAGCGATCGTAACACCTGTAGAGCAAGCACCACCAGTGGCCACTACCACCAAGATGCCTACCTACGAATACTATGGTTTCGTCATGTACCTTGTGTCATTCGTTGTTTTGGGTGTGTATCATTCTTCTGGAAAAAATTTATATAGTACGACAATCCCTACTAATACAGAATATCTATTTACAGGTATTTATCTAATATGGGCCTATGTCCCTGACGAAATCCTGCATAGTCTTGGCATCACTTATTATCCTAGCAGGTAAAATAACGCAAAACCGGCGATTTACTGACCGATTACTCGCTGATTTAACCTGATTTTTCTCATAGATACTGGGCTCTGGCAGTCCCAGTCTGGGTTATGACCCTGGTTTGGTTCATCTTCATATCGTTCATGTCCATAAATTTAATGAACACAGCTCCTTTTGATTCTTTCACGTGTATTACTGGTAAGCATTTCACATTCGCAATTGACATGCCGACTTCTTATCGCACGACGGCTAATGTACTTTCAAAGATGAACATGCCAATATCTTGACATCGTCTCCAAACCAGAAAGAGCACCCAGAGGATTATATACCTGAGCTTCATGATATACCAATCAGCATAGTGAATGCCATGCTCTATCAATACAATGATGATGGTGCAATTCCATCAAATAGCCTTGAAAAAACTTCTTCCGATGAGCAATCGTCCAGCGATCATACACCAGATCAAGAATGGTCCGTGTATAACACATTACACAGCATCGACAAACTCAAATAATAGTGCACTGCTGCCACCACACCTCCTGTAATTCGCCATAAATGTACATATATACCTTTTTCGTAAAAATTGTTTTTTTTTTTTATTATTATCACGTTGGTGTCTCTTTAAAAATATCCAAATACTCCCCACTCGTTATCAAAATAGCTAATCAAGAAATATTAAAAACACCTATATAGACAGTTAAAAATCAGTATATTGACAAGCTTACCCTGCTGCTTGGATGCCACCAACACCTTGCCATTTCATATCGGGTCCAGTAATAACTGAGTTCAATAAAAAATGTTAGATTGCATTGCACTGTTTGTAAATGTTAGATCCCAGTATTAATTTACCCCAATCGGATACCATGAGTCCAGTCCTCTTTGGCATTAATTGTACAGCCGAAGTAAAACCTTCCAGATCGATACCGGCAATAATTATAGCCATATGCTGTTGTCTCCATAATTGATGAAATATGATACCAGAACCTCTTCTAGTGTAGACATGACCGCCAACTCTCAACTGTTGCTTGGTTATAGATATATCCGATACTGAGTCCCTCAAAAACTTTGATGTCAATTCATTTTCTTCCGGTCCCCCCAAAAACACTATATTTGCGTCTGGAAGGTCTTCCAGCTCAGCAGTCATAATTATTTGCGCATCCCCATTTCCGTAGAGATTCCAGTCATGAGCTATTTGAATAGCTTTATGGTAATAGTAATCATTTCCTCTGGGGCAGACGATAATGAGTGGTCCGCGGCTTTCATATATTCGATGCAGTGGCCCATGATTGGTGGAGTCCAACCCTGAAACATGAGTAACTGTCTGGTTTTTCTATAGGTTAGAATAAAAATTTCACTCTAGAGGATAGTTGCAGCCCC
This sequence comes from Umbelopsis sp. M5902, assembly GCA_037039815.1. Lineage (NCBI taxonomy): Eukaryota > Fungi > Mucoromycota > Umbelopsidomycetes > Umbelopsidales > Umbelopsidaceae > Umbelopsis > Umbelopsis sp. M5902. The sequence continues at coordinate 506,994 of JAXQGL010000050.1, forward strand.
ACAAACCTTCCAACTATCGCCATCGCTTTTTTCCAAAAAGACACCGTCGAACAAGCTGCCACTGGAAATGAAATTATCGTCCACATGTATATTGTTGATCTTTTGAAGGACTTGGTCTGTAAATCTAAACCGTCTAATGTTGTTTGTAGTCAAGTACCACGTTGATACATTTTGATCATCTTTCACAATTTTAACATGTATGCGTCCAAGACGATAGGGTGTAGATAATTGCTCAACAGTGATACCGCCTTTGCTTCCAGAACCGGATGGATTTATCACTGTGACAGTAAAAACTTCGAGTTCATCAATGACATCTTTGGGATTTGCAACGTGCTGTTCAATAAAACTCGAATAGATTTCATTGTCCAAAATCGTGTTCCACCAATGACCCTCGCCAGGGACTTCTGTAACTCTGTTTATATTTAATGCATCGGTAACGAACTTTTATGAGCTGAGTCAAGGGTGAACTCACTTGACAAATCCTGGATCCGCAACATATTCATTAGCCAATCTGGCGTATTTCCGGGTATGTAGCGGCGGCACGTTATCGTCATCACCGCCCATTAAGGCATGAACTGGGATTCCTGCCTAGTGAAATATGTTAAAACATCTAAGCGGCAGGGTATTGTACTCCAAAAAAGAAAGATAACGAACCAGATTTGACACATGCAGGTCGTTATTGTACTCGGCGATAGAAGATTCTAATATCTGTTGCATTATTAATGATGAAAGTCCCTTTCACAGTGCTTCTTTAAAGAAATGGGATACGTACTCCTCTTAGCCACGGGTCCGAATGAGATCCACCAATCCAGCTAGTAAAAGGCACGTAGTCTTGAATTTTTGTATACCCGGCGGCGGCAAACACGGCTATGGACCGATCGGGAAAGTGTGTTCCCAGATACCATGCGCCTTGACCACCATTGCTATGCCCTTCAAACATGCATGCATCAGTGGCGTGCATTCGGAGTATGCATATAATCCATGACCTACCTATATATACTAATCTAGAGCGGTCTCCGATGACCAAGCCCTTTTTCTCAGCAAGTATATTAGGTACATCCTGGACCAGAGCATCGACCGCTTTAAAGACATTAAGCATACTTGCTCCGTGCCAATCGAATCCCCTAGAAACATGTCATTTAATCAAGTGTATTTAGCAAATTGTTAATTAATAGTATGCGGCTTACCATGGACCTCTTCCGGTTGGATAAACAGTCTGTATAAGATAAAATTAAAGAATGAGCTGATCATATTCAATTTTATCTTTGTCTAACAACCTCAATAGAAGCGATCAACTTGCCCAAGCTTTTTCACTCCTTGAAAGAGCGCTTGTCCACCAGGGCGACGATGTTTCCACACCAGCTCCATGCAACGCCACAAGAATAGGTGGTGGTGTCGACGGCGAAAAGGTTAAATTTTTAGGGCTTCTGACCATAGCTACACTCGTTCATGGCATGTTTAGCAATCAGGCGACGTTGATACGTGGAGTACCTTGAATCAATTGCTTTACTTACCATATTGTACAGATTTATCTTGGTCTTCAAATGTAATTCTAAAGGCGTCATTTTCAAAGTTCTTGTGTTGTATTTCAAAGCTGATACCTGGCAATCTATGATTTTCATTGTTTATCCGCACAATCACATGTATAGTAAAAGTGGATGATAGTTCAGATGGTATTTTTGCCAAAGTTGATATAGAAAAAGGTATCTGGCGAATTTGGCCGGGCATGATCGCAGTTTCTTCACCTGTATTTCTCAAAGATGCGTTTATGACAATGTCGGTACTTTGAGTAGAAACTTCTATCGCAACTACACGAACATCAGCTTCTTGCAATACGTTTTGTACTGCAATGGAGCACAAATGGCCCGCAAAACGGCCATCAACAATGTCAGGCATATTTGCTTGTTTCTCAATAGCTATTGCTGGAATGCTGCTCTCAACTTCTTCCCAAAGGTACTCAAATATACTCTCTGGCGGTGTGCTACCTCCAAAGATTCGTATCTCATTTACAACGCGAACTCGTAATGTGTGTTCGCCTTTACCTAGATGTACTACATGAGCAGTCGTTTTAAGATTATACCAGTCCCCTGAATATAAGTCTTGATCAATGTAAAAATCTCCAATTGAATAGAACTGAACCCGAAACGAGGATGGTCTCTCAAGGCTGAAAGAAGTTACTGCCCATGCTTGAAATTGATTGACGGCCCACCCTAATGCCAATTGATTCATGGACCACCTCAAATTTGTGATCAGTCAATTTTCTGTATAAAGGTTGTCGAGAGAGCATTATCTACCTTGTGGAAGGGAAGGCCAGTGGGCCAACCGTCGAGCCATGTGTTTCAAGCATTTGCCAACCAACCAACCCACCGTCCGATAGCTCGGACGGATAACGAGCTGTCTCGGAGTACGAGATATTATGTATGCCGCCTAGTAAAAGATATATACTATTATATATCTTCGTTCTACAGCGAGAAATCATTGCTGTGTAATATCCGTCCCGTATAACTAATCTTACCATAAGCTTCCAAAGGATCGGCTCCGAAGTCTTGTTCCCGCATTCCGGTAGGGAAAGGGCCCAAAATCTGCCATTTCGACAAGTTTGGCACAGAATCTAGTTTTTGCAATGGTATCTGCATTACTTCTGCAAGTGCAAAGTATGCAAGCAACAGCAAGATTACAGGGACCTGATGTAATGTCATGACACTGACAACCCGTGATAACAAAATTAGGGTTTGCTTCTACTGAAAGTTTAAATTGGATAATTTGAAATTGGAGCTTTTATTTTGAATCAATACCATGAAGAAAAGTGAACTGGTAGTATCGAAGCAAGAAATGACAGCGCAGGAATGTGTTTAACGGTAACGGCGGAGGGAGAGGGTGTTGCGTCTCTTCCAGCTGGCACGACGACCAGATCCGATGGTCTTGTTGAAACCGTGTCCCTTTCCGTGACCACGGTTCTTCTTGCCAATGGCAGTAAGACCACGGGCTTCGCGGTGCTTGTGAACGGGGTTGACGATCCAGTTGATGCGAGCATCACGACGGATAGCCTTGTGGTTGGGATCAACAAGGATGACCTCGAAGTACTTGTAGGTAGCATCTTGGTTGACCCAGTAGGAGTTCAAGACACGCAAGTTAGCGCACTTACGGCCAACACGCTCCTCAGCGGTGGCTTGGAGAGAACGCTGGTACTTGAGCTGGTTGATACCCTGGTTGACGGGCTTACCGTAGGTAGCACCCTTGGGGGCAGTTCTCTTGCGGTTACCGCGACGAACACGGATACGGTAGATAACATAGCCCTGCTTGGCCTTGTAACCAAGACGGCGAGCCTTGTCGGGGCGAGAAGGACGAGAAGCACGGTGGATGACATTCAATTGTCTATTGAAAAATTAAGAGTTAATTTAGGTAATAACCAAGAAGCCTTGATGGTTATGAGCGTACCTGTATTCCCAGCATCTAACACGAAGCAAGAAGCGGAAGACATCCGACTGCTTCTTCTTGTAGAGTTCTTCAAGATACTTATAAGCTGTGAATGAATATAGTATATTAGAGATCGAAGTCAAGACAGGCAATGTAAATCGGATTCAAGGAAACGTACCACCCATGTCAAGACCTGTGAGTTTTCAAGGGAGGCAAAACCATAATACGTGAGTAACAGAATATTAGGTATAATAACACAGGTAATGAGCGAGGCACAAAGACCAGAGCCGTATAATTATATATATTGTGTGATGGCTGCTTGCGGAAATGTCGAAATGTATCGAGCTGCTGCTTCGTCGCAAATGTGGTGATTTTCGATCATCGCTTTTTCTAGCTACATCCATCCAAAATCCAGCTATAACATCCATCCATTTGCTGCTGGTCTTTGATGCCACTCATAGCACACGCATCGATACACACCTGAAGTTAAAGAGGAGGCTCATATGGCTGGCCGCCGAAAAATGCCTTAAACCTAGACGAGCGGGGACCAGCGAGACTGTCACGGTGGCTTAGATTTGAGGTTCCCTTCCTTTAACTTTTGTGTTCGAAATTTCTTGCCTTGCTGGAAAATAACAAGATTCAAACATGTCCCTGGCAGCACTCAAAACAGCGTGTCGAAGGACACCTACTCCTATCTTGGCAAGCAGTATGTTTTTATAATTACAAACTGTCATAACAACTTCAGTCTAAATTTCTCTATACCTCTTATAGCTCAATTGTGGAGATCTTTGGCTACCCAACCTGTCAGAATTGTCGCTAACAGAGAACAACAACTCGAGTCTTTGAGTAAGTAGACCTGTCAATGCATTTGCTGACTCGACTTTGATTATTTACCTTGTATTTATAGTTCCTACATCAAATGATTTGCAAGCAATCAAGCGTAACCGACCAACTGCACAAGCTGTCACTTCACACAACTTGACTATCTCAAAACTTCTTGCTGCTGGGCTGCACTTGGGCCACTCCACTAGTCTTTGGAACCCTGCTACTCTTCCATTCATTTTCGGTACTCGTGCCGGAATCAGCATTATCAACTTGGAACACACTTTGGTATACCTTAGACGAGCATGTAATGTTGTTCGGGAGGTGGCACAGCGAGGCGGCACTGTTTTGTTCGTTGGTACTCGTCCAGAAATATCAGAACTTACCATTGACGCAGCTAGAGTTTCTGAGGGATACCACGTTTCAGGTAAATGGACTCCTGGAACCCTCACTAATGCTCACCAAGTTCTTGGTCGACATGCTACACCAGATCCTCAAGACCCAGGAAAGCCCCCCAAAACATACAAGCCAGACATTATGATTTTATTTAACCCATTGGAGAACGACATCGCCATAGCAGAAGCACAATTGAACAACATTCCTACCATTGCCATCACTGACAGTGATTGCGACCCCCGTCGAGTCACATACCCAATTCCTGCTAATGACGATTCTATCCGCGGTGTGGAATTAATCGCAAAGGTGTTGGCCACCTCTGCACGAGAGGGGGTGATCAAACGCAAGCAATTGTTGGATCGTAAAGAGAAAAGCTCCAAGGCATCTCGTGATTATAGAAATCAATTTGATGGACGGTCGTCCAACTAAAATGTTATTAGCAGAAAAATACAAGTATAGACTTCACAACATTAAGAAAAAAAAAACTAGCTTTCAATCTGAGAATAATAAAAGCAATGTACAAAAGTGACTATTTCTCATTAAGTAACTTGAATTAGTGCAGCTCGGTTCAATGTGAGGATGAACCGCAACCATGTTCTATATCAACATCTTCCTTCGTCATGCGCATTGTAGCGGCTTGGGCTCGTAAGTTACGCATCTGTTCAGGTGTCAGCATGTCCGAAGTTGCTATTGTTGACTTTCCTCCTAGCCGATAAGAACCTGCCTCCCATGTGACGGCACTATCGATGGCTTCCTCATCGTCGTCTGGGGTATATACTTCGGCATTGCTCAGCTTTGAGCCATTGAAAGTTTTGGGATTAGCAACAATCTCAAGCTCTCGGTTTAACTGATGGAACCTATGATCGTGTTCACTCCAGACATTATGTGTCAACTCGTGTAGCAAAACTTTGCGTATGCTGTCATAGTGTCTGAACCCTTCCATATCGTCTGTTCGAAGTCGCAAGGAAATCAATTCTCCTTTGTTACGATTATAGCCCAAGATGGTTTTTTCGAAAGGTGTTAGCTCTGTGAGTTCCCCCACCGACCATTGATATTGCTTCATAACATGACGAATCTAAAATGGAATGAAGAATGGTTAAGTCCTCTTGAAAATTTTGAAGGCACGAACAAAGCAATGACTTTACCCCTCTATCATTCTTCAAACGCTCCAAAAGTTTCCTCGCCTTTTCGGGCTCCGGAAACTCTTCAATAACTGATATTTTATGGAAATTGTATCGTATATCCCCTTTGCTCGTACCAGACTTGTAAACCTTGGCTTTGCGGATTGGCGTAGTTTTCATCCTTTCGATTCGCTTATCTATCTCTTTTACTTGCTTTATATCTTCGTCTTTGCTTCCAATAAGCATTATCTTTGATCCTTGACTGACTTTTGCCTCGGAAAGTGTCTGCTCGTTCTTCATTAGCCCTTTGAACATGAGCTTTTGTCGCTCGAGGGGCACACCGGTTAGATCTTGCAAGTGCTGCTTCAAATCTTGTACGGTACTTTGCGAATCTCGATCTTTCAGCTCATATAGAGTGCCTTTAAAACTTATTTGGAAGGATATGGTATCGGTGGTCATGATTAGTGTAAGGTGTAAGATTACGCAAGCGTCCTGGAAAACTGCCATCTGACAAATGCAACCTCGTCTGAGTTTCAAACAGTCAGGGCCAGTCCTGTCAGCGTGCACTGACCCACTTTTCTCTTCCAAATTTTCAATAGTGATGGAAATTTTTCATATATTCCGATCAGAATCATATATCTTCTCAAGTTATCAAGATACTTTATCATAAAGCTATGGCGAGCCTAAGCATCGCCTAAGAAATGATTCAACACCAAGCTTGATCTTTAAATGTCATTTATTAATTTTCCCTCGTTTACAACATCAAAATGGAAGGATGTTTAGGATATGATAGTTGTATTGGATGTCTTTGCTATTTATCTTGACCAGCAGGATTATGTATTCCAAAGCAGGTATATGCTTGCAGATGCATTATCGTTTGCATGATGGACAGCCATCTCTATGAAAGTAATAGATGCGATGGCTATGACAGTAGCTGGTAGATTCACGACAGAGCTTAGGAACAAGTTGTGCCAAATTTGAGAGTTGTGTTGAGCGTAATTCAAACAAAGCCATAATGTGGAGTAATGAACTTCTCGTTTCACAATTTAGTGCTTTCTTTATATTGTGATTTATGGCAAAAAAAAAAAATGTACTAATTTCAGCATTTAACTTTGTTGAGCTATTCGAAGTTACCCGTTTTACTATCCCACCCCCTTTTCCTTGGAATGTGATTGAGTAGGCCTCTCATGACACCAAGTTCAGTATTGAACACAACTGCTAACAAGATCGAATTTCTTGTTTTTAATATTATTCCCCACACATATCTTTAAAAACATACCCCACATCAAATGGTTTTGCATACGTGATCGTTGTCTTTGTGCAAAGCTTGTTATTTTGCAGTTGAAATTCGGAAAAGTCTAAATTTCTGGGACAGCCAGTATTCTTTACAATTCTAGATCGCTATTCTCTAGTCGGCTTCCCGATAAAGGCTACCTGAGAGTATTTCAATGTATACTGTCGACCAATAAATGCTATATGAAATAAAGATGTTATCCCTTACGTTTGCATGTTAAAAATGACTTTTGTGGAAGGTATGTCATACTGTCGCAGCTTAATTGAAAATATGACATAGTATTACAGAGTTATGTGCACTGAACATTTCACTTTGAAAAAATATTGTGAAAGGGTCGCCTGCTGACATTAAGTACCTGCCAATAAATCAGTGCAGGCTCTTCTTGTTCAGCAATTCGAAATTGTTTGGTAAACCAAATACTTCACAATGGCAGCTAGCAGTTAATTTCAACCTGATCGTTTCATACCTTGCTGACATCATGTGCATACACAGATTCTAACGGAACTATCTAGCAAGGGTGTGGCCCATAATTGAATGTCATACAACTTTTTGGTTATTGAAACAAGTCAAGGCTAACTTTGATTGGTGAAATTGGATTAAGCTCTGGTCGTCAAAACCGAATATGGGTTATATCAATTTACCGGTATAGCCGATATATGAGGTTGACACACTCTCTTTCCGACGTACGATCTGCATCTGGTAGCAGCCAAACCTGTCATCTGTGCAAAGTGCTGATCCCGGCGTTCTGCATCATACTAGCTGGGTCAATTTACTATTTGAGGGATTGGGGTGTATAATCGAATGTGTATTCCTATCAACCAATAAGTCAGCATATCCACATACAATGTTCTTGTATCAAGGTGTTTGCCTATTGCAAAACATCTTCTATCGTAAAGTATAATAAATTGCCTTTCACACAAAGCTTTTTGCTCCACTTGATTATTTGTTTTATTGTATAAATATCGTCATCTTGCATCGATTCTTCTTCAAAACTTACGCCGTGTTACAGAGCAGCCACCAAAATTCTGACAAGTTTCGCAAAATCATCAAATACTATAACTTTTTCACAGATCTGAGCAGACTCACATTACTCTGATCGGACTTTAACAATTGCCAACCCCAAACCGTTATTGCCATCTCAATGGGGCGCGATAGTTTCATTATCCGACACTCCACCTTAAATATTCTCAGTTTTTTACAGACTCGTTTATGAAATATATCTCACTAAGCAGTACATCATTTCACCAAGTCGTAAATTAGTAGTATTATCAAGTAAATAATACTCTGGATAGTGCAGAATTACGTACAAGCACTTGAATACGATTGTATCTCGTCATATTATGTTCATTTTGCTGACGATACACGTGACAACATCTGTACCTGGATGGTCGGAGCTTCCAACTTTTTTCTTATTCTCGAGAATATAAAGAGATGACCTGCTTCTGCCTTGATTCCTCTCATCACGCCATCAACAACTTTCACAGCTTTCGCCCTCGATAAACAAAAGAAAAAAAAAGTATGACGTGGGATACCAAAACTCAGACTTTCCATGGTGGTCAGGAACACCGTTTTATACCGAACTTTGTAGAAGACTTTAGTGTGACTACAAACTACCTTGGAACCCCTAAGGCTGCTCTGGAAGCAGCCAAGGACTCGGTAAGTAATGGGAACTATGAAAAATCTTTCAATGAAGTTAAAGCTAATTAACGTGTCAAAAAAAGATCGTTACGTGCCACCATTATCCTCCAGCCGATCAAGAGCCAGCAAAATCATCCTTGGCAGAATTCTTATGGCCAAATGACTTTCAACAATTTAGGGATAGGCTTTTGCTTGGAAATGGTGCTTCTGAAGTAATTGATTTGGTTATTAGAACAGCCAAGAGCACCATCAAATCTGACAGCACTCTCACATGGAAGAGCGGACCATGGGATACACAGGTAGTGTATAACGGAAATACCTTGGTTCATATTATTCTATGAAACTTTCTCTGACTGCTTCTTTTGATACTCATTTCTAGTACAAAGAATATTACCGTAGTGCTGAGTCGGCCAACATGAAGATATTGGATGGCAACTCAAAGGAAGTCGCAAATGTGCTATGCATTGTCAATCCCTGCAACCCAACTGGAGATTATATGCCTTTGGATGAGATAAAGCCTTGGATTGAGAAGAATGTTCATGATGGCGGTTTTGTGATTGTCGGTAAGGTTTAAATGGTGTTATATGATCCATCTCGTCATTGGATACTTATGTTATAAGCGTCATAGACGAGTCTATGCAGCCATGGCATTCAGCCAATTTCCGCGATGACTCCTTGACGCAGCAAGCTGAATTTGCCGCCGATCTGTACGCCAGGCGCAACGTCTCCCTCTATGTTTTGCATTCTTGGACAAAGATTTGGTCATGCACTGGTCTTCGCCTTGGCTCCATCATTTGTCCAACAGCGGAGCACTGCTCAGAGTTGAAAAGAGCTCAAGTACCTTGGTCAGTCAATACTCCTGCCCTGGCCTTTTTAGATAGTGTAGTAAAGGATCAGCAATACATGCAAGAAACCTGGGACGGTACTTCTCAATTGCGCTCATATTTGATAGAGCAGCTGTCTGCTCTACGAGCGTCCAAGCGCGAGAACTTTGAGTATAAAGGCAAGGACTTCCTCAGCTGGGTATGGATTGATATGAGAAATGAACAGGTAGCCACAGAGGCCGTCCGTTTGGCTAAAGAGGCTGGTGTACCGGTCAGAAGCGGTCAACCTGGATATATTAGGCCCACTCATGTACGTGTTGCCGTCCGAGAAAAACAATTCGTCGATGTATTGATAGCTGCCTGGCAAGCACTTTGAGCGGCTTGATATAGCCTGGTCTATACATCTGAAGATCAAGGCTTTTATAGATCATATACTTTTCCTTACACATAAATTCATCGATATGTTACATTGTAGTTCAGCATTACCCAACATACTATCCAGATACCTTTGCATTCAGTTACCTCAAGGTTTCTCAAACCAACAAAGTTCTCAATATGGAAAAAAAAAATTAATAAAACTTGTTTTTGATCAGGATTATGTCAAGACACATCGATAAGAAGACTTTATTGTAAGCGTACTTAGGACATACGCCAAAAGATAAGCTAACACGACCTGAAAGAAACCGACGTTGAAGATCCGAAGGAGCATTTTTTATTTTCAAAATCTAATATTTCACGCCTGGCAATGGGCTCCTGCCAATAGTCTAAATTTTTGCCCGCTTATTTTAGCAAGTTATTTTACCCCTATTGCCTAACGGATAAGGAATGCTGATTTTCACCAAATATCTTTCGGCTTTGATGTAATTAAACCCATAAGCTTGCATGATACCCGCTTTAGGTCTTCGCCATAATCCCAAGTCTGGTGCCAGGGGTAGATGGTGGTATATATTTGCCGGCAACGAGTTATTTGTTTCACCCCAATATGAAACTCTGCGATGGCGAAATAGTCAGGACTGCTTATAGAAACTATAAAGGGGAGTACTAGTTACTTTATTTCCAATGATCAGTAACAGACAACTGTTTAGTTACTATTATCCCATCCCATCCAACTCTAATCCAGAGCAGCGGGAGCTCAACAAAAGAATCGGTTTATATAAACTGTTGACAGGCTTTAATATGGTCTTTGATAGCCCACAACATCAATATGTCATTTCTCCACTGCGCTGGGGCCAAATACATACTCATGCGCCTAACACTCAAACACATTGCGCCAATGCCATAACTTCACATGTCAAGCAAGACACCATTATGCGCTCTGATAAGATGGATTGCAATTCATTTACACAAACAAAAAGAGTACGATCAGGCTTATTTCTCTGGAATTCAATATGGAAAAGAGTAAGAAAGGAGGTGAAAGAATCTTTCACACGAGAATATGAACAGTACGATGAAGAAGATGATGATACATTGGACAATATACCAACGTGCTATGACATACCGGTTGATACCAAGCTGCATGTTTACCTGCGACACCAGTCTCAGCAGCAATCCGCCAATTTAGTTATCACATTACACGGCAAGCCGCGAAGCAATCTGGTGAAACCTGTAGAGCCCTCCAAAGAAGAATATGCCGCTGGGCTAAGCACAATGCGCAAACTTCGTGAAGCTAACCGGGGCCTCAGAGAAATGATACATATAAAGCAGGTGCTACATAGATTGCAAAAAAATAAGAATCAAGACATTATATTACGTGAAATGGAGTGGTACAAAATAAAGTTGCTGGAAAACGACCTTTGTGGCGGAAAGGCTATGGCCATGCCGAAACGAAACTTACACAATCGGACTGGAGAAACCACCACCACCACCACCACACGCCGTCCAAGCTTTGTTCAACAAACAATGGTCACAACCGTACAGGACCGGGAACCGGTTAAATGACTACTGCGAAATACGAGTCGTTAACATAAAATTAACATTCCAACACCATTTATTATATCATCATGATCAATAATCATCACATAAACTTGTAAAACAAAAAGACATTCAAACTGCTTTTAATAAAAGATAGAAAAGGATCTTGGAACTGGGATTGCGGTGATCTGTTCAACGATAAATCATCGGAATAGACATCCGAAATATAGTATGTGTTTAGTTTGGTAAGAAAAAGAGAGTTGACGCCGCCGCGGCAATTGGTCTAGAATATCAAAACCAGGACAACAACCTTTTTGTTTCAAGCCAGTATTGTTGCACTCAAAAAGGTTTTAAAAAAAAATTGCCCTGAACTGAATTGCCTTGGCCAACTAGCTGCTATGTACAGCGAAAATGAGGGCTCAACATATATACAAATACTTTGGAGGTATAAGCTTCTTGTCGGCTTTATGCTATCAATTGTCCGTGCACAGATATCAGCTGGGCAGTGTTATTGCTTGGGACCCAAATAAGAATCTCATGGTGTGGTCAATTGCTACTCCCAAGTCAAGGCCCTTCGGGATTTCCAGTTTCGGACATGATAGATCAACATCAGGCTTTATATTTAAATGCTGATATTTTAGAACGTTTGAGAGCAACCCTTTCCAGATTCCCTTTCCTCCAGTACCTTTTTTTCTGTCGTATTTCATCTGCTAAATATTCAAACTTTTTCTTGCTGCTTACTTTATTTACTGTTGTAACCGAGAAGATTCGTAAATTTGCTTACTATCATGAAGGCACAAACATTTCAATCAGCACCTATTTATACAAGCTTTCATAGTCTGTCGCCTCTTGACAGTCCACAGACCATGGCAGAGGCGTCCGACACGGTGTTCTCGCACAGCCCACTGAATATTAGAAAGATAGGCTCAGTGGAACGCTTACCAACAAACAAGGCAACAAATGTTCGGAATGACGGAAGCTTGAGCCGTCATGCCCAGAATAGGACATCGTGTCACCTGGACCTCCTGGATGCTCGGACACTGACCGACTTGACTGATAACTCACTCGAGTCAGTAAACAACAACGAAAAACAGCAACTGTTCTCATCGTTGCCGGAAGGAAATTTTATATTTGACTCAATGCTCGAGTCGCCTTTACTAAAAAAAATAAAAGACTCAAAGGCACAAACATCTGACCAAGAGACTCCCGGTTGCAAAAACCAAACCGCTTCCCCTTGCAACAATAACAACAAAGCTTGTCACAAAATGAACAAGGATAAGTCTGTCGAACTCTACAAAACCGAATGGTGCCGTAACTGGCAGGAACTCGGTGTTTGCAGGTAAGCTTAGCAATTTGACAACACATCGCTTTTAGAAATTTTCATTCATGTAAAAACAACATTCTGAAACAGATATGGAAAGAAGTGCAGATACGCCCATAGCGCTGCAGAAATGCGCAAGATTGAACGACACCCCCGTTACAAAACACAAATTTGTCGAACTTATCACGAAAAAGGAACTTGCCCCTATGGAGTTCGCTGTACATTTATTCATGAGCAACCAACGAATTCCAGTATGAATATTTACTCCACTGAGATGAGCGCTACTCGTAATTCATCAAAGTCCCCAACTGATATTCGACAGTCAAAAGCAAACCCACCATCTATTGCTAAGACAGATATAGCAGATGACAACCAGTCGACGACTCTGCCTTGGTTGGTGCAGTCAGGTACAAATTTTATAGGCGACCAGCCCAATGAAAACAAAGCCATGTTGCCACTCTCCCAAATGAAGAAAGTTGCACACAGTAGGTCTGCGTCCAGCACAAGCAGTTGTTGGAGTCCTACGCTACCCAACAATATATGGGGCCATCCAGGATTCTATAGTGAGGTCAGTATTGCCTCACCCTAAGCTGCTCACTATGAATTTTAAGATATTGAATTTTTTTTTTTTTTGGATTTGCTTTCATAGGCCGAAATCACCACTGAATTTACTAAACGACAAAAACGGTCCTCTTCCATTGCAAGTACTTCAAGTTTAGACAGCTCCATCTTTCCTGCTGACGAAATATCACCAAAGCTCGATCAAGCAGTCATCTATTCTCAAGAGGCAACCAATTACATTTCACCTATTGACGATAGTTGGTCTGACTTTTCTTGGCTCTCCTTGAAATCAGACATGCTAAAACGTCCAACCAACTGCCTCACTGTTGGCCTTTAGAGCGACACTCTTCACCATATATATAAGTGTGTATGTACACATGTTGCTCTCAGAGAGCAAGACTTTTATACCTGTACAGATAATTTCTGCTGTAGCTTCTGCCTTTCCTCTCTTCCCTTTCATATTTCATTTGCCGTCTGCATCACCTGCCTTTCATATTTTGCTCATTCGCATTGATCAAGTTAATAGCAATCAAATTTGCTAAAAGATTATCCATCTTCCACCATAACCTATTCGTCGCATATTGAACAATTAAAACCTCCCATTCCTACCATCATCTTATTATAACGTAGAAGCGTGATGGCTTTGTTTGGAGTAATACGAGCTTTCACTTTACTAAATCTTCGTTTATTGTTTTGTTTGTGTAATTTGTTCGAAGCGTTCGGCAAACCGGATTTAGTACGAGAAAAGGACTGGGCGATGGATCTCATCAAACCTGAAGAATGTACAATATCCAGTCTAAAGTCACCGATAGATGAGTCAATATTACAAACGCTGAATTTAGTATCATCTTTGTATTATCCATTGTCTCTGCCAATTCGACGACGTAACATGCAAAATTTTTTACTGCATGGCTGCACTTTTTGCCTGCATTTAGGCTATCAATTTTTCGAAATCAGTTGTTCCTGGATTTCCCAGGGTCACCTGAAGATAAAATATTTGCCGCCTTCCCGGATACCCCGCCCTATCAAGCTTTTCCCTGTCAAAAAACCCTCACTGGAAGACATGTTGCAAACAATTGCTGCAACCGTGAGAGCCCGCACTATATTGCCTGGTCAGAGGTCACTTGTTTACTTTTCGACTGGATCATGTGGTGAGTCTGAGGCATTTCGCGAAAGTAGAAAGATTCAAGTCGCACCGTAACCAATGTTTAAATTGCGTTTCTATAGCGAGAAATAAGGTGCTTACCCTGGAATCTATGAATGAAGCAGTGAAGAACGTAGAGTATGCTGTACGAGGCGAACTGGCTATAAAGGCCGAAAATTTGCGTGTGGTAAATAGAAATAAGGCAATCGAAAGTCAACACAAGGTAAAACAAATCGCTAACTGCAGTGTACACTTCAACTAGGCGCTGGATCAAAAGAAGCCCCTTCCTTTCACCCGTATCATCAACTGTAACATTGGGAATCCTCAACAGTTGAGCCAGAAACCAATCACCTTCTTCCGTCAGGTAAGCTTTCTATATGCTTTTATTTGCATCATTTGCTATCCCCCCCCCCTGGGACCAATAAGAATAACTTTTTCAATATGAACCAGGTTGCATCTCTCTGTGAAAACCCTGAACTGTTGCAACCCAAAAATCGCGATACTTTGCTCAAGCTATATCCTGCTGACGCGATTGCAAGGGCTGAAGTGTTACTCAAGAATGTGACTAGCGTTGGCGCTTACTCGCATTCAAAAGGCGTACCATTCATCCGTCAAACTGTTGCCCGCTTCTTGAAAGAGCGAGATGGTTCACCTGCAGACCCAGAAAACATCTTTTTAACTCAAGGAGCCTCTTCTGGTGTTCAGACTATTCTTCAAGTCCTAACCAAAGACGAGTCGACGGGCATCATGATCCCTATTCCGCAATATCCACTATACTCTGCCACACTGTCCTTATTCAATGCCACACCTGTGCCTTATTACCTTGATGAGGCCAATGGATGGGCGCTCAACATCGATGAAATGACACAAAACGTTGTCGAAACCAGGAAAAAGGGTATAGATGTACGTGCCTTGTGTATCATCAATCCTGGAAATCCCACCGGTCAATGCCTCACTAAGGAGAATATGCAACAAGTTGTTGAATTTTGTAGTCGCGAAAGTATTGTTCTGCTTGCAGATGAAGTCTATCAAACCAATATCTATCAACCTGATCAGCGACCATTCCACAGCTTTAAGAAGGTGCTTCACGAAATGGGAAGTAAATACAACAATGTCGAATTGGTGTCTTTCCACTCCATCTCAAAAGGCATGGTGGGCGAATGTGGCAGGCGCGGAGGATACATGGAGTTGGTGGGAATCGACGAAAAGGTCATTGATCAGATTTACAAACTCGTGTCCGCAAACCTTTGCCCCAACGTTCAGGGTCAGATCTTGGTTGATCTTATGACCAACCCTCCTAAAGCCGGCGATGAATCTTATGAATTATATACAAAGGAAATCAGTGATATTTATGAATCACTGAAGCGAAGAGCCAAGATGTTGGCTGCATGTTTCAGAAACATGGAAGGAGTGACTTGTAACGATGCAGATGGTTCCATGTACGTCTTTCCTAAAATCACTTTGCCAAAGAAAGCTATCGAAGCTGCCCAAGCTGCTGGAAAAGAGCCAGATAACTTTTACTGTCTCGAAATGTTGGATGCTACTGGCGTTTGCGTTGTGAATGGTACGTTTTATAGTTTCCGACATGTTTATTTGTATTATATTCGATGAATCGTGACTCTGACTGATTTACTCTTAGGCTCTGGCTTTGGTCAAGCTCCCAACACCTGGCATTTGCGATCAACCTTCTTGCCAGAAGAACATCTCTTTAAGGAGTTTTGCGGAAAGCTTGAGCAATTCCATGTCAACTTCTTGCAAAAGTACAAGGACTAATTTATGAGCACTTGGGTCGTTGCAGAAATATGCATTCTCTCCCTTTCTTTTCAGATACTTTTTTTAATACATTTAACCTTTAGAAAGCTATCCATGATCTGAGCTACTCTGCTGGTCGCATACGTGGGTTCTCCAATGGCTAATGGCCAATTATCATTTGGGATATCTAGTACAATTTATGCAAATAAAAAATAGACAAATTTTGCTTGTAAACCAAATTGTGGGCTGTAAACCAATCTTGGTTGTATTTGTGCTGTTCACTTTTCCTTACGGAACTCAACCTCTATACCGGAAATTCCAACTGGTTCACCGGCCTGGGGTGACAAGAAAATCAATAAGGCATTTCCAAGTCAACTCATACATACATTGCAGCATACCTTTTCGTCATAATCTGCCCAATCCTTCTCAGTCAAATCGATGTCTTCAAATTTAGTTCCAGATTCAGCACCCTTCGCCAACCATCCATCCTAAATGAAGTCGTTAATACAGTCTTTGATCGAGGTTGTCAGCCCTTAAATGAAATATCTACCCGAGCGTCGAAATCCACCGGCTCTAATCCTCTGCAATCCAAAACAGCAAGCTTTACGAACTGACGTACTTGATCAATGCTGTAAGAGCCAGTTGTTCCCTCAAAGGCTATCAACAAACATTCTATTAGCGCCAATCATCCTTAATCCATAAATCAAAAGAAAGTTAGAGTCTCACATGCTGAGGAGGTTCTGCGGCAAAATTTGCACTTCATCACCAGATTTGCAGTAGCCTTTGATCCGGGTACTTCGACTTCGTCCTATGACAACCATCAATATAATGATAAGCTTTCCCAACTTGTCAAGGTATGCTATGGTGTTCAATATGTACCTGTGCATTGATGGTGATCCAATTTTCATCTGTTTCATGACAACTACTGCATTGAATCTGAATATATTGTAAGTTTGTGTCACTTTGATACAATGATATGATAGCTCATTACCTTGAAATGCCATTCATAATCTGACACCGGTCGAAGGTCAGTGATGTTTTCCAGTTCTGCCTTGAAGTAAACACCGATTTTCTAAGCGATCTCTCGTTAGACTCCAAAGTTGTGATTGGTGTGTCTTCAGCCTTTATAATCTTACCACCATGTCTGAATTTGGACTTTGAAGAAGTGCGCTGAACAAAATCGATTGAGTCTAGCAAGTTATTACCAAGAAAAAATTAGTCACGTGTATAATTTGAACGTGCTACCGTGTTTGAACGCGACTTTTTTTTGGTGTTAATTTTTGGTTCCGCGAACGCGACTCGCCTTTTTCTCCCAAATTGATAATGGCGGCTGCATTGCAAGAGGTGCGTTTCGAATAGTACAGTCTCAGTATTTGGCTGTTTTCATTTCTATCTTCACATGGCTGACTCACCTTTCCCCCAGCCGATTACGCGCAGATCCACAAGGCAACGAAATGCTGACGCAGGAACAGCTACTACTAATGGTATACAATATTCTCTCGAGCTTTTATTTAAAACTAGACCTCACACTCTACAAAAATAGATGAAAGCGATCAAGAAGTCCACTCGACTAGTAGTCAAGAATCAGAAATTGATGAATTGATTGATAGTGACGAGAATAACTCGGATGACGACGATGAGAGCTTTCGCTTAGTTAACACGCCAACTCGCCAAAAATCAACGAAAGGCAGAGCTAGCGGCTTTAAAGTTCCCGAAAACCCTATGAGTGTAGAACAAGATTTGGACGATACCGATGATATCGATACTCTCTATGGTAAATCATACATGGCTGATTTTATTTTTATCCAATTGTAAGAGCTCTCAACTGACATTGATTTAGGCCAAATACTTGGAAGCAGACTACCCACTGAAAAACTAGTCGAAGAGTGGATAGATAAATATAAGGGACCTGAGAAAATGGAGGCTGTGGAAGATCTCGTTAACCTCATCATCAGAGTATGTCATATTCACCGAGATCAAAGCCAATGCTTGATACTGACACCAGACTTCATCCATCGTACTAACATCCATTTAACTTAGAGCTGTGGTACAAAAGAAAAAATTGATGCAAAGGCTATCGAAGACGATGAATTGATCGTTGATGCTTTACACAGCCTGGAAGATAAAGTTTCTGCGGTAAGCTTGCAAAGCATTCTTCGGTTGTTAGAGGTGACTTGTATGAAACTCATCAATTTCTGCGGATTTCATATAGTATCGATACACAGAATATCCGATTGCTTCCAAGCTACGTAAATATAAAAGTTTGAAAGCCGATCTCATTGACTTTTGGCAAAAGTTGATCGAAGAGTGCCAATATGATATCATTTATGACGGTTTATTAGTGGAAACTTTACAAGTATGGCTCACTACTATGTCCAGGTAATTGCGCTTCCGTTGAATTAGCATTCCACAAACATCACAGCTGGCTCAAACAATTTTGGATATGTGTAGCTCTACCTTTAGACCTTTCCGTCACACGGCAACTGTCATTGCTTTGAACGTAATTAGTTCTTTGGCTTTAATTGCAGAAAGAGCTGTGCAAGAAAAAGTTATCGCCAACAGACAATTGGGCGCAGAGCGACGAAAGAACAATAACAACCGTGCTAGCGAGAGACAAAAGATGCTGGAGGATAAGAGCAAAGCCCTGACTAACAAAGAGAAAAGATTGAACGGCTATTTAAAGCATTTCATTGATTCGTAAGTGTTGGTTTTGTATAACATTTGTAAATAACACCACCTTAACATATTCTCAATCTTTAGAATCTTTGTGCATCGATGCCGAGATGTTGAAGCCGTCATTCGCATGGAATGTATTAAGCACTTGGGTGATTGGATGGAGCAATATACAAGTTATTTCCTTGATAATCAATACTTGCGGTATCTCGGATGGCTGTTGAACGACAAGGTAAATCATATTGCAATTAACATTTCCATCATTAATCACAGGTCTAACACAATTTGC
This sequence comes from Umbelopsis sp. M5902, assembly GCA_037039815.1. Taxonomy (NCBI): domain Eukaryota; kingdom Fungi; phylum Mucoromycota; class Umbelopsidomycetes; order Umbelopsidales; family Umbelopsidaceae; genus Umbelopsis; species Umbelopsis sp. M5902. The sequence goes on from JAXQGL010000050.1 coordinate 526,157, forward strand.
ACTACAGTCGACATCTGTAAGAACTGAATCGACCAGAGCCATAAGTACACTCTATGGCATAGAGTCAAATAGATCTAAAATGACCAACTTTTTGCAACGCTTCAAAGTGCGACTGGTGGAAATGGCTCTTCATGAAACAGATCAAACCACGCGAATTCAAGCTATTGGGCTGTGTGTGCTACTTGCTGAAAGCAACGTTATCGATGCCAGCGACAATATGAATTTAGGATCGCTAATATTCTCAGACCAACCCAAAATCCGAAGCAGCATTGCTCCTCTGGCTAACATGATCTTTCAAAATGATTACTTATCACCAACCATGAGTGAAGCAAAGTCGGTTGCTGCGACTCTGCCACCAATTACAACTTCAACTGGTCGAACACGAGGTGTTGTTCATGGAAGAGAAATTGACAGTACTGCCATCAAATTCAAGTGCCTAGTTAAAATGTTAATGGACTACGGTGAAGCTACACAAAAGGTAAAAAAGCCAAATATCTTAATGGGCTCCAGCGAAGTAGACTCTGTCGACAATCAGATGGAATTGGATACAACCATCAACACTGCGCAAGTGGAGCGGGTACCCGTTGGTCCTCAATTCGAGAACATTTCTAGCCATAAGGAAAGCCGCATCGCATTGGCTGTTGGTTCTTTATTCAAGGAGATCTCCACTCTTCAGGTTCGTAGCTCAACTGTTGTAAAGTATGTAAACAGCACCACTAATACTGTTTGATCATTCAGGAATGGAAAGCGATGGTTGACTTTCTCTTGAAAGATTACACAACTTCTGTTTCTGATCTGTCCAATACCGCCGAAGAATCTTTGAATGAGTATTACCAGCTCACAGATCAGCAAGATCAAGTTTTCATCGAGATAGTTGTTGCTGTCATCTCATTGTTCATTGACCAGTCTGTGCAGAAATCCAAAACCAAGAAAAAGGTACAGATTATTGTAGTCTTACCGACAAAGCTCTAGGTACTAAATGCTTTTGCGCAGATATCAAACGATGATGATACGAAAAATCAAATCTCAAGACACATTGCCTTCGCTCTCTCACGATTAATTTCTAAATACGCTGCTGATGGCAAGAAAATTGCTCATATCCTAGTATTGCCACAATTGATCAACTTGTCCGCCTACACGGATCTCCGTATGTCAAAGGTTAGCTATTTTGCAATTTGCATCTCAAATCACACGAAATCACAAACTGAGCTAACGCTATGAATAGGCATATGAACAATTGCTTGAAGATACTAAAAAGATGTTCATGCGTCATACCACCTCTAGCGTTCACTTGAATGCAGCCTTGGTGATTAAGCGATTGACTTCATATGAAAGCATGCTCACAGTTGCAGAACCTGTTCTCATTGAATTACGAGACGAGCTGTCATTATTGCTACATAATACTTTCAGTGGCAAGGTAAGTAGCTATCTTGTTAGCAGTTTTGAAATGCCGATTAACACTGAGAAAACATCCTTTATTTAGGATTTACAAGCACAAATGCTATCAGATGATGCACTAGCTGCTATTGCCGTTACACTCTCTCGCATTCAGCAATTTATCAAGGTGATGGACGTGACCGAGATCCTGGAAGATCAGAATTCACAAGCTGTTACCAACTTGAGTTTGATCTTGCAAGTTTTGGAACGAGGCAAATTAGGAAACACGGAAGAATCTAAAGTGAGTGCAGCCTTTTGCATAGTTAAGCATCCGTTTCATTCACTAACCTATAGTGTACAGACGATCCTCTCATCAGCGGCCATACTTTTCCAATATTTGGCTTGGAAATGCCATCAGGTCCTAGCTGACAATGAGACTGGAGGCAGCCGTGTCGATCTATCTAGATTGATCGGAATCAGAGATAGTGTTATTCATACGTTGACTGATTTATCTCTAAGTGACAGCGCTCTACAAGTACAGGAAGATGTCAGAAAGATGGTAAGGAAATATCAATCACACTTTGCATATCTCAGAATTCTAAACTCCTATTTTGCAGTCTTTCCAACTTCTAGTAGACCTTTACTGGCTGTTCTCAAATGAGCAATTCCGTCACCAAAAGTCCAGCGACGACATATCGTTAATGCTTCGATGCACGCCTAACCTACAAAAGACAGCCACCGAATATGTGGATAGCGAATTAAACAAGTGGGAAGAGATATATGCCAGCGAGGCTGGTCAAGATGAAGAAGATGAACAAGACGAGTTATCAGATAATGGTCGACTGGCCGAATCAGCTCATGTTAAAATTCAATATGAACGATTGACGCCTGTAGCTGCACTTGCAAAGGCATTTATGCTGGGCATATTTGATGTTAACCATGCGGTTACCATCGTGAGTCGATACAGAACTTTAGGCTTAGAAGTAGACGAGGTCATCAAGGTACTGATTTCCTCGGTCAAAGATGGCCTCAACATAGCATCTACATCAAAACTGCCGAGCAGCATATTGACCATGTATATGGATTCATTAAAAGAGGTATGTATACCTTTTAGCTTTCCACATGCAATTTACAAGCGCTAAATGAAGATATGTTTCTCCCCATCAGTCTTTTGAACGACACACTAGGCTACAGGATGCTAAACTTGACAAACCATTGCAATTAGCTCGTTTACTGGCAGGTTCCATCAAGGCAGCAGACAGTGATCCTTTCCACAAAACTTCGCCAGACTTACTGACGGATGACTTGCACATCCCTGGCATCACATATTGCATTTCCAGAGCCAGTAGCTATAACAAGAATGGTGATCAAGATTCAAGAGCTGCATCTCTAAAGTTCTTTAAGATTCTTACAACCTTTTCGTCTCTGCTTACCAGAGCAAGGGATGTTGCTAAAATGTAAGTTGAGTCTATTTTTAGCCTGGCGATGGCTAAGATTATGATGCTAACAACTCGGTTCTTCTAAGTCACCGACATCTTGATTCGGTGATGGAGCAGTATGAGCTCAACCTCGAAACATCTGATAAAGATTGGGATGCATACAAAGCATATATAAGTAGCATTGATAGTGTATTGCAGAAGAAGGGCCTTCGATATGGTTAGTAGGACGATGACATTGACGGGGTGATAAAATGTTATGCATGTGCTATAATAACAAATTCTTTACCGCAGACGGAAGCAACAAAAACCATATGGACGCGGCCCAAGAACCTCTTGGCAGTGTAGATCAGAATCGTGCCAATGAATTTGAGAGACTACAACCGATTGCTCGAGATCAAAGTGAAGAAGATGACGAGCCGCTGCAACGTGGGCGCAAGAATGGCAAGAAGCCGGCCAATGATCAAAATAGACGCGGAACAAAGCGAAAGGCGGAGATTGCTAACAAGCAGAGTACCAAGCAGATTCGACTTTCAGATATGTTGGAAAAATCATAGTTTATGCATCCAAACGCGAAAATATGAGTTCCTTTAGTAACCAACCTTATACGTACATCAGCTGACAATAAATACGATAGTTCTTTTATACCATTTATTCGTAATATCTGTACTGAAGTAATGGATTGAAGAGGTTTCATGGTATAATAGCTTTGTCACAGCTAATGCTTGGCAGGTGGATAATTAAACGCACACCTCATGGGCGGACAGATTTTGTATTACCGACAAAAAGTTTGATGTCGTACAAGGACTCCCACTTGGCCTGCCAGCGCGGCAGTGGCCATTAATTCTGGACCTTGCCCTTCTTGCCATTTAGTGATTGGCTCCAATGCGCATAAAGCAATATCCGGTCAAAGCTCTCGCTTTGACTTGGACAATATCTTGCTGTCTATCATTGCCCGCCGTCTCAGGAGACCCTCTCTCAGTTGAACGCTTCGATTTGAATGCTGACTCAGGAACATATACCCAGCATGTTGATTCCGTAAAATTGCGCACGGAAAAGCGCTCAACACCACTATCCTCTGTCAAACATAACTTTGTCATAAGTACGGGCCAAGAATCATACATAGTGAAAGCTGCAGGTCGGCAACAAAACTACGGCATATCGTCTTCAGCTGCTGTTTCAACAACAACCACCCAATTGAGTTCGGCGCTTCCACCAACATCGACCTCAACCCAAGCTAACGGACAAGGATCAACAGTGCCTTTAGCTCCACCCACTGTAACAACAGCGCTGTCAAACAACTCAGGCACCAGTACTATCACGTCGCAGACATCTCAAATAGAAGTGCATTTAAAATGCAATATTGACGCGACCTTTTGTAATAAAGTGGCAAATGCATTTGGTTCCGCCATATTGGAGCTTGGCAAAGTATTACAAGTCAACAACAAAATCATGTAAGCCGAAATTCTATCGATGTCTATTTGGACTTTCAAGAAGCTGACTTTTTTAAATCCAGCATAGATGCTTCTTATTACCATTTCTGTGATAACCAATGTCGAAACAGCACCTATGGCTGGGCTTTACCTTCCTCTCAGGTATAATATAGAAACGTGATAATCTCGCTTTATGATGCATGGCTTCTAATCTCTTTTCTTTCCCCCACAGTATACTCTACCTAATCTAAATGGAGTAGATCCAAACTATCTATATCCGCAAGCGCTAGCCAAGCAGTTGTCACCTTATAACTCCACGCAATGGTCATCCGAAGGTGGCCAAATTTATGATATTTCGGCAGAATTCAATCACGATGCCTATATGTCGGGGCTGAACCAGAACTCTACTCTACCAGCGAATGGCACTACGGTCCCAACAGGTGGTCTATTTTGGTTTCAGGTAAGCCAATCGACAGGTTAAAGTGGGACGTTTCTATTGTGCTGATTTGCTTTTGGATAGGGTGATCCACCAATTGGACCTGAGCAAATTGATATGGACTACATCATTCTGCACGAACTTATCCACGGTTTGGGCTTTTTAAGTTCCTGGGGAATATACTTCCTTGGGCCAGATTCGCCTTATTTTCCATCTGTTCAGGGGCTAATTAATGCCTCTAGTCTTCAAATTGTAACGTTAACTCCGAACTCCTATACCGATAGCAAAACCGGTGCTGTTTATTTGACAGGCTTCATGGCAGGCATGATATTCGACAAATTTGTGACATCAAATATCACTGTAGGAAATCATTCTCAGTCTTTGGCAGTTATTGGAGACAATTTCCAGAACTTTTGCGTACAGAATGATGAAGCTTATGTTGTCAACTTCATCAATCAATTTGACAAGAGTGACTATGCTTCCGATGCAGAATATCTTTATCAATTGATGAACACCAACCATGGTCTAGGATTTAACATGTCCAGTTTACCAACCACCAATTTATATAGCTCTGGTCAGCTTTTGTCACCTAGCAACCTCGGACTTTATACGACATACAATGCCACAAACATCGAAGCGTCGCGAGGCAACTTCAAGCCCGGTCTTACCATTTCACATTTCGATGACTCGTACCTCACGACACCGGATTTCTTGATGTGCCACTCGTACCAGACGGGGATGACCATGCAAGACATTACGGCGCAAGTTTATGATAATTCCGCGGCCATATATTACAACACCACCCAAAATGGCACAGTTGCTCAAACGGCGTACAACTATACTATTGGCCCAGGCATCCTGAATATCCTCAATATCATGGGCTATGCAACCATTACAAACAATGCCAGTTATCCTGCTGCATTTAGCTCGGATAAGCAGTTTGAACCAAAGACCAGAAATGGATGTAGCTCGAAAGGGAGCTCGGGTTATTCACAGCAATCAATTGCCTGCTCTTGGCGATATGGCTACTCGACATGGACGTTGATCGCTGGTGCTTCGTTGTGGATTATACTGGCCGTATGCACCAGTAGTACTTTGCTCGTCGGCAGTATATGATAATTTGCCTTTTGCAGCATTTAATCCTCTGGAATTGGATTTTTTAAAATTAGTATGGAGCATGTTTTAGTAGATTAATCTCAGTGTTATAGAGCTATTTTTATTTGGAATTGTACTGTATTCTGTATTTTATAAATGGACAAGTAGATACTTTAAAAAATCTAGGCAAAGAAACGGAAGTAGACCCATCCACCGAGAATCACAAGAGGAATGATGATACGAAGAGGGCTGTAATCATGAAGTCAGAATCATGCTAAATTAAAAAATATATCGCCAAAGCATATGATTGTGTTACTTACTTTCCCTGAGCAGCACTGGATGAAGAGGAGCCGGTAGTGTTGGACTTGATGGGCTTTACGGGTGCGGACTGCAGAACAATTCAAGATTAATTCGGATGACTTTCGGTCAGACCCTCCGGTTGCACTACGGAGATGCTACCCTGGTACTTACAGATTTGTCCAAATCACCAACATAGTACTTTTCCAACAATTCACGAGCTTCATCAGAGTGACCAACGTCCTCGAAAGCTTCGGTAGCATCTTTGGCACCTTCGTCTAGGAGAACCTCTTCACCTCCAGGATGCTATTGATTCATCGCGTCAATCAATTTGCCAGCATGAGCTTGATGTGCAGACATCCACTGAAAAACTGTAAAACTTACCTCATCAACAAACTCAGTAATGTTGTACACCTTGTTGTGAACGATCATATAAAGATCCTCCTTGGAGTTGTGTGTTGCTACTTGCTCGTGAGTGAAAGTTGACATATCGGGGTTCTGCTTAAAGAGATAGTGAAAGAAAGAGAAATCTGAATTCAACCTCAGGGCCCGCAATATTTCTAAAAATTTTCTAAAGACCTTGGCTGAAACGACACCTTGATGGGTGCTTGCCTTCATATATTATGGGATGTATTATTCATCAGATCATGATATATCTTGTGCATATCGTAATTTATATCGTCAGTTTTACCTGTTGCAATTTTGTAAATCAAAAAAATTAGCCATCTTGGCTCAACTCGTTCCAACGCAGATTTCAGTTGCATAATGCATCTGCTGAATCACCCTATAATTTAAACTTTGCTCAGGCAAACCTATCGCAGCCACTCTATTCATATCGATTTCACCCAGCAGCTTTGGTTCTCTCTAAATAGGGCTTGCCAAAGGAAACGGACTACATTGTTACCTTTGAGTACTCATAGCCACTTTTTAAATACCAAGTTTTCTCAACCGTTGCATTTCCATACTTGGCTTCTTATCTACTTAGTTGAGATATTTCTGATTGAATCAAAATGTCATCTTCAGTAGATTCTCAAGGTCCATGGCCACCTGCTAAGGCAATATCCATGCGCCTGAACAGAGAGGCCCTTGCTTACCTAGAGGAATTAACTGAAAAGTCGACTACCCAAGGACAAGCACAGCCAAAACTAAGCATACGCTTTGGAGACAATCCAGTTAGTAGTACTACCACTTTTCTTTTTGTACAATAAGCTTGGTTGATTTAAACTCGTTCTGCAGGCCATAATGATAGAAGGAAGGTCGTTTCCGTTTTCAATGGCAAAAGATACGGCCCATACGCAAATATATAAGCGCCGATCTGCTACTACATTACAGCCCTTGACAGAAATCACCCATAAGGCAAACATGACTCCAGTACTTTCCTCGGATTACAAGTCGCGAGTGAAGGCTCGCGCAGAAGAAGCAGAAAGAGAGAAGAAGTCTCGGAAGATAGCTCTTATCGATGATCCCATCAACACTTCGTCAAGTATTAAAAACTCTCGGGCAATAGGAACAACTACTAAAAGAACTCCAACTTCACAAAGTTCAGGAGTAATTCATTCCCCAGTCATTGTATCATCTACAGGCAGCGAAGTTTCAAGGTCAACGTCTTCAACCTCTAGTCTGCGAGAACGAGTGATACAGCTTTTGGCTCTGAAGCCTTTCAAGTTATCTCTATTGGCAAACATGGTGAAAGCTTCTGAAAAGGATCTTTTGCGCATGATTAAAAAGGTATACTATATTCTTTGCGACTCACATTGACTTTTGACTGCTTACTCACAACTCATTTAGGCGGCAACCAACTCTGGAGATACATGGACACTAAGACCAGAGATATATAAAGAAGTAAAAGTCTGGGATTGGAGTCGATACGATACCAAAGAAAAAGAAGAAGTTGCCAACAATGCTCGACGAGCATTTGATGCTTTGAAGGTACCACTGACTGCTCCGGAAAGACTACGTTTGGAAAAACCTGCTCCTCCGGTCAGACCACCAAAGCCAAAACCTGCTGTGTCCCCATTGATAACAACGACTTCCGCTACTGACGATGGCGAATCCGCCACACAAAAAACTGGTGAGGATGCTAAAGTGTCAAAGAAAAAGAAGAAAACTACTTCCACAACCACTTCACGCAAGACAGCAACTAAATCGGCTGTATCTGCTGAATCGTCTCCTTCTCATTTGAAGGCTACAGTTCTTACTCCTCCATCACATTCATCGTCAAACAAAATCTCATCTCCTTCACCTTTGAAGACGTCTGCTACTCACGAGCGACATGGTGGCAAGTCACCATTAGCTAACAAACTCAATAATACCGTTGCCTCCGCCTCACATGATTCATCAGAACACTCGTCGCTGAAACGTCGATCTGATGAAGAAAACAATTCCACTAGCCGATATAAAATACCCAAACGAAGCGAACTCGCCAAGCTACCATCCTCCAGATCTGATTCTGAAGGTACCATGATTGGTTTGTCATGCTTATCCATTTGGCTCCAATTTAATTTTTTGCCGTTCCTCTTCCTAGAATCAACAGCTTCGTATACACAATTATCGGAAAAGATCCCAAGAATCACTTCAGTGCAAGAATACGCGGAATTAGAGACACGCTTCAGAAATCATTATCGAGAGTATAAGCAACTTGGTGATGACCTGAATCGTCAAAGAAAGTTTGTTGAAGCCATCGAGGCAGCAGAAGCCGACAAGTCGGCCGGACTAGCGTCAATTGAGTACAAGGATGTCAAAACAAAATTCGAGCAGTCTAACGGTGCATGCGAGGATAAATGGTTGAATCTCATATCGATGTCTGAGCGCTACGTTGCTTTACATGCTGAACTGGTTGCCATGAAGGATGAAATGTGGCGAGCTTTTCGAGAGGACAAAATTGTAAATGAAATTGATCAAAATGGCGTGGCAGTCTAGCATATCAGCTATGGACAAGCTATGATCGATATAAATAAAGTTTGAAACATTCGAGGTCTGACTTTAGTGTTTCCAGTGTTTGTTTTATTGTCCCCCTAGAAGGGCTTTCACCTTACGCTCGGCGAGTGTAAAATTAGATATCATGCTATTTAAATAAAGTTGTTGCTTTCTTAATTTGTCTCAATGGACAGCTTATTATCAACTCTTTAGGTTGGGATACTCCTCTATATGGAAGATCCGCCGCCATTCTGAAAGGAGAGGAAGAAAGGTTGGAATATATATATGATTAGGCAAACGTGTTTCAATAGGAGCAATTATCACATGTTATTGTTGAATGAGCTTAAATATGATAGTAGTAGTGTGTTCGGATAGAGGAGAGAAACACATCTGGCGAATTAAAAGTGAGGCTCGCTGCATAAATGTTAAAATTGCTAAAAAAAATCTGTATAACTAGGTGGTCTCCAAAAAATTATAAGGAGCTATGGCCCAATGGACAAGGCGCCTGACTACGAATCAGGAGATTCCAGGTTCGACCCCTGGTAGCTTCACTTTTGCAAATTTTTAAAAAAAAGAATATGCATGACGGCTGCTAACACAAGATTTGTGACGAACAACAACAAGCGATAATAGTTTTTGATTTGAATTTTTTGGTTTTTAATAGAAGAATAGATACAATAAGGAAGATGGTTACTTATACACATATTTAAAATAGTAGCACTACTATATACACTGGTGTCCCTTTTTTATATCGGGAATATTATAATGTTGATAAAATTGTATAGAGTATGTTTGATTTACCACCAGCGTCTGCGGTAACCTGCAGCTTCCTTATCGTAAGCATTAACACGACGGCCACCGCCACAGCAGCAAGCCAAGAGCCACCAGCCAGATGCAAAGAGGAGAGCAATAGTAGCACCAAGAGTCATCCAGGTGGCAGGACCCAAGTGACCGCTGGCACCACTCATAGCAGAACTGACCTCATGAATACCTTGAAGATCAATGACAAGACCCATAATGAAGGTGACAAGCATGACAACAAAGGCGATAAAGGTGGCGAATGAGGCACACAAATCGGAACCGCGGCTATAGTGATTGAGGGAGGTGATGGCCAGAGCAATGAATGTAAGACCAGTAGCAATAAAGTACATGACAAAAACAGCAAGGAAAAGGCGTTCATGTCCTTGAAGACCATCAATGTTGGTGAGGCCAGGGGCTTCATTCCAAGGGAAGGCAGCAACGGGCTTGCTACATGTTTGGATATTTCCACTACCATCTCCCGCACAATAATTCCATAGACCAAAGTCGAGGGTTTCTGAAGAGGTGCTGATCCTTGCGAAATACAAAGATCTCAAGAACGGCTTGTTGTAGGTGTTACCGATCAAAGAAAAGATCTCGAGCACCAAAGCAGCGAATGTAAGGAATATAGCAGGGAAAGCTACCATCTTGTTGAGGTCAAAAAAGAGGTTGATATCTTGGAGGAAAAGTACAGCTGTGCCTTTTATATCCTTTTTGACATTAGGAATCCCGAAATAGTTTGCGAGTGGTGACTTCACCCATTGCATCAAAACATTGCCTTTTTTTGTCGCTTCTCTACTGCCAAGACGAATTTCACCACCCGATGTTTGTTCGTAGAGTTTTACGCTCAGATTACGATAAATTTAGAAGCATGTTTGCACTGCCCCATTCCAAAGCACTTGATCAGCCTGTTTTTTTGAGCTCTTGTCGCCAATGAGAGTAGCATCAAGATATTTGAGGACAGCTGAAAACAGTCAAAAACACTAAAAAGAGCTATCCTTGTCCTACATATCATAAAAGGTATTTGAGCGAATGATATCATCTTGCTGGCGGATGTTGGTACTCACGTGCCGGTCTTTATTTTCTCTGTTGCGGTGGCTGGTACACGGAAGAGCTAGCGGTGTTCTTATTTTGGCATTGCCAAGAGAGAAGATGGTATCATGAAGCTAGACCACACACATGCTGCGCGTTTCAACCGCCCCTGTCCAGGTACACTATCAAAAATGCTAAGGCTCATCAGCCTCAAAGCTAAGGCTTTTTGCATCACCCCTCATTGGTAACGTGGCGTGGCCTCAAAAGGTGTTCTATGACGATATCGTAAAAGTATGTCATGAATCTGTCTCACAGAACTTGTTGAACATTTACGTTTTTTGAATTTTAAAAATGTCTTTTTGGTAAAACCAAACTGGAACAAATTATTGAGACTTAATTATCGAGACATCATTAAATTATCTTGTACTTTAGTTAATACATCTGGGGTAATCTGGCATCTCTCTGTAAAAAAATCGTTGAGTGAAGACGTCTGTTCAAGATGATCAAACATTTCTTGTAGAGCCTATATTACAACACTGTCAATGTTAATTCATCTAACTTTTGTGCCACAAAGTTGCTCATTTACCTTGGGTTCTGTATGGGCAAATTCATTTTTGAGACCAAGTCCATTCATTTCGTCTTTAACGTCGTCGTATTGTAGGTGAAGACCGTCCCTTGACTTGCCATAATCGTCCAATATCACCTTGCGGTCAATTCCACATGCTGACAATATCAGGGCAACCACAACCCCTGTACGATCCTTTCCTTGCTCGCAGTGTATGAGAACGGGAAGGCTTTCAGTATCGCTCAAAATGCCAAAGATCTGCAAGGGTATATGTTTAGATTCTGTTGGCGAAAATGCCTTTATAATCAGGTCGTTCCAACTTACGTCTTTGAGTGCTTTATCCGAGGTTTCGGCATAATCAATATATAATCCTGACAAGCCCTTGCGATTCAGTACCTGTTTCGAAAATAGCTGTTTGATTTCTTTCAAATGTCCGTGAAGAGCATCGACAGCGGCAATTCTAAAATAGAAAAATAAGTTTCCAGAGAATGCGAGCAGCAAATATTACTTTCTCAGATCGAAAACTAACTTTTTGGTCTCTGTGGAAGCAGGTTTCCATACCCCCTCTCGCTTGAATCGCCCACCGCCAACTTGGATCTGCTTGAGCGTGGTGTGCTCAGGGAATTCTTTTGGTTGAGATGATATTTCTGTTCGTACTGTCATAACAACATTAGCTGTAAAGGCTTGGATTAGTGAGGATGGCCTAGGACTAGTATACTTTAGCACACATACCTGATATTGAGTCTTAATATAGGTCCACCATCACTTACAGTTTAGACTATTTTTCAATCAGTAGTGAAGCCCATGGAAAAAAAACACTGAATGAAGGATTACTTACTCTGAGGAGAGTTGAATAACCGTACGAATGCCTTTCTCTTCCAGCATTTGTTTTAGCTCATGAGGTTCATTGTCATCTATTACTCAATGTTTTAGGATAATAATACTTTCATTTTTACAAGCGCAACACGTCTAGATCTTACTTAGGGCCCCCGAACGAAATAGCACATTCTCTTTCATAACGCTGGATGAGATCAGCTGTTAACTACAACGTTTCGAAGAACCAGTTGCTTAAAGATGTAATGCCAGAGAAGCTAAAATAAACTTGCCTTGATTTCTCATGTTTCAACTTGTGGGAGCTCTGGTTTACGCTCCATCCGACGTCTCTATAGTTTATAACTACTTCATCACTGGTTTCTTTCTGCATAAAACTTAATAATTCGACTTTTATGGAGAAAAGAGGAGGAATCCAAAATTGAGGTTAGGTTGATATATGGCGGTAATCATGTGATGTGACGACATAAAGTTACACCAGAGGCAAAAAGCCAACAGCAAATTATCCAAAATAGAGCTTTTTTATTTAAATGACGCGCGCTTCAAGGCGAACGGCAAGCCGCTCAAGCTCACGTGGTGAACAAGGTAAAACTGCTTTGCCAAGTTGTTCAAGCTGCATTTCTCTGAAATTTTGACTGTTCTTAATATCAAGGTGAGAAATCTGGGAGTAATGAGGTGCGACCTCGATCCACTTCTGGAAGCTCCGCCTTTGCTGCCCAGAACATACAGGATTTTGGTCAATTCACAGAGAGTTCCAGCAATGACCCCCGACAGGGGAAGAGTAACACTGGAAGTCACGCTCTCGCGGAATTCGACGATACTATGACTCCTCATAAAGAGCGAATGCGAGTTCTTGAAGCTCTGGACCTCAACCAGACTATGCAGCAAGAAATAATGAAACAGCTATCATGGATAGACGATAGCATTGTCCTTAATTTACAACATTTGGTAAGAAGACTCTTTCTCAAGAAATGATTTGATGACAAGCTAGCTAATTGTCGTGCTCAAGTATGAAGTACGTGCCATGAGGTGGAAAGAACAGAGGATCAACCGCAGCAAATCATCTGCTCAAAGAGTGAGCGGCCGGCCGCCAAATTTTTTTGTAGATGAACACAATGAGGTAAAAAATGTATTTCATAATATTGCAACCATCAAAGCTTGTTTCAAACATTTTTTATTATCACAAAAGGCACCACCTCTTCCAAAGACACCGTACAATGCGACCGCATGGCGAGCATATAGATATAGACCATGTAAGTACATGATACCTTTCAATTTTTGATCCGTCAAACTTATTGAATGATTTCAGGGACGCACAAGGAAAGAGGAAAGCTCATAGAGGCTATCAGGACTGAAGCCAGGAGATTGATGGCATTGGACTATCACGCAAGGTAAAACTTGATTGACCTTTCCATTCCACAATGTCGCCAATTGGCCTTTGTCATAATCATCTCTGCCTCATGAATTCTAGTGGCCACCATCATTTGATATGGGAGGTGGAAAAAGTCAGTGATGAGAGGTTAGAAGTGTACTCTGTAGATAGAATCGATTGGAAACGTGTGAGCAAAATATACGTACGTATGAGTCGTGTCCAGCGTAATTACATTATCATCTAGGCTGACATACGTGTAGGTACCTACCAGGACACCAATGGAATGCATGATTCAGTGGACAACCCAGGAGCATCCTAAAATTAACAAAACGCCTTGGTCAGTAAAGGAGAATCAGACGCTCATGAAACTCGTCAAAAAGTATGGCCAATACGGCAACTGGGAAAAGATAGCAATCGCGCTAAATACGGATCGAACAGTATCGCAGTGCTTTTCTCATTATCAGTCTCAAGTAAATCGCCAACAGACCAAGAAAAAATGGACCAAGAGCGAGGATCGCGTTCTAGCTCAAGCAGTCAAGCAGCTTGGCCCCAGAAACTGGCAACAGGTGGCACACATGTTGGGAGATCGTACCGGCGGTCAATGCTTGCAGCGATGGACAAAGGCGTTGGACCCTGCTATCAGAAGGTCACGATGGTCCGCTGAGGAGGACGAGGTCTTGAAAAATGCTGTAGAGGTGTATGGTCTTGGAAATTGGACAAAGGTTCAGCAACATATACCAGGGAGAACGGATATGCAATGCAGGGAGAGATGGGTCAACATACTTGATCCCGCACTCGATCATTCCAAATTAAAAGCTGAGGTAACTTGGATCCAATATCATGACACATTATTTGTGGTGGCTCCACTAATATTTCTTTTCAGGAACTGGAAAAGCTTCAAGATCTTGTGAAAGAGCATGGCCCAAAATGGTCCGTGCTAGTGCAGTATTTTCCCGGTAGAACAGACAATCAATTGCTTCGAGCATGGAAAACTCTTGGGCAGCAGCAAGAAGATGTAAATAGCCCGTAAATCACTGTATAATAAAATGTAAATCGAAAGTGCCCAACTGGCTGTCCGATGTGCCTCACGAGACGTTCACCCGTCTGCAGGGATAATATCAAAGACTAAGTAGAGAACGACAACTGGTTGCGATTCTACTACATTTTCTCTTTTGAACAACATTATTGGTCATATCTCTTCAAGCAGATGTCGACATGTATCCCAGAAGATCGAGGCTCCTCCCAGGGATGGACCAGGAAATTAACGGAGGTCCTTCAGAAGCTATTTGTCACTAATCTGAGTACTTAGGCTCGCGTACATGTGACCAAGCCTGACGTACTTGAAGGCACACGCACCGTCGCTGCGGTAGACGGCTGGCTGCGCTCCATGGAGCGCTATTGCGATTTTGTAAAGATGGAAGATGGCCAACGCGTCCTGTTTGCAGGAACTCTCATGAGAGAACTCTCTGACGCTTGGCTAAGAAGACTAGAAGTGGTGAACGAGATACCAGGGACATGGGAAGACTTCAAGGATGGCCTGATCAAAGAGTTCCGTCCCACAAACGCGCTCAAGACTGCCAGGGATAGTTTGGCGATCCTGAAGCAGACCAGAAACGTGGATGACTATGTCAACACGTTCCAGAATCTCGCCCTGGAAATCCCAGACATGTCTTTGGCGGAAGCCCTTGACCGTTTTGAAGAAGGACTAAAGCACGAAATTCTCGAGCACCTCAGGGATATGGAACCCCGAGATCTGGCGAGTGCGTTCCGCTTTGCTTTGGACTTTGAGAGTCGTCGCAAGGCAGCCCAAACAATTTCGCGCTCGATAGAGCCCAAGGAGTCTCCCAAGGTATTTCCAGCTGTTGACTCAGCGCTCATGGACCCCATAGACCTCGATGTCGTTCGCGTTCGTCAACTGGCAAACAACGCCCAATGCGTTGTTTCTTCTGCGATGGCCGATGGCACAAGCAATTCGAGTGCCCCTCGCGGCGACGTCAAGGAGCCCACTACGTCGTCACCTTGGGGCGCACCGGTCCTATTGGTACGAAAAAAGGATGGCACTATGCGCATGTGCATTGACTATAGAGCTATCAACCCAGTCATCAAACGCAATCGACATCCTCTGCCACGTATAGACGAATGCCTTGATCGTCTCCGAGGTGCCTGTTTCTTTTCCAAGATTGATCTCAAGAGAGGTTATCACCAAGTGAGAATTCAAGCAACCGATACACCGAAAACTGCGTTTAATACCCGTTACGGTTCCTTTGAAATTCTGGTACTACCTTTCGGTTAACCAACGCTCCACCCACATTTCAGAAAATGATGAATAGCGTACTTAAGAATTACATTGATAAGTTCGCTGTTGTCTACCTTGATGATATCTTCATTTTCAGCAAAACGCATGAGGAACATCAGCAACACATCAAGATGATACTGGATCGCCTTAGAGAAGCAAAGCTATACGCTAATGCCAAAAAATGTGAGTTCAATCTGCAAGAAATTGAATTTATTGGTTTCAAGATTAGTGCCCTCGGGATCCTACCTTCCCAAGTAAGGCGCAAGCTATCACTGATTGGCCAGTCCCGAACAATGTGCAAGAAATCCGACAGACTGTGGGTTTAGCCTCCTATTGTCGACAATTCATGAAGAGTTTTGCTGGCATAGCTGCTCCGTTGACGGAACTCACGAAAGGGACCGGCGTCAAACGGCGTCCCATCCAATGATCATATACCTGTGAGACTGCCTTCAATACGTTGAAACAACGGATGCTACATGCCCCTGTGCTATTACCTCCAGACCCAGACAAACCATCAATCATCGAAAATGACGCCTCAGACTTCGGTATCGGCGCCATGCTTCTCCAAGAAAGACATGATGCTAACTACCTCCCAGTTGCGTTCGAGTCCCATAAGTTATCTGATGCGGAACGCAACTACCCTGCGCAAAAACGGGAACTGCTGACCATCTTGTATGCTTTGCGAGCATGGCGATGCTATTGAAGGGCTAGAATATACGGTGTACACTGATCGCAACCCACTTCAATATATTCGTACGCAATATAAGCCTACACCGCGCCTAACTCGCTAGCTAAACTAACTGGAACTCTATGACCCCATCATTAAATACAAACCGGGTAAAGAGGACACCGTCCCTGATGCACTTTCTCGAAAAACAGATCTGGTCTGCCCGTCCTCCGCTGCTAAATTAGAACCGGATATGTCGTACATGGCTAACTCATCCCTAAGAGTAGACTGGCCATAATTTTATCTCCTGCCAGAGGAGCAGTGGCCTGCAGAACCTGGCCTGACTTACAGCGCAACCGTGATAATTCATCGTGCGTGGCACAAAAGTCATGCGTAAAAGTAAAGCTTGATAATGTGGTGACTGAAGTGCGGTTCATCCCCTTCGCTCTACGAACAGATATTATAGACAACACTCACAATGGTCTCGGTCACTTGGATTCGCTATCAATGTTGGATGTCCTTCGCAAGAGATACTGGCGGCCACGCATGCGACCAGATATCCTCGATGCTGTCGCTAACTGCCCGCAATGTCAATTGGTACCAGGTGCCGGAAAGCAGGACACCCCGCTCCTATGGTTCCCTTGGATACAGCTTAACCCTTTGCCAGATGGCACTTGGATTTTATTGGAGAACTACCGACCACTTTGAAGGGCAACTGTTGGCTTTTGGTAGCTGTGGACTCGGCGACAAATTGGCCAATTGCTCGTGCCTTACCTGATGCTACTGGCGAAGCTATCGCTACTTTTCTTTACGAAGAAATAGTAATGCGTTTCGGGTGCCCTCAAGAAATAGTCACCAACCGCGGGCCAAACTCCATGTCTAACGTCATCAGCAACTACTTGCACAAGTTACACGCCAACCATAAGCGCACAACAGCGTTTCACCCAAGCAGCAACGGAAAATGTCTAAATAATTTTGATAGAAATCAGCCACACCGTAAAGGTATAAAAAGAGAGTATGATAGTTGAAAAAAAGGCATCATTAAACTTCACGAGAAGTTCACTCCTCTGCAGGGATAATATCAGAAGATTAGAGAACGACAATTGATTTTTAACGGAATTATTTAGACGAGGCCGACACAAAAAAAAGTGAAGCTACCAGGGGTCGAACCTGGAATCTCCTGATTCGTAGTCAGGCGCCTTGTCCATTGGGCCATAGCTCCAATTTTTAAAAAAAATTCTAAAAAACTTTTATGAGGTTCGATATTTTGATTTTGATAATAAAATTTGCGTCATCGTGGATTGTCGCTCCAGGAATTCATGGTTTTGACAAATGGCGTACCTATTCGCCGAATACTGCTACCCTTCACAAACTCGCAATGTGCAAAATCTATCGAGCTAAAGTTGAAGCCGAAATGGGTGGCATGGTCTCCTCAGCCGAATCTCTTTTTATTACGTTGGAAACTCACTGTCCTGCAGAGAGCTGCACACGACTTCTATGCAGCAAAAAAATAATCGACAGCAACGCCTTTCATGATCATTGGCTATACGTGAAATGCCAGGGTTTATATATGACCTTAGTGAGGATGGCGGGCCAGACAAACTCGTGTTTCCATCTCCCCTATCCTATCCAAAACATTGCTGCTTTCACTTTTTACGCTCATTCAACAATGACAGGTGATGACTACTCCTAGCAACACACCATTCCCTAGTCGTATATACTTTTTGACCTTTCTTCCTGTATTTCATAATGGTTGCGGACCTTTCCATATAGAGGAGTATCCCAAACTAAAGTGTTGATAATAAAGTGTCCATTGAGATGAAAGAAAAAATGCATCATCTTTGATTAGCCGTCTAAGCACTCAATAAATCTTACAATACTTCAAATTCCACTTTTGTAAATTTGATCTACTCACCCATACTTTACTAGTGAGGCATCGTTCGGATGGGCATGTGAATATCATTGCTTACAGTCAGGCAGATTATGCTAGATATATACCAAATGAGATAACTTTGCTGTATGATCCGCAATCACAAATGAAGTAATATTGCATGAGCAGTGCTATAACATGGTAGCTAACATGCCAGAGTGACGTGGGAAGCTCCTTATGAGCTCACACGACAGTTAAAGATTGCATGAAATGATGGAAGACATAGCCCTGAGATTAAGGCTCTGCTGTGCCACTTTATAGCAGCAAATCAAACAAATTACACTTCAAACAGCCTAATCGCTATAGTGTATAGAGAAAATTTTGGAAACTTGCAAATATTGAGGAAAAATATGGGCAGAAAATTCATGAGCTTTTAGAAACTTTCACAGAGATCTGGCAATGTAAATAGGCGCAAATCTTGTATACTATAATGTTTTGGAAAAAGTCATCTGCTGTTCATAAAGAGGTTGAAGGCGCAAATTCATAAGCGAAAAAAATGGGAAGGGGGGCTTTCGACCCCGGGCTTGTAATGACTGGATTGTAGCCAGGATCACTCGACAGATCTTAACTTCAACTCCATAGCCAGCCAGGAAAAAATTAAAAGTAGGTAAGAAAGTATCCCCCATGCTGTTTCTCCTATGGGCAGGCAACACATTGGATACAAAGTGATATCGAAGTGAGTCTTTTCTGTCTATGAGTTTTGGTCATTTTCAAGACGTATTATTAAAGTTGTTATACTTGTAGCATTGTTTTCAAGCATTGATTTTCTTCTAGACTATCACTATATAAATCAGTAGTGTGTAGTAGTTGCTTTTTTTGATTGTGATTGGCCTTTGGATCTGATGAAACCTTACATGAGGTAGACTAACTGTGGAAAGGGGTGCATTGGTAGCGTGCACGTACACCCGTTATTTAGGAGGAGTTTGCTCTATGCCGGAACACCGAAGCCTTGTTCCGCTTGGTGGTATCAAATTGATACAGACGGGAAAGATGAGACATAATACTGCACGCGTAGATACTTCACCTGCTATTAAGCTAGCAAGCTTGGATCAAGCATTTAAAACGCACCTCGTCACCTCAAGACATGCGCAAGTCGCGTTTAGATGTCACCCCTATGTTACATTTTCTGGCTCAAATACCGTCTCACTCTACAGCTTCTCCGGTTGACTTGAACAAGAAAGCTGCTTTTCTTCTGGCCATGGCAGTCTTTTTACATCCGTCTGATCTTGAACGTATTTTACTCCATCATTGCTCTGTTTCCAGTCTGGCGACTTTACTATCGAAATCATAGCCCTTAAGGAGTTCAGAGCTGGACCACGTATTGTCAAGACACTGACGATTCGTCCGAATCATCATTCCAAGGAGTGACCTGCCGAGTATTTCCAGCCTAGAATGCTCTTCCGTTGGCCATCAAACTTACTGGCAATAAGCTGTTAGTCAACTCCAAGAACCCATCTAAACTTATGAGTCAACCGTTTCCGCTTGATGACGCAACCTAATGCGCCTGTTCACAAAAAAATGCCTGTCCCTTCGGTGCGTTCGGTGGGTTCAGACTTGGCTTTGGCTTGTGGGGCATCATTGACAGATGTTGTCACCAAAGTCATTGATCACCCGCAAAAGTTATTGACAACCACTACCGCAGACAACGGCTTCAACGCCAGAACTTGACTATTTCATAATACGAATCCAGTTCTTCATATTCATCTTTGTCGGTTGAGCGGAGCGGTTGGCCGCGAAGGCTGACTTCATTGTTTCGTATCCACCAATCACTGACCCTTTTCTGTTCTTCTTCTCCCTCATCTTTGTGTCCCCCCACCCCAGTCTTTTGCTCATTTTGACAAAAGCAACCTAATGTAGACTTATATTTTACACATAGGTTCCTGTAGTCTACCAATACAAACAATGTTTCAACTATACTATCGCGGCTGTCCTTGTTCCAAATCAAGAAATGCACGTGAACGAAGTTGGCCCTGACACAAGCTGTTTGAAACGGAGGAACGATGTCTAAAGTTGCTTTGACCCTCTGTGGTGTATGGAATGTGGCTGTGAAAATCAAAAACCATTGCGAATGATTTAAAGTACTCTCTTGTCCCTGGCAATTAGGGAGATCAGCAACGCAGACAAGTGCAGGTGTTTCTCTAGTACTGAACAGATTGCGTTTGCATCGACGATGTCACATTTGCATCGCTGCAAGACATATATTAGCCGTGATGTCAAGAATGCCAACGTGCCAGCTGCATAGCATGCATTGGGGGCTCGGTTCCCCGTAGAGTCACCTGAAGGTCACCCGTTGGGGCTGCGACCACAGCATACATAGGTCTATGCATATCGGAGAAGCCCATTGTAAATTCAAGGCAGCAAGCATCCTAGCAAAGTGCTTTCTGATTACAAGTGTATCCTTTCTACAAATTGACTGCTCTTGGAATGATTAAGGTATAAAAGTGCAAGCTATAATAAAAAAGTGAAAAGAGGACGCTTTCAATACACGCAAACAACTCAAAAAAGGCAAGGTGCCCCCGTCTGCCGGCCAGCCTTCCATCTTCTTGCAGAAAAGTGGATCAAATGTCATACTTGGTTTGCCCCTATTCTTGGGCCTGCTGACACGCTGTACACCTCCCTGTACTCCACACATCCTGCACTGCAGCTGTGGAACATGAATGTTTATGTAAGCACCACGCAACTCAAATATGAAAACTAAAAAATAACGTAATCCATGGTTTAGTTACACCTTTTCATGTAATAGAATTCAACGCGAGTAATAAAGTGTGTGCAACACGAAAATCGAGGCTTAGAACCTACAAATACCGCGGTTGGCCTTGGGAATTGTTTTTCATTCTAGTATCAAACACTTTTCCGCCATGGAATTTTTGACTACTTCACGTCGCTCTTGCTTCAAGGCGCTATTTCTGGTCTCGTGTTTAACGTTGGTCGGTTATGTTTTTGGTGTTGGCACCACTCCTTCCTTGGTTGGCTCTCCCGTGGCTATGACTCCCAGTGGAGGAACGTATCCTAGAAGTACTAGGCTATCCACAGGCCAGCTGCTGGGAATTTATACTGCTTTTTCAGGAAGTGACAATATTATCACGGTGTGCGAAAGCACTAACAATGGAACCTCTTGGACAAACATTGGCACTGTAACTACAGGTGTAGGTGATATCGATAATGGCTATTTGCTAGAGCTGCCCACTACAGCTCCTGGCGCATCTAATCGTAGAATACTAGCAGTCTTTCGCAACCATTCTAGAACGGGAACCAGTCCTAACTATGTTTACACGTACTATCGCATTGTATGTATTTCTTTTTATTTACTTTAATTGTGGACA
The DNA here is from genome assembly GCA_037039815.1 of Umbelopsis sp. M5902. NCBI lineage: Eukaryota > Fungi > Mucoromycota > Umbelopsidomycetes > Umbelopsidales > Umbelopsidaceae > Umbelopsis > Umbelopsis sp. M5902. Next base: position 547,961 of record JAXQGL010000050.1, read on the forward strand.
AAGCGCTCATTTATTCCTAACTTGGCCAATAGACTGTTTGCTATAGTGACGACGGAGGCAAGACGTGGAGCTATCTAAGCCAGCCCGAGGGCAAATCCCCACCCAATGGCCTTTGGGAGCCATTTATGCGAGTTGCTCATAATGGAAGTATTCAGCTGTATTACGCCAGAGAAAACTCTGCAACGGATCAAGATATTGTTCAACACATCTCCAATGACGGTGGTGTTACTTGGGGTCCTATGGCTACTGTTGCCGGGGCCACAACCACGGGAAGAGACGGAATGCCTGGTGTTACAGAATTTAACACTGGATCTGGCGACAAGTTGCTGTGTATCTTTGAAACAACAGAAGATGGGCCGTTCCATGTCAAATCCGTCACTTCCAGTGATGATGGTAACACATGGGGAAATCGTGCTACGGTTTATGTTCCTACAGGCACAAATAACAATGCTGGCTCACCGCAAGTGGCTACGTTGGGCGGCAACGTTATGGTCTCTATATTCATGACGGACGAAGACACATCTGCTCATAACTGGACTCAGGGTGCTGGAGTCAAAGCCTTGACATCCTCAGATGGTGTTACTTGGGGCAATAAACTCTCGGTCTCACCTCCCCAAACCAATTGGCCCGGCATTATTCCTTTGAATACTAACCAAATGCTAGCTCTCTTTGATTACAACGGCGCACGTTCCCAAGCCATTCAATTGTCTTGAACGAGTCCACCTTGTATCATTATAAATTATATTTATGAGAAATAAACAGGAAGATTAAGCATGTAATGACCTATAACTTGGCAATAGATGGGTAGATGAACGATCTCCTCTCTTGAATGGTACAATCTCCTTGTGCTTCCTTCCAATCATTTGAAAATATATTCAAAATTGGAACCAAAAATGTTGGTAAATGCTAGGCGAAAGGCCTTTGCTGATGAGGCTTTGGTCGCCATCGCCTCGTTCGAGCTCTTCGTAAATGATATTTCTTTGTACTTATTTTATTGGACGTTGCCCAGGTTGTCTCTTTCCCACCTAGAGCCACACTGATAAAATTTGATAAAGGTGAACAATGGAAAAACAAAGCATACCTAGGATTCGAAAAACCGAGACTGAGACTGATACCGAGATCAAGATCGATACCGACACCGAGACATTTGTGCGGATGTCTTGAGCAACATCAGTGTCACGTAACGCCGTCACGTAACGTGGCTAAGTTGTAAGCGCTGCCTTCACGATTGGCCAATGTTTATGAACTAGATACCTACAGCAGCAGTAGCTAAAATATTCTTCCAGCATCAAATTTTTGAAAAAATAATGTTTTTGGTTCAAAATTACAATGAACCAGGAGATTTGTGCAAAACAACATAAAAGTATGTCACGTAACGGTAAATCAAATTGACTGCGCAACCAGAAACCACATATTTGCAAATCTGTCCCCATCTGTCAAAATTTTTACATAATATTAACTCAGGAAGCTTTATAGTGGTAAAATTTTATTTTAATAGAAGTAAATTAGATCTTTGCGTAGTATAGCTAGAGTATGATCGAGTTTATTACTGATAGAGCAAATTCAAAAGATAGCACTATTTTATAAAGAGTATGGCTGACCGGCCAACAATCCTGCCGCGATAGTATAGTGGTCATTACTTCTCGTTGTGGCCGAGAGAACGCTGGTTCGATTCCAGCTCGCGGCAAACTTTTTAAATTGGCCAAGGCAGAAATTTTTTGGCAATTTTGATTGGCCAACTGCAGAGAGCAACTGCTATTGCTTTTGCCTTTGGCAACTGAACGTCATGCATTTTCTTTGCAACTATGTAAGATTTGATGAGTATCTACTGCTTAGATTGGCAAACGCTGATCGATTTCTGCTCGCGCTTCAACATACTCGGCCAGTCTCATATATTTTTGGAACTTTTGATCACTATCAAATTATTTCAAGCCCAAGATTCGTTGAATTTTTTTCTAGCTGACTACAATGTTGGAGTGAACAGTCCCGATTCCTAGGTTTCTCTTTGCATTTCAAGAGTCGTTCTACATTTCTATCATATCAGTAAAGAAGTAGTTATAGGTTTTATGTCCGGCTGGGTCCAATGAGTTAAGATAAAACAACATATGTGCTTAAATGATACAAAGGGTTTTAAGCTCTAAGGACTGGTCACCTTGTTTGGCACATTATCTTGTTACCTGAGGACTATATAGCTTTGAGTATTGTGTTGATTCCTCTTACTTCATCGAAGACTTATTAAAATTGCAGACAAATAAATTTGGGTGGGCACAGCACCGAAAATTTGTGCTCGGTTTGTTTAATTTTATTCAGTTTTAGACTTGATGGCTGGAGCCGACATGCTTAAGCGTGGCGGTGGCTAGAGTAGACAGATGATGTACTGTCATTCTCCGATATTTTGCCGTCCGGTATGATGTTTTTAAGGTGAGCACAAAAATACTTCAGGAGGTGAAATAATGACGAGAGCGACGTTTGCCGGTAAGTGTCAAAAAGTTGATACAGGACGTCAAGGTAAGCCGATAGAGGCGAATTGCCGGTTCCTAGTGATTGTGTTGATGGGTGAATCGCTAGGCACAAAGACAAACAGAATTTCAACAGCAAAATGTTGTCAGCCGGCGTATTGATCATTGATATCAAGTGACAAGTTGATTGGGAAATTTAATGAGATTTCAGTAGAATGAGAGCCAGTTGTGTTATTTTAGCTTCTCTATTACTGCTAACCTACATGATAGTGTACGCCAAATTCTGACAGATCTGCTTTGGCAAGAGAAATCGACTCTAGAAATGAAACGCAAACTTTGAACACAAAGAAATCGCAACCTTCCAACACTCATGGGTATAATGCCAATATTATAACCGATATTTTCATATTGTACAGTAGTCTTCTGCCGGCAAAGCTATGTCGGGGAACAAGGCGAACACTAGTAAAACAATAATTGCTGACGTTAATGACTCCAAGCAGAAAATAATATACGTTCCAAGTTAGGATTAGCTTGCAGTAGCGACGCCGAGGCAGTCCTATAGAAACCTATCAGCCATTCTGGGAAATTATAGTAAAAACGAATCAAACCCAGTGGTGATACGATCATTAGGTGGCACCTTTGTGCAACTGGCAAAGCTTTTATAGAGCAAGGAATCTTTGCAAGTGTTTTCATAAGCCCTTGCCAACAGAAATCCCGGCAGACTGCTACATATCTACAAATGAGCACCTGATGATGAGCGCGAGTTGGACGACATCATGATGTGAATCGGCCTTTAATAGGACTATTTTCTCGTGTTGTGGACTTAACCGTGCATCCACGAGACAACAATTTGGCAATGTCGCACAAAAGCATTAATCTATGTTAAGCTTTGATACGTTTTTGTCGCTTTTCTCCTCGATCATTCTATCAAAGTGAAGTTGAGATGGACAAAATTTCGAGTATTCAAAGCCCAATATTACTCTTATGTAGTTATGTTATTAGTGTTGCAATATGATGTTTGTTCATCCTGAAATCTCGACAGAGAGAACACAACTTTCCTTTTTTGGGACTTTGAGTAAACAGATAAGCTGTATCATGGCATCAATTGCCGTGAAGGGTTTCGCTTGGAGGTCCCCGATTCTCAATCACTGCCATCAATTTTTTTTTCATCCACCTCCAAATTGAAATTTGTCAACTTTAAAAGTTGTAGCTTTTCAGCCATCTCTACAAAGGACAAATCAGTAACACCAAGTATTACAAAAGTATTCCTGAGCAAAGCATGATGCTCAAAATGCAAAACCAAGACGCAAGGATTGGTATCCCGCGAATTTTAGCAGAAGGTCCAAAATTCCCTTAGTAGTTTTTGGCAACGCAATGTTCGGTAAAAACAATAGTAGGCACGTTAAAGGTCACCTACACGGATTGTAGATCTCATCTGGAAACAGCTTCGAAGAATGGAAGAAGCCGGAGAGTTGATGGCAACCGCGATCGACGAATATTTGTCCTCACAAGCACGTATTTAAAAATATAAGATGAACGGTTATATGGCCATTCTGTTCATTACAAATCATTTAGAGTTGTCACAGCTGTAATCATCGCTCATTGGAGAAAGTCACTACTTCTGACAATGTCTGCCACTATGGTGTATTGGCTTGCCAGCACTGTAGAACATCAAGGTAGCGAGATGTTCTTACGAGTAAGAACCTATTTCGCATCGCAACAAGTTTGATAGCTGGCAGTGGAAGACCGGCTCCTTTTCTCCGCCTAGATCAAGTTACTGCTACAAATGCGGCTTCTCTCACAAGAAAGATTTAGATTTTTTAGGCCTAGCGGTAAAGTTGCATTTCTTTTTGTGTTCTATTCAAATAATTATGTTGCTAGCACAATGTCTCCGTCATTACATGTTTAATTATTTACAATAAACGGTATAAACAGGCCGACTCGAAGTTACTTAAATCCAGTTTACTTCCAACAGCGAGTATTTCTTTCATGCAACTGCTTTTAGCAGCCTTTGAGATTATTTCAAATAGGTGTACATCTTTCTAACGGAAAGATGATGGAATATTGATTTTTGAATTTCTACTTTATGTCCTTCCATACATTAAGAAAGATAAGCTTGACTTTTCCAACGTTCAACCAGCCTTTGTTTCAATTTAAAAGTAACTTCATCTGTTTTTTAGCACTTTGAATATCCAGATATACAGCATTAGCGCAGTAGTACTATTCTATCGTTTCTGAGCCATACGGAATGCCATATATGTCCTCAAGTTATTTTTATCTTTATAAGTATTATATTGCATTGAAAGGAATACCCGGAGCGATCGGTACAAGACAATTAGGTTCACACTTAGGCTCTCATTTCGTAAAATTTAGACAGAAGATCATGCTATGAATTGTTACCTTGCTGTTGAAAAAACGCTATCCCTACAAACACATCTTGTCATGAGCCGTTTCCAAGTAAAATACATCATTGAAATTAGGATAATATGAGTAAGCCCAAACGAATACATATATCTACTCAGTCAATAAATATGAGAACTGAACACAACTTTTCTTTCAACAAAAGGCTGCAATTAAGGTGAAAAAGCAGATGCCGCCATAAACGAAACATTACCATATGTAGTCTATTGAAAGTTTTGGTGTAACTCCTGTCAGCGCCTGAGCGTATGTGAGGTTAAACTGCCAATAATATAAAGTCTTTGGTAGGTTGCCGCTAAAAATGCTAATACACAAAGAACATTTGGAGCATCATACTAACAATGACTCTTATATACTGTTATTCAAGCGGTTGACTTAGTATGTATCGGTTGAGATCGTTAGTCGCCATAGTCTGGCGGGGTCGTTACATCGGCTGGTCAAATTAATTGACAACAATAGGCAGGTTATCCAGCACATAGCGGTTTACGCTTTTGTCAAGTTAATTTATTTCGTCCAAACATAAGCTTAATGTAACAAAATAAAGCCGCAACCCAAAAAGTATTGGAGATATAAAAAGAATGTTGTTGTTGTCAATCCCTTACCTACCTCTTTAAAGATTGCTACCATGGAGACTCTGAGAGCACAATTCCGGTCTTACGCTGCCAACTTCTTCCTCGACCCGAAGTTTCTCCAAGATGGACTGGTATTACTGTCCCGTGTAATCAACATCGAAGCAAGTTCGAGAGAAAGTATGTTTTTTCACCCCCAACACCCGCCGATTCATTTTATCAGAGATAGCTGTGAAAACCTGATATACCTGAAAGTCTGGGATGAAAGCCAGCAATGCTTTTTTGACGAGGAAGGTGGCAGACTGACTCTAAGCCGTACCGCAGAAATATATGCCGGCCAAACCCAAGATTTTCGAATCAGAGAAAGAAGTCGTCAAGGCTATCTCAGAGACCTAGGAGAGGCTACCTTCAACATATGTTATGCGCATGGTATCGAGAACCAGTATCAGCGCGATGCTTTTGAAGTTGCAAAGATCGCATACAATTTTGTGATGTTCGGTGGACAGCAAGTCAATAAAAGTCCATATGGCAGATACTGGTATAACCATATCGATCCAAGCGCCCATGTTGATAATATAACCGAGGATCAATACACACGTTATTTGGGTTGGACTGCCTGGCGCTACACTTGTCTGGTTGGTACTGCTCCTCCACCTACTTACTTTTCCAATCCAAACTACCTCATAAACAAGGCTGCCGTAACCGCGTATGATGAGATCCTTAACTTTGTGCCCATGGTGGTCAATGTCCTGGAGATGATCTTGCAGTCAAAGGGAGTTCTGGGTCTCTCTGATGATGCAGATAGACCAGTTCTGAGTGCAGGGCTCGAATATAGTCAAGCACAAGAAATTATCAATTGGTATAATTCATCCTTTGTTGGTCGTCAACTCATGAGTCTGATGGACCATTATAGAAGGCAGTTGATCAACCTCAGGGACCACGAATCAATCTCCGCTAGTGTGTTTCAACCTTGGAGCAGTATGTGGTGACTTTCATAATGTATTTTTCAATCAGGACATTAACTAATTCCCAATTTTAGATATAATTTCATTCAGCCCACCAGTCCTCAGTACATCCAACTTTCTTCTTCCTACCATCTCCGAATCGAGGTCCATGCTTCATCTTCAAGGTATAATGTTCAAGAAGGACTCTCGCAAGAGGACTACTGGGATGACAAACGTTTCGACACCAACATCATGCGCAGGTGTAGGATAAGGCATGGCTCGTTTGATTTTCTAGACCAATCAGAGAGACAGAGCGTGATATCCTCTGAGCGCCTACGAGTCTATGAGGAATTGAGACAAGGCCTGTTGACGAAGAACAAAAGCAATGGTACGTTTGTGCCTGCGCAAGGCGAGCCTCTTGACCAGCAGGTTGATCGATGCTGGACAGAGCACTACCAACGACGTGTGGCATCCTCCAATCGGAAGGATGCCACCGTATGCACATGCACGAGATGCAGTTCTATTATCAACAAAGTCTTGCAAGAGGACAAGCTGGTACTGGAATCTGGTTGCAGGTGCGAATTCAAGAAGCCTAATCGCAAGAAAAAGCTTTCTCTTGGATTGCAATTCGTCAAAGGAGTGTACCCCGGCTACTTTCCCAATAACAACGTCTTCTTGATGCTCGTACAAGATATGCCGACAAAGAACATGGTGTTGAATGTAAAGCAGTTGATGGCGATGTTCGTGCAAATCATACGTACTTGTCCTAGTAATCCTCAGGCTAGCACCTTGGAAAATTTATTTGGGAGCAGCTTTGAAGCTATCGAACGATTTTCACCACAACCCGATAAAAACCTGGCTCACTCTCAATCTGCTATCGTCTTGGCTCTGAAAAGAGCCTTCGACGATATACCGATCGGTGGAAACGGTGTGAAAAGGGTATCACGGATTGCAAATAGTCATGAAGTTGCAGCGTTTACAAAAAAAAGAGCACTAAAAGTCGACTTGTATGCTTTCGGAGAATGTTCATCGTGGCCGGCTGAACGTATATTGCAAGCTGAGGATCTTGATTTCTTGGGCTACAGGGAGGAACTGTCGCGGGAAATGCCAACACCAGTTCAAGTGGAAGATAATGATGTTGATTAGACCTCTTGCAGCTTATAGGTTTGTTGAACATCCTGTAGCTTATTTCAGATACTTTTGTTAAATACTTACATTACTAGTATTGAATGCGTCTTTCAGTAAAAAAAATTCTGTGTAGTTGTTTTGTTTTATAGTGAGTGTTACGGATCAAGTGCCCGTCTGTGGTTGTTGTGGTATAGGGAAACAGTTTGATCGGTGAAATAATCGCCATCACCTCCGCAACAAAGTAAGAGTGACCGCCTGCGCTGCAGCAGCGTAAGCAAAAAGGTTATTGGCAACTGCTTCAGCAATTTGCAAGCATATAACGCAAAAGGTTTGCAACTTGGCAAATCAAAAAAGTTTGCCGCCAGCTGGAATCGCCCAGCGTTCGTCGGTCAACGGTGTAAATGAATCGCCATCACATTCGCAACAAGTTAAGAGTGACCGCCTGCGCTGCAGCAGCGTAAGCAAAAAGGTTATTGGCAACTGCTTCAGCAATTTGCAAGCATATAACGCAAAAGGTTTGCAACTTGGTCAATCAAAAAAGTTTGCCGCGAGCTGGAATCGCCCAGCGTTCGTCGGTCAACGGTGTAAATGAATCGCCATCACATTCGCAACAAGTTAAGAGTGACCGCCTGCGCTGCAGCAGCGTAAGCAAAAAGGTTATTGGCAACTGCTTCAGCAATTTGCAAGCATATAACGCAAAAGGTTTGCAACTTGGTCAATCAAAAAAGTTTGCCGCGAGCTGGAATCGAACCAGCGTTCTCTCGGCCACAACGAGAAGTAATGACCACTATACTATCGCGGCAGGATATGTTGGCCGGTCAACCATACTCTTTATAAAATGATGCTATCTTTTGAATTTGCTCTATCAGTAATAAACTCGATCATACTCTTGCTATACTACGCAAAGATCTAATTTACTTCTATTAAAACAACTTTTTACCACTACAAAGTTGCCCGAGTTAATATTACGTAAGAATTTTGACAGATGGGGACAGATTTGCAAATGTTTGGTTTCCAGGTGGCGCAGTCAATTTGATTTACCGTTACGTGACATTGATTTCATGTTGTTTCTGCACAAATCTCCTAGTTTATTGTAATTTTGAACCAACAGCATATTTTTTCAAAAATTTGATGCTAGAAGGATATTTTAGCTACTGTCGCTGTAGGTATCTAGTCCATAAACATTGGCCAATCGTGAAGGCAGCGCTTACAACTTAGCCACGTTACGTGACGACGTTACGTGACAGCATTACGTGACAGCATTACGTGACACTGATGTATCTGTTTTAAAGCAATCCGCAAATTCTTTTGGTACCATTATCAGTATTGTTATGTTATTGGTTTAAACCGATAAAAATGTTAAAACCGAGACCAAGAGACCTACCATTGATTAGCGTTACGTGACAAACTTACGTGCAGCGATTCAACTATTGAAGAATGTATAAATATCACCTTCACTGCATTTTCTTTTGTTGCTACCAATTGTGTAAACTTAAAAAACGGTATGAATGTCTACAATTTACATCTGAGAGACTCTTGGGATATGACCAGACTAGATAAACAACAGGGGAGCCCATATCACAAATTTGCCAGGATTGAGGACCAGCAATGAATGAGGTGGGTAAGTTGAGAGCAAAATCGAGGTATAGCTCGAGTAACAGCTAGACCATTTTTGGTATACTTAGATCTAGGCATCACCGTTGGAGCATTGTCATCAACACGTTAATGAAAGCTACTCACTTTGTACTCGTGTCGCTATAGATAAATGATTAGCCAGAGCAAGATTAACAAAATCTTTATTTATGAGTGGAAATTTGACGCGTATGAGAATACGTCTTATTTTTTCTAGTTCTATAATATGATGCAAAAGCATGGAAAGTAGGGTTTGTTCCATCGCATTGTGGGGTTTTATTACGCCGACCCAAGTATCCATGCGTTTCGACGTGGGAGAATTTCCTCTTAAATTTTGGAATAACAGGTATATGTGCGTATCACGCAAATGCGCTTCTCTTCACAGTTACGGACAGGATAATTATAATTGAAAGGTACTTCCCCTAATGGTGAGTTCCAAATCAGTGGGCTGTATAATGCTTTGTCTGCCCAGAGGGGAACGGAAAGGAGGGAAGGTTATTTCTTCCCGACTGGATATGGAGTCAGACAATCCAGCCATTAAAAGCCCGGAGACGGAGGCCCTTATCATTTTTGACTGTAGTCGGCGATTTCAAGCTTCTTTATGAAGAGCAGATAAACTTTTATGAAAAGTATTGGATACAAGCTTTCGCTTCTTTAAATTGCCCAATCTCTGTGAAAACCTCATGAAGCTCAGAAATATCTTGCTCGTATTATTTATCACGAGTTTGAAAACTTTCTTCAACACATCCATGTTGATTAGGCTTTTTGAGCTCTATCTCGACTACATGAAGCGGCTACCGACTGCAATATACGATAAGCTTCCTATCCCACTCTGACAAGGTAGCTGCTCGGCTATCAATTTTGTCTTTTATTATGCACTCTTATATAGAAAGATAGATATATATATAAAAATGTAAACCAAATAAACAGTGAAGATTATATATAGTGTTCATTTTGATCTGCTGCTGTTGTATTGCTTGCCAATAGCAAAGTTGTTATGGGACTGTATATGAGAAAGTGGTCTCCTTCACAATCACATGGTTCCGTGGTTTAGTGGTATAATTCCCGCTTAGGGTGCGGGAGGTCCCGGGTTCAATTCCCGGCGGAGCCCCTTTTTTTGCAGCATAAAACATCTCAAATGTTGCGTTCAATTGTAGAATTCTCTATTCAAACGAAACAACTTGTCGTTCTTTATTTTAGTCTCGGATAATATGCTTGCACCCGAGTGAACTTCTCGTGAGGTCGCTGTGACTAATTTCTAACAAAATCATTTAGACGTGACTATTATAAAGAGATGTCCAATATGACTTCGAGCAAGTCAAAGTCACATTGGACGAACGTCATGAAAGTTAAGCCGACAAACTTGTCGTTCTCAATTTCAATCTCGGATAATATATCTGCAGAAGAGTCAACTTCTCGTGAGGTTAATTAGTTTTCCTGTTTATACATATGTCCACTTGTCTTTTCATCGGAGTGACTGATTACACGGTGTACAATATGGCTCCGAACAAATCAAAGTCACATTGTGACGACCGTCCTAACGTTGGGCCAAAAAACTCCCTACAGCTCCATCAGACTTGTTGTGAGCTGTACAAAGTGTAAAGGATGCGAGGAGACCACAGAGTTGAAAGTTACTAAAATCACGAATACTTTTTTTATCTTTGAATGCTTTTGGACTTGCTTGTGCAAGTCAATGGACTAGATCATAATGCTAGGAACGAAACTATGTACAAAATGCATTTTTTTTTCTCCTACTGAATGGTCTAAAGAGAAATAATTATCTATTGATCAGCGGGAGTCCACTTGTTAAGACGGATGGAATGGATCTTGATGAAACCATCAGCGTCAGTGGGATTGTATCCACCATGTTCGTCCATGGAAGACTCCTTCTCATCATAAAGCTTGGCACCATCACCACGAGCAACACGACCCTCAACAATAGTGTTACCCTTGTAAAGCTTGAGTTTGACATCACCATTGACATTGCGCTGGGTGAAAGCAAGAGAGTGGGTCAAGAATTCACGCTCAGGAGAAAAGTACTGGCCATTGTACAGGATACGGCCAAAGGGGAATGTGATGTTTTGATCGCGGAGAGCACGGAGTTGACCATCAAGAGTCAAACCTTCCAAATCAAGGTGAGCAGCTCGAAGGATGGTGCCACCAGGGGTTTCGTAGCAACCACGAGACTTGACACCGATGAAACGAGATTCAACAATGTCAATACGACCGATACCATTTCGGCGAGCGACAGTGTTGAGGTAAGTGAAGAGCTCAACGGCCTCAGTGACGGTAGTATTGTCATTGTGATTGACGACCTTGACGGGGATACCCTTCTCAAAAGTGATGGTGATACGCTCAGGAGTGTTGGGAGCATCTTCAGGATCGACAGTCAACTTCCACATATCCTTGGGAGGAGTGGTGTTGGGGTCCTCGAGGATACCGGCCTCGTATGAGATGTGGAACAAGTTCTCATCAGTAGACCAGGGCTTGGCAGCAGTTTGAACGACTGGAATGTCCTTTTCGGCAGCATAAGCCAAAAGATCACGACGGCCTTGGAATCGTTCAAAGAATTCTGAGGACAAGTATGTGTTAAGAAAGCGTAGATTTAAAGTTTCTAATCACGATGCTCAACTTACCAGGAATACGCCAGGGAGCAATGACCTTGATATCATGCTTGAGTGCATAAAAGGCCAACTCGAAACGAACTTGATCGTTACCCTTACCAGTGCATCCGTGAGAGACAAACTGGCAGCCTTCGCGATCAGCAATCTCAATGTGCTTACGAGCAATGACAGGACGAGCTAGAGAAGTACCCAAAAGGTAGTTGGTTTCATACACAGCGTTGGCTTGGATGGCAGGGAAGATGAGCTCTTCGACAAACTCCTTCTTGAGATCCTGTAACCCGACCATGTTAGTTTCCGGTTCAACCATAATGACCATCAACATGTAAACTTACCTCAATAAACACCTTGGTGGCACCGATCTTGAGAGCCTTCTCGCGAGCAGCTTCAAAGTCTTCTTCTTGACCGACGTCGGCCATGTAAGCCAAAACTTCATAACCTTGTTCGATCAGCCAAACAAGAATGCAAGAGGTGTCGAGACCACCAGAGTAAGCGAGCAAAACTTTTCCTTTAGTAGCAGCGGCCATAGTTTTTTTTTTTATAAAGTATGAGAGAAAGATAAGCGTTGAATTTGACAAGAAAAAGGGTGGATTTTATATTGTGACAGCGCTTAGACTGAGCTGATCCTGAAATTTTCGTTAGATTTGACTAACAAGTCTACAAAATGAGTCACTTCATCTTTTTTTTTTTTTTTTAATGTCAAGTTTTCCTAGATGGATTATCATTCGTTTAAACTCTGTCTTTGGTCATAACTTGATCAACTGTACATCGTAATATTCAAATAATCAGATGTGGTCTATAGATTTAATAGCTCTACAACTCTGTCAAAAACCTGATCCAGATAATATATCTGAGACATATGGGGCTAAATGCGAGATTAGCGTACAACTCCGCTAGACTTGAACCAGTCTCGTTATTTTTTTTTTTCTACAAGGGTGAGGACTTGTAACTCCCGATTTGATATTCATCTCTCTTTCTCTTCTATCAAATGTTGGCTAGGTTGAAGGCAGGTAGCAATGTTGCTGCCAAATCATTCCCTTCTACTGCTAGACGCGCCTTGGTTCGATCGTCAGTAGCACGCTCTATCCCCGTTCAACATCGAATTATTCGTTCCTATGGCCAGGACCACTCTTCAACCGCCGAGAAGGTAATAGGCACCAACATTGTACATGACCAAACATTGCTCTATATTAATCTTACGTTAAACACTTGATAGGAAACCATTGCCAAATTATTGTACAATATTGGTTCTCGTAAAGAAGTGGAGCAATATCTTCGCCACTTTTCATCAGTTGAATCTCAAAAGTTTGCCGTTATCAAAGTTGGAGGAGCTGTTTTGACCGATGAACTCGATACTTTGGCATCTGCTTTGACATTTTTAAATCGAGTCGGTTTGTACCCTATTGTCTTGCACGGAGCTGGCCCGCAATTGAATAAGCTTTTGGAGGAAGCCAACGTGGAGCCACAGTATAACGAGGGTATTCGTATCACCGACGCAAAAACGCTCGAGATTGCTCGCAAGGTATTCCAACAGGAAAACATCAAGCTTGTGGAGGCTTTGGAGCGACATGGAACTAGGGCTCGACCTATTCCCGGTGGCGTGTTTGTAGCTGATTATCTTGATCGCGACAAATATGGTTATGTTGGCAAAATCAAGTCTGTGAACAAGGATGTCATTGAATCTGCGATCCGAGCGGGCACTTTGCCAATTTTGACGTCGTTGGCTGAAACTCCTAGCGGTCAAATCCTGAACGTGAATGCCGATGTTGCTGCTGCCGAGCTTGCTACTGTCCTTGAACCACTCAAGATAGTATTCCTCAATGAAAAGAATGGTCTGTATCATGGTGTTACGGGCAAAAAGATTGACGTGATCAATTTGGATGAGGTAAATAGAGATAATATGTCATATGAAAAGTTGGTACATTTGGTGTAACTGTTTTGTCTTGACATAGGAATATGAGGATCTCTTGAAGGAACCATGGGTCAAATATGGAACCAAACTGAAAATTAAAGAGTGCAAAGAGTTGTTGGATCGACTTCCTCGCTCATCTTCCGTGGCCATTATTTCGGCTGGTCATTTACACAAGGAGTTGTTTACTGACTCTGGTGCAGGTACCTTGATTCGTCGCGGACACAAGCTTTTCAAGTACGATTCCTTGGATAAAGTAGATGCCGATAAGATGCGCAACATCCTTGAAGCCGAAGATCCCAACATCAAATCTGGAAAGACTTCGGTGGCAAGCTACTTGCACTACTTGCGAGATAAGAAGGTTAATATCTATACCGATGAACCTGGCCAAGTTTTGGCAGTTGTCACCCAGGATCCAAGCAATCCTGATGCGCCAGCTGTTTTGGAAAAATTTGTTACCAACAAGACGGCTGCCTTAAATAATGTTCCCGACAATTTGTGGACCAACATCAAGAAGGATCATCCTGCTTTGAGTTGGGAGATCACCAGAGAGGAAGAGGACGGTAATTTGGACAAATCATGGCATTTCGAGAGAGCCGATGGTTCCCTTCGCAACTCTCATACTGGCAAGACTTTGTTCTTTTATGGAATTGAAGGTGCTGAAAAGGTGAAGAAAACGTTTGATGGTTTCAGCGGAAAGCGTTCATTCAGCACCATGGTACAGCGTCGTGCCTACTCCACCAACACTCGTAAGAATGTTGGTCTCATAGGTGCTCGTGGCTACACTGGTAGGGAGTTGATCAACTTGATTGATCAACACCCCAACTTGAATTTGACTCATGTCAGTTCACGAGAGTTGGAAGGCAAACCACTTGAAGGATATACCAAGGACAAGCTAACATATGTCAACCTTAAACCCGAAGATATCAAAGATCATGATCATGTCGATGCTTGGGTACTTGCTTTGCCCAATGGTGTATGTCATCCATTTGTTCGCCAAATCGAACAAGATGTCAAGGATGGCAAGCAGCGGGAAAAGAGCCTAGTTGATCTCAGTGCCGACTACCGATTTGAAGATACCTGGACGTATGGCCTTCCAGAATTCAATAGAGAAAAGCTTGCTGGAGCCACACGTATTGCCAATCCTGGCTGTTATGCTACCGGAGCTCAAATGTCCATTAAGCCATTATTGCCTTTCCTCGCATCCTCGCCTACTGTTTTCGGTGTTTCTGGTTACTCTGGAGCTGGAACCAAACCTAGCAACAAGAACGATCCTGCATTTTTGAAGGACAACATTGTGCCATATGCTCTTACCGGACACATTCATGAAAGAGAAGTGTCTAGCCAGCTTGGTCATCCCATCCACTTTATTCCACATGTAGCACCATGGTTTCAAGGCATTGCTTTGACTGTCAACATTCCCCTTAACAAGAGCATGAGCAGTCGTGATGTCAAGGATGTGTTTAGCGAATTCTACCAGAACGAAAAGCTTGTCAAAATCATTGAGGGTGAGCCACCACTTGTTCGTGATAATGCTGGAAAGCATTCTGTTAGCATTGGTGGATTTGGTGTGCAAGCAGATGGCAAACGTGCTGTTATTTGCACCACCATTGATAACCTTCTCAAGGGAGCTGCCACTCAAGCCGTGCAAAACTTGAACCTGTCGCTTGGCTTTGATGAGTACGCTGGTATCCCTACCCAGTGAATAGCAAGGGAGACCATGATGGTATAAAAGCAAGATGCGAGTCCGCAACATCAGAGTCCGCTTTTATTACTATAGCATATATCGTTTATTATTCATGTACAAAACTAAAAGCCGTTATTTTTTTACATGCCGAGGATAAAGTCCAGAGCAAAACCATACAACATGCATCACTTTCAATAAAAAAAAGTATAGAAGACTTCAAAAGCCACGCAGTTGGGTTAGCGGCAGTTAATATGGCTGCTGCGATCCTGGCTGATTGACGTTGACCCAGCCACAGGTATAGCACTCATACAGGTGCTTGGTGCTACCACATGGAATAATGGGTACGAAGCAGAATGTAAAGCAGTCGTTGATCTTTTCGTAATAAACAGTCTGAGCCGAGCATCGGGGACAGTTGTAGACTTTATTACTTTGACGGCGCTTCCATGGCTCTAAGCCAACTAGATCGATAACATGCGTTAGATATGGCAAATCGACCGGGTCATAAGTCGAGTTTACTCACAAGTGAAGCAAAAGAACATTTGTTTAAATGTAATGGAAGTGTAAGCCAGGATTCCAGATCGTTGCAGAAAGCTGAGAAAGTCATGCACATGACGACATATTAACGCTGATTGTAAGGGGTTTTACCTGTTTTTGGTAATACAGGTATGCTCTTGTCAGATTCTCAATGTCAGTCATTTGCACATCAAGGCTATCTTGTGGTTGAACATGGTACGGTCATTGCCGCGTCTTGTCAAATCGTCGTTTCTTCCAGCACAAGTAGTAACACTTTGGACTAGCTTTGTCGCCCAAGCAATCTCAATTGTTGCATGAGGAAGCTGATGTGCTTTTGAACCATGCCATGAATGAAGGTTTGGATCTCGTCCGTGATCTCGGTTGCATCATTGGTAACACCACGTCTTTCTGTCGCTCGTACCTTCAGTCGTAATACGCAGCAATAACGAATGTATGCTAGAACCATTAAATTGTGGATACACTGATAAAGGAACGCGTGATTGTTGGGACAATATTCAACAATATAGAGAACAACGTGACTCCATTTTAGACGACCTCGGAGAACAGCGCGAATCCATTTCAGACAACCACGTTTCATCCTTGGTTTTGGATATTATACCACGGTGGAGTGCTCAATTGCTACGCTCTGACATTGTATATCTTGTAAGAAGACAGTCCTAGTCAATTTGTGTAGCGTGTTATTTTTCGTTAACAAATTAAATTCGCTTGTGCCAGCTTAATGAACAATATATCATTAAACCGCCATGTGCTGGGACTGGATCATCGTTCAGATGGCATATGGTAAGTGATGGAGAGGTGCTGATATTGACCACAACGACAGCAACTCACTGTAATCTTAGGATGGCGAATACCTTCCGGCAGGCGAGCAGCATATCAATAGTGTGGCATGCTGGACTGCTTTAGACGAGGTGGACCAAGTAAGTGTGTGACTTCAGAGGCAAGATAACCGAGCATGTCACTAAGTACAGCTATGTCAGAACAATGGTAGCTTAACCATACGGCCTATGGATGGTGGTTCTGACGTGGAGATCAAAGTGCCAGCGGGATCCATTGTATTCATATCCAATCGTGTGGTTCACAAGAGCACGCCGAATAATAGTCGACGATTTCGTAGAGTATATATGCCTCAGTACTCATCCAAAAGAAGTAACGTTGGGTTTGGATTTGATATTAGTATCCCTACGTTATAATTGATTGGCTGCATGGTCAACTTTTTGGGCAGCTCCAGTTTGACGGGCGAGATGTGACTGCTCTTACTCATCTCCGATCGGGCCTTTAAGTTTGTTTAGCACTAAATTATCTGTTTCTCCCACTCTCTCCCTTCTCCTCAATGTCTGCAACGTAAATATGCCTTGATTTTAAATACATATTCATTAAAAGCTCAGTGTATATTAACATGACAATGTCTGCTAGTAAGAATATTCTTTTGCTCGGTTCTGGCTTTGTCGCTGCTCCTGCCGTCGAATACATCCTTCGTCGTCCCGAAAACAAGCTCACCATTGGTAAGTTCGAGTCGATTGGATGTGTGCGGTATGTGTTTAGATAATAACCATCAATCATAGCCAGTCGTACGTTGAAGAACGCTCAAGCTTTGGCTGACAAGTTCCCTGGTACCAAGGCTGCTGAGTGCGATATCAACAGTGACAAGGCTATTGCCGATCTTGTTGCCCAACATGACTTGGTTATCAGTTTGATTCCATACATTTATCACGCCAAGGTTATCAAGGCTGCTGTTGAGCACAAGAAGCACGTTGTTACCACCTCATATGTTTCCCCTGCTATGATGGAATACGACCAAGCGTAAGTTTTGGCATTGAGTGAACGCGCACGTTTTGCACATAAAACTAATCATGTTGTCAGTGCCAAGGATGCTGGCGTTACTGTCATGAACGAAATTGGTCTTGATCCCGGTATCGACCACTTGTATGCTGTCAAGACCATTGAGGAAGTTCACAATGAGGGCGGAAAGGTAAGCTAACGGAAATTCAGACAAGGGTTGTGAACGGCGTGACTGATAGGTGCATTTCAGTTGCTGAGTTTCTTGTCATACTGCGGTGGTCTCCCCGCTCCCGAGAACTCCAACAACCCTCTTGGTTACAAGTTCTCATGGTCTGCTCGTGGTGTTTTGTTGGCTTTGCGTAACACTGCCAAGTATATTGACAATGGAAAGGTCATCACTGTTGAGGGACCCGAATTGATGAACTCTGCCAAGCGCATTGAGACTGGTTTCCCCGCATACTCCTTTGTCGGTTACCCCAACCGTGATTCAAGCGGTTACAGTGAACGTTACAACATCCCCGAAGCCCAGACTGTCCTTCGTGGTACCCTGCGTTATGATGGATTCCCCGAATTCGTCAAGGCTCTTGTTGATCTTGGTTTCTTGGATGACTCTGAACAAGCTCATTTGTCTGCATCTGGCTCAGACATTGCTTGGAAGGATGTTGTTGCCAAGGCTGCTGGAGCAAGCTCCAGTGATGAAGCTACTTTGGCCAAGGCCATCGTTGCCAAGGCCAATTTGACCAACAGCCCTCGCAAGGATGCTATCCTCGAAGGTATGCGATGGATTGGTTTCTTCAGCCAAACCCCTGTCCACCGTCGTGGCAACTTGTTGGATACCTTGTGCGCTACTCTTGAGGAGAAGATGCAATACGAGCAAGGTGAACGTGATATGGTGTTCTTGCAACATCGTTTCGAAATTGAGCTCAAGGATGGTTCTCACCAAACCAGAACCTCTACCTTGGTTGAATACGGTGACCCCAACAAGTACACCGCCATGGCCAAGACTGTAGGTGTGCCTTGCGGTATTGCTGTGCAATTGATCTTGGACGGCAAGCTCACTCAGACTGGTGTCTTGGCTCCTATGACCTCTGACATCAACAACCCTATCATGGAGCTTTTAGAGAAGGAGAACATTGGTATGGTTGAGCGTATCTTGTAAAAGCGTTTTTTGGCAATACAATACTGCTCCAAAAGTGAATCAAATACGAAGAAAAACTTGCTACTGTAGAAATAATTTCTTTGTATTCGATATTTGTTTATTAAGAGTCTATCATGACCACACGGTTCAAAAATCGTTGATTTGTGCCTTTTAGAGAAATAATAAAGATTCCAGAAGAAAAAGTTCAATACCATCCAATAAAATTGAGGCCATATCAAATCTAAAGCGTAGCATCCATTCCATAGTCTGCAGATATGGGAACGAGGCCATATACTAAAGTCTAAAACATAGCATCCATTCCATAGTCTGCAGATATGGGAATGAGGCTAATGCTGTTAGTGTTCATCTCGCGCCTAAAGGCAGACAGGTTTTGGGTAAATCGTTCTCGATTTCTGTGGGTTAGATTCCACTCTACGCCGTTCATCAGCGACTGTATTGACTAATAGACATGGAGGGCTTTGTTAGAGGTATACAAGCTCTGTCAATATTTGAACAAGGCGCTTACCAGGGATAGGAACTCTCTACGCTCAGGCAACTGGTGATTGATGACATTGTTTACGTATTCCATCATGTACTACACAATTCAATTTGGGTTAGACAAAGCTGATAACATTGACGCTGCAACCCTCGACTTACTTCTTTGTGCAACAAAATCAAGCCAAGAAGCGGTCGAGAGAGACTCCATTGAATAGGTTTATCCTCAAAGAGGACGACGTTAAACACAGTAGTAAACAAAAACGGTAGGATGTCCGTGTATTGTGCAAGGTAAAGTAAAAGCCAATGTGTCTTGGTAGGCTTGGAGTTCTGCCGTTCTGTTTCCTTGACCACAAAAGTGCAAAGGTGATCTATAGCTGCACAAGCTTGTGAGCAGACTGAAGGTTCTAATGACTTAACGCCAGTCCCTAACGCTCTCATCATGTACAAGAAGGAGTCAGAATCCATGTTGGACAGTCTCATCATATGACCATCAGTAAACGTGTCCAAAAATGAAAAGTATGCTTTGGTCAATTTGGGAAACGCCATCATATCGTCAAGAGGTATATCAAGCATCATTTGGAAAATGGCGTTGAGGGCATTTTCCAGAGCTTTGTCTTGGTATAGGTCAAACACGCCAAAGCTAACATATTTGCCAGCATAACTTTTCGTCATGATTTCAAAGCAAGCTGTAATGCCCTTGTATCTATAGATCGATCAACATATGATACTATGTGCTTAGTCTTTGATGGAAAAAGCCTTACTTGTAGGTGTATTTCTGGGATGAATCCTGAATTTCGTATTTAACGATACTTTGCGCGTACGTGATCAAAACTTGGCTGGTTTCTCGAAAGAGAAGGATGCCATTCGCCGATGCAACATCAAACGTAAGTCGTTGACTGCGGTTGTATACAAATTCAGAGTAGAACTTGAGCAAGGATGTTGCCAGAGTATCGTTGCCCCACGATTGAAGAGCTTTGTGCACCACTTGAACGTAATCGGGGTAAAACCATTCGAAGAACATTATAAAATTGGTACGGGTTTGTATTGGTATAAGAAATCCTTGAAGATCTTTGAAAAGTCCAAGCAATGTTGTCTTTTTCACCAATGTTCACCGATGTTAGATTCTCGCCAATTCAACACCAAAGTACTTTTTTGCTTACCTTGACCGACTCTTGCCGATAATCCTCAACACTATTTAATGAAAGCAGATTTTGGAACTGCATCTCAAATGGTTTCATGAAATCTAAAAACGTCTTGGTCGAGCAATCCTCGCTAAAAAGAATCTTAGATAGTGCTGTATAGTATAGTGCACGATTCGCTTTGCCGTTAGGGTTGCTGCGGAAACCGAATTGGTCTGAACTATGGTTCATCATCACCATTTGTACGCTATCTAGCTTTCTCATGTGTTTGGAACTGCTGTAGCTATTGTGATGAATCGCATAATTTTTTTTAGAGTGCTGGTTGGCATTTTAACCACGGAGAACATACACATACCCAGATGCTAACTCGCTAAAGAGCTTCAACGCATGCCACACCACTCGTTCATCTGTTGACCAGAATTGGAGGATGCTGACTCTGAGATAGAAAATCGTCAGAAAAAGTGTGGTGTGTGACATTTTCATACTAAGGACTTACATCTTCTGAGTGCTTAGATCCAGCATGCCAATTTGATCACCGATACCAAACACTTCATTCAATTTGTTATAAACCTGCAAAAATAGGATTTTGATTGAGTATATCAAAGAAAAGCAATTGGAGTTGTCTTCGCGTACTTACTGCAGTACGAGAGCCTGCTTCACCAAAATAAGCTTTTCTAAATTGCTGAAGCGCGAATATAAATGCGCTGTCCAGGCGAGCATAAGCTAAGGCACCACCGTGCTGGCTCTGCACAAGATTGCTGACATTGATCAGCTGTATCACTTTTGTAGTCAGCAATCCATCAATATCATCCAGCTCTTCCGAGCTGAGGTATGTCTGCGATGGTACAACAATGAACATCGATCATTTCCATATTTAGAGCTCTGTCTTTTAACTTACTGTTCGTGCACCAAGGAAACTGCCAATGATATACACTATCCATGCGAATTTCGTTTGTGTGACAAGAATAGCTTGCTTCAATTCCTCCATATCTTCACCGGCATTATTGATGCGACTGACTAGATCCTAAAGGTGGACGACCTGATTAGGTCTTTAGAAGCTAGACGATGAGCACTAGTTGAACACTCACTTCATAACTGGCTGCGATTGGCTCAAAAAGAGTGATGACGGCGGAGGCAGCTTCTTGATATTTGCACCGAGCAATATTGGCAAGCATATCCAAGTTCTCCATAAGTGCATCTTCGTTATCCAATGGATCTATAGAGAAACATTTAAGCTGAGTGATCTGTAGCAGCCTTTTTTCTCTGTTTGTACGACAACATACCATCTAGCATCTCTTCAACAATGGTTTTTACTGACTCTATTCTAGACGATATGTATGACCTGACCAACTGTGAAAAAGCGCTTGAGTTTGATGTTTCAAAGAAGTACACCTACTGATATATACATACCTCAATGGTTAGGTTTTCAATCTTTCCTATAGCTACAGAAGCCCTACTATATGATAAGCTCTGAACAATTTTTGACCAGAATGAGAGTAGATAAGATACACTGTTGGGAGAGTACTGATAATTGATTACATTAGAACACATTAGAGAACGATAATTTTTCTATATCTGATGGCCACAGCCTTGAAATGTAGCTTACCTGCCAAGCCTGAAAAGCTTTGACGGTAAATTCTGCCACCATGGTTATCCATTCTTCATATATATCCTTCTCAGTAATCTCGTGAAGCTGATAGGTTGCCCTAAATCTTGCCAGCAAGCGACAGAAATGATGATGGTTGGATTCGTCGCTCAGACCGGCAGAGCTCACCATGATATCCCTAGTTCCCTGCATCATTCGCAAGATCACCTTGTGTCGTTCATCTTCGCTATAGATAGATCGCCTTATGGTTGCAATTTGCGCCAAACATTCCATTGCTTGCGCAGAGTGTGGGGTTGGAAACGTCTCATAAGCAGAGAACATATTGCGGATAAAGCTCTCATCTTCGATCATGGATTTCCAGCTTGTCGGTATCTGCAAAAATTGGTTTGATTTCCAAGTTCACAAATTTGTTCGTCAATAAAGATCATTACCTGAATCGTGCCAGAGTCCTCACCGGACTCATCTGGAGTTGTTCCTATAAAGTCGAACGCCATGCACTTTGATATAAGTTTTAAGACTGCGTCGCATAACCGATCACGCTGGCCTGGAAGTAACAGTGTCAGGACGAAAATCCTTGCAGCAAATGTTAGCTCGATTTCTCACCATTATCCATCGAGATGTTGTTTTGCAACAATTCTTGCAAGATAGCGTTTGCCGTTTCAAAAATCAAAAACAATTGTTCATCTCTAAAAGCAACCGCTGAACACGAGATGATTCCCTTGATTAAAACACGAGGTATACATGCTTGAATCGGGCAAAGTTCACTTTACCTGTCTTTCTATGTCGAGCCAGGTTCCTGGCCGGGATTGGTAAATTTATATCCTGCACCAACACCGTCAGCATCTGTAAACCTACGATGCGATGATCAACGGAAGCCTAAGTAACGAATAGCGATCAACAACGAATAGCGATCAACAGGAGAACATGTTTCATGCCATAAGCAAAAATATATACCTGTAGAAACTGATTCAAATCTCCATGGACGTTCTTGAATTCATCTAGATCAAACCATCCTAATTTAGTGAGCATGGCTAACACTTGGGCCAATTGTATAATGACAAATGGTTGCAGGTTAGGGTGCATATAGGTGTACTCCAATATGAAGTTTCCTGTTCAAACAACCAGAAGAAAGTAGGTTAATATCCATTAAATCAACACAACTGTCTAGGGGATTGGAGACGGGCATCAGAAGAAATGATACGCACTTGATTGTATCTTTGCATCCTGACTGAAAACAGGAAATTGGTCGGTTATCAAGGCTTTCAGACGAGAGGAAGCAAACATTTGCACATAGGGATTGGGCGAGTTCTTTAATAGCACCGTCAGAGCATAAGCTGAATCTTCTGGGGAGGAGATGTCATAAGCGTAGGATGAGTCAAGACTGGGTCTTCTGCCAGCCACTCCAGAGCCTGCGGCATCAGAAAAAGTCGGGAATGCATGCTCTAAAATGTGTTCAGCTCGTTCGCGATCTTGTTGTGAGGCAGGACCATAAAGCGTCTCGCATAAGTTGGTATAATATAAGATTCGTTGCTGATCCTCTTGAGACATTTGAATTACGGACAAGATGGAAAAGGGACAACACGAGCGTGGGCTTTTAAAATCCCCCCAAAAAATTAAAAAACCATTAGAAGCCTTTTCAAGCTTTTCAATCAGTTACTTTCACTTTATTCAAATCGACGACAAATGTTCTCGGCGCGTTTGACTAGATCAGCATCTGTAATATCCTTTGTCCACTCCTTCATTAACGGTACGACTTGTTCAAAGATAGTCCGATTTTGGTCGGTGATTTCTATTAATTTCAATTTAGCCAATGCATCCTTAACAATCAAAGCTCGTGCAAAATCCTTGCTGCTCACCCTGATTACTGAGGTTATCAATGGCTCGAACCACATGCCTTCGAACGTCCGGTGTCACGTAAGGTGATTGACCAATGGCCAATAGGGTCGGCATCACATTATACGTCACGTTCTTTTTCTTGTTTATCTGTCGCAGCATATTCTTTCGATTGTTCTCTGCAGAGATTTAACAGAATTACATTACTTTTCAGTTCACTCTCTGCTTACTCGAATTACGCGATACCTTACCATACAGGGCAAAGTTGGCAAAGCTTCGTGCAATATGTCGATGAATCTCCGTGTTACCGGAATAACTCGCAGCGGTGGCACACAGGTTTTGGAGGAGATGTGGTTGGGTCATGAGTTTTTGCTGTGACTCGCCTGTCAAAAAAAAAAGAGGGGGGGATGCCATTAGCAATACACCCATGATTGTTGTCTGTTTGAGATGCGTACCGTTGGTTGCAAAATTAGCGATGGCACAGCACACATTGGCTATTGTAGATGCTTCCAGGTTGCTGGTTTGATCTGAATTGGTTTCATCCGATGCCTTATCCACCTCTGCCGAATTGTTTCCAGTGACTGTTTCATTGTGTAACTTTTGTACTAGTATGCTTGCGCCATTTCCCTGAAGCAGCAGAGACTTGTATTTGTCTGGGGGTAGAACATATATAAACATCCAGGTTACAGCATATATTAACATTCAGGTTGCAGCTTATATCATGATACAGGTTACAAAGCCAAGTTCAAATTTGATCAATCTTACCATTTCTCAATGACAAGTAGGCAATTGATTTTGCGATATATTTGGACACCAAAATGTTGTTGCCCTTGAGCAAGTCAGTCAGCTGGTCTGGGTTGGATATGACCTCAAAGATAGCCGGCTGATTGGAGACTGCATCCATACAATGCGTACCATACAATGCGATAATTAATTAGCATCCCCGAAAATCAGCCTCCACCGAAAATGTACTTACCGGTGGCACAAATTGCAGAGATGCCTTTTGCGGCCACACTTTGTATCATCTGTTCTCTATCTAATAATTGCTGCATGTCTTCTTTCTCTTCGGTTTCTGATGCGATCTGGAAAGGGGTATATTTATAGTCTGCGAGCTGTAGTAATGCAAGCAATGCGCCATCGTTATTAATTTCTTGTGGACTAAGCATGCCTGTTATGAGTGTGAGAGAAAAGCCATTGGACATGATCAGTTACTTGTAGCACCTTGGATTACCTAAAATATGAAGCTATGTTTTGTTACCTGCTCGCCCTAATTGGAATATTACATGTGTACAGTTGAGTAGCACCTCTAATCTGATATCATCTCTCACAGGCTCTGATACTGCGGGTAACATCGGCGAACCTTTACTTGGTGCAGACATAGGTTTGCTAAGATACAATGCCATCAATTGTATCAAGGGCCTCAGAGCACACTTGGTCAAAATCACCGGACGAATGGATTCTGTAATGAGCAGCCATTACCACCGTCATATTAGTTTGATGTTTCCTTCACTACTGAAGCTAGTCCAGCACCATACCTTTCTCAGAAAGAATCGCTAACGCTGAAGTGGCATAAAAATGCAACTGGCCGTTTCGTTGCGATCGACACAACCATATCAAAGCATCGATACCGCCGTTTTGGACCAATTTCACTAGATCCTGGTCTAAGATTTTGCAATGGACATTTCTCGTGTTAACAACTGCATGAATACAGCATATGTCCTAGGTTGATATTAAATACTTACCGTTGTCCCTCTCTACTACTTCTAAAATTCCTCTGGCCCCATGAATCTGTTAATGGATATTGCACGTGGTTAGGAAATGACAAAGCCAGTGATCATCTATAATTTGAACCCTGATTGTTTTCTTTACCTGCGTGGTTGACCCATGGTCCTCATCGATAACATAGGTGACTAGGTATGCGACTTCCAAGCACTGATTGCAAACTCGCACGGGTAACGACCCGTATCCCAGTTGAGGGAGCGGAATACTCCGATTGGAGCAGTCATGACAAAAGATATTACCACTAAAAAGTGAAAGGAGAGTTGAAGGGTGTGATTGTCTCGGCCGATACGGCTCCAAATATGCTTTTTAAACTTACCATTGCCTGCAATGATGCTGTGGACGTGAGAATGACGGATATATCAGCAAAGCACACCACGGCGGCAACATAAAGATAGGTACAAGGAACTTACTCTCCGCCGCAGTGGTCCAAACGTATTATTACAAGAGTGACAGTGAGTTTGATCCAGATCATTAACCCAGAAGGGGCGAGGGATTAGAAAAGTTTGTGAATCATTGTCCATTACAATAAGAGTTTGAGAAAGTAAGGTATTATCAACCCTGCGCGCCTGGTTAAATGAAATTAGGGTGGGGGGAAAATGCGGCACGTGCCTCTCAAAGGCAAAAACCCATTTTGCTGACAAAAATTGCACTTATAATCAACGTGACATCACTCGCATCCCTTTCTTTTTGGCTGGGTGTCCAGGATTTGCAACCCAAATAGTTGCTTTCTTAATAGGTCATGCTTCGCACACTCGCCAGAAGATACAGCACAGCTGTCACTACACAGCCAACGGCAAAGCCTTTAGCTCGCCAAGCTGCACAAGCTGCCAACCGCGCCACTCCTTGGGCACGATCGCAACAACCCAAGGCTGATGCATTTGCTGGCCCAAAGTTTGAACAACGGGACCTCTCAATGCAACCTAACCCTAAGGCTGCTATCGAGCTCATCAAGGAGGAGCCTGTTCACTTTGTAACTGAGCGCATTGCTGTTTGCAACGGTGGAGGCGGTGCTTTGGGCCACCCCAAGATCTACATCAACTTGGACCAGCCCGGATCCCACCCTTGTGGTTATTGTATGTGTTTAGAGAACTCCATTGCGTTTTGTCACTGCCTTTTTTAAAGCTAACTTTTGTCTTTTTCATTACAGGCGGTATTCGTTTTGAACGCCAAGGCGGCCATCACCACTAAAGTAGATTAGAAAGCCTAAAATCCATATCCACCAAAACACCAATTTTCTTTTTTATTATTACAAAAACTGTTAACAAAGAATGCACCCGTTGCTTGTTCACTTTCAATTGCCATGTATCCATTGGAAGATTTGTTTGGATGTTGAAAAGACCAATCGTTACCTTATTGCATATTTAAAGATATTGTAAGCAAAGTAACAAGTTGCTAATGCTGTCGGCCATGGTCGATCCAGGAAGTGAGGCACTTTGACTTTGCAAAATACTTCTGATCTCCTTGTCATTTTCGGGCACGAGCTCAGTCTGCTCCGCATGGGTCATGCGAGTAAATAGCTGTAGTGTATTGCCGTCCAATGTTTTGACAGATTCATTTGGCCTGTAGATGGTGCTTAACAGCCTTGAGCAATTAAGCTGTTGAAGTCGCAGTTCAATGATTCGCAGTACATTATAGATTGGTTCTGTTATGCGCCGAACTACCACAACACCACCGCTGAGTGTACAAGCCAAAACAGCCTTACGAGGTGTTGCTGCTTCATCCCAGGATAATAGATAGTCGCTTGCCTGATGATCCATAATTGACAATGTGCCACTGTGCACGCCCAAAGCGATGTCAGGCATCCGAAATCCAAAGGCTAGTGGTAGTAGTTTGTATGCTGGCCGATCGGTATCATCTATCAGGCCAAAAATACCGCCGTATCTTTCTGTGCCAATGATTAGATTCTCGTGCGGCATGGTCGCTCCACTGATTGTCCGCTTCATTGCGTCACTTTTAATGAACGTAAGTTTGGACGTGGAAGCATCATATTGATAGAAAGATAGCGAATCCAGTTGTGTGCCTACACATATCCGGTCATTATCAACCTTGATAAGTGTGATGGGACTACGAGCAGTCTCTTGAGCTACCATGGCTAGTCTGTGGAGACAGGTGTCAAATGTCATTGTTCAATTAGAAAAGTTAAGGCAGAGCTTGTCCTACCTTCCAGTACTGATATCAAGTTGATGCAGATGTAACGTTCGACCAGTAGAAAATAATAACCTATATAATTTGTTAAAATTCTATTCTCATGTTTGCAGTAAGCTACTCAAGCCTCTTACCCATGAGCATGAGGACATATAGCGAATACACCAGCAGGCAGATTATCTTCATGCCAAACCTGGCTCAATGAGAATTGCTTGCCAGCTTTTCGAGGCTTTAATCGATATAGCAGCAGACGGCCACTTTCAAGGGTTGGTCTTCTGACTTGTTGATGATGCCTTGCTGACGTCTGCGTAGCGATTCCTACACAAATATAGCGATATGTCTTTCCTTGGTGTTCGATACACCAGACTAGTAAATGAACTTTAGCTTTGTGGATATGACCAGATGTTATAACACAAATTCTTTATATACCTTCTAAGGCGCAGATAATTTCGCGTTCGGCCATCTTAGTAGTTGCAACAATATGCCCTCCATTAATTAGATGTAGTCCATCTTGCCGTCCCGAGCTGCTTCTACCACTGTATGCCACGATCAAGGTATTTGTAGGTTTATCATGAAGCACTCTTCTTGGTGTCTGCGTTGATATCCATATCTTAGAAACCGGTGAGTATTGCTTATACACGGTCAGGATTAACTTACATCACCAATCAACGTAGTGCGAACATTGATATCTTGCTGGGAATCTAAGCTTATTATACATAATTTTTGATCCATCAATGCAGCATAGCATTGAAGTGAATTCTCGGTATATAAAGGAGTGATGGAAATCGGCTGACCAATATCAAAAGTATTAACGGATTTGACGATGATACGTTTGTTGCGTTGCTCAATATAATAGAGGTTATCCGATACTGCTAAACACGACTGACTATTAGATGCTACCAGCTTAATGGGCAGCGTTCCGAGAGAGCGTACAATAGGATCTTGCAAGGCAAAAGCGCCATCTAAAACGAGAAGCCGTGTCAATATACCGAATTAAGCAACATTTTACCCCGTCACAGAAAAATCCATGTCAATTTACCTATAAGGCACACCCGGTATGAGATCAATGTTCCGTCTCGTAACCCAATTAGCAAGAAATCGCTCAAGGGACTGGACAAGACAGCACATGATTCAGGAATGTTTGTTCCAGCAATCGATACATTGGCCAGTAATACCGAATAAACGACACTAAGATCCAAGGAGTTGCATATATTCACGCACGGTTCATGAGTCCCGAGAAACAACAATGGCGGCCGGTCTGCCACAGGAACCAAGCTCACAAAGGAGACATCATGTGCTAACGATATCGTTTTGACGATATCAAAGCCCATATCTGTCATTTGCAAGCGAACGAGATGTCTTTCATTATTGGGATTGCATGTGCATAGAATCAAAGTGCTACCATCGAGTGCTGCATGAGTGATAATGTTGGTCGCTGAAAGGCTCATATCTTGTAATGAAGCTAGGTAGAAATTTCCAATATGTGTCACTACATTTGAGCGTATGTACCATGATAACAAGCAGATCTATAGCTCTATCAGTAGGGCACCAACCTCTTGTTTGCAACTGGGTATCCAAATCACATATTATAATGGCTGACTCCAGAACCTGCACATATCCGGTGGTTTGGAAAGCGCCCACGAAGATAGTCGGTTTGTCCGAAATGAAGCCACATGTATCTGTAACATCTTCCATTACATCATTAATGTCTAGCAACACATTTGTTAGGCGGAATCTGGCAGATGTTTGATAGACAAGAAATACAAATATAAACCTGATAGTATCCTGGTCTCTGCAGCAAATGATATTACAAGGTACAATAATCCATTTCCGGCAGCCGAGTTTGACACTTGCCATGTGCCAGTGACACTTTTACAATTCACAATTAATGTAGGTAGGTATGCTCAAAATGAATCAAACGAAAAAAGTGACATACCCGTCCCACTGTGGGTCTGATGGTGAAACAGAGAGCAATTCGACTCCTATACCTGAGCGGATCTCGCGCAGAGTACCATGGCGATGCTGGCCGGAACAGATATATAGAACATCAAGAGATGAGTGAGAATCTTGACTAACTTGTCCATCAATCAAGGGAGCTCTGTTCTCCAGCGTTTGTAAATGTCGAATGGATGACATTTTTGGGAACAGATCGATCTATGTCAAAGTAATGATGATAACGAGGTCAATTTGAGAAAGTCCAACGGATGACACTGCCATATATGGCCGAGCATACCTCAATGACTTCATGATCAGCCCCTTCGCCCGCATATACAACAACGTCCTTTCTACGTTCATCTGCAGTTGTGGAGCCGAGATACTGCATAGCCACCCCAACGTTATTCCGCTGACCAAGGTATTCCCATTCCAATTGCTTGGAATCTAAAGCGTAGAAGTCTCCGTCTGAGTTTCCCAGATAAATGATTGCGTCAGCTAGTGAAGAATTAAATGTGATGGTATAAGCCGTGAATATGACAGCTACGGGAACGAGTTTGTTAGAAATCGTGAAAAGCATTGGTTGAAGTGAGGAAACTGGCATACATTCTCCATATAATCCGATAGGAATATTAGTTGTTGGATGTAGGACGTTTCCCGAATAAATGTCATCTACAGTGAGATAGCACGCCTGATTCTCCTGTTGTATCAATCCAATGATTAGGTATGATAGATATGATAGCATCGAGCTTGCAAATCGACTTGGGGCCTTACCGTAACAAGTATGAAAGCCTCCGGAGCACTAGGAAGCGGTATTAAAAATAAGGGCAAAGGGCCACCTGGCAACAGAGACAGTGTTAGTAAGGCAATGACATGCATCAAGTTTCTCAGAGATAGAAGTTGGGAATCGTACTTTGATCTATAGGTAGCCGTCCATATCGTTCTATAGTCATGTTCTCGGTATCGGACGTATCAATGGCATATGCAACAATTCGACATACAAGCTCAACATCACTTGGAAATAAGGTGCTTAGTACTTTTGCCTTCATATTAGGCTCTGTAATTCGGAGTATTACTTATAAAAAGTGACCAGTAGGTACATCTTGTTCAGCTCTGTAGTATGTAGAAACTCCATCTGGTATATGATTCCTTGTTCTTGTACAGAGAGCATCTGCGAGAATTAAAGGCAAGAATTATGGGTTGTGAGCTTGAAAAATGTCATATTTCGCATTCCTAGGGTAAGAACTCGTACCGATTGGATTGGATTGAACCTCGTGCGGGACATGGCAGGATTAAGAATAAACACATCAAATTTGTCTTGATACGCAGCAACGGCCACGGCTCTTGACCTGCAATTTCGAAAGTTTTCGATATAAGCTGATCACCTCCCCCAGTTCAACACAAACCGAAAGTAACGTACATTGGATCAATTGCCATCTTTCTCCCAATTTTGCTGTAATCATTTCCCGGTGTAGTCAAAGGAACCTGTACATATCGAGGTATGGTCATTAAATGAATGCACAACATTAAAATGCAAGAGTTTTGTTAACGCGTACTTCTGCAATAAGCTCAAATCGACCATTGTCAGCGAGTTCGCCATGTTCGGGGACAACGACGGTCAAGAACACCAGGCTGCCTTGGTCTGAGGTGACAACCAGCACATCATTCGAAGCAATAGGCGCGTGTGGGATGACAGAGCAAGTATACGGTTGCTTGGACGGGGTTGATGTAGGCAGATTTTCGGGAACCTCCAATGTCCAGTTGCATGATATCTTTGCAATAGCACTTACGGAGCCCTGAACGCACTGCTGGAATACCGTTTTCAATGGTCCATCCGCGACGACTTGTAACAATTGTAACCATGAGCCCTGCAGTGGAGATTATCAATAACCCAGGTAGGGATAAGTAGTGATACGTTAAGCGGGATTTATGCAGTCGTTTCCAGTGAATCAGCTTTCCCATTACCTTGGCAAAGACTAGATAGTCTTGCGCATCATTCATTAGATTCGCATAGACGATTTGCTGTACGGCTGTTGGTGGAATGGCAGTACATTGATGAGCATGATACACTGGCATGGAGATCGACGAAACCTACAGCCACGAAAACTCTTAGTTCTAAATTTTTGGTATATCAGAACATACTTCCCATGGCGAAGAGCCAATTGTGATCTAAAATTATAATTTAATTTTCATTACTATTTCTTTAATCTTTTGTTTTTTAAGCTATGTCTTTGTTCCTAGACAAAGATAATAGTCATGCTGGGGATATGGCGGTAAAGAAAGACGAAGGGGATAACAGAGAAAAAAATAAAACACAAAGACAACATTTACAACTCGTCCTTGACGTGCTCATCTTCTACTGGCTCGTCAAGTTCATCCTCAATAGTCTCTTCAACATTGGCATCATCCTCTGCCTTCTTGGCCTCCTCCTCAGCAGCAGCCTTTTCTTCAGCAACCTTACGTTCAGCTTCCTCAAATGCTTCCTTGGCTTCCTTCTCCTTTTCGGCAAGATCTGCGACTTCCTTTTGAGCCTTCTCAGCCTCCTTGATATCATCAGTGATCAAAATGTTGTCAAAAATGGTACCAGACTTGACCTGCCAGAGATCAAAACCAACTCTGCTAAAGTCATATGCGTAAATCTCATTGTCGACCTTGTACTCGGGGTTATCGATTTCGGGATGGATCCAAGGGCCCTTATAATCAGGGTTGGCAATCTTCTTGGGAGACCATGGTCCTTGGTATTCAGGGTTGGCGACAGAAGGAGCTTCCCAGTCACCATCCATCTCATCGTCCCAATCCTCGGGCTTCTCAGCCTCTGTTGAAATAAAGCGATGAAATTTTAGTAACTGTAGGGGTACTTATCATGATGAAATGAATAAGGAACGTACCAGGGTCAGGGATGAATTCAGGAATGTCATCGTAGCCCTCAGGCTTGACATCAGTGGGGTCGTCAATTTCGGCTTCATCAACCCAGTCAGCAGGCTTCTTAGCCTCGGGATCCTGGATCTTCTTAGCGGGCAAGAAATCCCAGTCCTCCAAAAGGGAGCCAGCGGCCTTCTCCTCACCATCGACCAAAACTTGGTAAGTTTGATCGGGCTTAATGATCAAGGTGTAAGTGTGAGTGAAAACATCATTGGGGGCAGAAACGGTCTTCTTAAGGTTGTGGTTGGTTCCCTTGTAGTTCAAGATGGCGTGAACCATAGACTTGGAGCCGCAAATGTCAGGCTGATGTGAAAAAAATGAGGGTGTCAGTCAGGATCAGTCAGAAGGTGTGCCGCTAGAACTATTACTTACACCAAACATAATGTTGTATTCACTGTCACCGGTGAAGTTGAGTGGGTCCAATTCCTTGAAAAGCTATTCAAATTACAACGATGAGCACTGGAGCGCCTACTTTCTCGAAAATAGCCCAAGTTTTCTTTTGCTTACCTTGAGGTAACCACCACCACAGTCAATGCTCTGCTCATTCTTGACGGTATATTGAATAACCAAATCCTTGTCCTTGTTAGAGAATGGGGTGACAGGGGCGGAGACGGCATAGAAACGGTAGTCCTCAGAAGTTTGAAGACCTACGCTCTTGTTCTCGTCAGCGTAGAACTTGCCAGGAGTGAGCTTCAAGGCACCGAGGTCTTCCTTGTGCTTGGAAGGCGTCCAGCGCTCTTCCCAGGCAGCGCCGTCAGAGAAGGTTTCGTGCATGAAGACTTCTGCAGAGGCAGCAGCAGCCAAACCAAGAATAGTGGCAATAGTGTGAATCTTCATCTGATGAGGAGAGTGTTGTTTAGAGAGAGAAAAAGGACAGATATGCAAGCTGTGGTAGAAACGTGCCAAATATATATTAGGTACCAGCATGCGAATAAACCAGAATAGACGTGTGACGTGTCAATTTGCCAGTGATGGCAGCTGTTCATTGGTGGAAAATAAGCTTCTTTATTGAACACTTAAATGATCGTGGATAGAAATAAGATGGAAATGCCTGTTCCTGTCTTTTCTTTCGATCAAATCGATCTACCTACGAGAGATTCGTAAACGGAATGCACATAACGAGTGGATACAACATAAATTATTTAATAGAAAGTTTACCTATCTTACCCTGTGTTGAAATGATTGGTCAGGGCGAGTTCAAACCAAGGCTCCGACAGAAAGCTGCCAACTGGGAAACAGATGGAATCTTTGCAGTCACAGATTTGTTCCATTCAAGCAGGTGATCGTTAAGGCGGGGCGCGCAAATCCACGAATATCCTCATTGTCAGCACACAATTTTTCAATTTGCCCCGCTGCCCAAAATTCGTGGTCACAACGATAGCGAGCAAAATACCTTGGCGCGGAAAAGCCCTTCGTTTAGATTTCGTTCTCCTCCACTCCACAGAATCAGAAGAAAAGAAAACATCGTTCTGGTAGCAACCTTGTTGGAAAGAACCCTTACTCCACTTACTCATTTACGGCCCTGTTTGATCTGATTTTTTCGAGTATACATCTTCGCGCAATGGCAGCCGCAACACATAGACCATCTGCAAAGAAAAGAGAGAAAAAACTCGCCGTTAAGCAAAATGAGCAGCAATCCTCTTTGGTTTCATTCTGTATTGCTCATGAGATTGGTAAGTTGTGCCGAGCTGTTGCTTCTCGAATAGAATATAGTCCCCTAAACCTTGCTGGAGAACAGATATCCCTGGAGCCATTTTACTAGCCATTCTCACTGCTTCAGCAATGGGTTCAACTACAGCAACCAAGATGGTCAAACTCTCATACGAAACCTCACCGGGATCTAATCAATACGATAAAGGATGGGACGACGCGTATTTCGTTGGCTTTTGGGTGCTGGCTTTCACTTTCCTTCGTGCCGCTGTCATGAAATATGTATTCACACCATTCGCAAAAGCTTATGGAGCTGACACCCCAGCAAAGCAACAACGATTTGCAGAGCAAGGTTGGAGTTTTGCTTATTATTCCATTTTTTGGTCATTGGGAATGGTAAGTACTTAAGCTCAACTTATGAAGGCTTGATCCAACACTTGTCCAATTAACGTTCGTTGCTTAGTATGTAATGTACAATAGCCCACATTGGTTCAACCCCGCTGAATTCTGGGTCGGATATCCACATATTCTAATCAGCGGATGGATGAAGTGGTATTATCTGGTACAATTAGGATTTTGGATCCAGCAGTACTATGTGCTGCACATTGAGAAACGCAGGAAAGATCATTATGCCATGCTTTCGCATCACGTTATCACCTTCGCCTTACTTGTATCCAGTTATTGTGTCAACTTCACAAGAATTGGCAATGCTGTCTTGTGCTGCATGGATTTTGCAGACATTCTTCTTCCAGTGAGTTGCAGTGATATAATTTGTGTTGAAAATTGACAGCTTTGAGTATTTATAAACCGTCAACAGCTTGCAAAGATTCTCAACTATCTTAACCTTCGCACTATTTGCGACATTACATTCGGTCTGTTCGCCGTCAGTTGGTTGGTAACTCGCCACATTCTTTTTACCATAATTATATGGTCTACGGCATGTACGTATGTCATATTCTGCTTCATTGTCCGTATTGCACCCCACTAATTTTTTTTTCTCGGTCACAAAGTTGATCCACAAAAGTATATGGACATGTTGTGGGAACCTGAAAAAGGAAAATATTTTACGCCTACCACCCAAAAAATTTACCTTGGGTTGTTCTTGTTACTCGACCTGATTATTCTGTTTTGGTTTGCTATGATCCTCAAGGTTATTATCAAGGTGCTTACTGGTAATGCTGCCTCAGATACACGCAGCGACTCCGAAGAGTGAGTAAATTAAATTAATATGTTGGCAGCTTTTTCCCTGAGACTAATGTTGATTGGCCTTATAGTAGTGGAGATGAAGATGATAAGCAACAATAGAATGTCCTTAGATAGTGCGTTTTTATTTGTATCCATCTGCACAGAAACATGTACAATAACAAACTTCTTTTTAACATATCCCGTTTCATTTTGTTTTTTAAATTGGAACAGGTACATGATTTATGATTCTGCTCGAGTTATCAGTGTTCCATCCCGGTTTGCATTTGGTGCTCATTGAAGCTCTTTGATCATTCTCCTTGAAGAATTGCACCTTCTTTATTGTCAGTAAATGCGAAATGCATTTCAGTTATTCTGCCTTTTGATTTTGCCATAGTCGTCTGTAACTGAGTAGCTGTACAGCTGCATATTCAACACGAAATCGCCTTTTGTCTTTTTCGAAAATGTCTAGAGACATCGAATCACTGGAATTTACTTGGTAATCATGGCCTGAACCTCGATTGCGTTATCTTCGATTCTGGCGAACCATTGCCTTATTGGCAAAACTTGCAAAGCAGTAGAGTTGAAAAGTTACGAAAGCTCACTCGCTAGACGCAAATCAGGCGTCTACTTTTTATTGGTACCATATGCAAAACTTCTGGTCAATATAAATAATATTTTACAGGAGGATATAGGGATATATTGCACATAAGCTGCACATAGATTAAAAGAACCTGTTGTATGTCGTAGATGCTGTTGCATCAGCGAAACAAGGTCAGCCTTTATCAGCAGTTGACCAACTAAACACTCTCCTCCTCTTCAGCGTCCTCTTTATAATTTTCAAAGTTTGCCTTGATATGTTCAACGAATTCAACAAATGGAGCATTTGTGAAGTCCCTGTCATCATTGCAGTTGTTTACCATATGTCGCGTGGCACCAAACAATTTGGATTGACTGTTAAAGTTCATAAAGATATAGTCAAATTCAGTATATCCAGCCAAACACAGCCAGTCTGCACCACCGCAAGAGTCCTCGCCATGGTCTGAAGCCCATTCTTGTCTAATTTCCTCGTCCCCAAATACATTCTTGGTGGTTTGAAGAACAGTCTTGGGGCCGTAAATATTGAAACCAAACACATTATAGTGGTCTGCGATCAAATGCCATTCAGATGCAATTTTCCACAATGATTCGAGTTCTACGGGAATAGCTGGATTCCGAACGCCATATTGCTTGATTTCTTCAAGGAAGGTGTCGAAATCTCGTTGGGTTGCCGGTTCCTTGTTGGCAACAAATTGACGCGAAAGCGTATTTAGGTCCTCACTAAAGATAGTCATACTGCTACCTTTTAAACAGTAATCCAGTTCCTTATTATATAGAAGATACTTTGATTGGGCCGCTTAGAAGCGAGACTAACCCGATTGACTGCGTCGCGGCAATAATGCAGTAGATCTGCTGCTGGAAGGCATTTTCGTTACGGAATAACTTTTTCAATCTTTCTGCACGAAACGGGAACATCAGGATATCTGTAGCTACTGATGTACGCTGTGCAGATATTTGGGGATGATTAAACACGGCTATCATCTTCCATGTGCCCCTCCACAATTAGACTATACAGATAGAGGGGTATGACAATTAGTCTTGGTGATTAGCTAGCTGTAAACGTTTATTGAACAATCGAAGAATATATTGCTTCGATGTATAACCAGGATATTGCTTCAATGTATAATCAGCATAAAGTGAAAGCCTATCGACGTATTGAAAGTGAGTTTACGCGACAGGCGCGTTTTGTTGAGCACATGTGTATTTTTGGAAGTGATAAGTTGTGGTGATATTTCTCTTTTCAAAAACGGCCTGGATTCGATGTTTGGCAAGAACCTGGTATTTGAGATTCCACTCTAGGAACTTTTCGAAAGGCTTTGTTCAGGCGCAAGTAAATCTGCACGTTTCGTGTGGGACGCCACCATAAGCACCCTAGAGCCACCACTGACCGATGCTTTGGGACAGCTGCCAACTGAAGA
The DNA here is from genome assembly GCA_037039815.1 of Umbelopsis sp. M5902. NCBI lineage: Eukaryota > Fungi > Mucoromycota > Umbelopsidomycetes > Umbelopsidales > Umbelopsidaceae > Umbelopsis > Umbelopsis sp. M5902. Next base: position 585,486 of record JAXQGL010000050.1, read on the forward strand.
TTCCCTTCGCTATTTGCACCGAGCTCATAGCTGTTTTCGGAATGTGCGCGAGAGGCCGCATCTTCCGTACGTCAAAATGTGTGTAATATCTTTTATAGCAATGTGTGTTGTGGAAGCGATATCAATAAATGCTCAACGGTGTGGTAATAGATAAAAGCTTTATTTCATAAATACTCAAAGCATAATCCCGGTTTTTACCAGATAAAATGCCGGTTGTTAATATGACTTGGTGAATGCAAAGAATCTTGAATGACATGATATTGTGGTCATGCTATTCACCAATTGGGTATTCTTTTGTTTGTGCCAAAAATAGGGATTGGCGGACCTCTGGTGCCCAAACTCAGAACTCTTGGACCTCTTCTGCTATTTAAAAAAAAGCTCGGTGATTTCCAGTCACACATTTTTTTCCTAGTTTTCTACTTTGGTGCTTGTTATTGTTGTTGACCAACTTTATAATCATCTTTTCTCTTAACCAACAATGCCTCGCTCTCGACATGTCTTGGCTATGCTGTTAGTCACAGCCATCATCACAACCGGTTTTTTCCTGTCCTACGACGACGTTCATAGACCACAAGTCATTGTTAATCATGATCAAACCAAGTTCATGGTTCCTTTATCAGGACAACAACCTATTAGCGCACAGAAACCCAAGCAGGAAACTTATCTCACGTATTTACCACACAGGTATGTACAAACTCAATTTTTTCATCACAGATGGCTACTCAACCTTGCTAACAAAAGTGTTTGGTGCAAATTTTATTCGAAATCAGTGGTTTCCATTCTCAGCTGGTAGCTTTTGAAAACGCCATTATGATGGCTTACTATACGAATCGAACATTGCTAGCCCCTATGTTGCGTTTGGGCACCAACTATGATTTTGCACCTTTCGATGAATTGCGACAAAGTTATTTGACACAGAACGTTACTGATCAAGGTGCAATCTTGATCCCCTGGTCGTCGCTGTTTGATCTGCAACCTCTTTTGAACAATTACAATGTCCGCATTATCGAGAAGACCGAAAAACCGTCCGATGGTATATCTGACACCTATCTGGGTGTCGGCCCCTCCGATGATATGATTTATTTTGTCAACAGCTCTCAAGAACTGCGAAGCTGGAAATTATACGATAAAGAAAATAACGCGAGCCCACTTGGCGCTTATAAGGAAAAATGGACCCTGCAGCAAGTCAGAAACATTGATAAACCACTCCTATATTTCGGTTCCATGTTTGGTAGAGGCCGGGTCATGGCTACTGTGCCTGAGCACCAAGCCTTCCAAAGGTTTCTCCGCCAACAGTTCAAAATCATTCATCCCGCATTGAAAGAGACTGCTGATCGTATTATTGAGGTGCTTGGTGGACCTAGTCAATACGTAGGATTACAACTACTTAGTCCAGCCAGTGGCAAGGTCAAGCAACAGCATGTTATCGAAGAGTCCATTCAGTCTTTGCTCACAGAACTCGACTTGGATGAAATGCAGATGGGCGATAACGACGTCGCTGGCCGTGACTGCTTGGACGATCAACAATCGCCAAAACTATATTTGGCCACTGACTTGACGCTACCCGCGTCTAATCCTGTGCTCACGCGCCTGAGAAGACTCTTTCCATGCACTATTGCTTATCAAGACCTGGTTACTTGGAATTTGATTGACGATAAATTACAAGATGTCAAAGATGAGCAAGGCAAAAATGTTGGCCATTTCTACATTCCACTAGTGGATGGTATTGTCGCTTCTCGAGGTAAGACACATTATGTCGCAAACTTTTCCCTCGCTTGATATTTATCATGCATACTGAACTGACCGTTATTGCCTTTTTTAGCCGCCAAGTTCTTTGGACAACAAGGCAGTGGCTTTGGCCAATTCTTCCAGCAAGCCTGGCAACTGGAGCATTAGCCGCATAGATCTGACTTTTTACCATACCCTCATAATATCATATTCTCTCTTTCTCCATTGTAATTGTAGTCTTTAACATTTTTCATGTTGCTTGTAATTTTATTTTAGAAAACACTTGTTTTACAAACCATCGGGCAAATTTCTACATCATCATGTCATCATCGCGCCATGGGCCTCGCCCGGAATTGTTTTATTTTCAGAATGAAATTTTCATAAACCCCAGTCTTTCTTTGTTATCCTTAAATTTCTTACCATGTCTAATATGTTGAGCCTTGTTGGTCGTCGTTCGCTATTGACCTCGACCCGTCCTGCCGTTCGTTACTACTCCACCGTCGACTCCGAACCACCGCGGAGATCAAACAAGTGGTTGATTCTCGGTACCACTGCATTGCTCGGTGTTGTAGGCTATCGTTATATTGAAGCTCAAAGAAGAGAGACAGAGCGTGCACATGCTCACTTGGGTAAGTGTATCTAAAATAGTCATAGTTGCGATCGTGGCAAGTGTTTGGCTAATCTTTTGTGCGCTTATTCTGCTAGGTTCGGGAGCAGTCAACCGAACTGTCAACGATGCTCAAGTTCGCTATCAAGATGCCAAACAAAAGGCTGGCGCATTGTACGATGAATCTAAACAAAACGTTAATCAACACAGCAAAGAGGTCGCCGCAGCAAAAGACTCTTTAGTAGACACCACAAAGACAGAAGCCACCAACGTTTCCAATGCCGTCAGAGGCGCTGCCAGCAACATTGCAGGCGAAGCCGAGACTCTTGCATCACAAGCTAAGAAGGTCGTGAACGACGAGACCGGCTGGATCAAGAATGAGTATGAGCATGTCAAAGATGTGCTACACGATGAAAAAGACGTCTTGAAGAAAGAAGCCGATCGCTTCAGAGCCGAACACCATCTTAAGGAAGGTACTACGCCTACTGTAGATGTCGTCGCTGGTAGCCGAGGTGAACGATCCGAACTTGCAGATGAGATCAACGCCACTAAGAGAAGAGTCTTTGGTGAAAAGGAAAAGTTAGAGCGAGAAGCCCGGGATTCGTATGAGAATGTCAAGCAGGAAGCTTCTGGATTCTGGTCTGGTTTCAAGAGCAAAGCACAAGATAAGAAAGAAGAAGTCGAGAAGCAGGCTCAATATACTGCTAACAAAGCAGAGAGTGAAAAGGAGCGTCTCAAGAGACAAGCTGAAGGTGGTCTTGAGGATGCCAAGCAAGAAGCCTCCGGATTATGGTCCAGTGTAAAGGGCAAAGCTCAAGATAAGAAGGCGGAAGCAGATCAGTATGCACAAGAGACATACAATAAGGCTCATAACGAAAAAGAACGTCTCAAGCAACAAGCACAAGGCACTTACGAAGACGCTAAGCAAGAAGCCTCCGGGCTCTGGTCTAACTTGAAGGGCAAGGCTCAAGAGACAAAAGAAGAAGCTGAAAAGCGAGCCAACGAATTAAATTACAGGGCCGCCAGCGAGAAAGACCGCCTAAAGAGACAAGCCGAAGGCGGCCTCGAAGATGTCAAACAGGAAGCTTCTGGACTTTGGTCCAGCATTAAGGGCAAAGCTCAAGAAAAGAAGTCAGAAGCCGACAAGTATGCTCAGGATACATACAACCGAGCTGCTGTGGAAAAGGATCGTCTTGAACGCTCCGGACGTCAAGCCGCTGACGATGCGCGAAACTCATTTTATGAAACTAAGAACCAAGCCGAAAGAAAAGCCCAGGATGTCAAGCGTAGAGCTCAAGCTGACAAAGACGAGGCTGCTTCAACGCTCGGCTCCATAATGAATGCTGCTAAGGAAAGGGTTGAGTATACATTGGAGCCTCGTCAGGACGGTCGCCGTCATGCCGCAGAGGTTGTTGCTGAAGAACGTCCTTTAAGATAGATGATCATCATCCATTTAATTTGAATTTATGTTTATTCTTTTTTTATTGTTGAAAGAAACCGGTTAATAAAGAAGAACAAAAAAAAAGAATTGGGTGATTTGTGGGCAAGTAAAAGTAAAGAGACGAGAACGGAAAAAGGGGAAAGAAAGCAAAGCAAATAACAGACTGCAATATCAACACATACAAGAAATAACCAGAATACATCCATAATAACCCGAAAAGATACTTTTTTGTTTTTTGCTCGAAATGAAAACAAAGGAATGCCACCCGTTACTTCATGTAGCCCAAACGTTTCTAGTCCAATGACATGGGGTGTGGTTCATTTGAAGGGCGCTTACGGGCAGATTCCTCAGAAGAAAGTGATCTTTTGCGTTGCAGGCTCATTAAAGCGTCGGCAGCCGATTCGTCATTGGAAGGGGAATGAGGTAGCCGAGGGCTCTGTACACGGAGAGACGATGGGGATGCTGTAACACCGCCTGATGAAGGTCGCTGCGGAGGGGTGAACATTGACTTGCTGATGGTGTCAGCCGTACGCTTAGGTGATTGAGTAGCACTTGTAGATCCACTAGGCATTCGGGTATTCATTTCAGGTAAGGGTTCATTCATTATTCCAGCCCTGCTTCTATGCGGATTTGACGGCGATGAATGCATAGTCGAAGGTTGCTCAGAATTATAATTATCCAAAGGTGGTATATTGGGTATGCTACCTCCAGAATTAGGGCCATTTGATCTTTCACTTCTATTTTCATGCAAGGTCTATTTAGCCGATGTGAGGCTTCTTTCTCCCTCATGACTCTTTGACTTACCCGATGTTTGCTGTCACACCATTAGTTTTACGTAACAATTCTAGTCGTTGTCGGATATGAGCATTGCTTGGATCCAAATCCGCTGCACGCTGATACGCATCCAGAGCATCTTGCATTTGATTGTTGCAGGATTCATACAAGGTGCCTAAATCATACCAAACCTCACTGATATATGGGTTGAGTCGAATGGCTCTGCTATAAGCGTCCAAGGCATCACGATACTACACAGCAATGGTCAAAGCTTTGTATTACTAACGACATTTACCATGCAAAACCAGCATACCTGATTGATTTGAAAATACAGAACGCCAATAGAACACCAAAATGTTGGGTTACGAGAATCCCGGTAGACAGCTTGCTGATAGGCTTCATAAGCTTTGTTATAGTTTTGTTCTGCCATGTAGCATCTGCCCAATAGGTACCAAGATTGAGGATCCGAATCATCGGATTTTAATGATCTAGTCAGATATTGAACAGCCATGGCTTGGTTGGCAAATGATGCCGTTTGTTGATGGTATAGCCAGCCCAGCTGCTGCAATACTTTGGCATGATCAGGGTTCTCTGCGAGCACCAGTTCATATGCCTCTTTTGCCGATTGGTACTGGTGGGTGAGCAAAACGCATTTTAGCTTTGTTAAAAAAGAGGATAGTTCAGCCAGCATCCAAATGTTTACCTCACGCTGTTGTTCATAAACATGACCCGTCTGAAACCAAATATCATATTCTGTCAATGGTCGGGGTGGCGAACCCAGTATATACTTAAAGCACTAGAGCAGCAATTTTGAATAAGCTTATTAACATACCATGTTAAAAATCAAAATCAATTTTCTATACCTGTAAACTCAGATCATATTTCCCTTGCTGCTTGTATATGATGCCTAATCTGAAATATATCTCATTTGCCTTTTCAAATTTCGGATCGATCCGAATGACAGCGGAGAAAGCTTCTTCAGCATGCTCAAGTGAGCCAAAACGGTCGTACAGGATCCCGATCCCATACCATAGCTTCGGATCCTACCAACATATAAGTCAATAGCCGATATTATTTATGCCATGTTGGAAATACAACTCACTCTTGGATTCTTGAGGTGGTATAGTGCCTGCTGATAGGCATGATAAGCTTCTTGAAGAGTTTCCTGCATCAAATAACAATGGCCCAAAGCACTCCAGATCTCTCCATTCCCTTCTTGTAAAGATAGTATAATTTTAAAATGATCGATAGCCTGACATACAAAAGGGTTACAAAAAGGGGGGTTTGCGCGTGTTGTGGCTACAAATGATCTACCTACCTTTTGGAATTGCTCGCGTGCTCGACACAGCGAAGCGATATGTGAAAGTGCTGGAATAGAATATTGGTTGTGTCGCAAAGCGTTTTCAAAACATTTCATTGCCCGATCATTGTCATTCATCAATTCGGCCAGTGTTCCTGGATAAAAAAGAAAGTGACGCGACAGAAATGAACGCATGAATTATTATATTTCAAATACTAAACACAAGCATGCGACGACTTGTAGGTCGTTTAAAAACAAATAGAATACACGTTACCCATACTGAGCCAAGTTTGTTCATTGACTGCCGCCAATCTTTGTACAGTATTCATGGCCGGTGCCGATGACGGACCGGGAGGCCCTCCAAACGATGCTGGCTGCGGCGTTGCAGACATCACAAGTAATATTATATGGAGGGCAGAATAACTTTATACAATGTACAAGGCTTTATAGGAGCTCAAATAGATTAAATCAAAAAAGAGAGATTGAATGTGAGATTGAAAGGGCAAAATTCAAAAGTAACCAAGGCACTCAGCCAAATGGACAAATAGAAAAATGCCCTTATGCTCAAAGGGGTCACGTGGGGGACATCATGATTTAGCTTAAAGTGATGTCCTCCAGGCCCTGTCAAACACTTCTCTCACTCAAATTTATGGCTGCGATGAGCTCACAACAGCTCAAGGCTGCTGTTACCAACGTGCCTCCTGCCACGAGAGCTTTAACTGCCGCCATCATTGTGACATCCACTCTAGGTCTATTGATTAATTATAGTAAAGATCCAGAAACAGAATCTCGCAACGTGCCACTCATTGGCTTGGTGCCTGGATAGTAAGTACATGCTCACCATCGCTTTTTACCTGAGGATCGATTTGTTGATGTCACTTTTGCAGCGCTTTCACTTTTCCTTGGACTTTCGTCACTGCGTGCTTGTATGAAAATAATATTGCAGCTGTAAGTAACTTGTACAAATTTACCATATTCGCATCCATTCTGAATACATATACCACCTATTAGTTTCTTGTCAGCGTTATTGCCACCCTGCTTGGCGGTAAATATCTCGAAAGAATATGGGGTAGTCGAGAATTGGTCAAGTTTTGCTTGGTCACTGCAGTCATACCAAATTTCTTGACATGGCTCACCTTCATTGTCCCTTTCTATATCACTGGAAACGACGACTTTTTGTAAGCGACATGAACCCCTTGTATAGGTAACTCTATCCTTCGCTGATATTTTGAATCACAGATATGGATATCAAATAAATGGAATGTCTGGCATTCTAGCCAGCTTCTTGGTGGCCTTCCGCTACCTAATTCCCGAGCACTTAGTACAGGTGTTTGGAGGTACCGTGTCGATTCGCGTAAAGAACTTGCTAGGCATGTTAACAGGGGCAACCATTGTTTCTCTGATCATCTTCCAAACATTGGTAGTCTACAACCTAGTCAACTTGGGTTGGGTAGTGGCTTGGGCATACTTACGATTCTTCAAATGGCAAGACGGTATACAGGGCGATCGAAGCGAAACATTTGCTCTATACACATTCTTCCCCGATTTCTTGCAGTAAGTGAAGTGATCTCTGTTTTTGGAACGCGGTTACAATGCTAACGACTCTCGCAGCTCCCCTATTAAGGCAATTTCCAGCATTGTATGGGGCATTTTTGTAGCTTTGAAGCTGTGCAAACCAGATCCACCCAGCTGGAGTTATGATCTCGAAGGTCAGCCTAGTACTTCACGCTCGACACCTGGTCCATTGCCAGGTAGTGCGCGAGCTGAAGCTGAAAGACGAAGGTAATGGCAAAGGAATTAAGTGGAGTAGTCTATGATGAGTTCATTTCATTGACTTGCATTTGTTCGTTTATTTGATTGCAGAGCTCTAGCACTTAAAGCCTTAGATATGCGTCTTTCCACCAAACACGTTCCATCCCCCACTGGATCACCTGCTCCTGCTACTTATCCCTTAGCCGGATCGTCGCAGGCATCAACAGAAACCAAAAATGCCGTTTTGTTTGACGCCGGCGAAAACATCGAATCCAGTGGCGGTGATGAGGACACTGTAGCCATTGGCGTATCCGCAAACGATGATGATAAAGACCCAAGCACATAAATAGATTTTGAATTAGTATTGTTAGTTTGTCCTACGCAAATGCCATTTTCCTCCTACTTATATCTATCGCATTGATATTGTAATTTTCTTTCCATGCTGCAGTTTGATATTTCTTGAACATTTAGGAAGACTAATAAGGAAGACACTGATGCTTGTATGTATGTTATTCTGTTAATCTCCATTATACGCTATATAAACATTCAGTATCCTTTGTTGTCCCTTCCCTTGATGTCTGGACTCAACAAGCATATCTTTTTGAAAATGTACTAGCAATGTAATGTAATTTTTGACTGACAAGTAATAAGATTGGAGTAATTGTATCGCAAGCTGTAAGAAAGTGCAGTGTAATGTGAAAGTGAATATCTATGAAACATGTAATATCAAAAGAGAAGAAGCTAAATGACATGCACATAGGGCCAATGTTCAGTAGAATAAAGGTATGTGATATGCGAGGTATATATACATTTTTGAAAAACTCTCGGACCGAAATTGTTCAAACCGTAGAATCTTGAGAGTCTGCGATGTTGACGATCTGATGTTTTGGCGGCAGGTAGGTGTCGCTATCAGCAGACGCAACAGACACCGTTGTCATACGCCGAGAGACAGGCGACGTCTTTATGGAATGCGGATTGCTGATACGAAGATTGGCACTTACGGATGATTGTGAGGAAGCTTCGTCTTGATTCTGCAAAGATGGTACAGGTGCAACAGAACTGCTGCGTGAATGATGACCAGTACTGGTAGGTTGCATCTCCCATTCTTCGGTTCCCGTACCTGTAGCGCTTAGCCTATTCCTCCCATACGTAGGCAAAGGTGTCTCGATGCCACCGTTGTGTGAGCTCCTCGTACTACCAACTTCCAGTCGAGATATGTGGGAAGATCGGAACCCGGCATAACCTGGTGGTGGGTCTCCGTTCTCTGGAGGATTGCTAACAATGGACGGCGGTCTCGAGTCTTTGGCTTTTGTTTGCCGCCGTCTTCGGTGATAACGTCGTAACCACCATGAGCATTGAGCAAGAATTAATAGGATAATGATACCTCCCACTGTAAAAACCGGAATTGAAATCTGTTTGTTTTGATTGATCCAGGCAATGGCTGTGTTCACTATAAACCATCCATGGTTAGACCACTGGAACGTGAAGAAACTATCTCGTAAACAAAGCTCAACTTACATGCTCCGGTACTGACACATTGTCCCTTTTGGCACCTTCCAGCAAGCCCACAATTGGTTCCATCCAAAAACATACCACTGAGGGCCAAGCAATTGTTTGGGTCGGAAGGATCTTCGCAGCTAATTTGGCACGAATCTTGCTGAAATGAGCACTCTGTCGTAATATTTAACCGAGCTCCACGTTGTGCACATTGTGCAGACCGAGAAGTACATAGACCGGATGCGCAATACATCGTTCCATTAGCGCATGATGTACCATCAGAAATATGGACATCGGGCGGACAGTTTGCTGAGGTGCCATTGCAGTATTCCGTAATATCACAAGTTGATATAGCAGGTCGACAAGTATACCCTGAAACCGCTATAGTGCAGTTACGACAACAAGCTTGATTATAATCGCTGATGAGAGATTATAGTCAACACCACATCAGATCGTTTTCAAATTTGCTATATGTGCATAACTTACTCGCACACTGCTCCTGCTTTCAACTTGCATGTTGCTCCATAGCAGCAAGCATCGTCCACACCTCCTGAGTCGCATTCTTCACCAGATTCCAAAATACCATTGCCGCACATTGAAAATGTTTCTATTTTTCTAGTTCCAGGAGCTACGAATAGATCAACTCATATTAGATCACAAATATATCACAGCTTGACTCGAAGTTAATAAGATGCGACTTACTTTGTAAGCAATACCCGATATTAGGCAGAGAGCTGCAAATATCAGCAATTGAACATGGACTGAAATTGCTAGTGCTGACGTTACTGGTAGGGTTCATGATGTATGTACCGCCGGAATCACATTGAGAATAGCTGAGAGGACAGCAATTGCAATCACCGTTACAAGGGCAGAGCTGGGCTGTACAATCGTGAATAGCACCAAATCCATGCCCGATCTCATGTGCAACTACTTTCCATTCATCAAGAGTTATTGATGAAATACCAGTGCCGGAAACCCATTCAGAGGTGCCATCAGCTGAATCAAAATGTTAGTATAGTTACTTTGAGGAAACAGCAGATTCATGCAAACGTACCCTCAAGCTGTTCGCTAGCTCCTGTCTCACATAGTTGACTCAACCAGGCTATTCCAACCTTTACTCCAGTACTAGAGAATGCATTAATATAGTGCACGCACATCGTCAATCGTCGCAAACCTTACTTACAAGCATTGTGTCATGAGATGCCATAAACCCGCACCATCATTACCTCTCGCTCCTCTCCAAATACTGAAGTCACTCAACCTAGAATTGATACTATACGCGGAAGAGCAATTCTGGTTCCAGGTATTGTTTTGGTTGATAATAGTAGGACAGGATGGAGCCATCATGTAGAATTGGATTATACCCAATGAGACATTGAACGTTCGTTCATATACGCTAGAAGCTGTATTCCAATCATTAATCATTTGAATTCTAGCGTTCTGTATGCCTTGATAAGCAGCAGTATAAGTACAATCGGCGGCTGCGCCCATATAATTAACTATTCCAGACAGTCAGTATGAGAACATGGAGAAATTATGCTTGACAAACACTTACTCAATCTTGACTTTGGACATCCTTGTGTATCGCTGCGTTTACCAAGTTGTGTATACTTTTGTGTCGACCAAAATTGAATGGACGGGTCGTAAAAATCTGCGAGTCCTCTCTGTTGAAGACTGTTGGATATTCTTCGCCCTGTTAACGTCCTTTGATTGAAACGAGTGTCATCGGCAGCGCACTCGCGCTGTACATTGTTTGATCTTGCTACTAAATTATTCGAGTGCATGTCCAGCATGTCAGAGTCTCGATAGATGAGCAAAGGTGCGTCTGACGGATCATCAGGGTCGAACGATCGTTTTGCAAGTTTAAAAGATTGTTTCGTTCTGATATGATATATTTCTGACCCAGTTGAGAAGGCTCCTTCGAATAACGGATGTTGATGATTATGACTACGTATACAAAATGTTAGTTGCTTTGACTAGGATGCATCCAAATCTGATATACTTGCTTTATATCATGCCGCACTATGACTCTGGCCCACCCTATGTCTTCTTCGTTTTCAGTAAGAACTGAGCCTTTATATATCCGATAGTCTTCATGTATTAATGAGGACTCGGTGTGATTACCATCCTCATCGACCACCACTATAGATGCTTCAGGATGAAACAATTCAGTATTAGGTGTAAGATAAAGCCTTATAGTAGAGTTGAAGGCATTAAATTGGAGTTGAAAGGAGTCGTCGTGTTGTAAGGAAGTAAAGTGTGGAACGTAGTGTGGATTAGGAGAGACGTCCCGCGCTATGAATTTGCGAGGTGAAATTCTCATGGTTGGGGATTTGATAGACTCCACTCTTTCAAGTCGTCTAGAGGTATGAGAACTTGTTTGCTTCGCTGAATGAACAAAAAATATATGGGAATGTATGCGATCGTGTAAGTTTCCAACCGGACCTAAACAGTGACATGATCAGCTCGTACGGTATACTAACCTTCAGACCAAGGAGGAGCTATTAGTAAGAAAATAAGGCAGCTAAGAACGGCCGGAAACAGCCTGATTCGTAGAGCCTTCATGGTATCAGTAACTGTAATCAAAACTATATCTAAGCTATGTGGATTATGTTGCAAGCTGGCATGACTGGAGTGGGAGTGCTTGGAAAGGACCCGCCACACCAAGACTTTTTGGCAAAAAAGGAACGGCCAGAGGCTTATGCACGTGACCGATTTCAGGTACGAATTTACCTTGATACGCGTTGTAGGACAGAGACGTTTTTTTACGAAGATTAAAAGACATACAACAATTCTATAATCAAATTATATGTTAATTTGCCTTCTTTAATGGCTATTTTGCAAATGCTTCAATCACATATACAAAACTTTGTTGTATCAGGTCGATCGAATGGTGTTCAGTAAAAACTAGCCTCATCGGGAAAGTACGATAGGGAACCAACCAGAAACCAAGTCCGCCCTTGGAAGCGTAAACCTATTCAAGAAAATGTCTTTGCACTTTAGCCTTTTTTCATTTCTGAAGCCATTATTTCGTCATGACCTCTGCCACCAATGTTTATGTGCGGCATGCTTGGCAAGATTTGCGACAACTTGATCAATAATTGTCGGTGATCAATGACAAATAAGCATATTGGAGACAGGATATTTCGCTGAAATAAAGTTTAGAACAATCAAATTCTGAAAGCTTGATAGTCGGATGGATATGTACGGCTTGCACAGACTTGAGAGTGTACAAATGCCCGATATCAAGACAGAGACTTATCTCTATTCGCATAATTGCTCCAAAAAAAACTGACATCAAGACTTTGTTCACTCTCGGGACTCCCTCATGTCTAGAAGCTATAAACTAGCCAAAAGACGTTGATTAATAAGCTGAACGAAAATAATAAAAATTGAATGTAAGATTTTTGTACCTGGTCCAGTACGACTTACTTGAATTAAAAAATTGTGCAGCTCATGAATGAATTTTTAGCTGAATTTATGCTCTACCACTTCTTTCAACAGAAAGAACAAGACCAATATTGATACAATTTGCAGATCTCTTGCAATATTTGGCCAACTTTGATGTTTGTTCTAATCTTATTGGTTCCGTATTACAATTTTGTCATCATTAGCTGCAAGTCAACCGAGCAACGTCAACAATTCTATTGTCGCTCATTTCCTTCTGCCGTAACATGGCGCTATATGACTATGGAAATCAACCTCTCTTATTACAGCAAATAATATTTTCATTTCCAATGGACTAAATAGTTTCTTGGAAATACAACAAAGATTGGCCATTTTTGCTTCATTACGATTAGATATATGACAATGCGATCTGCTACTTCATGTTCATTGGTGATAAAATCAATCGAAAGAAAAGAAAAGAAATATGTTCTGATATTAGCTTATTATCATGAGCATTAGTGCACCGCGCTAGAGTATGTTTGCTTTTTTAGATTTGCACATTTGACTCCCTGGTCTCTATCAATGGCAGACTTGGAGATTTGCAAAATCAGCCAGAGCGAAAGTTTTAAAATTGCCCTCGCACAAACAGATTTAGCGAGCAAAAACGTTAACTTAATTTGTCCATCTTTTTGATCTGTATCTAAATAACGCAAAGAAATGAAAATGCGTCTTCGCACTGTGTTCGAGAAGTTTGTAACACAAGCACATAGGTCTGTGCGTTCCGACATGGAGCAAACTCCTATTAAATAACGAGTGTACGTGCACGCTACCAATGCACCCTTTTTCATAACTATAGACCAGATAATCTACTTCATGTAAGCTTCGATCAAATCCAAGACATTCACAATAAGAAAACAACTACTACAGGCTACATATTTATATAAATGGTAGTCTAGAAGAAGATCAATGCTTGAAAACAATGCTAAAAGAATACTAACTTTAATAATACGTCTAGAAAAAGAACAAAACTCATAGACAGACAAGGCACACTTCGATATCACTTTGTATCCAATGTGTCGTCTGCCCATAGGAGAAACAGCAAGGGGGGATACTTTCTACCTACTTTAATTTTTTTTCCTGGCTGGCTATAAAGTTGAAGTTAAGATCTGTCGAGTGATCCTAGCTACAATCCAGTCATTACAAGCCCGAGGTCGAAAGCCCCCTTCCCATTTTTTTCGCTTATTAGTTTGCGCCTTCAACTTTCTTTATGAAGAGCAGATGACTTTTTCCAAAACATTATGGTATGCAAGATTCGCGCTTATTTACTTTGCCAGATCTCTGTGAAAAGTTTCTAAAAGCTCATGAAGTTTCTGCCCATATTTTTCCTCAATTTTTGCAAGTTTCTCCAAAATTATTCTATGCACTGATAGCGATTAGGCTTTTTGAAGTGTAATTTGTTTGATTTGCTGCTATAAAGTGGCACAGCAGAGCCTTAATCTCATTGGGCTATGTCTTCCATCATTTCATGCAATCTTTAACTGCCGTGTGAGCTCATAAGGAGCTTCCTACGTCACTCTGGCATGTTAGCTACCATGTTATAGCACTGCTCATGTAATAGTATCTCATTCAGTGTATATCAAGTATAACCTATAAGGCAATCAAAATACCAAGTTCCTTTGCTTTGACATGATCGTACGCAGTGATACTCATATGCCCATCTCAATTGTGCCTGACTACGTAAAGTATGGGTGAATGGGTGAGTATATCAAATCACCGCAGTATGGAGCCATTCATACCCCCGTTTATCTCTATATAAATGTTATCTCTTGAATGTGACAGTAGCAAGTCACCTGGTATTTTGACGTATTGTAAGATATATTAACTATTTAGGCGGCTAATCAAAGGTGGCGCATGTTTTTTGGGGTCTCAATGGACGGTTGATTATCAACTCTTTGGGTTGTGATACTCCTCTACATAGAAGATCCGCATTCATTCTGAAAGAGAGGAAGACAGATTGGGATGTATGTAT